>OY986436.1:20191817-20831817 GCA_963920525.1 Dichetophora obliterata | reverse complement strand
TCAAGAGAATGAAATTGAAGCCAGTTATTGAAGGTTTTACTATTTAAATTTTCCAGGGAATCGCCCCAGTCTGGATTTTTGGCATTTAATTCACCCCCAAGAATAGTACTGTCAAAATTTTGAGAATAAATTCTGATTTTGGACAAGGAATCAGACATTTGTGATGGTGAAGCATTAGAAGGGAAGTATGAGCTTCTCAGAACAATATTTTTTGAAACGGAATTTATAATTAGATTAATGATAATGAAACTATTAGGAAATATAAGATTAGGAATAGATGTCGTTACATATTTAATATTTTTTTAATAACTACTCCAACTCCAAGAGAAGAATTGTCTCGAATGAAATTATAATTGTCCAAAAAAAATTTTTTCTTTAAAGGCATATGAGTTTTTTGTAGAAAAGCAATATCGATATTATTTCAATTTAAGATTGTTGTTAAATCAACTTGTCTGCTTTTATCAATTAAAGATCTAATGTTAAAAGTTAGTAATGAAAGTAAATTATGGCCTATAATTGATTAAAACTTCTTTGAGTAAAATCATGTACTCGTTCTTGGCTTGTTTCGTAGAAAGTGATTTGAAAGTAAAAAGAAAATTTTTGATTTCATCTTTAATGGATAATAAAGATGGGTCTTTAAAATAATTGGCTGAATTTAAAAATTCTTCTATTAGAAGTTATTTTTTTATTATTTAAATGAGGATTTTATGGGATACAATTTGATTCTGAATAAAAATGACTAGCAAATGATTTTCCAGAAATCACTGAATTAAAACCATAAAGAGTAAATAAAACGTTTTTTCAACTATGAATTTTTTTCTTTAGCCTTCCATAATAGTGTTCTTTTCCTTTGAAGATATTCTTTGAAAGCAGGACAACCACGGTAAATAGCAGGATGTCAAGCGCGTCGGAAGCTAATTTCATCGGGGGTGGGAGGGGGGGCAGTACAAATGGGGGTGCAAGAAAAATCACCAAAATTTCTTAAAAGAAACATGAATATGAATAAACAAATTTTTTATATTAGTTTCAAAATAAAATAATATAAAACTAAATAAAAAAATATTAAAATTTCATTATTTTTAAAAGTTTTTCCAATTTCGATATTAGATATCATTTTTTAAAGGATCTTTCATATGACAATATGAAAAAATAAGAAATAATTGTTGCTTTTATAAAGCAAGACTAGGTATATCTTTACATGGTTTAAATGCAGTAAGGTATGAAAAGTTAAATCAATTTAAATTCTTCCAAAATGTTTCTTTCTGTCCTTGCCAAAAACAAACAATTTCACCACCTCCATCGAATTCAATTCTTCGATTTTATCTTTGTGAATGTGTATAAGTGCTGCATGAGTGAGTCGTTTCTGTGTCATATTTGCTCGAAGATACGTTTTAAGTCGTCTTAGTGCACTAAAAGGACGTTTAGATGAAGCTGCTGATGCAGGCACAGTCAAAACCAAAGCAACAAGTTTTTCAACTTCATTCAATAGTTTTTTCAGTGTATCCGAATTTTTTTCATACTGGAATAGCAGTAAAAACCTTACATTTTGTTCTATCTTTTTGCAAACACAGAGAATGAAAATGGTTATCCGAAAGCATGCTTATGCAGAAGAGAGAAAAAAGAGCAAAATATATAATACCAAAATATTATCGTCGTAAAACAAACTGATATTTTGAATAGCTTTTGAAGTTTTCTTTTTAAATTAAGGGGCAACTGCCCCCCTTTTCTCCCGCTTGCTACGCCAATGCAGAATGTCCTAGCTATTTACAGTTATCGCAGTATGGCTTAGAGGAAACCTTATCAATTCGAGCGCATTTGCCTGGTTCATGGTCTCCATTGCATCAGAAATAGACCTGAATATATATTATTTGTTTTAGAATTTCGAGTTTGGAGATTCGAAATTTTTTCTACAACACCTGGCTCATACAAATCAAGATATTTTTTAATATCTTCTAAATCATTGAAATGTTCTTGAGAATAGGTACCGCCAGAGTTTGGTGAAGATGTATTCATTGATGTATTCAGTCAGTGTAGTTTCATGTAGACTATTTGAAAACTGTAGCAAATTACTGGGACAGGATTGTAAAGAACCGCCATTATGATTTGATGATAATTTTATGTTTGTT
Source organism: Dichetophora obliterata (assembly GCA_963920525.1). Lineage (NCBI taxonomy): Eukaryota > Metazoa > Arthropoda > Insecta > Diptera > Sciomyzidae > Dichetophora > Dichetophora obliterata. The sequence goes on along the minus strand of OY986436.1, from coordinate 20,829,691 downwards.
AAAATTTTAATTGAATTGTTTTCGGAGCCACCAATATGGATTGATGAAGATTTAGCTGATTTATTGGGAGAGCACTGTGAATGGCTGCCATCTTTGCTGATTGTAATTTTGTTTGGTTTATAAGGGGCGCACTGTGAAAAATCAGCAGGTTTTTATTTGCTGATTAAATTTAATAGTTGATTTGAATATATGTATATCAAATTCAAATTAAAAAAAATTTTTTTTAGCAAGAAAATTTTCAATTGAAAAATTCTAGCACGTCTATGCTGGAGAAAAGAAGAATTAAATCTGAGATTACCATATAAAATATGTGATACATTGTGTATGGCTTATGAAAAGAAAATTATTAACAATTTATGCAAACCAGAGTCTACATTTTGGACGAAAAATTTAATTTTTTCTTACCTAGCCAATGAGGATTAAAATTAGATTAAGCTAAATATGACTCTTCTAGTGTAACTTATCTCTGACTCAAATGTAACTGCGCCAACTGAGGCGATATCTTACAACTTTTGTTAAAAATTAAGTGATTGACGGAAAGTATGTATAAATTTTTGAAATAATTTAATTTTTTCAACTTTAAATTACTTTACTTTTTTGCCAACCAACAAAAGATGGCTCGTGAGTTGCGATAAAGTTCCTAAGCGAGTACAATACTGATGTCCTTTTTTGTTTTATTTTTTCATTAATTTGGAAACTTATTTCGAGTAGCATGAATTAAGTTTGGTGTTTCTTGGTATAGTTACCATGTTAAAGTTTGTTATAAACTTTTTCTTTTCTTAATTTTTTTTGTCATTACTTCCTTTTTTGCCATTCCTACGTTTACGTATAGCAATTGTCGCATAATGTCGTAAAATTCGAAATCGATTTGAGGCGATAATCTTGCAACAAAACCAAAAAAAAAAGTAAAAAAAAAGAAAGTAAAAAAAAAGAGAGTAAGAAGCAAACAAGCAGAACATGATTGTAGCCTGAGGTTGAATGTAATCTCTTGGCAAATCCGTTGCCGCAGTCTGGGTGTAGAAATACATAAAATTGCTCGAATGTTCTTACGTGACAAACATTACGTATTCGTTTCATGTTAGTCTATTATTTCCAGTTGTTCCTGTTTATGATGTTGTTCTGCTTGCTGTTGTTGTTGTTGTAGATTTTGCGTTATTTTCGGTTCGATTGCCTTAATTAATGCTTAAAGCCTAAATAGTGAATTTTTAAAGACACCGTGACACACAAACTAACAACTTCAATTATGTATAGGATATTTCACATGAACTGTGACATCCATATTTTTTTCACAAAATAAATGCTTAACGGTTACGGATATTCCATACATGGAGATAATTATTATGTTTGAATCAAGCAAATGTTTTGCTTAAAAGCACATCAGCAAAACTTTGCTTAATCACGATGTGATTTTAGAAAAAGATTGCTTAATTGAAATTACTCATGCATTTAGGAAAAAGCAAAATTATATTCAATTTAAATTTTGCTATCTTTATACTATTGCTATATTAATATTAATATTATTTAGAGATAGTATCGTTAAAGAGAAGTCATAAAAAAGTATGTTTATTTCATTAATTAGTACATACAAATTTATTAGTAAAAAAAATTAAACAGAAAATATCTTTTAAATAAGACGTCACAGGTAAAAACTTTTTATGGAAACTTTGTAGGAGATACTTCAAGAGTGTCAGTAAACATAAAAAAATAAAAAAATACTAGGGCAAACTTTCGAGAAAAACATACTTTTATAAAAAAAAGTTTTAAAAATAAAAAAAATTTGACTTTGCAGAGCCATATCTCCACACCCTTTTTTCAATTTCCAACTGTTATGGTAACGAAAGAGAGCCTAATTAATATCCTATCCAACAACCATGTCAGGACTATCGTAGGTGTGATACTTTGAAGGCTATGGTATTATCGCTAGTAGCACCCACTTTGCCGAACACATTTTTTAAACATCCTGTACCTCAGTGGATGTTGAAAATAGACCCCATACCATACAATTTTTTGCTCAAAATAAGCCAAGGAATCAACCCTTAGTCGATTAGCATCTCAAGTCCGGACACCCTGTATATAAAATTCTTCTCTACATGGCTTTGTCACTGAACTCCTCCAAAACGGCTGGACCGATTTTAATGAAATTTGGTGTGTGTGTGTGTGTGTGTACGGCTGGGTCTGTAATTGTCCTGTAGGAAAATCAACTAATTTAAAAGTAGTTGAAAAAAGAGTTTTTCGTCAACCACAACTAGCTGAAATTCTGACTTTTTTCCATAGAACGAACTAACATATATAGTATGGTGATGTCCGCTAAATAAGTCAATTGACTTTCGTCTGCATATGTTTTCAACTAATTATTAAATTACTTGAATTTCAATTATATTTTAAACTACTTTAAAATAAATCAACTAAAAAACGCATAAATTGTCAGCTGCTTGTAAAAAATAAATTTTTTTTTATTTACTTTAAAATAAATCCATTGAAAACCGCATATGTTTTCAACTACTTGTTAAATTATAATATAATAATAAACTGGCCATTTCAGCCCTTTGAAGGAGCTTTACATGGCAATTTTTACTCTCTGAGGTTTGCCATTGTCTGCAGAGAGGTGACGACCGAACAGAAAAATTAATTCAATTGAAAAACTTTCTGTCTGAGCTGGAATTGAACCCGGGCTACCATGGTTCTTTAGCTTAGGAGAAACGCACTCTACCCACTAGGCTACGGTTGCCGCACAATTGTTAAATTAGTTAAATTAAAATTATTTCTTTAATTACTTTAAAATAAATCAATTGAAAACTAGTTTAAATTCCAATTACTGAAGATGAATTTAAAAGCATAAAAATTTTAAATTTCTATACATCAAAGAGATCATTTATTTAATTAATTAAAAAAAAATACATAAATTCACATTAGTGAAAGCCTAAAATTAATAATATTTGATGAAATAGTGTGGTAAAATGTATATAAACTTGTAATCTAATAAAAATTTTACAATAAAAACATATCAAAACCAGAGTAGTCGCCGCCTTAATATAATTCAAAGTAGTTTTTAAGCCACTTGTTTTGTAGTAGTTTTTCAATTACTTCATATATAATGCAATAAAAACTATTCAAAATTGAAGTGGATGCCGCCTTAATAGAATTCAAAGTAGCTCATAAACTAGTTTATTTTAAACTAGTTTTTTAATGAGTTGTTTTTAAAAACAAGTTAGTTTGTTCCTGTAGGGTGGTTTTGTTTTAAAGTTTGACCCGGTAGGTGGCGCTGTTGTTGCTGTGGCAGTGTTTAAGGGGTATTTGAGAGTATAACTCAGAAACGAATTGAGAAATTGTCATGATTCTTTAAATACACCATTACTTTTTATGCAAACAAAGTAACAAAAATACAAAATGAATAAATATACGCAAAAATAACTTAAATTTTTATGATAGTTAAGCTTGATTTTTGATCGTATAAAACATTTTTAAATTTTTACTATAGAAATTTTAAATCAACCCTTCATTTATGCATACCATATGAAAGAACATTAAAAAGCCATTTTTGGTTTTGAATATTTTTTTAACAGCAAATATTGTTGAATTTTCTATGATTTAAATACAAATTCTATATGTTTGGTAGCTTAAATTATTCCTGATTTTAAATACAAAGTTTAGTTGTTTGATAGTATAAAATCGTTTATTGAGCTTTAGGTCAGGTTAGAACAATTAATTGCTCTAACGAATTTTTCCAAAGAAACAACAACATTTTCAATATGAAAAGGTAATCATCACTAGCTGATTTTATTGCCATTTTTGCGCTGCTAGAGGCTTCATGAAAAATCTTTGTGATGCCACCACCGGGAAACGAACCTGGGCGTGGACGCCGTGCCAGCGCATTTTAGCGCACTGCACCACAGAGGCGATGAGATTTCAGTGTCAATTTATCAGTTTTTCTCCTTTTCATACTTTTTTGTTGCATGATCTTCCGCACATTTATCATGATCTTCCGCATTACAAGATTTTATCGGTCTTCTACGTCTAACAGACTTTCAAAAGTTGAAACCTGCATACATACATACCTCCGAGAAAGACGTTATTATACAATTTAACAAAACTCCACTGGAATTTAAAGCAATTATTGCTGGCAACATATTTCCTTCATTAAATATAGTTTTATTTCAACGAGCCAAATTTAAAACATTTCACGCTATAAATGCGTAAAAACTTTATTCTTCAATTTTTGCTCCGGCACTCTCTTTTAAAAACTCTCTTATACAATTATATCTCTTTTAATATTATCTTCGCTTATAAAAGTCAAGTCTCAAGTAAGTTTTGAAGAAGGCAAACACACTAACAGCTCTGTATAGAGTCAACCACACTGAAGACTAGACAGACTGTTTCGGAAGGCGCTACCCTCTCCATCTTCAGTAGTCTTGAGTATTTAAGGCATGACCAACCTACTGTTTCAGTTTTATATATGCTAGTATCGCCTGTGGTCGAAATTCGAACAACTTTCTAAATTTTCAATCGTTATTCTCATTCTAAGGCATTGACCTTGCCTTAAGAAAATGTGTTGTAATAAGAAAATCTTAAGTTTCGAGAGAAAGCAACCGAGATATCGTCATAACTCTTAGATCAAAATTTTTCAGAATTTACTATTTGTAAAATAAAAAAGTGTACTATAAAAAAATGCTTATTGTAGGGTATCCGTAAGAGACAGCGAAAAATGTTTTTCCTACGCCATGTTCTTCCATTTTTTTATAGTTTAGGTTTTACTTCAGAAATATTCTTTCATTGCTCATATTTCAGGTCAAAGGTCACATAACTATTCAGTGAACTTCTTCTCCCTACTCTAATTTATTTAAAAAATTATCAAAATCGGTTCAGAAACACGGTTTCTCCTACGCCTATTTTTATATATAACGAAATGGCTTAAAACATAGATTTGTGTATATAACTTTGGTGTGGTTTGAAATATTTGAAAATTTATTTCACATGAATTATTTTTTAAGCTATAGAGCTTTGTAGAGAACATAATAGCAACATTTTGAAAAATTTAATTTTCATCAAAAAATTCATTGGGGGTAGCTCATGATTTTCGATAATAGAAACTGTTTTTTGCATTATGTGTCAAAATGAAGCAATTTTTGCTAATAAATGATATGTCATATGAAAGAGTGCGAAAAAAGAAAATTTCATAAGAAAAATAAATTACAACAACAAAAACGTTTGGCCTATTTTTTGAACAAAAACGGAATATTTTAGAGGTATTTTTAAAACCATATAAAACATTGAATTGGTGAGATAACCGTAAATATTTTCTTATTTTTCCAAAGTCAATTAATTGATCGTTCAGCCAAAGAAAATTTTATGAAAATCGATTGAAAAATGGCTAAGATATTTGCTTGCTTAATCAAAACTGGAAATTTCAATCGTTTTTTTTCTCATTCTGAGGCGAAGAATCTTCTTCAAGGAAATACGTTGTACTGAGAAAATCTACATTTTTTAAGATATCTCAATAGTTTTTATGTCATTATAACGGGAATTTCTTTTAACATATTATCTGAGAAAAATATTACCAAAAAAGCTTATAATACCGTTATATTTCTGAACCAACGACGTTTCATACCAAAATACGTTGTACTGAAAACATCTACAGTTTTCGAGATATTTTTGTAAGAAATTTCACCATTACAAAATATATTCACACTTTCATCTGTTACAGTTTAGCTTTTATTTAATAAATGCTCTTTTTACGCTCATATTGCAGGTAGAAGGTCACCAATCTAAAATGTTATCATACTGTGCAGCTAGATCTTTCATTTGATACCTCATTCACTGTTCTACCTCTTCTTAGCCCTGAGATTCCTTATTAAAAATAATACAAATTTTCAAAGTCAATATTTCGGGTCAGAGATCATAAATTTAAAATCTAGAATGATTCTGCACATATAAGGCGCAGTATCTTTCGAATGATATAAGTTTCATTGCCCTTATTCTAAAATAAATATCGAAAAAGTGTACGACAACATTTGATGTTTGCCTATTAATATATTTACATATAAATTCTTCGAAATTAAATGACGTTCAATCAAAGGTTTTTATTTAAGGTCAAGCGTAACACCCGCTTCAATAGCGTAAAATATCGATACTGGTGTGTTTTAAGGGCTTTCTGACCGCCAACACTGAAGTATCGCAAGAATTATATATTCAAGATTCCGCCTTGCGCATGTCCGCTCTCTTTGTGAGCACGTGCATGTGACGTCAGAAGTGCAAGAGAAAAGAGAGTCAAACTGACTGAAAAAAACGTAGCAACAAATTTTTAATAGGGGTATTCGATTTAAAAATCTCCTCATTTTCTTATAAAATCTTTGTTTTGTTAAAGAAATAATTTTAAATCAAAAAACAACGCTTGTACAGAAAAAATATTAATATTTTTCATTACTATCTTCGATAAAAATTTTATATCTTATTGGGGTGTTGACTTCCGTGTTGACTCCTTCACAAAAAATAGCTATTTTGCTCGATTTATTTTGAGAGCAGTTTGACTGTTTCTTTGTGTGTATTTCGTTTGTTTCCCAACCAGCCAATCAGATTCATTTGCTTAGTTTCGTTTGTTGTTTATGTGATATTTTTGTTTGGATGTATTTTCACTTATGACGTAGACCTGCGCCGTAGATTGCCATCTCTGCGCACTTAAGGGCGTGATCTTCTTTATATTGTTCTTGGATGTATCGTAAAAACATTTTAGACATAATTGGAAAAGCCTGCTGCATAGCGTGATCTTTTTACAAAATCGCCCAAAAATGTGGTGAAATTTCTCAAAATTTTTATTGTTGTGATTTTTCATCAGTTTTTAGAGTGTGCGTAAAATCACAATTCTTTTTTTCTTTGGTACATTTTTCCGAAAAATTGTGTTTAAAAAAAATAGGCGAGTAGCAAATCTGATTGACAGCCGAATTATTTGTCAATTGGTTATTGGTCAAAGCGCATGCTCTCTTTCTCTCAATTTTTCACTTTGCAGTTCGTGCCCGTGCGTGCCACTGATTGCCACCATACCATATCTCTTACAGAACCAACTGCAATGTTGGCAAATGGAAATTAGTGTCGCCTTTTTGTCAAATCAGAAGACATGAGAATAGCAAAAATTTGGCAATCTGTTAAGATTTATTTGTTTCAATATTTTAGGCGCCTTTCCAGCGTCGCGCTCCTGTTTGTTGCACAGATTCGCACCAAGACAAAAAATTCGCTGAGTGCAGGCAATATAATTAGTTCAATCATAATAATATTTTAAGATCAATCATAGGTATCAGAGACCTGCAATGAATATCCGACAGAATTCGGATAGTCAAATCATATCCGAGTGTCGTGCTGTTCTCAACACTATCCGTACTTAATAATATGTGTAATATACTTATAGGCATTCGGCTCATTAGCATTTTTTCAGGTATAAGTACATTCTCATATCCGAGAGCGACGCGACCCGAACCACTTCGAGCCGTTTTCAATGAGTGCGTTGAGTAAAATTATTACAAAAGCGCTCGATCCGAATGTATCTTGAGTGTACTCTGAGTACTGCTTCTTCTCTGCTAACGTCTCTTAGCATTAATTAGTTTTTTTTTTACGTATGCATTTTTCGTAAGTACTTGTCTGCAGGCCATGTGAGCTCTCATTTTTTGTTTGTTTTTTCTCTAAAACCGGTTCTTGGTATTTTATTGTTGCACTCTATGGAGAAGAAAACAACAACAACACTTGTGATTTTGATTTGTTAGACATAAAAAACAATAAAACAAAATCAAAAGGCCGGCGCACAGTGGTTAAAAGTTGGAAAAAAATACCAAAACTGATAACCTCTTCATGTGAATTTGTTTCTTTGCATTGTTTAAGAAAATTCTAACTAGCATGATTCCAAAATATTTATCAGAAATATAAATAGGTTTTCTATGTAGACGCCTTAAAATACGATTGATGTAAAAATGTTGAAAAAAATTTCAGACAATTGAGAAAATGTAATGCACTCTGGTTTTTTTAAGTACAAAAAGCATTATTGAAAAAGTTTTTGCATACTTAAAAATTTTTTGTATTTATGCATAAAACGTAAATTTATTTTTAGCAGAATAAAACATAATGATCTTCGGATGTCGACGATATTTTAAATAAATAAATAAATTGGACTTTAAGTTGAGCGATTAAAAGAAACTGACAGAAGTTTTTGCGTCCTTGAACAACATTTGGTAAAAACTAAATGCGTTTCGAAGAAAATATTTTATTTATATATTTATTTAAAACAAATTAGCTTATAATTAAAATTAAAAAACTAATTAAGAAGGGAAAGCAATAGCAACAATGGCTTTCAGCTTATAGATTACTGCTTTATTTTGTATAACGAAAATGAACACCAACGACAAGCAAGACACGAGAAGCAATAGAATTTCGCATAGAAAAAAGTATTGCTTCTCGTGTCTTGCCTGTCGTTGGTGTGCATTTTCGTTATACAAAATAAAGCGGTAAAGCAAATCATAGATATTTCAGTTCGAAGAAAATATAGATTTGTTTAGTCTCAAGGTTTATTACTATAGTCATTTTTTTAGTATGCTTTTAGGCATTTCTTTATTAAACGATAATTTCTTACGAAAGTGCGGCATATTAATATATAGTTACATTTTTTTATTTAAAATTGTTAAATTTTTAATGTAAATAGTGAAAGCATTTACTTACTTAATACGATAAATAGATTAAAATGTTATAATTCTTCTTTTGCAACACTAGAACATATTTACAGAGTACTAAAGTATTCTATAGTGTTTCTCAGTCTATTAATTTGTTATGTTAATATGTAGTATATATTTTTTAAATAATTACAATTAAATTGAATTAGTAAAACAGTAATGTGATATGTATTAAGTTAAATTCATTCACATTATCTAATAGCTTACTATGAAACATTTTAATGAATTATGCAATAAAATGCTTTCAAAAAATTCAAATATTCAAATTCCCTTGTCATGAAATGTTCTTCAAACATTTTCAATTAGCTGAAAGTGAAATATATATTCTTTGATTCTAAACAACAGAATTACAATACGTGCACGGAGAAAATTAATTTGCTTGAATCAAGCAAATGTTTTTCTTAAAAGCAAATCAGCAAAACTTTGCTCAATTACAACGCAATTTAAGAAAAAGATTGCCAAATTGCAATCATTCCTCGTGTCTTAAGGAAAAAGCAACATTTTGATTAAATTCAAGCAAAATTTTGCTAAGTTATTATAAACTGAAAAGCAAATTTTTTCTTAATTCAAGCAAATATTTGCTTAGTTATTATAAATTAAATTAGCACATTTTGATTAGTTTTTGCTGAAATTTAGCATAATTTTGAAGTGGCTGAGAGTCAAGCGCAAGTTTTGCCTAACCAACCACAATACTAATTTAGCAAACAGTTTTCACCGTGTATGCAAGCCATGTTTTTATGCTACACGACCTGTGCTCACTTTATCACAATGCTAAAAAGTATGCTATTATCTTTTTTAACTGTTGATAGTATCACATTTACAACCAGCTCCAATTTGTGGCAAAAAGCATGAGGCTCACCCCTTTTTTTTGGAATAAAAACGAAACGATAAGCTTTTTTTTTTTTGATGATTTTCTTCTGTTTTTATAAAAAGCAAACAAATAATATCGTTGAATACTATAAACCACTAATTTAAACAGTTTAGATGCTGCGCTTCTTTGAAGTTGGAATTGAGAAAAACACGTGAAGTGGAAAATTTCATATGGGAGGTGGGCGTGGCAAAAAACACTTTTTTATGTTAGACATATATTGACGGTGTCTGACAGAATGGTTCTTGTATTGGTTCAAGACAAAAAAATATATGGCGTTTTAAATATTTGTATTGTATGGGAGGTAGGCGTGATTGAGGGCGGATTTAAAAATATTTTTGTGCGTATTCTTATAAATCAAATTCCAAATAATACACAAAATTTAATTGGTCTACGATGAGTCCTTCTATTTATTGACAACTTTTGTATGGGGCTCAACCACTGTGCGTGTCTATTTGCTTCTTGTGCGTAAACACGTGCAATAGAAGTTTAATTTAAAATATGCGCATGTGATTTGGCAACTTGAGGTTACAGGAAAATAAAAAAAAATTCTTTACAAATTTTATAATAATTGCTTATAGCAGAAAATGACTGACACGATACTAGCGAAACTGCGTATTATTTTTAAGCCTCAACAACTGTACCTCATGCGCAGCTTTCACTGTGTAAGATAAAAACAAAAAGCAACACAAGAATAACACATCTGTTGGTATCTAAATGCTCAGGAAAAAATAGCACAAAAAAAAATACAAAAAACTCGCTCACTATTTACTGCTGCGCTCCACTGTGCTCTGTTTCATATCTGTGGCAGATGAGCCGAGTGATTCGGCTACTTGTGTCGATTGTGAGTATTTCGGTAAGTAGGAAAAGTATCAGCAAGACGACAACAACCATAAGTATTTATGAACTGAAAAAACCCGATCTTTCCCGATCCTACTCATGACTTAAGGCCCATTTCCAATGACGCGTGAGATGCGTTGCGTTTTACGCTGCGGAAGCTGCGGAAGCTGCGGAAAAAAAGCAATTTCCAATGGAGCGTGTGCGTGAACATATGATTGCCGGTCTTCTGATTAGCGAAGCATAATTTTAATGTGTACAAGTTTTACAAGATTATTCAAAATAAAACACACTGATGCTTTGTGTTTTTTCTGCCTACATTTGGTCCCGTAAAAGGTTTGGCTGCAGTATGGACAGATAAAGCGAGTTAAAAAATGCATTTTTACAAAGCATCAGTGTGTTTTATTTTGAATTGGTGCTAAGTTTAAATACAAAAACTGCGCAGCTCTGTTGATATTCTTAAAAATAGTACAGTTGCGCAGTTTTGGCTAATAATTTTCGAACCAATTCAAAATAAAACACACTGATGCTTTGTAAAAATGCATTTTGGAACTCACCCATATAGTTAGGCACTCCGGGATGTCGCTGCAGATATATCGTGAGTGTGGAGCACGTCTTAAATGCCTGTGACCATTTGCACCACCGACTGTTCTAAAATGCAGTTTTGGACTTCTCGCCTATATAGTTAGCACTCCGGCATGCCGCTGCAGAAGTGTCGTGAGTGTGGAGCACGTCTTAAATGCCTGTAATATATTTTTTAGTTTTTCTCAAATTCTAAAGTTTTTAAATTTTTCCTTTGTAAAACTGAACAGCTGTTTCGCTGTCAAAGCTTCACGCGCATGAAATATTCAATTTTTCGAATATTTTACGCTGCGTGCAAACGCATGCTGTTCGTTGGAACCAGTTAGGTATGTCTTCATGTATTGAATATTTGCGTCAATTTACGAAACGCATCTCACGCGTTGTTGGAAATGGGCCTTTAGGATACTCATATTTATTTGAGCCGCCGCATTCTAGCTTCGTAGAAGAGAACATGAGTCGAGTTGCGTGCGCTAAGGGTGAGTAGGTTTTTGTACTTATTTTTTCGGATATACTCAAAGAAAATATACCCTACTAAAAGAAAATTAATATTTACACAAAAAATTGTACATTATAACTCAGATTTATGTTGAAAAAAATTTGTTTGTCAAGCTTGCACACCTTCTGGGTGTTCACCAGGGGCGGACGTCTTCTTCCACTTCTTTTGCGATTTGACGTTGACTTTTATTATCTTTGAACAATTTTATTACCTAAGTCCTTCATATCCTGCGAAAGTTCATTTCCTCGTGGAGAAAAATGTTGTATGTTCATATCAAGAAGTAATGATGAGACTCTTATTATTTTGACCACAATTGCATATATTTGTTGCCTTATCATTTCTATGCCTTTTCTATAATTTGAATATTTAACATGTCTGCTGTTAAAACACTCCCCGATTTTGTATCTTGAACTCATGGAAAGTAAAATTGATTTGAATATTTTTCTGTGGTGACAAGTTGAATTAAAATTTAAATATCTATCTTGTATCTTTAATGTATGCGTCAGACACTTTTTTCTTATCTTATGCATTTTGTTTAGTGTTGGCAGCCATTATTGATTGATTCCATCCAGTCTAGACAAGTGCTATCCGAATGGCAAACATGAAATCAAAGAACAAGATTTTTAGATATGTACCTTTAAGATTTATAAATATTTATTTATTCATACAGACAAAATGAACCCAAGAGAGTTTTTCAATAAAATTATATTTCATTCTGAATCAACTTTTAACAGTTCGACATATTTATTGTGTTGTAAATTTTTTTCTAAAATTTCAAGCTTTTCATATTCTGCAGCCATTCAAGTGCTCCCTGGTGCGCTGGTACTTTATGTAGACAAAGTTTTGATACAATGCAGGGGATGAAAATACAAATAATTTTATTTATTTTCTTTGCTTACAGTAAAATCGAAAAATCCCAACGAAAACCCAGAAATATGGCCATTATTATTATCATCATCATCGTCGTCGTAGTCATCTTCTACTACGTTATGACACCCACGTCATGATGTTTCAATGTCAATGTTATCCCAACAACTGTCAGTCAGCCGTATAAGCAAACAAACAAATAAGTAAGCAAACAAATAAACAGACAAATAAGCAATTCGTGGGTCTTATCTTTACTTTCAAAATAACTGACAGATTGTACTGTATCCTCTTTGGCTTTGTTTCATTCTACTCGTATCTGGTATTTGTACGAATATTTTTTTATTATCTGACATACATTTGTATATTTCGGCCGATTTCATATTCACAAGTGTTATGATGTGCAGAGTATGTTGTTGTTGTTGTCGTTACTGTTGTTGCTTCTGCTGTTGCTTGTGTTATTTAGGCTTATCGAAGGTATTATCTTTGATTTGATGCTAAACTTTATTGGCAAGAACTTTCCACCTTAGAAATAACAGGTATGCGTACACTTGATTTGACAGCATTGCGTTTTATTGCATAAGTTTAAAACTAATCATGTCATGTCTTGTTTTAGAATATGTTTTGAGATAAAATAGTTCATAAATTGATAGCGCTTAAGGAAGGCGGTGGTCTAGCCCTCAAGAAGGTATGCTACTTTTAGGATTTATTTTTAAATGTTTAAATAATGAAAAACGGCATTAAAACTATTGGGGTATATTGGTAAACACATTCATCATAAAAAAATGTATTTTTTTATTCTAAAAAATTGTGGATCATGTTCAAAATGGCGCTCAATAACACCCTCTCAAAAAACAAATTATCGAAAGTTGACAGAATGACGCGCATTTGATATTAAAGTTCAAAAAACAGGCTGTTTTTACCTGTTATTAAGTGTATAATATACGATGTTTTTGGAATCAAACTTTTATTCTAGTTTCAGCGATAACCACTGATGTTGTTAATAGCATATTCAAATTTCTAATCAGATGATTAGGCTAAAAAGTTTTTGTTTTTTCTACAGTAGTTTCGAGGGCTGTAAGGCAGTAACAGAAGATTGAGAAAATACTCTGAGTTTATCAAAATATTAAAAGCACGCACATTCTTGAAAAATGTTATGTCAAGAATTTTGAAGTAGTGGAGAACGGGTTAATTCGGCGCACAATTTTATTTTATAGGTCTTATTTCATGACTCTGACCATATATCGCATAGTATTGACATTCAAATCAAAGCTACTTACAATGTGAGGCATATCATTTACAAGTGATGAGGGATTTTCGAGCACCAAAAGTTTGGGGTTATTCGGCGCAACCTAATTTTCAGTGTATTTCACGGAAATTCAAGCGAAATATACCAAATAATATGTATCAATAGTAATCGTTTATGTATTTATTTTATTGTGAGCTTTTTAGATCAAGTCAATTTTAAGAAGGCAACAACAACTCTGTTAGAGTCAATCACACAGCAGACTAGACAGCCTGTTTCGGATATCGCTACATTTGCTCTTCACTAGTCTTGAGTGATTTGGTTGTGACCAACCCCTTCTCTCTTAACCCCTTGAGTGGATTGGCCCAATCACCGACACGTCAGAAAGTAATTTTTTTATTTTTAAACATGTCATACTAGGGTGGTTTTATCTCATAGGGTAAAAAAATGTCAGAAAAAAATGTCAGAATTTTTTTACCTTACCTGCTTATTCATATCTTTTGCCTTCTCATTTCTGTCCTTATATCTCTTGTTTTTTCTCATTTCTATCTCTTCCTAGTTTTTCCTCTTAATGCTTTAAGTACTTGTTATATTTGTTCTTATTTTTATGTCAAGTGTCAATAGGTCTTGTAGTCATACTGGCGAGAATCATAAAACGATGATTAATATTCTCTGCAAACAACACTCCGGACTAAAAATTGTGCACTTTAATGCTAGAAGTCTTAATGACACTAAAATGGACTGTGTTAAACATGCATTTTCCGAATCGAAGGTTGATATTATCTGTGTTTCGGAAACTTGGTTTCACGTAGATGTTAATGACTAGTTTTTTAAATTACAGAATTTTAAATTATTTCGAAATGATAGATTGGGTACTCGAGGTGGCAGGGTTGCTATATACTGTAAAGAAAATTTAAATGTAAATGTGGTAGGAAAGTCAATTGGTTCAGGTGTCGAATATCTGAATATTTTAATATCGGATAATAATGCTAAAGTTTTTGTCTCCTGTGTTTATAATCCCAATCGTAATTGTAGCCTAGAAACTCTTTTCACTGAAATTTCAAATTGCGTTATAGATTTTGAACATTTTATTTTGTGCGGCGACTTTAACATAAATTTATTGGCTAATGACAGTCTTTCATGTGAGTTTCTCGATGAAATGGCCAGAGTAGGGCTCAATGTAGTCAATAACACAGTGCCAACACATTTCTCTAACAATGCCTGTCCTAGCTTATTAGATGTTTTTGTTATATCTGATGTATCGCTAGTAACGCTCTTCGACCAAATCTCATTCGTTTCCGATCATGACCTTATCTTTATCACGTTGAACATTGATCTCTCAAAGACTGCTGCTCAAACCTTCTTCGAGTACCGCGACTACAGGTCGATTGATTACTTGTCATTGTTTAACAGCTTATCTCAAATAAACTGGTCGGACTGTTGGTTTTTTTTCTTCTGTAGATGCAAAGCTAAATTTTTTTCTTAAACAATATAAGCTATCTGTTCAATATGTATGTTCCCTTGCACACGCGTCGTATTACCAACAACTGTCCCTGGTTTTCTTATTCTGTCAAATTGGCACTTAAAAAGCGGAACAGATTATATAGCAGGTGGAAGCGCAATCCAAATTCATTTAACTGGGAATCGTATAGACAAGCTAGAAATATAGCCATCAATTCTATTAAGTTCTCCAAAAAGATGTTCTTTATGTCAAAACTAGATTTTACCTTATCATCAAAACAGCTCTGGAGCAACCTCAGGACTCTAAATGTATGTAACATAGAGACTGAATCGTGTCAAATTGACCCAACTTCTTAAATGATTATTTTGTAGCTAATTCCACATCTACCTCCACGACCACCTTTATATCCGAGTTTGCTGATGAACTTGTAAGTACGACTCATCACATTCATGTGTTTCAATTTAACGCAGTAAGTGAAATGGACGTAGCACGATGCATTAATAAGATTAAATCTAATGCTACTGGAGTTGATGGTATCTCCATAAAGTTTATTAAATATATTTTACCCTATGTGCTGAGCCCACCAGTTTATATCATAAACTATTGTTTTACAACGTCTAGTTATCCTGAGAAATGGAAAGTGGCAACTGTCATTCCCATAGCAAAAAAGTCAAATGCCTGTGAGCCATCTGATTTCCGGCCAATAAGCTTATTAGGATCGTTATCCAAAGTATGCGAGCACCTCATGGCTGAACAAATTTTCAACCACTTAAACACTTTCGGTCTTATGCATAATCTACAGTCAGGTTTCCGACCTGAACATAGCTGTTCCTCTGCTCTGGTCAAAATTTTAGAAGACATTAGAGTGCCATATGATATGGGCCACCTGAATGGCAGATCTCAAAGAGTAAGGATAAAAAACAACTTCTCATCTTATAAACGTACAACAAGTGGAGTTCCGCAAAGTTCTGTTTTAGGCCCGATTCTATTTACTATGTTTATAAATGACATATTTCGTAAATGTAATCATGTTACCATGCATGCTTATGCCGATGACTTGTAACTGTATATGTCTAGACCCATTGGCCTCTCTGAAGATTTATGCGCAAGAGTAAATGTAGACTTAAATATAGTAGTAAATTGGGCCAGAACTAATAAGCTGAAACTGAATGCTCTTAAATCTTATGTATTGCCGATCTCTAAAACCCCATATCAAAATCTTGATGTCCCCCCAATTTTCCTTAATGGCGTTATGCTAAAATCTGTAAGTAAGGCCACTAATTTAGGCTTCAAAATAAACTCATCTTTGTCCTGTGAAAATCACGTAAACTTTAGCGTGAGTAAAATATTCTATGTGCTTAGAAATCTCCGAATGACTGCAGCGTTCGTACCTGTCGAAACTAGAAAAAAGCTTGTTCTACAAATGCTTATGCCAATATTTTCTTATGCAGAAGTCGTTTACAGCAAACTCGACTCGAGAGATACACGTAAAATGCAAGTGGCTTTCAATAAATGTACTCGTTATGTCTACGGTCTTCGGAGATTTGATCACATTTCACTTTTTACCAACCAGTTATTAGGTCGTAGCATACTCAGATATCTTGAAACCAGAAATTGCATTTTCTTAGGTAAGATCATCCACTCGCGCTGTCCAGGTTATCTTTTTGAAACATTAAAGTTTTGTAGGTCAAGCAGAAGCATGAATCTTGTTATTCCGAAGTACAACTTTCAAAACTCAAGCCGTTTGTTTTTCGTTAGAGTTATAAGACTTTATAACTCTCTTCCAAACTACATTAAAAGTATCTCCAACACTAAGTACGTTAAGCATTTAATTTTCGACTACTTCTCCTAACTCTTTTACTCCTTTTTTTCATTCTATCTTTAACTACTATATAAACTTCTCTTTTAAAATTTTTGATACGTATATTATATTTGAATTGTGTTCCTAATCATTATTGTTCATTTTAAAGTTGGACATTTTTTTTTTTTTAATCGCAATAGTCTTAGCTTTAAAATTTCCAACAGTTTATTATATAAGTTATGTTCTGTTGTTATATATTCTAAATATGCGGCATGTAAAAGACTTAAGTCTTAAATGCCAACGTTATTTGCAAATAAATTAAAATTGAAATTGAAATTTTTCGGGGGCACCCCCCCTAAAATGTTTCTTTCTGTCAGATTTTAGGATTGCCAAAGTTCGAGCACGATTGAAAGATGTTAACACGTGCCCTTGGGGCTCCAAAGTTTTGAAAATCTCGATTTTTTGGCAGTTTAGCGACTTTGAATATGCAATAAAAAAATACGTTAGAAGTACTGAATTCGAGATAATGAAGCCAATGTCCCTAAAAACGTGACTACGTACCCCTTAGAGCGAAGATGAAACCTATTGTGAAAAAAACCCATTTTCCTTCCTATATTATCAATTTATAATATTAAAACAATTATGTATCTAAAAAATCATTCTTATTTAAATTTATTCAAGGGACTGACATGTGGTTTTGGAGCTATCTGGATACAGCTGACGGCATCTGCTGACTACTTGGAGAATGTATTGTTTTTGTTGCTCGTCCTTTGTAAGTAATTGGTTGTAATCTGTGATGCGCTTGACTCCTCGCTCTGCCATGTCGTTCACAACTTTCAAGTTACTTAAGTTGCAGGATCTTTTTCCAAAAAATCGGTGTTAATGTTTAATCTCTTGAACAACAGGTAAGTCTCACTTGTAATTAGGTCTGGGAGACTGTCTAGGAAGCAGTTGTTCTTTTCTTAGTTTGGGTCGCATATTTTTGGAGCACTCTTCATTTTCTTCTGCTTGATTTGTTAAGATTTTTGTCGTCATTTGGCTCTTTACGGTTTTTTGCACTGTCGGGTCAAACAATGCCAGGGCAACAAGTTCAGAACTAAGATACCACAGATGATTTATCCTTTTGTTAATTCCGTTTTCTGATATTTTTTTGTCAATGGTTTCGTATTTCAATAGATTTTCAATGAGGTCTAAGCCTTGTTTTGGTGCTAAACACGCTCTGGGGGCGTTAAACCAGGCTTTACAGTAGACTCGAATGATGAAAACACAAAGTGCTGTTAGGGCCTCTTGTTCTTGGGAAGTCAGCTTAAACTGGTCACGGAAGAGTTGTATTTTCAGACAGTATAATAGCTTTTGCCATCCACCGGGCATGGTTTACGGGACCTGGAGACCTGAAGCGCACATATTTTCCGTCAAGATCGTCAAGGTATATCAATGCCAACTGTAATAGCTCTTTGTAGTCGTCTCTTGGCTGGCATTTTATTAGTTTTCTTTGCAGTTCTTCTTTGATATTTTCTACTTCTTCTTTGGGCAGTAGTTTCAAAACATTCTCGCCTACATCGAACTTGGATTTATCAATCGCCGACCATTCTTTTGGAAATCTCTTGGATATGTCTGATTGAGATCCCGATGTGCTTCCAAACTTGTAGTCAAAAACCCCTCTCAACAAGTCTTCTAAAACGTGGTGTCGGCACGCTAGGTATAGGAGCTCTCGACCTAACATCTGCTCCAAGAGATTGCACGCTTCATTGAGTCTCCCAGTATTTGATGCTGTTGTATCGAAGCATATAGCTACGACCGAGCTGGCGAGACCCCGTTTCTCTAGACATTCGTACACTGCTAAGGCTTGTTTCTCCCCTGAGCTACTGTCAGTTTCAGGAACGCCCATGAGTTGTTCTTTAGTCCCATGTGATACCAGAACAGCAACCCGTTCTTTCTGCTCTGTTTTGAGGATACCTGGTAGTAGTTTTCCATCCCAGTGCACGCAAACACCCTTGTTTTGGGGTATCTTAAGTCTGTCTTAAATTTGTTCCGTGTATTTTTCACGGTTTATTCTCCGCTGTTCACGGATAACGCTTCTGGAGATCTTATATTCTTTGGAATCCTCTCCGAGAGCTTCTACTGTAGCCAAAATGATACGAGTAGCGTTCCTATCGGACACCTTACAGCGGTCCAGCAACAATGACAATTTCATGGTTAGGACGTCTTTGAAGCCACGCTTGATTCTCTTGGGGGCAGATGGTCCTTCAGATTCTACGTTCATCTCGAGCTCTTCATACGGCGTTTCACGTCCTTCTGACTCTTCTGTTGTCTCGTTGTCCGTGAGCTCCATCGTCTCTGTGAACAATGAGATGAGACAATTAGTATAAAGTTGATATCGATGGAAATTTCAGCTAGTGATCTAGATCTTATAAAGTTTCACTACAAGGAAAATATTTTTTTTTTTAAATGCTTACCGAAATTTCCCGCTTCAAGTTGTTTGTCCAAGACCTTCCGTTGTTTCTGTAGTAGTCTTTCTTCAGCTTGAGCCAACTTCAGGTCAACTCCGAGCATGGAGCCTGGTCTTCCTTTCTGTCTTTGTTTCAACAGAAACTCCTTGTCTTCTTCTAAAGTCATCATCGTCAGGGCATCTTGATGGGCAATATCAAAGAGATCATCCAACTTTAGGGTAAACTCTTTACAGAATTTCTTGCACTTTCCATTTTTCTATCCTTGTACTCTTGCATTTTTCTCCAATCATCGTACAGTTTTTCCAGCTTTACTATGACATTTTTTTTTATGACAAACAAAAGAAAAATGTCATAGTCAGCTTACATCCAGTTATCAGATGAGCTGGATAGTCAATTAGAAAAATTTTGACTCTACCTCTACTTCTCATGCCAGATGTAGAAGCCATCACTTTTACGAGAAATGAAAATGTTCACTAGAAGAAAGAATAAATGACACAGAATGACACTAACTAAAACAAAGAGTACGTGTTAGTAGGTACTGACCTAATTAAAATAAAAATGTCTTTTGTAGTTATTATTAAGTGGGTTTTTTTAAACTCGATTACACGAACGTAGAACAAAATACGACTTTCACTGTTCAGCGAATACTTTTTAACTGACCAAGAAACAAAATCATAAAAGCAAGAACCACCTAGCTATCCTTTTCTTTTTTTAATAACAGACTCTGAACCCCTGGACTTCTACTTAAAATATAACAATAGGTAGTAGGGTAGCCCAATACATTTTTAAACTAGTTTGGTTTTACCTGCTTGGGGCCGCCAGTGACACAGTATGAGGAAAAAATAGATACATACCTGACATAAATAAAAACATTGTTGTGGGTCTAAAATTAATGGTATACCATAGCAAACATATTTAAATGAAATGGGATAAGCAATAATAATACAAATAACGCATCTTCGCTCTCTGGGGTACCTAGTCACGTTTTTAAAATGTTAAAAACAGTATGGCCTTTAATTTGATGTATGTTAAGGGCAAATAGCTTTAACCGTTCCAGAGATATGGGTCGCCGAAGTCGCCAAATTGCCAAAAAATCGAGATTTTCAAAACTTTGAGGCCCCAATGGCACGGGCTTACATCTTCCAATTATGCTCAAACTTTGGCAATCTTAAAATCTAACAAAATGAAACATTTAAGGGGGGTGCCCCCAAAAAAAATGCAACATCGATTTTTTAAAACCACCCTAATGTCATACCAACCCACCTGTTGCAGTTCAAGCCCACCGAAAAAACAGCGATATTGCTATCGTGTTTATTAACTGTTTTTCTTTTATGGCCTGAAACGAACCAAATTATTTTTAATAAAAATTAAAATTTTTTTTTTAGAACATTGACATTAAAAAATAGCATATTATTTTATCGAATCCAAAACTAATTTAACAAGTTTATAAGCTAATAAGTTTGAACGAACAGAACGAGTATTTTTACGAAAAATTAATTATTAACACCACCAATTTAGTTTCAGTGAAAAACTCATCACTGGAACAAGTACACAGGATAACGTCGGAAATAGGAAAAACATTCTAAGAAAAAATACTGTTCTGCAATATTCTTGGATGTTGCTCAAGCTTTTGACAATGTATGGCATGTACGCCTCTTGTATAAAATCAAAGAAATTTTTCCCAAAAATATTTATTTATTTGTTTGGTCTACAGAATATATCTTACAGACTATGCATAACAATAGCAATAATTACAATACAAATTTATTTACTAAATTAATTAAAAATCGTAAACAAATTTAAACGAAATTTGGTCTGTGAGCAGTCAAAATTTAATATTGATCAATAAGTATTACACAGTTTTATAAAGCGAGTTATAGGTTCGTTATTAGCGTAATTAGTTCTATGGAATGTTTCTTCCAGCATACGATTGTTGCGCAAACTCCTTGGTGCATTGTAAATTATGAAAAACGCGGACAATTCAACACATTTTATGTTGTTTTGTAAGATGTTGTAAACGAACATTAGATCAGTGTACAATAGATTCTCCGATCGTTCAACGACTGAAGACCAAGCAATATTTATAAACTCTTACATTTTGATTTACACTTGCAAATTACCAAAACAAACCCAATTACTTACATCCACGTTTGCAGTCAATACATCTATTTTAAGCACACACTCTGACCATAGGCAAGCTACAATAAATCTTCAGAGCTGCCTTAGAACTGTTAAAAAATGGCTAGCAAAATGGAGAGTAAATCTTTAAGTAAATAAGATTAAAAGCTCCCACATCACATTCACTTTAAGAAGAGATACGTGCTCCACAATTATTCTAAATAATCACCCTATCCCACAAAAAAATGAAGTCAACTACTTTGGTATGAATCTTGATAGAAGACTTACATGGAGGAAAGATATTGAAGCAAAAAGAACCCAACGCAATATTAAATCTTCCAAACTCCAATGGCTATTATGTTCAAAAGCAAAGCTCAGTCTAGAAAACAAGCTTTTGATTTACAATAATTAACCTTAATGGACGTACGGCATTCTATACCATCGAATATAGAAAAACTCCAAAGAACGCATTCTAAAATGCTAAGAAACATAACTGGTGCTCACATACGCATACACAAAGACCACAAGATTTCTACTGTTTAAGAAGAAATACAACAGTTCTGTTCGAAATACACCCTCAAACTGAGAACCCAAACAAATACCCTAGCAAGGAACTTACTACAACGCTAATACAAAAAACGACTCAAAACTCGAGATACCATAAATCTTGACAAAGATCTTATCTTCGATAAACTAATGCTTGGTTTTCACTATGTCATTTTTATGACGACACAAAATTTTATCACCTGAAATATCACCTTAATAAAACTCTGGAACATTTTATGCATAGCTCCATTTAATAATTTATTTGTTAAAAATTTTCCAAGATTGCCAAATGTAGAAATAATGTCAACATGTTGTTATTTTCAATTTGATTGACAACAACTGACCACTGAAAATGACATAGTGAAAACCAAGCATAAGGCGAACTCAAGCTTAACCCTAAAACTGTATAGCGGGGTGAAAAAACACCCCAGACCGGTTTAAATCTGGCGCCAAACACAAACGGCTTAGGTTTTCGACCCGGGACCGTAACCATAATTCAGTTTCAACGCCTGAGAGTAGTGGGAGCACGCTCGCGGCATCAGTACCACGTGGTAGCTCGAGCAGTGAACATTAAGAGTGCGTCTGGGGTATTTTTTCACCCCGCGATACAGTTTGTGTATATTTTTCGACATATTAAAATTTTTTATTTTCGTATTTTTTGCACAGTTTGGGTAAGTATATAATTGTGGTCGACTTTATATATATTTACATATATATATTAAGCTGGATTCAAGTAGATATTAAATCTAAAATATATCGAAATCGGTGAAACCGTCATCCAGCGGTTTTGATTTAAATAATCACCAGTTTTTTCGCCGTAACTTTGTATCAATCTAAAATAACTACCTACAAAATGGATTCAAATGAAACATATCTTGGACACCAAAGTTGTAAATAGGAAGATTTTTAGATTCAAGAAATTTTTTAGTGCAACAGTGTTCAGAATTCGGTCAGCATTTTGGGTACCTTTCACTAAAATCGCTATAAATTTGCTGTTCATTCGCTATAAATATGTTAATTTTTTATTGTTCACCACGAAAGGTGAAGCCTCTTCAATGCCACACCATTTTAAAAATAGTAAATTTTCTAAAATTTACTAAAAATTAGTTTATTTATAGATTTTTGTGAATCTACCCTTTCCAAAAGACTTTCCAAAAAAGTTAAAAAAAATTCCACTGTTTTGATTTTTTTATTTTTATCTATCAATAGATTACACCAAGTCTTTTTCAACAATACTTAATTTTTCCAAATTTACTGAAAAATGGCAAATTTATAGTGATTTTATTGAAAAATACCCAAAATGTTGACCGAATTCTGAACACTGTTGCACTAAAAAATTTCTTGAATCTAACCATCTTCCTATTTACAACCTTGGGGTCCAAGATACCTTTCATTTGCACCCATTTTTTGGGTAGTTATTTTAGATTGATAAAAACTTCCGGCGAAAAAACCGGTGATTTTTGGCGAAAAAGTGATTTTTCAAAATCAAAACCGCTGGATAACGGTTCCACCGATTTCGATATCCTTTCGGATTTAAGATCTACTTGAATCCAGCTTCCAGAATATGAGTGTCGTAAAAAGTATTTTTTACCCCTGAACAAAACGATCCACCTTAATATATATATATATACTCGCTTTAGTAAAACATAATCTCACTTTTTTTTATCGTGTAAAAATTCGAGAACTGGTCTGGCGGTATAAGTTGAGACCTTTGGAGGCTGTAGTTCAGTTGAACGGACAGGAGGAAGATCTCATTGAATCTGTGGGAAACCTAAGTGATGAGGAAAATGTAACAAAAGAGGAGGGTGGCTCAGATTCGGAGCAAAGTGCTGAATCAGAACACGTACAAGTTGAATCCAAAAGTGACGTTGAGGTATGTAAATCATATTTTTCGGTACATTCGGCACGAAAAAATGTATTTCTTAGTTATTTATGGTCATTTTTAGTCAGAGGAGTCAGATGATGATGACTCAGGTACACCTCCAGCATCCAAGAAACGCCGTAATACAGAGAGGAGAGAAAGTCGAGGAAGAGGGCGTGGATGAGGCAGCAGTGGGAATAATCGTGGAGTAATTATTCTCAATAATTGTACTTTATAATTGCAAATAAATATATTTTTTACCAATTTGAACGAAATTCTTTTTTATTATAACGATCTGTACGGCCAAAAAGAATCAAATTCTTGCTATTTGCGTACTTTGATTTCTCATAATATATACAATTTTTGGAAAATTGGCCAAAACCACTATAATACCCCTTAAACCCCTTAAACCTCTCCTTTAGAACCCTGTTGAAATTACTTGATTTAGTCAAAAACTCACTAATTTATCGTAATTTTAACGAAAAACTGAATTTTTGCTAGTTTTTCACGTTTTTTGCCCCTCTTGGTCAATTTTCCCGGACTCTTCAAACTTTTGGTTAAAACTATTTAGTTTATGTGATTTTAGATCAAAAGATAAAAAAAAATTAGCCCTCATGGAACCCTCAAAGTCACACTGTGCCCGAGATACGGGCTCTTGAAAATTGGGGTGTTTTTTCACTCCGCGATACAGGAACAGGTAAAAAAAATAGCGATACAGTTCTAGGGTTAATACTTCTTAAAACCACTGTAATCCATGCAATGACATGGAAGATGTCAAATAAGTTTTTAAGATATGTTAACTTATTGTTAGTTTTGAATAAGAAAGATTCAATAAGACCCAAATATTGAACAAAAAAATACGCTGTACTGAGAAATTTTATAGTTTTCGAGATATCGTAATTATTTTGATGTCAAAATATCGGGAGTTTTTTAAATTCTACTATTTGTAAGAAATTTCACCATCACAATATAAACTCAAACATGCTAATTACGGAATTTAAGGTCAAAGCTCACCAATCTAAAATCCAATCATATTGTGCAAGCTTCTAAATCCAGACCTTTCATCCGCTACCTCATTCACCATTCTAACTCTTTCTAGCCCTGAATTTTCTTATTCAAATCTATATATAAATAGGCGTAGGAAAACTGTTCGTTTTTTCAAATGAATAAGAGTAAGGAGAAAAAGTGCACAAAATACTTTTTGTGACCTTTGACCTGAAATATGAGCATTCAAAACAGAATTTGTTAAATAAAAACTAAGCTTAACGTGATGGAAGAACACGGTATAAAAATAAATTTTAGACGTAGCTGAGATATAAAAAAAATTTGTGAGACAATTCTCGCTATCTCTTACGGATACCCTACAATAAGCATTTTCTTATGTAACATGTGCGTATATATATTGGGATTGTTAAATTTCTTACAAACAGAAAATTTTTAAAAACTTCTGTTATTTTGACATCAAAAGCATGACGATATCTCGAAAGCTGTAGCTTTTCTCAGTACAACGTATTTTTGTATGAGAAGTCATTGGTTGAGAAAAAAAACGGTATACGAAAGCTTTTTTGGGGTATTATTTTTCACGGATAGTATATTAAAAAATTTCCCGTTATTATGGCATCAAACTTATTGCGATATCTCAAAAACTGTGCATTTTCTTAGTACAATGCATTTCCTTGAAGCAAGGTCATCGCCTCAGAATGAGAAAAAAGCGATTAAAATTTTAAGTTTTCAGTTTGCAAGCAAATATCTCAACCATTTTCCAATCGATTTTCATCAAATTTTTTTTTTCTAAAATTTTAATCAAATGTTTTTAAAGAAATAAGAAAATATTTACCGGTACCTCACCAATTCAATGGTCTATATTGTTTTCAAAGAAACTCTAAAATATTTAATTTGCATTCAAAAAATAGGCCAAAAGTTGTTATTGTTGTGAACTTTTTTTTCAAATTTTATTTTTTCTACACTCTTTTATATGAAATATCATTTATTTGTAAAAATTGCTTGATTTTGACACATAATGCAATAAACAGTTTCTATCATCGAAAATCATTAGCACCCCTTATGATTTTTTTTGAAGAAAATTAATTTTTTCAAACTGTTTTTATATTTTTTTTTGCAAAATTCTACAGCTTAAAAAATAATTTCTGTGAAAAAAATTGTCCACTCATAAGCTATGTACACAATTCTATGTTTTAAGCCATTTCCTTATCTATCTTTATAAATAGGAATAGTAAAAACAGTTCGGTAGCATTTTCTCCCGAGTTTCTCAACCGATTTGGATAATTTTTCTTTCAAATGAATAAGAGTAGGGAGAAGGAGTGCCCTTAATACTTTTTGTGACCTTTAACCAGAAATATGAGCGTTCAAAACAGAATTTCTTAAATAAAAGCTAAGCTATACGTGATGGAAGAACACGGTGTAAGAATAAATTATAGGCATTGCTGATATGTATGTACAAAAAATATAATATTTCTATAAATGACATTTCTCTCTATCTCTTATGGATACCCTACAATAGGCAATTTTGTGTGTAACATGTGCGAATATATATTGGGATTGTGAAATTTTTTACAAACAGAACATTTTGAAAATTCCCGTCATTTTAGCATCAAAACTATGACGATATCTCGAAAACTGTAGCTTTTCTCAGTAAAACGTAATGGTGTATGAAAAGTCGTTGGTTAGCACTGAGCGGCAAACAGAAAATAGAAAAAGATTCGTTTTTTAACCCACTCATCTGAGAACGAAAGCGATTTCATATCACAGTATAGGTCAAAGGTCACAGTGAAAAGGTCGGATTTCGACCACTGGCGAATTCTAGTTATTGTAAACTTGCAACTTTAGTATTTCGGGTTATAGGTCATAAATTAAAAATCGATCATGTTCCAGCACATCAATGGTTCAGCAGTACCTTTCGAATGATATTACCTTTATTCTAAAATAAATTGTAAGAAGTGTAGGACAACATTCGATGTTTGCGTATTAATATATAAAATTTAACAAAGCTTTGTACGGTAGATGAATCAGCTCCTATTGTTTTTAGAATATCGTTGCCCTTTCCAGTGTTACCATCTCCCAAAAATATTTATCCCTAAAGCTTTAGTCAAAAACCCCTCAAATCGCTGCAATTACTTGGAAATCCCCGCAAAACAAAAAATGGTCAATTAACATTTTGTTATAATCTTTAATTACATATTCATTAATAGCTACAAGAAAATTCTGTTTCTTCGGTTTTTATTCAAAACAAAGTATGCGCGATTTTGAATTTTTGTTGTCAAACCATAAAACATCAGCTTTTCTGTCTCTTTCACTCATTCACAAGTTTAACAGCTTTAGCAAAATACTTAGACGTCATGTGCACCTTGTTTTCTTACACCATGGTAACGTGAAGGGAACGAAAAGGAGAAAAAATTGCGGAGTGAATGCATAACAAAATTGAAGTAAATTCAAAAACTTCGTAGTAAATTGAATTATTCATTGCGTAAGATTATCAAAAAGTCTCTAAAAAATACCTAAAAATATAAAACCCCTAAAAAATCCCATTCCACTTCGCCCCCCTTAATTAAGGGGAAAACCCCATAAGTTGGGAGCACTGGCCCCTCTATCTGCTATCCAATTTGCATAAAAAGCATCCATATTTAACGCATTCAGCCTGCATACGCGAGAGTAAACTAACTACTTTTAAGTCACAGGAGACCCGCTTTACTCGTGCTCTTCACATTTTACCGCATTCAATATAAATTTTACTTGTAGTGAAAGTTTTCGAAACACTTTTTTCATACAGACTAACCCCCTAAAATTCGGTCATGTGGGATATTTTAGCACCAATATTGAATAAGTACGAAATTACCCTTAAACATAGTTCAAGTTTTAACTTATTTCTGGTGTTCAAGTCGAACTTTGAGCTTTAGTGTATTCAAAGACTTATAGTAGAATTTTTTGAAAAAGATTTTTTTTTTAAAGATACAAAGAAACCCATACTTTCAATATTAAGAGGGTTAAGATTAAGAGGGTTTGGAGTTGGTGGTATCTCCATAAAGTTTATTAAATGTATTTTATCTTATGTGCTGAGCCCACTAGTTCATATCATCAACTATTGTTTTACAACATCTAGCTATCCTGAGATATGGAAAGTGGCAACTGTGATTCCCATAGCAAAAAAGTCAAATGCCTGTGTGCCATCCGATTTTCGGCCAATAAGCTTATTAGCATCGTTATCCAAAGTATGCGAGCACCTCATGGCTGAATAAATTGTCAACCACTTAAGCACTTTCGGTCTTATGCATAATCTACAGTCTGGTTTCCGACCTGGACATAGCTGTTCAAAATTTAAGATGACATTAGAGTGCCATATGATATGAGCTTTGATATGAGTGCCATTTGAGCTTACTCTTCCTGTTAGATTTTTTAAGGCGTTTGACACTGTGGATCACTCTCTGCTCTGTAAAAAGCTCATGTCTAACTTTGGTTTTTACCATACATCGGTTCGTTTTATGTTCAACTACCTGAATGGCAGATCTCAAAGAGTAAGGATAAAAAACAACGTCTCATCTTATAAACCTACAACAAGTGGAGTTCCGCAAGGCTCTGTTTTAGGCCCGATTCTGTTTACTATGTTTATAAATGACATATTTAGTAAATGTTAAACATGTTACCATGCATGCTTATGCCAATAACTTGCAACTGTATATGTCCAGACCTATTGGTCTCTCTGAAGATTTATGCGCAAGAGTAAATGAAGAGTTAAATATAGTAGCAAATTGGCCCAGATCTAATATGCTTAAACTGAATCCTCTTAAATCTTATATATTGCCGATCTTTTAGACCCCCTATCAAAATCTTGATGTCCCCCCATTTTTCCTTATTTATTTTATTTATTTATTTATATATATGTTTGAAATATATGCTAGTACAACAAGATAAATATCTTATGTTTAAAGTACTAGCAACACAATATGTAAATAGCACGTGTATATAGCAACTTATTATCTAAACATCAAACATTGTAAAGCATTACATGATTTTTTAAAGACAAAATTAAATTATTATAAAAAGAGAAAAATTAATAGTCATGTATCCAGGGCACTTCACTAGAATAGAGAGGGGCAAGAGAAAAAAAATAAAGATAATTGTAAGTAGGTACGTTATTTAAACTGCAAGGTAATTAAAAAGTTTCTTTCTGAATTTTGATGCATTGCCGGTAATTTGTATATCTCTGGGAAGTGAGTTCCAAAGCCAAATTGCGTGGACAAAGAATTGTCGTTCAGACCTTAGGCAAGTAGCTATAACGTATTGGTATAAGATTATTGTTACGAACAGAACGCGAAAAACGTAACTTTTGAAACAACTCTGGTGGTAACGTAGTATTTATAATTTTATGTAACATCAGAATTGTTCTAAAATTTAAAAGTAAATCTAGAGGTATGTGAAAAATTTTGCACGTATGTCGCGAAACGTGATCCGTACGCCTAAGTCCAAAAATTATATACAACTTTTAGTTTAGCTTTAGTTACACTACCACAGTTTGCAAAAATTTCACAGCCATACAGTAGAGTTGGAATCAAGAAAGTTTTTGCTAACTGCATTCTAATATTAAGAGGCGTGAAGTATTGTACTGTCCACAAACTACGAAGCATACCATAGACTTTATCAATGGATTTATTTATATGACTATTCCACGTTAAACATCGGTTGAACGTAGTCCCTAAGTTTTTTGCATGGTCGATAAATTGTATTTCTTTACCGTTTATTTTAATGCTGGGGATAGAGCTTAGGTCAAATCGACTTTTATAATGGACAATGCTTTTTGACTTAGCTGGATTGAGGCAAAGCCCATTCTTCGATGCCGAATTGTAAATATTCCTTAAGTCAAGGCAGAGCTTGTCAATGCACTCTTCGCAATCTGAGGGCTTAGAGTTTATATACAATTGAACGTCATCAGCGTCCAAATGAATATTGCAGTATTGTGGAATTTTTACTGTGACGGTGATGTACATAGAAAACAATAAGGGTCCCAGTAGTATTGAACCTTCAGGAACACCCCTTGACATATAGATAGATTCTGAAACTATCTCATTTACGCAGTCTTTTGTTACATATATACGATTTCATAAGTTTCACAGCAGTGTCTGAGAAATTGAACAAGTTTGTATTTTTTAAGCACAATAACTTGTGCTCTACCGTAGCAAACGCCTTAGAGTGGTCGAGTAGAGTTAAAAAAGTAACGTTGTTGTTGTCTAAGGCTTCCCGAATTTCTTCTGACACTTGTATTAAAGCTGTGGTGCAACCTCTTTTGGCCCTAGAACTTGATTGTTTTTTAGTAATCAGTGAGTTCTAGTTGATAAAATACCCAAGTAGAATTTTGCGACCACAGGTTACTTAAGACACATTTTTTACACGACGACGTTGCAGCGATACTGATTTGGAAAATATTTTGTGCGAAAAGTTTGTAAAAATTCCTAGGATACTACTTTACCAATAGGTCACAGAATGTTGTAACGATTTATCAAGTGTTACCTTTAAAAAATGCATCACTCATCATTCATCAATATGTACATTTTGTAACAATTAGGTAATTGCGACCCAAGGGTAGGCTCTTTCTATTCAAAATGGTGGACGCAAATTATTATTATATTTAAACATTTTTTTATTAATGTATGAAATTGTTGCAATATTTTCTTAATTCAGCTTGCGCTTAAATTCTTAAGAAGTTTTGGCTGTTATTTTACCGAAAATCTTCTTTCCCATCTACATTTAGCTCCAAATAATATCAAAAAACACTTAAGATTATGTTGTACTCCTATTTATTATATAAATTTTAATTATAGACTAATTATATTTATGGCTGCAAAATGTAAACAAAACATGTAAACAAAATTAATTTTTTTGCAATTGGCAACTCTATAATGCATTTATATATAAATGTGTATACTAAAATGTGATAAACAGGGCTCGCAAACAAACTCTAAAGAAAAGTATTTTTCTGTTCTGTTTGTTTCTTCTGAAGATCACAACAAATATTTTGGTATGTTTAGTTTTTTCTCTCCGATTCAAAAATTAGCACAAACCGAAGCAAGTAGAGATGAGAGAGAAAAGTAAAATGAAATGTTTCTTTTTTCGAATAGAAAAAACTTCCTCTCACTGTTATGCTTTTGAATCGCGTGCACAAAAACAATCAAAGTAAAGTATCTTTAGCGATCTCTTGTTGGTTGCTGGAAGCACCAAAATCTGAAAAGAGATCTGCAATGTTTGTTCGTTTAGTTTATTATGCGACTTTTTTTTGTGTTGAAAAAGTTATTGTGTTGGAATTTTTTTTTTGTTATTTTTGCTTTTATTGAATTTGTTCAATATTTGAATTGAATAATTTTAATTTGAAACAATAGGAGTGCTTAAAATTGAACAGATTATTAAAATTATAAATAATGTGCACTTTTTGATAGTTATTTCTCTGAAACCGAAGCAAGCTGAAAAAATGCTGCTTAAAACATGACGAAATTCTTTTGTCGAACTTCCGTATCAAAACGAACACAACATTTGTTACTTGTTGTGGTTGCGATCGTGACAACAAAATCTAAAAAACGAAATACTTGTTGTTTTCGTAGAACACAGAACAATAGTTTTCTTTCTCTCTTAATTTTCTGTTCGCTTTGGTACGTATTTCTGTTTGTAGCAAAGATCCAAACCTAAGCAGATAGTGAAACTGTTTGCTTTCGCAGATTTAGCAGATGTAGAGTTAGTTTTTTCGTACAATTTATTTGCAACCCCTGGTGATAAGTCACTTCAAAGTAATTTTCACTAACACAATGTCGGCATTGTGTTGCACCACTTTCGAATCATAGTGGTCTCTGTAACGTAACCAATACGTAACATCATGTCAATTTTGACACAAAAATAAACACTACGACGTCGCTGCTACCCAAATGTGGACCATCAGTTCTAGTTGGGTAACTTATTTGAGTATATAGTAGGATGCGTTCAAAAACTTTAGATAAGAATGGTAATATAGTAATTGAGTGATATTAAGAAGCACTCTTAGGCAATGGGATTATTTTAACGGATTTTCAGCAATCAGGGAAAGTTGAGCATGTTAAAGTGAAGTTAAAAATGTGTGTTATGTAAGGTTGGAAGAAGCGCCTTCAGGAACACAGGGCGCATATCATCGAATCCTGTCGCATTAGATTTTACTGTCAAAACACATCTTAAAACTTCAATCTGGTCAACGCAGTTAAAATTAAAAGTTTGTATATTTACTGGAAAGGTGTTGGGTGTGTAATCAGAAATATCGACAGAAGGCGTGTTTCTTTTGGCAAATTTTTCGTTGACTTCGCTTACTGAACATGTGTCTATGGATAAGTGGTTTTTTTTTTTTTGTTAATGCCAACTTCTCGTATAAGTTTCCATTTTCGCTTTGAGCTAATCGCATAGTGGAATTTGGATTCGTAGCATTTAGTTTTGGCTAACTTAATCATGGAGTTCGATTCATGGAGACGATTACAGCTCCGCTAAAACAAAAGATACGAAATTTGTTGATATTTTGTTGGATAATTTCAAAACTTTTGCTCCGTTACCGCACATGACATGATAGTGTTGATGTATGGATTGAAAAACTGATACTTTTTCAAAAATACAAAATAATATTTTTTATTTTATGGTGAGTAGTTAAGATTATAGTTCAATAAAACTTAACACGTGCCAAAAACGTTAAACACCTTGTAAATTGAAAATGTTACAATATAGGACGAAACTGAGTACAGATTTGAAACCAGGGTTAAACGTACATATAGGAATAAGAATGGGCTTACCAGATACGAAATTTGTAGACTAGTATTATTTATCCAAACATATCTGAATATAAGACGACTGCTATTATTTTGTTCGCAACTGTATATAAAATATAAAAAAACTAAACGTAAAATTGAAATGAAACAAATAATTGTCCCTATATTTGAATTTTGAAAAAAAATATCATTAAGATACCCTCCCATGGGTAAATCCTGACTACGGCCCTGGCATAAAATACTGGAGTTATTTTTCAAGTACCCTAAATATTTCTAAAAAATTTGAGTTAAAATGATGAAAAAAATACCCTCCGAAGTCACATAAAATAATACTTTAATAGCAAAATATCACGATTTGAACAGAAAAATCGAAAATATGCGTATATAATATGCACTTAAAACTCTAAAATATTCGCTAAAAAAGGTAAAATATGCAATTAAAAATATTTTTCTTATTTTTTATTATCGGTTAAAAAATAAACATTGCATTTAATTAACAAAAAAAAAAACAATTCAAAAAAATAAAGCGCATTTAAAAGTACCTAATAATTTTATGTTATCTTTTCCAAAATATGTCGTATTAAATTTTAATGGTTGCAAGTCAAAAAAAGCAAAATATTCAAAAACCACATGAATTTATTGTATAAAAAATATACGCAATTAATATGCAAAAATAAGCATTTTTTGTAAAAAATGCAAAACCATGCATTTATTGAAAAATATTTAAGAATATGCACTAACTATTGAATTCCATTTAGAAGGAAATTTCATGATTCACAAAGATAACTTAACCATTTGCGCTTTAATATGCCCAGTAAAAACTTGCATTTGCATGAAATTTCTAGCCCTTAATCTCTTTGGGGTCGTCCATAAACTACGTTACCAATTTAGGAGGGGGGAGGGGTTTTGAAATGCACTACGATAAGTAACGGTAGGGGGGGTGGTGTTAAGATATTGTAACATTACCAAAAATTAAAAAAATCGACGAAAAATCTCTAATTAATAACACAATCATTTTAAAAATTTCTAATTTGGGATTTGGTAGTCAATTTTAGTATATACATTAATAAAGATCTTAGCCTATTATTTAGATTATTTGAATTGATTCCAGTTCTCGCAATAAACCGCTAGTTTAAAAATCAAGGATGTTTCATTTCAGATTTAAACATAACTCCAAAACAGTAAGTCTGCTTTGGTTAAATAAAAAATTCGAAAATCCGCAGCTAAATTGCCTCCAAGTTACATATACAATGTTTTTTGATTATCTGAATAGTTTCGGAAATATTTAGAAAGTTCTTCTGAAAAAAAACATTTTTTATGCAAAATTTTAACTTTTTTATTATTTTATAATTCATAAAAATTCAAATATGTCAAAATAGCTCTTTTTTGATATTAAGTTATAAACACACATAAGTTACAAAGAAAATAAGCCATATTTCATTAAAATCTATTGGCGTGTTTTGCCTTAATTCAAATTTAATGATGTTATTTCATTTTGATAAAAAACTGCTAAATAAATACACAGGGGAATATCCAGATCTAAAGCTATCAGCGGAGCTTCTAGCATCTTAAAAAAAAACGTTGTCTTCAGCCTGGCGTATGAGTTAAAACTAACCGGACTATAGAACGAGATATTCTTCGATACTTTGCAAAGGAGGAGAAAATCGTATAGTGTTAGAATATTCCTGGACTTTTAAATGCAATGGGTCTTCATAGATAGCTCAAAAATAAGTTTAAAATGTGTGTTACTGCATAATATCAACAAATTAGCTTCAATTCCGATAGTACATTCAACAAAACTTAAAGAATAATACCAAAGTATCAAACTTATTTTAGAGAAAATTGTGTATGTTCAACACCAGTGTGTTGATTTGAAAATGGTTCACTTTTTATTGGGTCAGCAAGGTAGCTACACTAAATATCCATGTTTTCTTTGTCTATGGGACAGTCGTGCGAAAAATAAGCTCTACACTAGGAAAGTTTGGCCATCCAGAACAAATATGACTGTAGACACAAATAAAATCGTTCAAATCCATTAATAAGTCGAGAAAAAATTAATTTTGCCACCACTTCATATACAATTTAAACTAAAGAAACAGTATGTAAAAGCATTGGATAAGATTGGCGAGTGCTACATATATATTTGCCAAACATTTCCTGGCCAAAGCTCGGAAAAATTAAAAGCAGGCATCTTTCACAAAGCACATTAATAAGGTCGAATGGATAAATTTTTTATCAGCAGTCAAAAACTTTTTGAGGAATCAAAAAGCTGCAGAGTATTCTGAAATAGTTTCTAAAATGCTTTTAAATTAATGGATTTATATTTTAAATGGATTTTAAATAAATAAGCGCAACCAAAATACAAAAGAAAATCCAATAGGAAATGATGGATTTTAATGAAATATGGCTTATTTATTTCGTAACATATGTGTGCTTATAACTTAATATCAAACAAGAGCTATTTTGACGTTTTTGATTTTTTATGAATTATGAAATAACAAAAAAGTTTAAATTTTGCATAAAAAAATGTTTTTTTCAGAAGAACTTTCTGAATATTTCCGAAACTATTTAGCTAATCAAAAAACATTGTAGATGTAACTTGGAGGCAATTTAGCTGCGGATGTTTGGATATTTTATTTTACCAAATCAGACTAATTGTTCTGGAGTTATGTTAAAATCTGTGATGAAACCTCCTTAATTTTTAAAATAGCGGCTTATTGCGAGAACCAGAGTGAATTCAAACAATGTAAATTATAGGATTAAAACCTCATTATACCATGTATCTAGGGTTGCCAGATTCAAATTGCCTTTCATCTGGACTTTTGATAAAGTTAGCTGGAAAAATCTGGATCAAGTAAATTCTCAAAAATGAGGAATAAATTCGGTTAAAAATGCATTTATTTAAAATTATTGAATAAAGTTAAAAAAACAACAACAGCAAATTTATAATTCAGTCTTTTCATTCAAATAAGTAAAATAATTTCGTAAAATAAAAGTAAAATAATTTCGACGCTAAGGTTGTTAATTTTCGTTATTCTCATAATGTGGTCAAATATATCTTTTGAAGATTCTTTGCTGTCTTCATAGAAATCCAAAATTTTTTTCGTTATTCCGCTTTCAACATCAAAATATTGAACCGAATATGGATATGTCTTAACATTTCCAATATTTGATGCGTCACTGCTTACGGAAAAAAACCAATTCTCTTTGAGGGCTTTTACAACTTTTTCTTGTGCATATGGGGCCAGCACATTTCTTGTTATAGCTGCTGCTTTAGTACGACCACAAGTAATTTTATTTTCAATTTTACTATCGCTGTATATGACAGAACTTAATTTAATTTGGCAATCCAAGCTGTTTTAACTTAACCCATGCACTACGTTGTGATAAACGGACATCAATTCAGCTCTGGAAATGTTTACCTCATCTTGCGATTCCTTTGGAACAACGTAGTTTGAAATGCTATGAGAAAATTTAGCAGAAAATTCCATTTTGGTATGCTTCTTTGTATTCATGTGTTTGTTTAATGACCGACTTCCTTCGTATTTCACACATATTTCGATTTGGCAAAGTTTACAAAACCCAGTATAGTCATCCTTCTTTCTTAGCCACTTTGAGTAATCTTCTGCCGTTATCCATCTATCGGAAAAGCTTGTAAACTTTCTTTTTTTGGACGGTCCAGCTTCCTCATGGTTCTCCATGTTTATTAAATAAGGAATGTATTCGTATTCTTAAAGCCAAAAAAATGAACAATGTCTTACATTTTTCGAAGAAACTTTGTGCTTGCAATGTGAAATTTTTGCTATCGGTCAGCTGTTAACAAGTGTCAAACTATCAGTGTTGATCACACAAATCAGAGATGGGGCAATATGGAAATAGTGCGTACTATTATTTTCTCCCTTTGGGTGAATTAAGTGCAGGTAATAATCAATTCGCACTCAACTATCACCTTCATGAGAATGGAATAGATAATTAACAAAAAAGAAAGTTTTTTCTATTTTATATTATTCAAAAATGTATATTTAGCTGGAAAAATTATTGAATAACTTGTATCTGGACTTGACATAAAAATTCTGGAAAATCCAGCCAATTCCAGCTCGTCTGGCAACCCTACATGTATCTTAATTGGCTCCAAAAACTTATGCCGCAGAAAAAAATTTCTTTTTTGTTCCACTGTCATTCGAAACGAATTAATTTGACATGGCACGTTACTTTATGGGGGGGAGGGGTTTTGAAAAGCACTACGAAAAGTAACGCAGGGGGAGGAGGGGGTATAAAAAAACCGGAAAATCAGTAACGTAGTTTATGGACGACCCCTTTGCCAATGTACTGCTGCTTTTGGTGTGATCGATGCTTTTCTCGCTGTTATCAATCAATTTTGTTTTATAGAACGAATAACATCGTGTTCTGGTTAAACAAGCGGCGAGCAAGTTCTGCTTAACAGAGTTATGTTATGTTTTGAACTCGGCACTGTTGGCTCTACTGTTGTAGAAAAAACGAGTCCATTTATGCAGAGGTTTATTATGTACACACACGCTGTACAGGTTGTTTTTTTGAAAAGTTAAAGTTTCGTAGGTCAATCAGAAGCATGAATCTTGTTTTTCCCTAGCACAACTTTCAAAACTCAAGCCGTTTGTTTTTCGTTAGCGCTATAAGACTTTATAACTCGCTTGTACACTACATTAAAAGTATCTCCAACACTAAGGGCCAGTTTTTCAGTACGAGTTTAAACTGTAGTCAAATTAAACCGAGCTTAACTCACCAAAATTGGACGTTTAAACTCGGTTTAACTAGATATTTTAGCATTCGTTAAAGTTAAATTGACTTAAATTATCATATAATGTGTTTCTTTTTTGCTTAAACCGAGTTTAAATGTCCAATTTTAGTGAGTTAATCTCAGTTTAATTTGACTAGAGTTTAAGCTCGCACTGAAAAATTGGCCCTAAGTACTTTAAGTATTTAATTTTCGAATACTTCTCCTAACTCTTTTACTCCTTTTTTTTAATCTATCTTTAACTACTATATATACTTCTCTTTTCAAATTTTTTGTGTTCTTAATCATTATTTTTCATTTTAATGTTGAAAACTTTTTCTTATATTGCAATAGTCTTAGCTTTAAAATTTTTAATTGTAAGTCTTAAATGACAACGTTATTTGCAATTAAATTGTAATTCAATTGAAAATATGTTAATCAAAAATATTTCTCGTAGCATTTTGCATAAATTTGCTAACACATCCTGTGCCTTAAATGTAAGGGTTGCATGGTTTCTTATGCCGATTCACTATAATAATGTGGAAAAGGAAGGGTCACTTTAACATTTTGATTAAAATCTGAGTCGACATAAATCAAATGACCATTCATAAATGTTGTCATAAAAAATCTTTAACACCTACCTGTATTAATGTCCATTATTTGCCTAATTTAAACAAATCAATTGACATAATTGATGTCAATATTATCAACAATATTATAGGAAATAAAAAAAAACATATTCTTTCTATCTTTCCACAGCATAAAAGCACAAAAGTCTACACCATCTAACAGATTATCATCATTCTACCACCCTCACTCACTTTACACTTGTTTCCATCAATATGTGGCAGAATGTTATAAAAATATGTTCATTGCTTACTGCACAGCTCTTTTATTTCTTATCATATTGTTTAAGTATAAATGTGTTTACCTCTGGTAAATATTATCCCTATAATTCAATGCTTTCGAACAACGTGCCAATACTTCTTTGTTCTTCTTATCCTTGCTTAACAACAAAGTTAAACATCCGCTTGACAACATGTAAGACGAAAACAAAACAAAACAATAACAGAAATAAAAACAAAAACATATGGCAACACTCATCATTGTCAATGTAGAAAATGCACGCCAATTTCACACATTTAGGCAGCATTACCCAAAATAAAAAAATAATACAAAAAACACAAAAGAAAAAAAAAAGGATTCGACTGGGTTTCATGCGTGCTTAGTGCCATTTTGTTTTGTTTTTTGTGCAACGTTTTTACACTTGGCTTTGTGTGTCAAGGAAATTTTTGTCAATTTGATTTGAAGCATACAAAGTGTTAACATTTTCGTAACATTCAACACATTTGACAACCTCCCATTCGACCTTAACAACTAACACCCAC
The DNA here is from genome assembly GCA_963920525.1 of Dichetophora obliterata. Lineage (NCBI taxonomy): Eukaryota > Metazoa > Arthropoda > Insecta > Diptera > Sciomyzidae > Dichetophora > Dichetophora obliterata. The sequence goes on along the minus strand of OY986436.1, from coordinate 20,790,934 downwards.
GCCCAAACCAGCGATGTTTATCTACACTGTTTTATATTGCATTGTATGGCGTTAACAAAAGATTTTTGGATTTTCTCTACGTACCTCGAACATTATTGATGTCTTTGATTTATTTGCACATTTATATCGAAATGGTAACCAAGCATTTTCCATTCCGAAAGTTCAAAAAATGAAGCGAAAGCAACAATAATCTCAGCAGTCTTGATAAATGTCCTTAATGTGCGACAATTTAGTACAATAGGATCTTTGTATCCTGCTGTTTTGTGCTATAGTAACAGGATGTATCTGAGAGTTCATAAGCAGGCTTCAATGGTTTTTCTGCTAAAATGACAGTGATTTGTTGTTGTAAATATTTATTTTTACATTATTTATATATGAGTTTTCTGAATAGCTGTTAGAATTAATGACAACTCATTAAAAAAAAAAAAAAAAAAAAAAAAACATAATAAAAATGCTTAGTTTTAGTAATTTACGTGTTCTTTAAAACTTTGCTTTGTGCTAAAAAATAACTTTTTTTAATAATATGCTCTAACCAGAAAGTCAACCAGTCAACATTAAGGATAATTTATCTTGGCGCAGTATAATTAAGTTGTATGGTCATTGCAGGCAAGCAAAATATATATATATGTATGTAGTTTGTTCTGCAGATGTTGTTGTTGCTATTGTTTTTGTTCTTGCTACTTTCCCTCTTATGAAATATGATGAATTGTGTGCCGGATTTAATGCTTTAGCGCAAGCATTTACAGCATTAGTTTCATTATTTTGAGAAAGTATATATATGAGATAATTGTGCCCGGTAATTACGAAAGTCAAAAAGCAAAAAAAAAACGAGATTATCGTTTATTTCGCAAAAAAAAAACTTACTCAATTAACGTTATCTTAAGCAGTTTTCGTAAAAATTTCCTAAAACTAGGGAGGATTTATTATATTCTGCCCAATTTTTAATGATTTTTCCTGGGGAATCGAAGAAGGGAGTTTTCAGTTTTAAAACGAAGTTCAAAAGCATTTTGGAAATTTTTAATGCAAATTTGTTCAGCAACCGTAAATATTCATGGGTGTAAAAAAATGTGCTATCTTATAAAGGAAAACTCATTTTTTCGATATCCCGGGAAAAATCCTCCAGAATTGTGCTAATTATTTAAGGAGATTTTTAAATTTTGGCAAATTTTTGCGCAAAAATACCCAAACTTTAAATTTGTTAAAAAGATAAACTTGTAGCAAAAAATTTCATAACGACCAGGTTAGTTAACGTAATCGCACAATTTTCAATCTGTTTTATGTATGGTTTAAGAAAATATGTCCACATTTCAATGAAATTTTTTAAAATTGAATTTTTGCTATTTTTTAAAAAACGCAAAGAAAAATAAAAAATTGCAAATATCAGTAGTTGTCATTGGATTTCATGATTGATAGCTTATTTTGAAGAAAAGTTAAATAAAAAACGTGGTGCGTGAAAGTAATTGAATTTTTTTATTAAAACAAAGAGCCATTTTTCCCAAATAAATTATATTTTCAGTTCAAAGGTCACATGCGGCTCGATTACACATCAATACTGTTTTCCAAAAATTTTACAGTTTACTTTTGTTTTGTAAAAAACCAAACCCAGGTCCGTAATTAAAGATCAGAAAAAAACTTCTCCCGGACAAATAAGGGCCACCCTATTGTGTATGTTTTGAAAAAATGTTAAAAAGCATTTTAGCAAATGCAAAACTCAAATGCAGTATACGTTAAAAATATCCAAAAATATGAATTTTTCATACCTTTTCAAGATTTTTTTCCTCAGACAGTCTTTCTGGGACTCGTATGGTATACAGCCGTGATCATAGACTTTACTTTAACTCATAATAACCTAAAAACAGTGTATTTTTCTATCCTTTGCCTTTAGTTTTACGTGTATATGGTTTACTTCGTGTGTTAAGAAGGACTTCGGATAATATAAGATAATGCAATATAAGCTGTACCTGAAACGATTTTTGGAACTTTAAAAATAATAAGGGGTTTCATCTAAGCATGCAAACATGTAAAACATTTAAGCTTTTGATGAGCAATAAAGAGTAACAAACGTAAATGTCGACAAAATGACAGCAGCGGCTGGGGTAGCGGAATCACCTTTATTAAATTGTAAATCTTTTAAAAACCTTTATTAACATAAAAAAAAAATTTCAATTTACTTCAACTTTTTTGAGTATGTCATGATTAGCGCCAAAGGCAACCTTATTCCAGTGATGTCGCAAGCGGTAAAATTGTACCTTTTGAGGCACACTTTTACTCACGCCAGTACGAAAGTACGCCTTGTTTTCAAAGGGTACATTTTTTAATTTGAAATTATTTTTCTTTTATAAGTTTAGTTTCTAAATAAATTTGATATCTATTTGGATGTGTTACTTACCATTGCGTTCAGTGTGTAGGAGCCCTTAGTTTAAAAAGGCTACCAATCAATAAATCGATTATTTCTAACTACTTGTTTATAGTTGCTCGTATCTGACTGTTCGTCTCAAGCTTCTCGTCTTTAGCCTAACGTTACTTTTTGTCAGAGATATTTTTAGTTCACAAAATTTTTTGATTTTAATTGGAATTAGCTTGAAGGAGATTACATTTGTTTTAATAATTAAGATACGCATTATTGCTTTTTAAAATTAGAAATATACATTTTTTTACCCTTAATATAATCTTAACAATAGGGGTATTCATTATTTAGTACACTACCAGTGCAGTTGAGGACTTGAAAACATGTTCACTTTTCAAAAACAAAGTACACGTTCGTCAAAAATCTGCACAAGTGCTTTTCTGCTGTAGCCTCAAACTTGAAGACTTGAGCAGTTGTGCACATTGAAAAATTTTGACAGCTTGGAATCCTTTACTGATAGTGGTGTGTTCACGAAAACCTAACTGCACAAATGCACAAGTACTCAACTGCTCATGCAAGTGCATTGCATCTTGAATACCCCTATTTATTTTTTAGTACGATTTTGGTTTAAAAAGTACGTTCTTAGTCAAAAAGGTAAATTTTTCTCATTCAAAAAGGTACACTTTAAAGTTTTCTCATGGAATCACTGCCTTATTCCCACACGTAGATTTACATGCTAGTTTACACTACTTAGTAGGCTCGAAAATAATGTAAGCTGTCTCTCGCATTTCAACTTTTAAAAAAACTATCTGAAACCCGGCGCGTTGCTGCCATGCCCTGCATGTGTAAATTGAGTTCGAATACTGAATTCTGAGGCTGTACGACCTATAACTCCAAAGCTATTCGATACGACAAATTTTTGTTGTATTATAGGTGCCACGCCTCCTTGTCCAACGTCCATTAAATGCTATCAGTGAAACGGTACGTGTAAATTGTGGTCGAATACCGAAAGAAGAATTCCAACAGCCGTATTCATAAAAATATTTTAAAACAGCTTTCAAACGTTTTTTAGTTAAAATGCTTTTTAAAGTTAAAATACTCTTAAAAAACGTTGTATTCACAAACGAGTTGTAAGAGCCTTGTAGTTGAAGTGAGAATACTGATGCCTTAAAGTAGGAACAGTTGTAGTTTTCGCTTGTGACTTTAATAAATAGAATAACAATTGCTTAAAAATTCAAAAAAGAAAAAATAGGTTTGTGAATTTGATATATTGACAGGCATTTGTTTAAAATTTTGTTTACATTTAAATCAAAAACAGTGTTGCCATATTTTTTAACTTTACTTTTCAGAAAAAAAATGTTAATTTTTTGTGAAAAAACTGGAACTAAAAAACATAACTGAAACATATACTTAAAATGTGTACTTTAAAATGTTTATTCTTGTATTTGAAATAAAATATTTAAATTAAATTAATAATTAAACAAAACAAAAACATTCGCACTCATTAACTAAAATCATTTAAATTATCAATTTATTGAAAAACTTAAAAATTTGTTTAAAAAAATATACATTTGATATTTATATGAATGTAAATGTCATTACCAATTTTTGAGATCATAGTAAATTACATCCCATATAATATTGTTTTACTCATTAATAAATCAAATTAATTTTAGTAGATTAATTTAAGAAATGTGGAGATAATTCCAAGTCTTTTCATTACAAAGGAAAGTTGCTTATGCTGTTTTATTAATTCCTTAAGCACCAGCAAATGCAGAAAGCATTTTTTCTCAAATCTGTAGTAATAAGGCTAAAATCAGAAATTCATTTTATATCAAACCTTTTGTGAAATTTTGCAATGGAAAGACTGTTTAAGAAAAATCAAACAGTCGCAAATGATGAAATCTGAAAAATTAAATTCTTTTTTAAACATATTTAGATCAAACTTTTTTATAATTTCTGTTGACTGTTTTATTTTGTGCAGTTCCAATCGCTTTTCCTTAAAAAAATTTTTGGTTCAAAAAATCCCACACAAGGTGGGAATTTCTAATTTATTTCTGATTTGAGTTTTTTTAATATTTATTTATGAAAAAATACGTTATAACAACATAAACTAGTTTTGTAAGTAATGAAAAGACTTCGGAATTATCTCCACGTTTCTGATCAAAAATTGCTTTCCAAAAAGTTTCAATATTATTTTCATTAAGTAAATTCAAATCACTGAAATTAATGAGGCGCAACTCATCGTCAATTTCTTGTAATTTTTCTGAATGGATGACATTAGGTAGAAAAGTATACAAATTGAAAATAGTGAAATCTTGCCTTTTTAAAATTTTCGTTGGTGCTAAAAGTTCGACACATTTTAGAAAATCATTTCCAAAATCAAACTTTTGCAATAAACAACTGCAAAGCTCAACATAAAATTTTAAGCAATGTTCTCTAAAATCCATTTCATCTAATTCGAATAATTTATGCGTAGAGCTTAAAGACGTATATACCTTGACTCCTAAATAAATGTCTTTATGATTTTTTAAGAACTTAAAATCATTTACATCAATTTCTTTGTAGTTTTCAAAGCATATGTATTCATATATTATATTGACCGTCAAGACTTGGCAAATGAAAATCGAGACAAAAGAACAGGAACAACGAAAGCAACAATAATAGCAACTGCGCTACCACTTCATAAAGAAATTTTTGAAAGGGCGTGAAAAGTAGTATTAAAATGAGTAGCAGCTTCAAATATTACTTATATTTTTGCAGTAACATACAATTTATTTTATTTATTGTATTTGATTCATTAAACTAGTGAGCATTGTTTTAATCGTAAAAACTTGAAAAACTGGGTAAAATAAAAAAAAACTATTTTTAGGCAATAACTGGAAAACTGTCTGCCCTCGCAAAAAACTGCCAACAAAAAGTTTATCTGCCCATATGGTAACACTGATCACAAAACACAATTATTTTCATTTGTTCATTTGCTTCTTGACATTTTAGTTTGTCACAAAATGAGAAGATTGCTCTCAATTGAGAAGATTAAAATTTAAAATAGCTTTGTAGGAGGTTTACAGAAGGTTTGTTCCTATTTTAAAATTCTCTCATTTGTGAAGCTCTTACAAGAGGTTTTTTTCGTTATTGAACGTTTATGAATAACGTTTTGAGGCATGTGTCTTACAAAGGGCTTACAAGAGGTTTGTAACTTTTTATGAATGCGGCTGCAAGACTTTACGACCTATAATTCTAAAGTAATTCGATATCGCAAATCTGGGCTGTATGGGAGGTGCCACGCCCTCTTGTCCAACACCCATAAAAACTTATCAGTAAAACTGCATTTGTAAATTGAGGTCGAATACTGAATTTGGAAGCTGTGCGACCTATAACTCTAAAGCAATTCAATATCGCAAATTTGGAAGTGTGGGAGGGGCCACGCCACATTTTAGAACGCCTATAAAATGTTATTAGTGAAACGGCACGTGTGGTCGAATACCAAATTCCGAGGCTGTACGACCTATGCTTCCAAAGCTACTCGATATAGCAAAGTTGGGCGGTATGGGAGGTTCCACACCCCTTGCCAACCACTCATAAAATCTTATCAGCAAGACTGAATTTGTAAATCGTGGTCGAATACTGAATTCCTAGTCTCCAAAGCTATTCGATATCGCAATTTTTAGCTGTATGGGAGGTGCCAAGCCCCCTTTTCATCTTGAAACCTAGCCTTAGTAGAAGTTTTTATCTCTGCCAGATATCGAAGCAATCGGTAAAGAATTTCCGGAGGTGTGTGATATTTCCCATAAAAAAAAATTTTTCATACAAAAAGCTTTTTCGGGATTTTGCGATTTTCCAAATAACTTTTAAAATTTTTCTTTTTTAATTAATTTTATGTTCTATTAAATTGTTACATGAATTAAATTGCGAGCTTTGGGTCAAGTAGGTTTTTAAGAAGGCCACAACAACAACTCTGTGTAGAGTCAATCACTTAGCTGACTAGACAGTCTGTTTCGGAAATCGCTACATTTCCTCTTCAGTAGGCTTTGAGTAATTAAGCAACTGCTTAAAATTGCATATGATTTTACACATTTGAAATTCATTCATTTGAATTATATAGAACAAACTTAACTTTCAAATTGGCTAATTAATGACATTTTTTAAAGCAGTAGACTGTTTATAGATCACCGCCATCAACTCTACCAAGGTTGCTATTTGTTCTAGTTGCTTCTTATTTATTTCAATATTCATTGGTGTTCGACAGTTTGTCTAAATGCACCAAAGAAATGAAATGAGTTTTTTTGCTATAAAAAGATATATATTATAATTTTTGATTAAAAACAATAATCCTTATGTCATACTTAATGCTACCAACTCATGTTGTTAAAAACTAAGTATATTTGCTTCTTACAACACTGAAAGGTAAGTATTGGGGGTTGGAATTAATTTTAAAGGTTTTTTTTCGGTTTTTGAGCATTTATTTAGAAACAACGGTACAATGTATATTATTCAAAGTATTGTCCATCGTTAGCTACAACATTTTCCCATCTTTCTGGCAGCATATGGATTCCGCGCCGGAAGAACGATTCGTCTTTTGAGGCAATCCACGAATCGACCCATTTTTTGGTATCCTCGTAAGAAGTGAAGCGCTGCTCAGCCAAGCCATGCGTCATCGATCTGAATAGGTGGTAGTCGGAAGGGGCTATGTTTGGGCTATAAGGCGGGTGGGGTAGCACATCCCAATTCAGCGCCTCCAACGTTTCCTTCACGGTTCTTGCAACATGTGGCCGTGCGTTGTCATGTTGAAAAACCACTTTGTCGTGTCTTTTGGCATATTCCGGCCGTTTAACCTTTAATGCGCGGCTCAATTGCATCAATTGTTGTTGTTAGCGTTCCCCAGTGATGGTTTCATTAGGTTTTAGCAGCTCATAGTACACGACACCCTTCTGATCCCACCAAATACACAGCATAAGCTTGGCGCCATGAATATTCGGCTTGGCCCTCGATGTTGATGCATGGCCGGGTGGTCCCCACGATTTTTTTCGCTTAGGATTATCGTAATGGATCCACTTTTCATCGCCAGTGACAATACGATGCAAAAAACTCTTCCTTTTATGCCGTTGAAGCAGTTGTTCGCACATGCAAAATCGCCGTTCAACGTCTCTCGGCTTCAACTAGTACGGCACCCAATTTCCTTGCTTTTGAATCATTCCCATGGCCTTCAAGCGTTTTCCGACCGTTGATAAGTCGACTCCCAATGATTCTGACAATTCTTGAAGGGTTTGACACGGGTCTTCATCGAGCAAAGCCTCCAATTCCTCATCTTCAAACTTTTTCGGCTGGCCCGGACGCTCTTTGTCTTCCGTATCAAAATCACCACTTTTAAACCGACGGAACCAGTACTCACAAGTAGAAATCGATGGAGCATAGTCCCCGTAAGCCTCAGTAAGCGTGCGTTGTGCTTCAACCGCTTTTTTCTTCAAATGGAAGCACAAAAGTAAACCTTCCCGCAAATTGCGTTTTGTTGGAACGAAAGTCGACATGTTCACAGAGAAAAAAATATATGTTGTTTACACTTTAGTGGAATGACACATACTGAGAAATGAAGCTTAGACAATGTGCTTTGAAATGAATATAGTCACAGGTGTGCCCGATGCGATCTATTGATAGTTACGCCATCTCTTAGAAAACCTTTAAAACTAATTCCAACCCCCAATATTAGTAAGTATAATTTTTTAAAATAAGTATAAGTAAGTATTTTACCTTAGATAAACAAATTGAATATTTTTTTGATACAATTTACTAATTTATGTTAAAATCAATAGAACCCACAATATTCTTTAAATATTGTCACACCCTCTTTTTGTTTTCCTTAAAAAGTGTTGTGTATACAATCTATCTAAAACCAAAAAGTCTTCAGATAAAAAATAAACAAAATACTTATTTTATATATTTGAAATTCATATATATTTCTAATATATAAAATAGTTTAAAAACAAACAAAAGCATAACAAAAAATTAAAAGTTATACGCACTTTCAAAGTAGTCAAATAAAAAAAAATAAAAAAATCACATTCAAATGTATACAGAGACCAAAGAAAAGTTATCATTATTCGCTCTCACTGTCACTGAATTGAAGCGCTACATTAATTTGATTTTTTCTTTTTGCTTGAAATCGTATTTGTCTTGGCCGTAAATTTTATTTAAGTGTGAAGTCTAATTGGTCACTTTCGAAAGTTTTTTCTTTTTTTTTACAATTTTTGTATGTGTACTAAGAATATTCTATTAAATTTTTATGAAGACCCGAGCAGTTTAAGTAATTTTTTCAACCCAAAACTTTCTCTACCTGTACTCATGTAAGAACGCATTTAAAAAACTTTAAAAGCGTTTTTCTCAAAACTACGTTTTCACGGACGCCCCACACTATTTTTCCGGTGGGCTGATCCTTCTGAAATTTGAACCACACATCTAACACAAAACTACTTAAAAAAAACTATAATCGTGTTAAAAAAATTGATGTTTACTATATTTTGAGAGCCGACCCGACCTGCCTCCAAATTATTAAAAAACATTAATAAATTTTTTTATTTTTATAAATTAAGACTTCATTTATCATTCCTTACTACTTATATAAACATATCTTTCATAGCAAGCTCACGAGAAATCCCAAAAATAGCCTATTTTTTAGCCGACGAACTACAATACACCCTTAATATTTCAGGTCTTGTCTTTAAAAAATTGTAAAATTCGACACAGCTGTGTTCAACATTATTTTTTAAAAATAAAATTGACTCCAGAGTCTGTATTTTTAACGCTGTTGGTTACAATTTTCAAACTTTTTCCACTTTTGCAAATAAAAACGTTCAACCGGAGCTGAAAAGTAAGCATAATTAAGTATAAATCTTAAAAGTAAGTATACTTATAAGTATGGAATTTTAGTAAGTATATGAAGCTGAAAATAAGTATCATACTTACAAAGTAAGTATAGTTGGTAACATTAGTCATACTTAAGGCCCTATTCTCTTTCAGCAAAAATTTTTTTCGACTTTTTTTTTGCATTTTTTTATAGCTTGGACATTTAAGAATATAACCCTAAAAGGGTTTTTTGAAATTCGAAATACTTTAGAAGATATGGCCATTTTTGTGGGGTCATGTCTTCGCTAAAATGAGTAGTTTTTATGTTGCTTAGTTTTTGAACGCAACGGCATCAATTAACCACCGAATTCCGTTGAATAGTTAATGGACAGGCAAAAACAGGTTTGAATACACATTTTCAGAAACATATGAATGAATATTAAATCAAAGCCGCATTTAGTTTAGTTTCGATTGAGTTGAATAGCGGACGCACGCTTGCGCTTACGGTTCGCGGAAAAGTACAGTTTTGAAAAAAAATTATTTTTGTGCGGTAAAATGGATAAAAAAAGTAATAAAACACGTCAAAAACCCGTAAACAAAGTGAACTATGTTCGCGCCGGTCGAATTAAAAAACGCAAATTTCGTGGAAATAAATTTGATATAGTAGAGGACACTGAGTTTGCGAGTACTTCAGCCAAAAAATTCCAAAATAATCCCACGGAGGATATTGTCATCGAAAACAATTTGGAGAATTGCATCTTGGACTTCTATTCAGTATTCACAACACTTGCTACTTTCGTCATTTGTGCCACATGCAACGAAAAATTGGAATTCAAAAAAGCATCGCCGAATGGAGTTGCATTCAAAATCGCTGTGAACTGCGCTTGCCCAACCAGACTTATTCCTTCATCACGTTTCGCCGGCAAATCGTATGAAATAAATCGCTGCTTGGTTGTTGCCATGAGACTTTTGGGCATTGGTCCCAAAGGCATAGATATGTTTTGTGGCATTATGGACATAGGAGTAGGTCTGAGCAACAATTTGTTCTACAGCAGCCTTCAAAATTTGCATTCAGCTGCAGAGGCCGTTTATAATTTCGTTATTTCCAAGGCCGTTCGTGAAGAAAAAGAAGCCACCATGGAAGAATATGAAGGGTGCGATCCAACGCTATTGACTGTGTCGGGCGATGGCACGTGGAAAAAACGCGGCTTCGCATCTTTCTATGGTATAACGACATTGATCGGCAAGTACACCAAAAAAGTTGTTGACTCTGTGGTCAAGTCTGCTATTTGCAATAGCTGCAAATATTGGGAATCCCAGCAATATATCCATCCAGAGGGTTTCGAAGCTTGGAAGGAGTTGCACGAAGAGGAATGCCGTAAAAATCATGAAGGCAGCGCAGGAAAAATGGAAGTCGATGCGGTTAAGGAGATGTTTGCAAGATCAATGGGAAAACACGGCGTCAAGTATGAAAAATATGAAAAACCCGTCTACGAAGCGCTGTCATCGGACGAGTTGTTGAGTAGATGCCTCGGGTCTGAGACTCAAAACAGCAATGAAGGTTTCAACAGTATCGCCTGGACCTTTGCACCAAAACATATGCACGCTGGAGCGCGGACAGAAAGCCACTATGTTTTTAACGTTGACCCCTGCCGCGAAGGCTTAATTCAACGGTGCTCCAAAGCTTGGGACAAATATGAAGCGTCGGTCAACGCCCCTTCGGAATTCAAGAAAGACCACTTTTGAAAGGTTCCCCTAATAATATACAACAGCGCCTTTGTCGTCAGATTGACGCAATTCATGACCGTAACACTTTCAGCTACTTGAATTTATACTTGACTTGGTTATTTTAATAACCTTGGGCTATCTCAGTAATCAATACCGATAATTAACCCATTACTTTTGAACCGCAATAATCATCCCATTCATATCAGAGTTCATCACTCTCCGACATGAAAGACTAATGCAGAAACATCATAGGCCCGTTGTCTCTTTATCATCAGGTTCCTCAATCTCAGTGGTCACAAATCAGACTATTTAGGTTTCCCCATCGCCTGTACTCAAATTCCAAAGGTAACAGTATATTGATCCGGTAGTTGCTTACCTTCCTAACATTTACTGTTTGAAATTGGCGAGATTCAATCTACCATCATTCTCTTAGTAATTTAAGGGAATCACCAGCCCGAGTTCAACTAAAGTGTAACTCACACCGGCCTTTCTGGCCTAACCACAGCCAGAGCGTTATTAAAACCCCACGTGGGCCTAACCCATATGATAGTCAAAACCCGGGCAAAAGGCTCCACCTGACAAGGCTCTTCAACATCCAGTCTACAGACCAAAAGTTCTTAGAACATTTATATCTGACTGTGACACCTTCAGCCACTCGAATTGTACTTGGCTAGGTTAAAAAATAACCATAGGTTTCCCAGTAAAACCGGGTAAACCTCAATTCTACTTATGCAACGTCGTTATCCTAAATTAAGACTAATAAAAGCCTTAACAGAAAACTAAGAAGCATGAGCCGTTGTATACAAATTTGCTTATACAACGGTCCGAAGGTTAAATGTTTCCTACATAATAACCTTTATTCTAAGATAGGTCTGCAGAACAACAATAGATCAGGTCTCCTCATCATTGATGGATGACTATCCCCGCTCTTCAAGTTATGTTGGATTGATCGTCCATCGAAAGCATATTACAACTACGGTGTTATGATAACTTAATATCAAAACAATGCTTTCTCCAAGAATTTGGCAGCAACATCCAAGGCTCTAGGTAAACCTTTTCTTTTACAGTTATCAGACGAACATTCAGGAGCCGTGCCTCCAGAAAGAACTCACTATGAGATCAGTTCATGGGCCGTGCCCCATGAACTGCCCATCCAATAACCAACCCTCACCCTTCCATTCCTGGCTTGGGACAGGCAGATTCCCCGAAGGTCCTCTGGCGGGTTTGCTGGAGCGCGGACAGTGGAGATCGCAAATTACATGGCAACCGCCATTTTCAACGATGGTTTTCAGCCAGTACTCAAAATTATGAGGTTGATGGGAATCGCCATTGGAAACCAAGCCTACAATTTTGCGTTATCACGTGATGAACTTCGCCTCAACCGCTCTGAAGCTTACGCTGTGGATGCATCAAAGGAGGGCAGAATTGCTCGCAGAGCTCAAAGAGCCAAAGATCAAAGCTTTTTTGAAGAAGAAGAAGGTGGTTTATATGGACCTGGCATCGCTGAATAATTTGGGTAAGTATTCCAAAAACAGTTTTTTTCTTTCATAAAAGAGTGAGTTTTGTTTTGTCCAAATCGCGTCTTTCCAACTATCAAGCCACTTTTCTCCGGTTCTACTGAACCGATTTTGATAAAATAATTTTTTTTTTTTCGAAAAATAAACTTCAAACTTTGAACGCGTTTATCTCGAAACCACGTTTTTCGAGCAGGCGGCCACGATTCCGCCAGTTCTACTGAACCGATTTGGATGAAACAAAGTTTAATCGACGTAGAATTGTCACCATTCTGGCCCGTAGTAAAATAAACTACATTTTTTACACTAAACTAAAAAAAAAATGGGTCCAAATTCGATTTGTCAATTTCAAGTGGCCGCCATTTTGTCAAAAAAAATCGCAAAATTTTTATTTTACTACGGGCCAGAATTACATCTATGCTGATCATAACCCTATATTTTTTTTTTCAGACGCTCCTGAGGGCCGGAATCGTGGCCGCCAGCACCATGCCTTTTTTTTGAGGGCCAACTTTGACGGTGCCATCATCTATGGATAGCCCCTATATCGCGGCGAAAAAAATTTTTTTATTTTCTTTCATTCATTACTAATTCAATAAAAAAAACAAAATTCAAATATCTTTTTGCGTTTTCAAATGAGAATTTTTTCAAAAAGGGTCCAAAAACAGCAAGCTGAAGGAGAATAGGGCCTTAAAGAAATTTTGGTCTTAATTTAAATTCAGACGTTTAAGTCTAGGAAGATATTAGTTTTCATCTAGCTGCTTGAATCAAACAATTTCGTCTGGGTTCAAAAAATACTGTGTAATAGTAATTTTTTTCCTTTTTCCTTTACTCTTCATTTCTATCGCTATTTTTGTTTCAAACAATTTTCTGGGTGTGCTATAAAAAACAAATTAACAGCATTATTTTTACTAACTGCAAACAAAATAAATTAAGATCATTAATTTTATTTTTTTTAATTACAACACACTTTCTATTTATTTTTCTTAATTTATTCTCTTGATTACAACACACGCCTTTAGTCTTAATCGTTTACAAATACAGGTAAAAATAGATTTTATGTCTAATCGAATCAGTCAAAATGCGTCTAGGCAATTAATAATTTGTTATTATTTTGCATTTAAACTAGTTCAATAAAATTTCCGCAAATACATGCTTCCATGGAAAATCGAAAGTATAGCAATCTATCAATGCCAAGAACAGCAAGAGCATGCATGATACATGGCTACCTAATTAGCCAATGACCAGCATTGGAAAAACCGCAACAAAATGAGACCTGAAATAATGTGCCGATGTGTGGGTGTAGTAACTTGCAGGGAACAACACAGCGACAACCGATTTCAAGCTAAGGATGAGTTACAATTACAAATCAACACATGCTCATCACAAACACACAACAACAAAACAGCAAGAACGCCTGCTCCAACTCAACACGCTAAAGTGCCCACAAAAGGGCGGCCACGATGTTCGGTTGTTACAAACGATTGATATACGCTGACATCATTGCTGACATTAATGACGAAAGTCATCAGCAACAACAATGTGGCCACACTAGCAGCATCAAACGAAGCACCCAACGAACAACAGCACCACCGCACCATGACGCATAGATGGCCAAAGCATGTCATTGCTCTGGTATCATTGCTTTGCAGAAGGAGAAGATCAACCAAGCAACAACCAAACCATAGTGGACACAAAGTATCAATGCAGCCAACAGCAGGACAACCCTTTCACTGAGGTCAGGCAGATTGTTGGCTCTGTCACTGTAGCCACTGATATCGATTTGATTGTATTTGACGCTGTCATCATATTAATATCACATCAATTATTATTTCTTAGATCTCATGCTATTCGATTTGCTGTTGTTGATAAAATAGATGTTGAAGTTGAGTTCTGTTGCGTGGAGTTAGATTGATTTGGATTGAATGTGATATGAGATAAGTTGTTGCGGTCGTTATGTTGGAATACGACTCTTAGCTTTCACAATGATATTGCGAGAAATTGATTTATTCCTCTAGTCTTTTGATGAGTTTTGTCATTAAATTATCATTATTGTGTTTTTTGTTTTTTTTTTTTTTTGTTGTCTTGGTTTTGTTGGCATTCTGATGTTTTATGGCATCAGCTGCAAGAATTGTTAAATGAGGCTGCTGCAATCGATGGAATAAAAAATTATAAAATAATGATATTACAATTATAATTATATATCATATATGGGCTATTAACCCTTAAGTGGTGACGTGGAGTCTCACAGGCCTCTCCCAAAGTCGCAATTACCGAGAAACACATGAAGACTGCAAAGTTCCTTAACAATCATGTGAGTGACAAAAAAACACCTTCATTAGAGTGACGAGGTACCCGGGTACCTTCCCTTAATTTATATAGAAAAATACCGTGTAAATGCTTTAATATTCAGCTAGATCGATGTTTCGTGAATTTTACTCTTTAAAACATTTCAAAAAAATATTTGTAAAAATATTTTTTATTTTTTGGCAATAATGGTCTTAGGGCGCATTTATAGTGCCGACTTACGACCGAACCGAGCCCAGCTGAAACTCAAAAATTCATTGAGGCAAAAGAGATGCATGACTTGCGTTCTCTATTGCTTCCATGCGATTTTGAGTTTCAGCTCGGATCGGAAAGCAACAAATCGCCACTATAAACGCGCCCTTAGTGTTGCTATTTGCAGACATAATTACACGGCTTCTGCATATTTTCTCGCTTTTGTCGAAGTTGTGAGTATTCTCCATGCATCAGAATATTTTTGCAAGCTAACGCTGCTCTAGTACGGTACATGATCGTAAAAATGCATGTAAATTCTTACACATGTAACATTCAGTTGAAATCAATTTCTAAGCTGCCCGTAGAGTAAGCGCCGAAGCAGACAGGCAGGCAGACAGGCACAAGAAAACTATGTGAACAAGAGAGAAAAAAGTTGTTTCTTTCTCGTTTCTTGACAAGGCCTGCCTGCCTGCCTGCCTGCTTCGGCGTTTACTCAGCGAGCAGCCTAAAACTGTGCACATCGAAACCAGTGTTTATTTATTATTTTTGGCATTATTTTTTGGCAACCAAAAAGTTGAACAACATGAACAATATGAATACTGCGGCAAGAGCAATATTTTAACGTATTAAAAAGTGTCGAAGAAGGATTAGCGGCGTCTGATACCGAAGTAGATTATATTGCACTAATAGGCCAGACTGCTTCTGAAGTATCGGATATTGAACAAGATGGTGTAATTGAAATAGAGGAGGATCCATATGAATCGGATTATAGTGTTGCAGTAAAGTCAGGAACTTTTACTCTTTCAAAAGATGAAGCACAGTGGATACTTGATCTAATTACAAGAACAAAAACGATTGGTCGAAATATTATGTCTTATTGAGGCTGTGCAGCAAACCACACCAAACTTTATACAGCTAAAAAAATGTTCAAAAGGATTTTATCATCTGAAATGTGCGATATAATTTCGCGAGAAACAAAAATATAAAGAAGGAAAATTTACTGAAAACTGCAGCAATAAAAGAAAATTATCCAGATGCTAAAAAAGGACCAAATGATAAAACATATACTACATACGTCATTCACTGACTCTAAATTAGATGCATATTTTGGTATACTCATTTCCTCAAACTTCATGTTTACCTCTTTTTTTCTTTTCTTTTTATTTGCCCAGCTAGCACAGCGTAACAAAAAAATAAAAAACAAAACAGATAAGCCTCGAACAAGCCTCGGTATAGAAAAGTATATATATTGTTGATAAGCACCACTCTCTAAGTCTTTACAGCTACGTCCGTCTGTCCGACTTTCCGTAAGTCGACACGATAACAGCCTCAATTTTGAAGCTATCGTAATGAAGTTGGTTCTATATTCTTATAAAAAAGCAATAGGATTAAGTTTGAAAAAAGCAAAATCGGATAATAACCTCCCTCACTAACATCCAATACAAAGTATCTTTATCAAAACGGTAAAATCTCTTAAAGTTCAATAAAAACTAAAAATGTGAAAATCAATGTTATGACTTGAAAGTTCCAACATAAGCTTTAGAGTCAAATATTTGCCATATATTTGAAATTTGTCAAAAATCGGATAATAATCACGCCTACCTCCTACACAAAGTGACTTTAACAAAATGATAAAATCCTTTAAAATTCCACAAAAATTTATTTTTGCACTAACATTTTTCACATATGCTTAGGTTTTTGGTCAAATGCGCTCTTAGATTACCTCCCATACAAAGTGGCGTAATCAAAGTAGCATAACTTTTATAATTTCCGCAAATATGTGTGCATTATCTGGATTCGTGCCAATTATATGAATCTTAGCATAACTTTTTTTTTTGCACCACTGATTTTATGACATTGCTTCTTATCGCTTGGATAAAAAATTTCCCCAATTTCTTAGACAAGTAAGAAGTTTAAATATTTTTGAGTAAACTAAAACATTGCTTGTGTGATTTTGACTTTGATAATATTGACAACTTATTATAATAAGTTTTGGTTTGATTCAGATTTAGATTCATGTTATTTTTATTTTTCTATTTATTATTTTATCTCATTTTGAATGGTATTTAATGCAACATTTTGCTTTTAATAATATTGATACTCCTTTGATTTGTCATTGAACATTAGGGAGTCCAATCCCAAAAGCTTTTTATGATCCCGGGATTAATTCGGGATTGAAAATTTTAAGAAGTAAATAATTCAAAACGTTGTTAATACAATTTTTTATTATTTATTACTTGAAACTAAAAATTGTTAATTAATTCATTTATAAAGCAACAAAAATAAAACAAAACAAAACACATTAAGGGTATTCACAATTGCTTCATTTTCAGTATACTTAAAATACCCCGTTATATTGATACCACGCTTTACATAGCGGTTTGTATATTTATTGTTGTTTTACATGAAATCTCTAAAAACTAAAAGTGTGGTAATTTTCAATAGCCCAATGATATATTAAGCGAACATGTTTTTTAAAGTTCCATAAACAACTGATTGGTTGCCAGTTATTTTCTAATTGCACAAATGGAAGAAGCTCAAAATGCAAGTTAAACTTTTTTGTTTAAATAATAATAAAATATATCAAATTGGTTAGTTAATTTATTTGCATAGTAACATGGCAAAAAAACCACAATACCGCGATGCCACATAATTGTGAATACCTTTATTGTTAATAAACAAAAAAAAACTTAAATAATATGAATGACTAGCAAATTGTAATAATTTAAATAAAAAATAAAAAAATAGAAAAAGATAAAATATAGAACAGATTAAGGTATTATTATATAAATGTTAAACATTTTTTTTAAATTTTTGTTTCAATTATTTTTAAAGTAATGTATTAAGCCGATCGACGCGTTTGCTTTTTCATTAGAGAGTTTTGTTCGGATATTATATATATTTTATATTTGTAATAACCCGCTGATGAGAAGCACCGTTCTGATTCTATGGTAGCTAGAGAAATAGTTGTACGATAATCGTAAGCAATTTGTAAGTTTCGATCACGATTGCCTACACCACAAAACAAAATTATTTCCTAAGTCAGAATATCTGACAATTTTTATATACATAGCAGACTTCCCGAAATTGCAAATTCTTCTAAGACTTTGCACAGTCTTTGCTCCAGTGATGCACACTCATAGTCCTAACAACCTTTTTCAGCCTCTATAAAAGGTTTTTCGAATTCTATATTCTAGACATGGGTAACGCTGCGCTGCGTTGTGCTACTGAGTTGAAGCACTTAAATCTGTTACTGCGCTGATTCACTTGTTTTAAAAATAGTAACGCAATAGCGCAGTAATATAAATGACACGCTTAAAGCAAATGGGAAAATATTTATACAGCGATCAAAAATTGTGCAAGTTGCGGGTAGGTTCCTTTAAGCATGAGCGTTTGATTATTGTGATTGTTTGTCATTCACGGAGCGGTTTTCCAATATGTATAACAATGTTTTGAACGTGTTCGATTTAGAAAGTAATAGAAACAATTTTCTTGCTTAATGTTAAGCAGCGCTTCTGTTTGTTTTTGCTTTGAAGTTCAAATATTGTGTTAATAGTTAAAAAATAACGCAGTAACTCAAAACCGCAGCAATACATTTGCTTCATGCTAATTTTTTTGTTTCTTTAAATTTGCATGCTTTTAGGGTACATGGAATCAAACTTACATCTAACTTCCAACTTGTCTTGCGTACCAGAAATGATTATTTCTAACATTAACCTTAAACGCAATACAGTTTGACTGCATG
The DNA here is from genome assembly GCA_963920525.1 of Dichetophora obliterata. Classification (NCBI taxonomy): domain Eukaryota; kingdom Metazoa; phylum Arthropoda; class Insecta; order Diptera; family Sciomyzidae; genus Dichetophora; species Dichetophora obliterata. Next base: position 20,772,264 of record OY986436.1, on the reverse strand, counting down.
CTTGAATTATAAAATTGGTTAATTTTTGCTGAATGCTAAAAATATGGTATTTGCTCAGTAATGCTTCACTCAATCAATTTTAAATTTAAATAAATTTTAAATCAATTTATGAGCAATATGCGTTATTAAATCAGATAACGATATTGTTTCAGGATTTTTTATTTAATTCCATTTAGTTTTCCTAAGTTGCGCTTGCGTTTAGGACAACTAGCTACTTCACTACAAAGCTCACCGCATTAAAAAAATTTACAACATAACGCAACAAGCTATTCAAGTCAAAAATAGCCTGCGCTGATAAACATCTTTTTAATATAGAGATAAGAGCATTTCAAACTACGTCGTGACGGAATTGCATTAACGCATTACGCTGATACATTAACTGCGCATGGGTTAATGTATCAGCGCAGCAATTTTTGATGCGTTACCCATGTCTACTATATTCATATAAAATTAAATTGAAATGGTTGCATTTACATGAATATTTGTAGTAGAAATTTTTTTATTTAAAAATCCCGGGACCCCGGAAAGAAAATAACGAAATTTGTAGGGGCTTACCGGATTTTGGAATCCCGGGATTTACTTTCCTATTGTTCATATGGTTGGATTAAGATATTTGTTTTATTTATTATTGATCCTATTATTAAATTTATTTCTAAGAATTTTTTTTTGTTTGCACTGTAAATATATATACCTATGCACGGTAAAATTGATTTATGAATTAAGATTGTGAGCTTTAGATCAAGTAAGTTTTCAAGAAGGCAACAACAACAACAACAACTCTGTATAGAGTCAATCACTTAGCTGACTAGCTGAAAAATCGATCAATTATTAGATTATTTAATTAATTTGACATTAATTAAACTTATTTGGCCGTGCTCCGCCATAGTTAAGTTAATTAGTTTTTATGATCTATTGAATAATTACATGAATTAAGATTGTGAGCTTAAGATCAAGTATCAAGCATCAAAAGGTATTGATTTATACCTTTGTATTTTCCCCACTAACATTTTTATAGTGTGCTTTTGTCCATAAGTCCAGTTCATCCCATTTTATCATAATAATTTAATTCTTTAACGTGAAGTGTATAATATTTTATTTTATTTTACAAAATATCACTAATTTCTTATTTTTGTTTTTTGAAGGAAAAATAATTTTTTGGTTTAAAAAATATTAGAATTTAAGACTTTTTTAATGAGAATAAGATAAAAAAATAAATAATACAAATAAATTTAAATTTATAAAACATACTTTTGATTTTTATCTGCTCCACTTACGTTTTAATTTTTTTCTTAATCCTTTAAGGTTTTTTTTAACCCTTTAGATCTTTGTTTTTAAACCCTTTTAAAATTATTATCATTTAAAAACATAAATTTGATTTGTCTCCGGTTGATTTTTTTCATATAAAATATGCCAACAAAAATTTTTTGCTTGGGCACAAAATCGAAAATCCAAAGGCTTTAATGCCAAATAACTCCCTAAATTTATTTTTATCATGTTGGTTTATTTTTTTTTTTCTCAGAACCAAAAAATTTGATTCAAAACAAAGCGCTGCAAAAGAAAAATATAAATAAAAAGAACCTGACGAGTCCAATATATTGGGCAAATTTACTGAAAGGGTTAAGAAAATTAATGGGTAGAATCAAGAAAACATCTTTTGTAATAAGCTTGATGAAAGTACGTTTTATACATAAAAAGAAACGTTTGTGTGAGATAAACAATTATTTAAAATAAACACTTTTGGATTCAATATTTAGATATTGGCGACTAGATGCAAATAGTATTTAATAGCATCCATAATTTACATATTTGTTTGAAGTAAATACTTTCTTAATAAAGTGAATACTTCTTGTTGCAATAATATAATGTTCAGATAATAAGATAAGGTTGATGCAAATAGAATCTTTTGCAGAGCCAATTATACACCAAGCTAGCCGGTTTTTGCTCTCAATTATGTAAAATTAATGCTAAACACTTATGATAGAAATGTTTTTCCAATACCTGTAAAAGAACATAAAACGTCATAGCTAATAATAGCTAATGATTCCTGGAAGAGTGGAAATATACTTAAAAATAAAAACACCGGCTCGTAATTAAGGTTGATGCAATGCAGGTAATCGTATGGTATTTGTTAATTTTTTGTACTCTACCTGTTATTACATTATAGCTAATATAAAAAGATCAATTTTCGACAAACTAAACTTCAGATGCACAACGAAGTTGGTATCGAAATTTCAATTGCTGCTTAAGAATTTCTGGAACAGAATTTAAATTCACTCAAACTTTCCACAGAGCATTATAATTGATTATTATATTTTGAAAATAAGCCATTTTTAAAAACAAGTTTTTTAGTTAAAACAATAACTAAAGGCACATAACAAAATGTCGTAAGTTTTACAACTGTAATATTTTCTTTTAAAAAATATTTCAAAAATTTCCATTTTGAACAGTGATGATGAACCGGAATCTGCGAACATTGAAGACTGCGTGCTATGCGATTGTTACCATGCTTTACAGTTTTGTCCCAAATTCTTAGCAATGTCCTTAAAGCGTCGACAGAAGGTTATCATAAGATATGAACTTTGCTTTAATTGTCTTGCCCGAAGTCATACTCCAGCACGTTGTACGGTATTCGAGACCTGCGAACGCTGTGGTGGCCTTCATCATTCACTTTTGCACAACCCGGTACCGATTCAACTGAGTAAAGCAAGTATGCGACGTCATCGACCATCGCTTATGCCACGCCCAGGCACTAGGCCTCGATCAAGAGCAGCTAGCAGGGACAGAGAACAACGTCGCATGCGACATGAACGTAACGTACGTTCTGGACCGATACGTCTGTATCCAATACGAAAACGGCGGATTTCCAAGTTGCGTTCCTTGTTCCTTGCGCTAAATCTGATCTGAAACAATAACGTATAGTTTGCATTAATTTACACATATGGATAGGATGTAACTGATTGATTGATTTTTTATCAATAAACTGCCGAAAAAATTGTATTCAGCTAAAACTTCGATTTATTAAGTGAATAAAATGCATTTTTAATTAAATTGTGACCTTTTTCTTTATTTTACAAAATTATGATTTAATAAGCTTAAGAAGCATTCCACGGTTACGTACAGACAAATTCAACAATTTTTTTGAGCTAATTGTGCAGCTAATTCTAAATTTACACATTGGAAGTGAAGTCCATTTGTCTAATTAAATAGATTGCACTCTGTTTCTTGCCTAAAATGTCTTTAAATTTTATTAAATGCAAGCGAAAAAAATTAGTCATTTACTGTTACGTGTCGGACGGGTCCAGTCAAACCAACGTTGAAAATCGTATTGTTCGGTTACAAATTTTAGCGAAAGTAACTAACATGGAGAAGAGGTATTTGAGCCCAAATTTTTATTACTCATAAACATATTTTCGGCGTAAAAAGATTTGAAATAAATTCCACAGTTTTTTTAATTTTATATTTACATATAGTCACGTAGAGACAATCACGTCACGTGCCTAATAGACTGAAAATGTTGTAGTTTACTTGGGTAATTAAGTAATGAGAAAGTTAAGTAATTATGAAATTTAGTAATTAAAAAACAAATTTAATATATTTTTCTTTCCTTGCCTCAATCACTTTTTTATTATCTTTAGCTAATGCCTTCCATTTTAGTAAAACAAAAAGGTTACAAAACATTTACTAAACACTTACGAATAAGTAAAACGACATTTGTGAAACAGTGCAGACGATTTGAGCATCATGGTAAATGTGTTTATATATTGTATAACTTGCTCAAATTATTAAAATTAAAATGTTTCTCTTAGATAATATAATAAAATAATAAGTTTTTAATAAGTTTTAATTTTTTGGTCACGTTAGACTTTTCTGTGGAATGCCCCTTTAGGTATTGATATTTTTTGACTACAATATTTTTTCTATTATTTATTAAAAATAAATTACAACAAATTTTTTTCATTATATTTTAATCCAACAATTAAAAATATATCGTTATTTTCGATCCCTATAAAAAACGAATGTATAATTAGTTATAATGTCTTGTGTTGTACCTGGGCCCAAGCTATATTAGGGTTTGTAAATTTTCCGCACATCATATTTTTTGTTGCACCACTTTTACCGATATCCTAGTTCTTAAAACTGATCTAATGCTGAAAAAGTGCGGAATAGCTGTAGTTGATTAATTCTATTTTGTTTGCATTTTTTAAATGGAAAACTTAACCAAAATAGTAGAAATAACAGCGTCTAAAAACTTACAATATTTGTATTGCCTTTGCTGCTGCTTAAACTTATGCTTCTAAAAATTAAACAGTCGCAATAAAAAGCAAAAGCAAAAAACAATATCTGATAGACTGCGAAGCACTTCAGCAGTCGACAGTTTCGCCAGTTTTTGTTTTGATTGACTGAAACTGTGAACAAAGTCAAAAGTCGAAGCAGCAGCATCAGTTTTTTAACAGTAGTAGCAAACTGTTTGGCTTTTTTTTTGTGCTGATACATTTGTTTTATAGCTTTCGTGTCAATTTTTTTTTTTGCTTTTTGATCTCAAATTGCTTTTCGATAGGACACTATTGTGGACCATAAAAATGTGTTTTTTTTTTTTTGTTAATACTATGTACATATGTGCTGGCAGAATCTGATGAAAAAATTTAAAAAAGTTTTTTGACACAAGAACACATTTTTAGAGTACACATTTGTGTAAAAACAGCTTTTCGAAATTCTTACATCGAAATCAGCGACCCCTTAATATTGGCAGCACATACGCAAAGGGTATAAAACAAAAACAACTTTTTAGGGTTCACCCTAGTGTCCTATCGAATAGCGATTTGCGATCGCAAAGCAAAAAAATTAGCACTAAAGCGATCAAACAAATGTATCAGCACAAAGCATATAAGCGAAACAGTCTGCTACGACTGTTGTAAAACTGATGCTGCTTCGACTTTCGATTTTGCTTACAGTTTTAGTCAATCAAAAACAAAACTTGCTGTAGTTGTCGACTGCTGAAGTGATTCGCAGTCTATCAGATATTATTTTTTTGCTTTTGCTTTGACTGCGACTCACAGAGCGGCGACTCCATATAAACGATGGACAAAAATAGAAGGAGTGCTCTTATTATAATGAAATTTTGTGTGATTAATTAGTTTAAGCTAATTAAGAAAAATTTTTAAAATGGTTGAAATTGGACCGTCCCTAGGGGGTCCCTTGAACCTATATCAATTGCATACATGATTTTGTATGGGAGGTACATACAAAGGTCTGCCGATCTTAATGAAACTTAATCAAAAGAATGCAAAAATAAAGTAATATATGTGTGCTGAAAGTTGTCGAAATCGGTTACCTCTCCTGGACCTATGTTAATTTTTCACCTAAATTTGTATGAACGGGACATACAAAGGTTTGCCGATCTTGACGAAGTTAAGTCAAAAGATTAAAAGAATACAGTTTTGTATGTGTGCTGAAAATTGTTGAAATCAATGGGTCCCTAGGGGTACCTCCCCAGAACCTATTTTCACCTGATTTTGTATGGGAGGTACATACAAAACTTTGCCGATCTTAACGAAACCTGGTCAGAAAGCTAGACAAATATTAAAATAGATGTATATTGAAAATGGTTTTAATCGGTTAGACCCTTGGGGTAGCTCCCTTGGTCATATAATATGTTTTACATGGTTTTGAATAGGACTTACAAACAAAAAATTATAGCCTACTTCCGGGTACACTGTATTTAAATTTCAGTTGCAGAAATCAACATAAATAAGCAAAATATTTAAATAAATTATGTTGATTTTATATGATTTAAGTACAAATTCTAAATGTTTGATAGTTTAAATCATACTTGATTTTAAATGGTTGGTTTAGATTTTAAATACAAATTCTAGTCATGTTGAAAAAACTTTGTTGTTGTTGTTTTTTCTTTGGAAAGATTCGTTAGTACAATTAATTGTTCTAACTTTGCCCTTAAGCTCAATAAACGATTTTAAACTATCAAACAACTAGAATTCGTATTTAAAATCAAGTATGATTTAAACTATCAAACATTTAGAATTTGTATTTAAATCATATAAAATCAACATAATAAATAACAAGGTCATTTAGAAAAAACTCTAATATTTGAATAAATTTTGAAATATACTATAAATTAAATAAATTATTGTAAACAAATTATTTACTAGTATTTTTTATTTCGAATCATCGCCATTGACTTTTTCTTCAGAATCAGGATCTCCATCCAATATAAATTTTGATTTTGTTTTAATATATCTCTTGAATTTAAGGAGAGGGTCGGATGTAGGCAGCAATATTCTCATTAAATCTGTATTTCTTCTGACTCTCGAGCATTTTCGAATATGATGATGTCGATGCTTTCTAAATTCTTTGTGTCTTGCTTCCAGTTCCTCTTCAGACACTTGATCGATAGGTAATATATATGCAAAAACAACTTCACATCCGTGTAAAATAATCTTATGTACACTGCTGGGCATATAACACCAGCTATATGATCGTATATATAACTGTCTGGCTTCTTCAAGAACAATTTATGTTAGTTACGTATGTCAAAAAAAATAAATTAAACATTTTATTTGGGAAACTAAAAAAATTGTATTATATTGCAACCGATTTGTTTTGTTTTGTTATTTATGTTAATTTTTCTTTGGCGTCCGTAGAGGTGTTACCAGGCAGGGGTGTTAACAGGCTGCCCCCTGGTCGTCGGCAAAACAAAAAATTTTAATATAATTTTTTTAAAAAAATCAAAAATATAAAAATTTTATTGCTAGGGCCACATCCTTAAAGACTTAGTTTTTATTAATTTTAAAAACATTTATGCAATAAAAGTGTTTACGGAAGATATTTGAATTTTTTAACAGAGTGGTTATATATATTTACTACATTGGCCTATACATTTTCACATCAAAAACTTAGTAATTATTTTTCTATAATTTTAATTATAATTTTATTTGCCTTTCCACTTTTAGTTATTTTTTGTGCATTATTTTCATACCAAATTGATCAAATTTGACAAAAGCCAACCTTATAAAACACTTCGTAACTTTTTTGTTTATGAAAAAGAGCAAATAAATCTTCGGAAACTGAAAACAGACATATTACTCAAAAAATATTTAAAATTTATGGAAATCGATGAGACCGAATTTTTTTTAACTGCAATAATTTGGTCATTTTTGAGTTTTAAGGTTTCTAGAAAAAGTTACAGTAATTTCCTTTGCAAAATAATATCTTGGCAAAACTAACAATTTTCGTGATTTGAAAATCCCTTAAAATAATTCTGCTTACTTTTTTCTTTTATAAATATCACGAAATTCTTACAATTTTTATTCCTCTTTCCAAGTGTAAAAATACCATTTTTTCTGCAATTAAATTGGTAAAGTTTAAAAATTTCGCATTATTTTATTAATAAAAATATTTACAAAATGCTTTTTGATTTTTTACCGCTGAACCATTAGCTTTTGTTTTGCATAAAAAATTTTTGAAAATGCAAAATTTTTTGATTTTGTATTTTTGTCCCCATTCAACGCACTGTGCGGTTGTTTGTTTTTCTCAAGCACAAATTTAGGCAGTAGTAAGTTTTTATATTATGGAAACAGTGAGTGCTTTGAAAAGCAATAACTTTATTACTTTTGCTATTTTGACTGCAGCAATTTAATACCTGGAAAAAATCTTTAAAGATAAAAACTCCACACTCATGTTTTTATTTTAAAAGAGTCGAAAAACTCAACCGAAATAGTTGAAAAAGAATCAAAGTTGTCTCATAAAAATTTAACGTAAATAGTTGAAAAAGTAAACATAAAAGTGAACTAATAATAGCTGAATATAGCTTAACCCATTAAGCCCTAAAGGTACGTAAATCTAAAAAGTCATACCTTAGATTCAGTAAAAGTATCGGTCATCTTATTTTTGCATCTTACCTATGCATACTAAAGGGTCCGCCAAATAACTTTTTTTTTTTTTGAAAATTCTATAAAAAAAACTACTGAATATTTTCTCAAATTTCTTTTTTTATTTGAAAATACAATTCTTCCGTGTAATAATAGAAAATAATTTCATTCAAATGGCTGCCTCGGCTGGCCATGCAGTAGCCTACACGATCGGTCCAATTTTTAAGCACATTATCGATTGTGTGCAGATCGAGTGTAGCTTCGGCTGTGTGGAACGTAGCGCCGTCCTGTTGAAACCAAATGTTGCCAATATCCTCCTCTTCAATTTTCGTGAACAAAAATTCGTTCAACATGGCCCGATAACGATCGCCATTGACTGTAACGGCCACTCCTTCCTCATTTTCGAAGAAAAATGGCCCAATTATGCCTCTGGACCAAAATCCGCACCAAACAGTGACTCGTTTTGGGTGCAGCGGCTTTTCAATGTATGCGTGCGGGTTTTCTGTGCCCCAAATGCGACAATTTTGCTTGTTTTCATACCCGCCAAGATCAAAATGAGCTTCATCTGAAAAGATGATTTTTTTGACAAAATCGGCATCTTCTGTAAGTCGATCGCAGGCCCACTTAGCGAAGCGAAAATGCATTGGATGGTCAGTTGGTTTCAACTCCTGAACCAATTGGACTTTGTATGGCATCATACCAAGGTCTTTATGCAAAATTCGTCTCAATGATGTCTCCGAAATGTTCAATTGTTGAGAACGACGGTGAATTGATGTTGATGGCGCTTCACGCACACTTTCTGCCACAGCAGCAATATTCTCGGGTGTACGCACTTCTTTTGGCTTTTTATGATTTGGTTTATCGATGAGGATGCCAGTTTCTTTCATTTTTTTATGCTGACGGTGCTTCTCTTCTTCCTAAATCCGTACGCAACTTTCGCACACATTCTGCAACATTACCATGATTTTCAAAGTAATGTCGCAATATTTCCCAGCGTTGTTCAATCGTATACATAACCATATTCGTTCAGCGGAAGGATAAAACTAATTATCTGTCAAATCAAACATGAGCTAAGTGTTACCATTATCGAAATAAGCACTAGTTGAAAAAAAAACGTTAGATGGCGGACCCTGTATTAGTCAAAAATTGTGCATTTTCGATTAAAAAAAAATATTTTTGATTTTATTTGATTTAAATACAAATTCTTAATGTTTGATAGTTTAAATTATATTTGATTTTAAATACAAATTCTAGTTGTTTGATTCTATCAACTATCAAACAACTAGAATTTGTATTTAAAATCAAGTATGATTTAAACTATTAAATCATTTAGAATTTGTATTGAAATCATATAAAATCAAAAATATTTTGTTTAGTGTAAGAGTACGAATATTTACGGAGGTAAAAGAGAAGGTTGAGTTTAGCAAAAAAGCGTATGAAAGGGGGGTTCATTTTCGCACCCTTAGAAGTTACATGGTTAATTGGTATTTCACGAATTTTCTGCACATTATTGTTTTTAGCAGAAAAACTAACTCACGGAAAACTTATTTTAAGAACTCATTTGAAAGGCAGTAAAATGACCATTCTAAAGGTTTATCAACGAACCCACCCAATTTACCCATTACGAAGATGTGCACGTGTGAAGATAAAATCAAATCGTTAAACCCACTAAATTTTAAGTTTAAGCGCAATTTTCTCAGAATTTCGCGTAAAAAACAACATTTTTTTTTTGTTTAAAAGATTTCTTTTTAATGTCATCAAAATCATACAAATTTCTTTAAAAATAACAAAGTTGGTTGTACTTCCAAAATTTCATTAAATTGAAAACATAATGATATTATCTACAAGTGTTAAAAAAAAATGTCTTTAGAGTATAACCAACTTTTTTATTTTTACAGATATGTTTATGATTTTGATGTCTTTTTAATGATGTCAAACCAACTGTTTGAAGTTTTTAAAGTACAACCAACTTTTTTATTTTTACAGATATGTTAATGATTTTGATGTTTTTTTAAAGTAAATTTAATAAATCACAAATTTAACGACAACAAAACTTTTGATTTGGTACATTATTAAAATTCTGAGAAAATTGCACTCAACCTTTAAATTTTTAGTTTCAACGAATTGATTTCATCTGCACACGAGCACAGCTCAGAAATGGATAAGTCGAGTGGTTTTGTTGATACACCGTTAGAAATCTTATTTCAGAGTCTTAAAGTAAGTCTTCCGTGAGTTAGGTTTTCTGCTAGAAACAATATTGTGTATCAAAGTCATGAAATACGAATTAACCCCGTAAAACGCACATTCGTATATCTAATAAAAGGGTAGTTGTGGGCGTGGCAGTGGGTTGTAATATGATAAACTTAAGGCAGTGTTCTAGTGAAGAAAATTGAAAAAATAAAAAATCATTTATCGACAGTTTATATAATCAAGAATATCTCCTTAAAATGATTTTTCGAAATACGAAATATTTTAAAAATTATAGCCATTTTAGTGTCTTCAGTTAGACTGCCTGAAACTTAACTTAAAACCTTTAAACGCTTTTTTCTTGAAACTACTTTTTCCCAACACGGTTGACAAGATATCTCAAGTTCTAATGGACCTTACTTACTTACTTAGTTGGCGCTACAACCATATGTCGGTCTTGGCCTTATCTAAGAATTTGCGCAAGCCATTTCTGTCTTTCGCTTGCTGGCGCCAGTTGGAAATTCCAAGCTTCGTCAGGTTGTCCTCTACTTGGTCTCCTCTTCTGCGATGACCGCCGCTGGGTACCGAATTGAATGTTTTCTTCACTGGAGCATCGTCTTTCATGCGCTGAACATGACCAAGCCAGCGAAGCCGCTCGATTTTAATGCGCTTGACTATGTCGATGTCAGCGTACAGCTCATACCGTTCATCATTCCACCGTTTTGGTGCTCGCCATTGACGCAGATTTGTCCGTAGATCTTACGAAGAATCTTTCTCTCGAATGCTCAGCGTCCAGGTTTGTAATGCATAAAGTAGGACGGGCATGATGAGCGATTTATAGAGCGTGATTTTCATTCGTCGAGAGAGGGCTCTGCTACTCAATTGCCTACTGAGCCCAAAGTAACACCATTTTCCAAAGTTAATCTGGAAAATGCTGCACTGACTTCGCGCGTATTATGGCCACTGATATCGATGTCATCAGCTTACGCAAGCAGCATAATACTCTTGTAGACTATTGTGCCACTACGTCTCAGATCAGTAGCTCGGATGATATTTTCCATCATTAGGTTGAAAAAGTCGCACGATAAGGAATCACCTTGTCTGAAACCTCGTTTGGTAATAAATAGTGGGGAGAGGTCCTTCCCGATTTTAGCTGCGCTGCTGGTGTTGCTCATTGTCATCCTGCAAAGTCGTATTATGGTCCAGTTAGCCTCGCATGGCATAGCAGTGCATGGCTTAACAAGCGTCACATCGAAATCTGTTCAATAGGATTTGTATGTATCTGATTATGCACAACATGGCAACGCATGGCAATGCTCAGATAAAAACAGAAATGCATCTCTGACTACATAGATAAACATGGAAGATCTATTTCATTTTTAGCCTCCATGCGAGGCTAACTGGACCATTAGTTTTGCAGGAATACCAAATTCAGACATGGTGGAGTACAGGTGCTTCCTTATTAGGCTGTCGAAGGCGGCTTTGTAGTCGACAAAAAGATGGTGGGTGTCGACTTTTTTTTCTTGAGTCTTCTCCAAGATTTGTCGTAGCATGAAAATCTGGTCGATGGTGGACTTTCCAGGTCTGAAGCCACACTGATAAGGTCCGATCAGTTCGTTTACAATGGTCTTCAATCTTTCACATAAAACGCTCGACAGGTCCTTATATGCAATATTCTTAATATTCTTATGGACCGATTGACTTAAAATTTGGTATGGGCTTTTTTTATATATCCCTCTATGGCCCGAAATAGGACTTGTAAAAATTTTGTTTGCTAATATTTTTCAAAAACTAATAACTTTAAAAAAAGGCTAACAAACAGTCGCAATTTCACGAAAAATGGCCATGTCGCTATGTAGCGTGCTTTTGTCTAAGGCTGAGGTTTCAAGGCCTGAGCCATCCCAGGATTCTCTGAAGGATCCACTTACCCTCCAGCTATTAAGAACGCAATTTGAATTTATGTTTTCAATCTTCATTGAACAATTCCAATTCCTTATGCTAGTTCTTATTATACTACTTTACAAATTTATTACAGTCCAGCGTATGTAGTCAGAAGCGTTTCTATGTAACAGATATTCGGTTTTATACAACGAGTGATCGGATTATATGACAGGTTATCGGTTCTAAGTAATCAGGTAATCGGTTCTGGTTCGGCTCTAAGTAACGGATAATCGGTTTTAATGATGCATGATCAGTTTTGATGGTGGATGATCGGTTCGTTGGTAACCAGGTAGCCGGTTCTTATGACAGTATCGGTTCTTATGATGGTGATAGGTTCTTACGACGGTAGTGGCTTATGACGGTAATCGGTTCTTACGATGCTAGTCAGTTGACGGTAATCGGTTCTGTTAAGATATTCACTTTCTGAGTTACTTTAACTACTCTGGCATCTTTGTTATTTCTTCAGTATTGACAGCTGTATAATAAATATGGCACTTCTTCAGTTATTCTTTCTTTACTTCCCTCCCGTTCTGAAGTGTTTTGCATTTTTCCTATAATCTTTAATCCCGAATTAAACAACTTATCTTTAACTTTTAATCGTTTATAATAAACAACTCAATTGCGTTTTTCTTATGACGGTAATCGGTTCTGACGATGATAATCGGTTGACGGTAATCGCTTCTTCTAGCGGTAATCGGTTCTTATGCCGGCATTCGGTTGACGGTAATCGCTTATAACGGTAATCGGTTGTTACGATGCTAATCGGTTGACAGTAATCGCTTCTTATGACGGTAATCGGTTCTTATGCCGGCATTCGGTTGACGGTAATCGCTTTTAACGGTAATCGGTTGTTACGATGCTAATCGGTTGACAGTAATCGCTTCTTATGACGGTAATCGCTTATGACGGCAATCGGTTCTTACAAAGCGAATCGCTTCTAAAGACGGTAATTAATTGGTTCTTACGATGCTAATCGGTTGATGGTAATTGCTTCTTATGACGGTAATCGGTTCTAACGATGCTAATCGGTTGCTGGTAATTGCTTCTTATGACGGTAATCGGTTCTTACGATGCTAATTGGTTAACGGTACAGCGAGCAGAAGTTATGCAGTCAGAGGCTCAAAGGTTTTGCAAAGTCCAATTACGTAAAACCTGATTTCTGGTGAAAGGGTCACCGAGGAAGCGCAGCGAGCAGAAGTTATGCAGTCAGAGGCTCAAAGGCTTTGCAAAGGCCAATTACGTAAAACCTGATTTCTGGTGCAAGGGTCACCGAGGAAGCGCAGCGAGCAGAATCTGAAGAATTTACGCGGCAGACGACCGCAAGGTTTGACTGCGTCGCTTGAATACTGTTGCTAGGGCACGGCGTGCAGAATTCAAGCGTATGGCTTGCAAAAGAAGAGCTAGACTCAAGTATTGCCAGAAAAAAAAAGAAAATAAAACTACTAAGTAGTAATTTATGAGTGGTACTGATCCTACCAGTCGCTGCTGATGTGACATTTCTTCACATTCTTCTACACATGTCGTTATGAAGTTGTTTTGAATAATGTCAGTAGCTGTTTAAGATTATTCATGCCTAAAATAATTCCGTGTCTGTACTGTTGTTATTGTTGTTGTCTTTTGCATTTACTTAGGCCGCGTTCATAGTAAACGCTTTTAGCTTAGCCGAGAGGTTTAGCTGAAAAACGCTTTGTGTATAATCATATGGAAAAAGTTCAAAGTGTTCATAGTGCCAGCATAAAGCTATCATAAAGCTTAATTTCAAATGCCTTTCAGCGCTTATATTTCCATCTTGCTTGCTCACACAGAAAAATAATTTTGTTTTTTATACTTTGTTGTAGAGCATTTTTAAAATAAATGCGCTTTATTCTTGTTTGATCACATAGTTTCAATTTTTTTGTTTAGTTTTATTATTTATTGCGTTGTACTTAATTTTTAATTACATTTCGGCACTTGTTTATCAATTTTCCCTGTGAACAATATTTTCGTTGATTTTGTTTGATATTTTTTTTCTGCTGAAGATTTAACCATTGTTGCGTTGTTTTTGCGTTGTTGTAGCGTTTTTGTTGTTTCGCTTTGTGGTGCTTTTCTGTTTTATGCACTTCTCACAAGTGACTTGTGTATTCTTTCTCGTTTGTTACATAGTTTTCGTTGTTCTTGTGTCCTTTTTGTGCTAAACTTTCTTCCGTTGTTATGCTTTGTGTGTTTCAAGTTCCTTTGAACTTTTGTTTATTATTGGTTTGATCTTTTGGTGGTTATAATCGCGAATCTACTTACTACTAGTTTAGTTTCAAAATATTGAGATATTGGATATTGATCAGTTGATAACTGAAGTTTATTCGCGCCGTCCTTTTTGGGATAAACGTCAAAAAAAATTACCACAATCGGTTAATAACTGAAAAGTTGTGGAATGAAATAAATCAGCAAATGAAAATACCGAGTAAGTTTATGAAATTTTTTGTGTTTTAATACACATATAATTACAAAGAAAAGCTTTTATCGAAGAACAAATTTTTTAATCCATTTAAGTGGAAAACCTTTAAGATTAGAATAAAAACGATAATTTATGTGATTTTTAAAAAGTTCATTAAAAAAGAAGAAAATTTAAGTTTCTCGCTTCCTTTTTTATCTTCGCTTCCCATTTAGCGAAACGACAAAACGTAGTCTGCGTTGAAAACAAAAAAAACCGCCTTCACGTTATCACAACATTCTTAACGAGCTTAAAATCTACCAACAAAGCTACAAGCAAAGTATCATGCAAGTTCTTTGCTTCCTTCCCTTATTTCCTCTATTTTCCTATCCTGTTTCAAAATTGTTGTTGACTTCGATACAAATCAGAAATATAACACTTCGAACTACTTTGTGGAATGCAAAACAGAATTTTAAAATCTACCAACAACGTAATATCTCTTTTTTTTATTGAAAATCAACACAGTTCTCTTTTCCCTTTCTCTTTACTCTTCTTCACACTCTTTAAACAAAAAATCTTTCAATGACTCAACAAAACGCAATTGAGGCAATGTTTCCAAAGAAACAAATGAAAGCAAGGAATCAGTCAGCTGTAAGCATAAAGCGCGCATTATAAACACTAAAAAGCTCAATAAGCTACTTTGTGCAGCGTTTAATAAGCGTTCGCTATGATCAAAAAAAGCTAGACAAAGCAGCTTTACGCTTCAGCTTCAGCCAAAGCGTCCACTATGAACGCGGCCTTAGAGTCTACTTATATTTAGTTCTGGTTATATTAAGTGTTATTGTTGTTGTTTTATGTTACACTTCCTTTTATTTTAAGTTAGTTCTGGCGGCCAAAGTATTTTATGTTTTTTAATGTTTCATTATTTTTTTAGACTGTTTTCAATAGTAATTAAACAGAAAATTGAAAAAAAACGTTTTGAAATAATTAGTCATGATTTGAAAGTTATAGATTTAACTGCAGCTCATATATTAAATAAGTTCCGGCAGCCAAGGTTCGAAACCAGTGGGCGTAGATCGATATTTTGAACTTTCATAATTTAAGTTTTTAAATGTTTTATTCTCTTTTTTTTTGTTGCCTATTTTAAATAGTAGTTGACAAAAAAAAGGGTTCTGAATAATTTAAATCTTTAATTAAAATATTGTGTTTTTCATATCTTGTTTACTAACAAATTAGTCTATCATAACTTTAATTTTATGATTTTTTTATTTTTATTTTCTTCTATTATTCAAATATTAATAACAATAACAAAAAAAGATGAAAACAGCTAAAATCATAACTGCCAGCAAATCAATTGTTAAGAATAAGAAGAAAAAGCTAAGACCTAATTAAAAGCGAATTGTCTTTTAATGAGGCATAATATTTTTACAACTCCAAACAAACTCAACACACAAACTAATGCCAATTGATCGCAACTAATGTCCACAAGAAGAGAACAATAAAAATAAGTTCTTAAGCTATGACAAAGTAAAAACAACAAAAAATCACACAGTTGAAGACTGTTAGGATTGTGAGATAGAACCAATAAGAAATGAACAAAAATAGGCAGCAAAGCTAGAAATAATCTGCACAGCAGCTGGTGAAGTGTGCAGCAAAGTAATGCCTGCTTATTTTTTCAAGAATAAAATCTGGCATTAGTTATCATCAAGGACAATCAACCAGCCAAGTGAAAGGATAAGCCCTCCCATTATAAGCATCCTAGTTGCCATATAAAGCTTCATGGCTTAGATTCTTTTTTTTTTTGCTGTAATCAAAAATAACTTTTGGTTTAATTTTTCTGCACTTTACTGTTGAGTTACAGTTTTTATTTGTGGTCGCTTTAATTGGCCTGCGAGCAATCAATCATTTGTTACAAAGATTCAAAAACTCTAAGAAATTGATTTTTTGTTTATTCTTGAATAAGAGCGTTATAAATCGATGAATTTTAAAAAAAAAAAATTATTTCAATACAAATAAACATACATTTTGGTAAGTCACTAAGAAAGAAAAAAATGTAAAATTTCAGGTGTAAAGTCAAATGGAAAACATTTGCATTTTTACTAGATATATCCAGATACATGCGGGATGCACTCCCAAAAACTACACTTGCAACAAGCAAAGAAAAAAATCGCAAACAAAATTGCATAGGAAAATCTATAAAATGCTATGAAAAATTCGACAAAGCGTGTATCTAAAATGTTTGAACGTAGAGAAAACCGAAAAATTTGGAAAGAAATAAAGGTAAAATATAACTTTGGTTGTTTTTATTTATAGGTATGCATGTACATTGTACATAGGTGTTAACTTTTGAAGAGGTGGTATGCATTGACAATGCGTTGACATAAATTTTGGAAGCTTACTGGTGCATATGTGCAAAACGTGCCATTTGCCATATGGCAGAGACAGCCAAATAAAAAATATGCATTTTTCGTAATTTTGAACACGTTTCTTATAAATCGTCGAAAAAAAAGCGTGAGCAGCAAGGATTCTTGCAAAATTTCTGTTTTAAACGTAGCCTGAACGCGTCTTAATATTTACATTTAACATTTTCACTTTAGTGACTCTATCTACTAATATGGCTCAACAAGTTTTTTACACACGCTTACAAAATCAGCTGCATCGTCTATGGCACACACACACTTATTTTATTGCATCTCTTCACTTGACTTGTCTGACTTCACTTGATCCCAATTGAATTCATTTTGATTTTCATTTCTTATGTTAGTCTTTGTTAAGAACTTGATCCTCTTTGTAAGAATATGGAGGTGTGTGTGTGTGTGTGTGTGTTTGTGTGTGTGTGGAAGGGGTTGGGTTAAGCGCTGCTTTGTTGAATATCTTAAAAGTCAAACTTTTGCAATTTTAGCTTTCAGCAATTCAAATCATTTTTTAAGTGTCACAAAAACAACAACATAGTGTTTCAGCAACGATTCCATTGCTATAATAAATCTACATGCTCACCGTAAATCGTGCTGCTGCTGCTTTACTGGCTGCATTTTTTATATCTACAGTGTAGTAGAACAAAAAAAAAACAACTCTACTTTATGTTGAATAATCGTATTCATGCTTCAAAAGAATTCTTCTTCCTATGGAGAATGCATTTGTTCAGAAGAGTGAGTGTGTTTGTGTCGAAATCTGTGCACATGTGTGAGGACGAGTGTCTGGTTTTGTGTGTATGTGTGTCTGTTTACGTAATCTCTGCATGTGTGTGTCAGTAATGCGATTTTCACATTTCGCACTTCCCATTGTTACGTGCGACAATTTTCTAGAAAAATGTGCGACTCTTTATCGAATTACAAGCATCTCAAAGCGATAAAAGCAATAATTTTTATAGGTAAATGTTGGCATTTGATTTGCTTTAAATGGTATTATGTGCCATTATAAAATAAAAACAACAAATAAATATAGCAAAACAAATTTTTTCTGTGTTTTTTTTTTCCTTATGCACGTGTCTATTAACCCTTTGACGACGAATGGGTGAAAAATAACTCATTTACATTTTTAAATCGTGTGAGCACAATTTTCGAGATATTTTTATAAAGTTGGGCTTAAAGGATTAGAAATCACACTTTTTTAACTTGTTTTCATTTTAAGAGAAAGAAAAAACTAGGAAGTCAGAAAATGTTTCCATAGGTATATATAGCCGACATAATTTTTGGCCCTAAAAAGGCAGCGCTGCCAGGTGAAAGCAACCCTGCAAATTATTCACCAATTATTTTTTCTCTTAATTTTCCTGATTTTTTTTTTAAGCCAACGCTTCGCAAAGATTCTTAATCAAATTAAGTAAAAATAAAAGTATCATTTTTTAAATAATACAATAAAAATAATTTATAAAAATATTAAATTTTTAATTATTGATGTTATCGGCCTCTTAATATTTACTTTATAATTGATTTTTGTAGGCTTTGGCCGTAAAAATTAAACACGAGATTTAATTTTGATTTTTATGTATTTATTTTTCGATATTTCAACTAAAATTGTTAGTCATCATCAGGACTGACCTACAGCAATAAAACATAGAATCATTAATCATAACACTTAAACGTTATATTAACACAATAAATTCAATAAAAAGCAATTAAAATTACAATTAAACATTAAAAAATTATTATTACCAGTAACACTAAACAAAAAGGTACTTGTTATAAATAATTACTTTCGTCAACTCATGTTTTGTCTAATTAAATGTTTGTAAATATGAGCGCAGTTATCAGTGTCTGTTTTATAGTTAAGTCTCTTTTGTATGGTTGTGTTGATTATGTGGAGCAGAGGTGTTGTGGCAGTGAGCTAAATTGAAAAAAAAAATAAAGCTTCGACGGCGACGAAAAAAATTAAAGCTAAGCTAATGTCTCTTTAGTTGCTGATCCACTACCTGATAGTAGTGGGGGGCAGCACTACATCCTTCAAATCAACAAGGAGGCAGAGGATATCCTCTACGCGCGTTACGGGAAGATGGCGTGGGGCGTTGGTAGTGTTTATCTGCGCCTCAAAAAGCGCCACCCCATGGACAACAACAGCAACACACTAGAGTCCGGAGAGGTGGAAAAAGACCTTAGCCTAGAAGCCGTGACCGACGCTACCCAAGGACTCAGTCTGAAAGATACGGGTGACGGAGGCACACTCACAAAAGTTGACCCCGTAAAGGAGCCTTCAGCCTAATGGAGTTGAAGGTCCTTCAAATAAACCTGCATAAATGCAAAACCGCCAGCGCAGAACTCCTTCTCCTATTGGAGGAAGGACGCTACGATGTGGCTTCAGTATAGGAGCCGTGGATTGCCTCGGGCAACGCGGTATCTGGCCTAAAGTCACAAAACTTCAATACGTTTTTCGCAACAACAGTAAGTAGAACAAGAACAGCCATCCTTATAAGGAAAGGCATCTATACTTATCTAATGTCTCATTACAGCACTGACGATCTCACCGTTGTGGCGCTAGAGGGCGACGCGGACGAGCCGATCCTGGTCGCCTCATGCTACATTGCGCATGACGTCGACGCACCACCAGACGAGCTGCAAAGAATGGTAGCAGTCGCCGGAGGGAAGAACCAAGCAGTTGTCATCGGAGCAGATGCCAATGCACACCACCCAGTATGGGGCAGCCTAGACATCAACGATCGAGGTGAGTCCCTGCTTAACTTTATTTTACAATATAAACTTAGCGTAGCTAACTTCGGCGAGGAACCCACGTATGTAGGCCCCACCTCGTCGAACGTGTTAGACCTAACAATATCCTCCGACAACAACACTCTGGTCACAAATTGGAGGGTGCTAGCACAGCCCTCCTTCTCGGACCACAATTATATTAGCTTTAGTATAAGCTTTAACTACACTCCAGCTCAAAAGATCTTTAGAAGCCACAGAAACACTAACTGGAACCGCTTCAGAAGCATCATTGAGACCAAATTACCAGCTACTAAACAAATTAATACGGAAGAGGGCATTGAAAGGTCACTGCAGATTCTCTCGGCCCATCTTCTCAAAGCCTATCATGCCTCTTGTAAGCCCACGCGAACAAAGCGTAAGATCAGACCACCATGGTGGAGTTCGAATCTTACAGAGCAAAGACGCGACCTAAAAGATTTCTTTAAACTAGCTAAAATAGCTGACCAAGAGGAAATTTGGGGGGAATACAAATGTAGGCTCAAACTTTTTAAAACAAACGTACGCAGAGCAAAAAGACACTCGTGGAAGAACTTCTGCTCAAACATAGAAAAAACTGCGGACACAGCAAGGCTCAGGAAGCTACTCTCAAAGCAGCCCTCCATTCAGAGCCAGCTACGCAAAGGTAATGGCCAGTGAACGGTGAGCAGTCAGGAATCCCTCGAGGTGCTTTTAAAGGCGCATTTTCCTGGTTGTACCGAAGCTCCTAGCACTGCTACAATACGAGGGCATAGGACAACCCCGCTTCAGATTCCACACGACTTAATAACGTCGGACGGAATCGTATGGGCTATAAACTCGTTCTCGGGATACAAATCTCCGGGACCAGACGGTATAATTCCTGCCATGTTGCAAACGGCTGAATCACGAGTCGTCCCATGGCTGAAGAATATATTTAACGGATGCATCAGGCTAAACTATGTACCTGTGGCTTGGAGGACAGCGAGGGTTGTATTCTTAATGAAGGCAGGTAAGAGCAGCCATCCATGTCCGAGAGACTACAGGCCAATAAGTCTGACCTCCTTTGTACTCAAAACGCTCGAGAAACTGATTGACTTGCACCTAAGAAACAATTCAATCCAGTTATCAACCAACCAGCACGCATACACGAAAGGGAAATCGGTTAAAACGGCACTACATTCCCTAGTAGTAACCATAGAAAAAGCCCTCCACCACAAGGAATACGAACTCGGGGCGTTTCTAGATATCTCAGGTGCATTCAATAATGTATCAACCACCGCATTCCTTAGTGGATTACGTGCAATAGAGGCACCACCGGCAATAAACCTTTGGTTAGACAAGTTGCTAAGCTGCAGAAAGGTGCGGGCTGAGTGGGGCACTAAATCCATGGTAAGGGAAGCTCGCAGTGGGACACCCCAGGGAGGGGTCCTCTCGCCACTACTATGGAATCTTGTAGTTAATGAACTACTCGAAAAGTTTGCAGGTAGAGCCCCGAGGATAACTGCCTATGCAGACGACATAAGCATTATTATAGTAGGGAAATGTCTATCAACAGTAAGCTCCATAATGGAGAGCACACTCAAAGATGTACTGAGATGGTCAAATTCAGTCGGTCTTAGTATTAACGCAGAGAAAACGGATCTGGTTCTGTTCACGAAAAGGTACAAGATACCACAGTGGATACCGAAAACTCACACAAAATATCTAGGAGTCGTCCTGGACAGCAAGCTGTCATGGAAAACCAACGTGGAAGAAAGAGTGAAGAAATCCACCATTGCACTATACACATCCAAAAAGATGCTAGGCAGTACTTGGGGTCTCTCACCCTTTCTGATGCACTGGATCTATGTAACGGTAGTGCGTCTCCTATTCTACTCTACGGGATTATTGTGTGGTGGTCGGCTGTGAACAAATCAACATTCCTCAGGCACTTGGAGAAAACTCAGCGGCAGGCAGCGCTATGCATCACGGGGGCACTGAAGTCAACTCCAACTAAAGCGCTTGAAACGATTCTAAGTATGGACCCCCTGGACATACACGCAAAACTAATAGCCGGAAAAACGGCACAACGCCTTACGGCAGCAGGCAACATGCACATTCAAAATTTTGGACATTGTACAATCGGAAAGGATCTACTTAGTAGCACGGACTACATGGTACCTCGCACGATAGTCAATTCCAAAGTACGAACTCTTCTGGGACCGAATGACTGGTGCAAAGGTATAGAACAAGCACAGCAGGTGGTCAACATATTTACCGACGGCTCCAAAATGCCTACGGGGGTAGGTGCGGCGGTGTATTGCGCAGAGCCTAATACAAGGCAGCCATATAAACTGCCGAACCACTGCAGTATCTTCCAGGCGGAAATATTTGCCATAAGGAAGGCTGCTGAGATAGCCCTCGGCATGGACTCACAACACTCTAACATCAACATTTTCGTTGACAGTCAAGCGGCGATCAAATCCATGCGCTACACTAGCATCAAGTCCAAAAGTGTCTTGGCTGGCAGAGATGCACTAGATGCACTATGCGCTTCGAAAAGAGTGCGCATCTACTGGGTCCCTAGCCACCAGGGCATTGAGGGAAACGGGATGGCAGATGGTTTAGCAAAGGAAGGCGCCGGGCTAGAATCAGAACTCGCAGAACATGTACTTACTCCGCTACAAGAGTTGTACAGGAACCTCGAAAGAAGAGCCACACTAGCAGTGAATCGTAGATGGAGAGATACGACAACGTGCAAAATCTCGAAAATCATGTGCAATGCACAATGCGAAAAACGAACTCTGTTAATCCTGGCACGCCCGCGCAAAGATTGCAGGACACTAGTGGGCATGCTCACTGGTCACTGCATGACGGCAGCCCACGCGAGGAAGCTTGGCATCACCACGGATGACAACTGCAAGAAGTGCAAGGAACCGGGCACAGTGTAGACCCTGGAGCACCTACTATGCCCTTGCCCCGCCCTACTTAGATCGAGACTAAAATACCTAGGCTCATCGACATTCCCGTCGCTTAAAGATGTAGCCAGGGTGTCTCTAGAATCCCTCCTAAGGTTTGCGAATTCAACGCAAATCTCTAAAGACTTTTAAAACAAACACAAAGGTTCCTTTTGTTCGCTACCGGTACCACTAAGGACCTGAATTGGTCTATGTGAGCCTTCACGAAGGCATCCGGTTTCACCTAACCTAATGTCTCTTTAAAAAAAATTGCAAAAATAGGTTTTAAGCATCTGAAGATTCCCAAGTGTAACACAACCAGTAAATCAAAAAATAAAATTATTCCAGACAAGTGATATTGAAACTGCTACAACAAAAAACATACGAACATACCAACAAAAAAAAACACATAGCAGCAATAACATTCGTAGCTAGCTTTCGACGCTAGCAAACAACAACAATTATTAAAGTTGTTGTAAGTGAGCTAAAAGAGCTAAAAGAGCTATGGAATTTACAACTCTGATGTGGAGCATCTCTATTGTGTATCTTCGTTTGTAATTGTTCTCTTGTTGCAGAATCATTGTTTCTTTAAAGTTGGGAGAGTGACCAAACTGTACGCAATGGGCCGCAAGTGCTGTTTTATTGTCATTCTTGTTGTTTATGTCCGATTTGTGCGCTGATATTCGTGTTCTTAATTTAGATTTTGTCGTTCCAACATGTACTTGTTCGCATATTTATTAATTTATTTTAATTATTAACAATTAATTCATAAATTAAAAGCTTATATAATAATAAGCAATAGCAACAGTGGCCTTCAGCTTATCCAGTACAATAGATTATATTAGGTGATATAAATTAGCTTGTTTTAGGAAGTTTATGATACACAGTATATTGTTTTCTGAGGGGTTTGAAATCATGGCTAATGGATTTTTGTCTTGGAATATTTGTTGTCTATGGGAAATAAAGTGGGGACAGTTGGAGAAGATATGAGAGAAGTAATCACGGGGAGAGACTGAACAGGGACAAGGAAGCTGGGATACAGAGTTCATAAGAAAACTATGGGTAAGATTTGAATGACCTAGTCTGATTCTTTCAAATTTTATAATGTCTAACCTTTTGAAATGTACCCCTTTCAGAAAGTCCTTAATAGATAGTTGGTTAGAGTTAGTGGATTGGTACCAAGTAGAAGAGGAATTAAATGTTGATATTTGTTTTTTTGCGAAAGATAATGTTAAGAAGTTATTTATGTCTGAAAAATTGACATTATGGGACATAACTACTGGGGCGTTGGCTGCAAATTTAGCTGTTTGATCTGCAAACTCGTTGCCTGTGATATTAGAGTGCCCTGGGATCCATATCAGAGTAATCTTAGGATGATATTTAATCAAATAATCTCTAATTTGAGCTGAATAAAAGTTATTGTTGTTAACATTTAAAATGGATTCGAATGCTGATAGGGAGTCCGAGCATATTGCGTAATTTCCTCTTTTTCTGCTGGCGTATATAATTGCATCGTGTATGGCTATAATTTCGGCTGAGAAGACTGAACTGTAGCATGGTAAAATTGCAAGTTTAATAACTTTGTTTTGAGTTGTGATGCTGTAGCTAACTTTCTTATTTATCTTTGAGCCGTCTGTATATAAAAATGAGTGTTTTTTTAGCTTGTTCTTGATTTCTGAAAACAAGCGTTGAAAAATTTCATTTGGTGTGTTGTCTTTTTTTAACTTGTGTAAGGAGGTAACGCAGGAGTCAATGTTAAGTTTCCATGGAGGAAAAAGAGTTTTCTTGAATTTCTGGGGGAGATAAGGGATGTCTAGAGCCTTTGAATTATGTACTGCTAAATATAAAGTTGACTTAATTTTTGGTGTTTGTTTTGAGGTGCAAATTTGTTTGACAATGTGTTGAATAGGAGTGTCATGACTAAAGATTAGTGCTTTAGAAAGTTTAACGGTTGCTAAGTTTCTTTGTGTTTCGAGTGGTAAAATATTAGCTTCAAATAAAAGATTGTTAATGGGGGTGGATCGAAAAGCACCCAGAGCAGTTCGAATAGCCGAATTTATTATAGTTTTAAGCTTATTTAAAGATGACTTGGGAGAGTAGCCATAAATAAATAGGGAGTAATTAATTTTAGATGTTATAAGTGCTTGAATGACTGATAATATAGTTAGAGTGTTGCAGTTCATTTTAAAGCTGGAGAGGCATTTGATGACATTGAGTGGCTTAGTCATAGAAGTACACATATTATCTATGTGGGTTTTCCAAGTGAATCTTGAATTAAATGTCAGGCCTAAAATTTTTAAATTATTGGTTTGTTGAAGGTTAACATTATTAGTGAGAATCCTACAGGTGCAATTTTTCTTGCGGCAAATATGCATATACTGGCATTTACTTGTAGATAAAACAGCACCCGATACATCGCACCATGCTAAAATGTCATCAAATATTTGGTTGAGATTAATAGTCGGATTTTTTTCCTTGTTTGAATTGATTATCAGATTGAAGTCATCTGCATATGCCGTGAAATGTATTTCCTTGTGAACAGCAATTACTTCACAGAGCTTATTGAAAGATATTAGAAAAAGGATGACGGATAGGGGAGAACCCTGTGGAATACCATTGTGCAGTTTTCTCGGGTCGGAAAAATGTTTGCCCAATTGGACAATTATTTTTCTATTAGTCATAAAATGTATAATATAATAGATAATTTTTGGTCCTATTTTCCACTCTAAGAGTTGGTCGACTATAGTATGAATCCCAACTTTCTCAAAAGCTTTTTTAAAATCAAGGGATACTATTGTCAAATGTTTTTTTCGGGAAAGGGTCTTTGCTATTAGATGATCAATAATGAGTAAATTTTCACATGTTGATTTACCCTTTCGAAAGCCAAGTTGATGCGGATCTAGTAGCCGATTTTTTGTCACAAACCACCACAGTCTATTTGCTATTATTTTGTCCATTAATTTTTAAATGTAGGGATTGAGGGATATTGGTCTATATGAATTAGTAAGGGTCTTATTTGATTTTGGTTTGAGAATGGGAATAACCATACTAGTTTTGTATTGCTGGGGGATGCGATTGTTAAATAAATTATTGTAAAACTGCAGAAGGCGTACTTTAAAAGGTTTTGGTGATGCTCGAATCATAGGATAAGAAACTCTATCTATGCCTGGAGTTTTTCCTTTTAGTTTCGCTAATGATGAGGAGAGTTCTAAGAAAGATATATTTTGATCTATTATACTTGCGTCTGGACAAGGATTGAAGTAAGGTGAAGTGTTCAGTGCGGAAGATTTTTTCAATTGGAAAGTGTGAGAGAAGTTTGAGTCTTTTGAGTTTTCTGACCAGAACTGGCAGAAAATGTTAGCAATTTCTTTTTTGTCTGATAATTTAGTATGAGGTTGATTAGGAGATTCGATGGTGTGGATTCCGTGGGTAACTTTATAGCCGGAAAGTGTCCTAATATTGGACCAAATTTTTTGAATAGGTGTGTCTGGGCTAATAGTAGATGTGAAATCGTTTAGCGATTTGACTTTTTCCAACTTTATTTCCCTTTTTAAAATTGCATTGGCCTTTTTATAGTTTATCAAATTTGTTGCAGTAATATTTCTCTTAAATGTGTGCCAGTATTTGTTTTTCTCATGTTTTAGTTTTTCTAATTTAGTATTCCACCAAGGAACTTTTTTTGGGCTTGAGTTGGGATGGGATTGAGGAATAGAATTGTTGGCTGCTTGAATAATAATTTTCCTTAAATTAGAAGCTTCCTTATTAACTTCTGTTGAGATGGGAAAATGGGCGTTAAGTTTAAGACAATTTTTAGAAAATAAACCCCAATCAGCTTTATGTAATTGGAATTTAGGCTTATAGTTAATATGTGAACGTGTCGGAGAAGAAAACAATGAAGTAATTATGGGAAAGTGGTCACTGCCATGAAGATCGGATTCTATTGTCCATTGGGTAAAGGGTTTAATGCTGGGTGAGCAAAAGGTTAAGTCAATATGTGAGAAAGTGTTGTGAGTAGTAAAGTGTGTTGGTGATCCATCGTTTAGAAGAATAAACTGTGAATGATTAATAAATTTTGACATAATGATTCCTCTACGATTGTTTTTAGGAGATCCCCAGTCTCTATGCCAGGAATTGAAGTCGCCAGAGACAAGTAAAGGGGAAGAAGTCAAACTGAATATATTTGAAAGACATTGTAACGAGAATTGTATTTGGGGGGCGATATAGGACGACATGACAGTAAATTTAACTTTGGAGATTACTTCAACTGCAACTGAATCGAAAACATTGTTAATTGTAATGGGTTTATGCTGTAAAGAAACATGTATAAGAAGTGCAACTCCGCCGTATCTAGTGGATGATGAATTATACGTATATAAGGAGAAGTTAATCGGAATAGGGATATTTAGGAGTGAATGGATATGAGTTTCCTGTAAAGCTATAATCTTAGGGTTGTATTTTTTTATTAATATACATAGTTCGTTGTAATTATTTAAGTATCCTTTTATATTCCACTGGATTAAGTTGAGAGCCATCGTTGATAAATAATGAATTGATTAATCAAACTGATTAAGTAAAATAAGAAACAGATTAATGAAATTAAGTAAAGTTTAAGGTAGACATAGTTGTACCAATTTGGCGATTTACTTATAAATATGATTGTGTTTTGTGAATTATAAGAAGGAGTATAGGACAAATTAATATATGCGTTAGAATGAAATATAATCCTAGTTATGCCTATCAACAAAAAGTGCAATAGGAATTGGTCAAAGAAAGAATGCTTAGCTTCTAGTGTGATTAACATAATAGAGAAAGCGATTATAACATTGTCTGGTATCATTACAAAAGTAGATATGAAAAGTGCCTTAACTATTTTAGTAAGAATAATTTTTGCCAAGCAAAAAGTGGTATCTAAATTGGAAACAATTTTACAATACATATGCAAATATTCTGATCTGGGAGTGAACCAGAAAAGAAGAGAAATAAAAATGAAGTTTTTTACAATTTTATAAAGTACAGAGTCGTAATTTTTGAAATTTATAAGATAGTAATGTAAAGTGATATCTGAAATAGCTTTGTTTATGTTTGGTATGATTTTTTGTCTTAGAACATATAATTTGTAACAATGGAAGAAGTTTGAATAAATGTGTTTGAGAGTTGAATACTTAGTCTTCATACATGGAGTCATCGAAATCTGAGTCATTAGTTGCACTGGGAGTTGTTGTATTGTTAGCATTAGTTTTATCTGATTGCTTGCTCTTAAGTTGTTTAAGTAGACGTTTCGGAGTATTTTTTGGAAATATTTTTATTTTATTGCCTGCAAGAAGCTTGGATGATAGGCTGCTACTTGTTGCGATGTTTCGAGTGCTGGAACTGAAGAGTTTGGTTTTTCCATTATCACTGTGCTCAGAGGTCAAATTAGGCTGATGGTCGATATGGTTATTGCAGTTATTGTTGAAGTTACTTTTGCTGACGTCAGGGGTAGGTGCATCTTTTTCTGTTTCGTCTTTTGTATCGTTGTAGAAAGGATTGAGATCTTGATCGTTGCTGAGTTGTAATGTTTGAATAGACAATTTCTTGTTTTGAATCATGTTAGAGGAAGTTTGATGGAGTTGAGTATGAGCAACGTGAGATAAAATCGATGAGCTTTCAGAATTGCCGGAGAGAGTGGACGTGGTTGGTAGATTAACTGTGGATGGACTGAGTGAGGAGCGAACGACTGATGCATAAGTGTAATTTTTGTGATGATGTCGATCATTGTAAATTGAGAGAGCGGTTTTAAAGTCAACTTTTTGGAGAGTTTTGATAGCTTGCAGCTCTTTCTGCTTAATAAATATTGGACAACTTTTGTCCATTGAATGATGATTGCTGTTGGTAATTTTTTGGTCACTACAGTTAATGCATGATTTATCGTTCTCACATTTTTCGTTTAGGGATAGGTCGATATGATCTTCATTACCGCAGTTTGAGCAAATACTTACGTTTTTGCAAAATTTTTCAATGTGGTTAAATCTAAAGCATTTCTTGCACCTAGTAGGCAGTGGTATAAAGGGACGAACATTAACCTTTTCGTAGCCAATATTTATTACTTCAGGCAATTTGGTGGTAGCAAAAGTGATAATAATCAGTCCCGTTTCTTTCAAATTTTCGTTTTCTCTTTTTAATATTTTTCTCACTTCAGAGACGTTTTGAGTTTTAAGTTCTTCTAATATAATATCTTCCGGTATGTCTCTCAATTCGTTTGTGTATATTACACCTTTCGAGTTATTAAGAGTTGAGTGCTCGGTAATCTCAACTTGAGTTGAGACAGTTAAAGCTGTTAGTGTAATCAGTTGTTGAGCTTGTGTTAAATTTTTCGTGTGGATTAGTATGTTGCCGTTTCTTAGTTTTTTGCATGAAATTACTTCTCCTCCGCATAAATTATCAATTACTTTTTTTATAAGAAAGGGAGAGACATTTGCTAAAGTTTCAGTACTCTCTTTTCTCACCATAACTAAGAACTTCGGACCGGGAGTAATTGTTTTAAGTTTTTTTGTTTTATCAACGCTGAAAGCTTGAGTCCCGTTGTTGTTAGGGCGGTCAGGTGGATCTTTCATAGCGAAGCTGTTTTGGCCTAAAGACCCGACACGAGGTTTAGTAAATAATTTATATTATATTAAGGTTATTTTTCTTATATTTCACAATTTATTTCTTATAACTGGTTAAGATGTTTTAAGATTTAAGTCTATTGTTTTGAAACAATATTACAATCTGAATAAAGCACTTGATAATTAATGAAGCACTAGCCGAGACTAATAGATGATTACTCATCAAGCGAAAGCACAGAACTGTTGTTCGCATACATTGTCCCCGTCTCCTTTATATTTAATTTTTTAGACCAAGTTTGATTTGTCCATGTCTTCAATTTTTGATTTCGTGTTACTATAGATGTTTCTTAAGGTGTTATAAGATTTTGGTGCAAGTTGAACCTTGTTTTTGTTGTATAAGTTGGTTTTTTAAATTTTTCGGTAAAGCCTTATACATATGTGACTCCTTTGTAAATAAATGTTTTCTTAGTCTGATTATTATTATATTTAGCGTTGTTTTCTTTAAGCAACTGGGCTATGGTCGATTTTGGGAAAATTATTATTAATTAATATGTTTTTATTTTTACGTTTGTTACTTGTGTGGAAAATGTCATCACTTTTTTTTAATAATAAAATTATTGAAATAGTTCCTCAGTTTCCATTTCTCAAAAACTATAGATATAGGTACCACAAACGATTTTTGAATACGAGCGTATGTATTTTCTCATTCCAATTATGTCTAAACCTTTATGAATCAGTTACTCCAACAAAGTAAAACAATAAATTTTCCGGATTGGTTTTTCCGGATTTTTCCGGATATTTTCAATACTTGAAAAATGTTGAAAAAATATTTATTGTATATCTATGAGATGTAAAATAAACATAAATTATTGTTTAATAAAATTAAGGAAACAAGCAAAATATCTTTACTACTTAGTTGCAAATATTGTCACACAACAAAATTGCGAGACCAGTATTTCGAGGCATGCTTTTCGTAAGGACACAGCCAAGTCGCAAAACATTTATACTCCACTCCTGCATCTCCATCTCCATCTCCATCTCCATACAAACACGTACACAAAGGCTCTCATTTAATTACACCCGCCCATAACTAGCCTAATGTGCGATACTGCTTTGCTTATCTAATGCCTTTGACAATGGTACCAAACCGACACAAACATTAAATTAAGTGTGTTAGCTTAGTGCATATAAGCGTGTGTGTGTGTGTGTATGTGTGTGTGTGCGTGTCGGTGTATGTCTGCTGATTAAAATAAGACCATAAATTATTTAACAAAAGCTTATAAAATATGCTGCTTTTGACTCTACATCTCCCTCTTTCTGTTTATCTCTCTCTCTCTCTCTCTTTCTCTGTCTGTCTAGCTTTTACTCTAGCTTTTACTCTATTGCAATGACTAACATCTTGAAGTTTTTACAAATCTTGGGTGACATTCCAATGCTTGTGTCTCTTTATCTGTTGGGACTTGTCATTCAACCACAAAATTTTCTTCATGTTATACAACAGTAAAATACACACACATACATAGAGTAAATAATAAATTTATCACACATACAAAAATAGTAGATTATTTAAGAAATAATGTTCATACCATGATTGTACAAAATAAACTGTTAATTGTGTTCAACTAATTTTTTATGCCATCATTTCTAAGACAACCTCAATCAGCAGCTACTGATGCCATGATATAATCAGCTTGCATGCTTCGTATACAACAACAATAACAGCTAAAATCATCAACTTGAGTTCTTCCTGCCCAATAAACCAAACGAACCCGAAACAAATCCGCATTTTCGGACAATTTGTTAACGATTCGTTTTGAAATGCACTCTCGAGATACAGGCACTATATTTTAACGAATTCTAAGTATTGGAAAAATGAATCGTTAGTTTTGGAAAAAAGGAATTGTTAATACAAAAAAGAGAAATTGCTTTTCATTTGTATATAATATGAGATATTGTATAGGCTAATTGTGATATAGTTTAAAAAATAATTTTTTTACATTTTTTTCGCATTTTCGAGGCATAATTTTTTTCATAAAATTGGTTTTTTTTTTTTGTTCTTATTCTTTGAAATGTCAGTTACTATTTTATTCACTATCGGTTGTTCACTATTTAGAGTAGTCCGTGTTAAACTTGTAATGACTTCAAATTTTGCAAATAAGCTTCTATACTTAATATAAACTTTGAGTAGAAAAAATTTATAAAAATCGAATGAAAACCACGGCTAGCTCCCATAAAAAGTCACTTTTTGAAATCAGTGCAATCTCCTTTAATTTCACAAAAATTAGTACAATGGCTTAAGACTTTGTAAATTTGTTTTATTCTTAACTAAGCACTAAATGTTTGTAATTAAAATAAAAAAATTAAAATTACGCCCAGCTCCCATACAAAGTGACGTCATCACAATAGTAAAATCTTTATAAATAACAAAAACATTAATGCTTAAACTTGATATTGTTTACATAAGCTTTAATAGATGAGAAGCATTCTGAGTTCAAAATGTGAAATATTTGGATAAAAACCTCGCCCTATAAAAATGACGTCACCAAAATAATGCAACACTCAAGACTTCGAATAAACTGAAATACGGTCGTGAGGTATTTTAACTTTGGTCCAGACGCAGATATTTCCTTACTAGTTTTAAAATATTTTTTTAGAGTTTAAAAAATAACTCTCCAAATTTGTAGAGTATAATTAGATAAAAAAATAGAAGTTAAATAAGGGTCCCATAACTTTTACTGTCGTAGCTCAACGTTCTAAGTTTGGTGCTGTAGCCGAATGACGGGCGGCGCACAGTGGTGACATCTGGCATTTTTCGTAGCAAAAATCACAACTTCTGAGCGAATTGAGATATCTCTATTATTGTTTTTGCTATGGACAGAAAAATAATACAGCTTTTACTGCACAAAATTGTTTATTAATTGATTATAGGAAAAGTTAGACTTTCTAATAGATGTACAAATTATGAATATTAAGTTCTCCTTTGAGGGTTTTTTTAGAAAGAAATTATTAAAAACAGGAATTGTGATTAATTTATGGTTGCTGATAATAAATTCATAGTTAATTAATATTTTTATTATAATAAACAACTTTATTTATTTGAAAAAAGGTTCGAAAAAAATTTATTATAACATGCAGTTTTATATGAGTATCTACCTTGAATTTAAAAGCATAGCCTAAATTTTTTGGAAACATTCATCGATATTTATATAATTATCTAATAAATCTAACACTTGCGGTGAATATATTTTTTCAACTCTTTTTGAGTTCAAACATGCCTTAATCATGAAATATTCGGATCTGATGATGCGGCCAATATATTGAAGAGATCCTCGTTTTACCGTTTTCGAGAAATCTTGCAGGTATTTAGGTATATGTTTTTTATAGTCCTTATTTTTGGATTCTTTTGCTTCTTCGGACAATTCTCCAATTGGTAAGGACTGATATTCTACGATGTCGCTTCAGTGCGCCAGGGTTTAATGCAGTGTAGGATTTGAACATTTTTCCAGGATATTTTTTATAAATTAAATCGGCTGATTCTGTTGCATATATCCCATACTTTTCTAGATTTACGTTTTCGTTGCAGCTTAAGACATTGAGGATAACTTGAAACCTTTTGATGATCTCTCCGTCGACACTCGTTATCTCTGCGGTTATCGCATTTCTATCGAACAATGTCCTAGCTGTGTCTCCATCATTCGTATTTCCAAATTCTTGTAGTGGTTGGCGAACTCTTATTCCAAGTTGGTTACGGAATTTTTCCTGAACTATTTTTCCTCGCAGTTTGTTTTTCCTTATTTGCAGTGTTTTCACCAAAACTTTCGTCAATTCGTGGAAGAGTGTACGAAAGATTAGGAATAAATACCATGCATCTTTTTCTTGCATGTAATTCTATTCTAATGCTATTCCGTATTCGAAATTTTCCTAATCTTCAATGTAATTTTTGGTGCTTTGAAATTTGCTTTGGGTTCTTTTACAAATTGGACACATTTTTGAGTCTTTTGTATATTTTTCTTACTTTCAATTAAGCATTGAGCAGTATGATCCATCATATATTGAACTTTCACCTTAGCTGAAACTTCCGTTCTTTCACAATTTTCTGGAACATTTGCTTTCTTTGCTGCTGTGATGTTCTTATATTCTGGAAGTAGATCCACGTTGTGTCGCATCAAAGACTTTCGGAGTAGAGTGTACTTTTCCTTCGAAAGTCTCAAGTCCATGAAGAAAATCAAAGCTATAGCTGCATTTTTTACGGGACATGCATTCGGTGAAGTAGGAATGCTATCTTTAATCTTCTTCAATCGCGTAGGACTAACAACAGAAACTAACTTTGTTACATCGCTTCTTGTTTTTTTTTATCTCTGTTGTATTTTACTATTAATGCTGTTGCCAGTTTCCGATAGAAATTGCTTCTGTAGCATCCATAAGTTTCTTTTTTTTTGGGAATGTTGAACTTTCGTATAGTGATTTCCTTGACCTTCCTCTTGCAGATTTTAAAGTACTTGGCAATTCATCGGATATGTCTTCTACTTCCTTATAGTGAATATCGGTAAATTTTTTTAATACTGCTCCAAAATCTAAGTCAGTTGATCAACTTTTGAATATTTCATATATGATATGATTTGAAGTAGATATTTTATACATTTGCTTCTCTATAGAACAAAGTGAAACGCTCTGTTTTTAGCTTTATGAAGAACTGATAGAACTGATAGAAACTGAAAGAGAATTTTCTTTTCATTTTAATTGAAATAAGTTGAAAGAAAGCATAACATTTTTTCTATCCCAAATAAAAATTTTTAAACAACCTTTCTAAAGTAATCGAATCCTTTAAGTTTTTCTACCTGTTAAAAAATCATAATATTCTTATTGCCCCGGATTTTTTAAATTTTTTGTTATCTGTGAAATTATAGCCTGTATAAAAAACAAGCCTAAAAAAACTCCTTTACCTTTATTTTTTACCTGCTGTGTAAATCATTATTAGAATATCATCATATCATATTGCCTAATAAAAAATGTGAACTTCAGAAATATATTCGCGGCACCTTATAAATTGACATTGGAATAACAAGAAAAAATATTTACAATGTTGATTACTATATTATTTGTGTATTTAAAATAACAATATGAATCTAAATATTCCAATCCGTTCAGTTATTATGAACTATATCATCAAAAATGCCAGAACACGCATTAAGTTCAACTGCAAGAGCATGAAAAAAGTCACAGGTTTCCTGCTAAAAATCGTTATAACTCATTTTCCCGACATTTCCCGACGATACAATTTTTTCATTGTATTTAGAATTGTTTTTTTTATGAAAGTCCATTCGAAGTTGAAAAAATGGGTAAAAATAATGTTTCGGAAAAGTACAGTCACCTCCTACATTGAAAAAAATACTTATTTTTAGTGTTAGTTGATAGTACAAAGACCTCTTATGTAATATATGAAAAAAAAACTTTTCTTTCATAACTTGCAGAAAAATTTGAACCTCATCTTGATCTACGAAAAAAAATATAAATAAAATTAAAAAACTCGAAAAACCATAAATTTTCACCAGTTCTACAAAGCGAACCATTTCTCCAAATAAATTAAAATTTTACTTTCGCGAGTTTACAGAAATTGTTTATCAAACTGCATCATTAGATTTGCTAATTTCCACCACACCAAAATTGATTTTCGCAACCCATTATTAGAAATGTCGCCACTGTGCGGCGGCCATGTTCGAACATATTCGATTACACAGTGCAACACATATTTTCGGAGGTGAACCAACCAATCTCAAACGATAGTATTTGACATCAATAACAAAAACCCAAGTCGCTTTTTGCTCTACTAAGTCAAACATGTTTTTTACAGGGGTTTTAAATTTAAATGTTTTTTGGTCAAAATGTAATTAAAAAAATTTTAAAAAATTATATGTTAAACTTAACATATAGTTTTTCTTGTCTTCAGAAGCCTAATTTGAAATTTTCCGGGGAATATTTTTTCGGAACACTTTAACCCCCTAGCTCCTTCCAGGATGGGTCAATTTGACCCTTTTTTGGAAAAGACCCTATAAGTAAACTCTGGAGGGATGTGAAAGGTTAAAGCCATCCAAAAAAATATTCTACAGAAAATTTTCCTAGGGGTCACCCAAGACAAGCAAGCTCTACGAGTTAAAGTTTACAAAAAAAAAAGGGGCCGAAAAGAGAATACATTTATTTTAAAGCAACTATTTCATTGTGCGATAAAAATAATATCTTCATTTAGTTATAAATTTGTAATAATAAAATAAATAAATAAATTTTTCTATAATTTCAAGTAACCTTCCCAGTTCTTATCGGCACCGGGGGTAACTTTTTTGGAATTCGTGTACCACTTGACAAAATTTAGGTACTTGCTTATGTCGAAACCGGCAGCATCAAAGGTCGAGAGGTGTCTCATAAGCTCATAATTTTTTAAAAATATTCATTTCATGTTTTTAACAAAACAGATTTTATGTTTTTTACAAAAATTTTATGTGAAAAAATTACCACTATATTTTTTACACTCAAAAGTTCTGACTACAAATCTATTTTCAAATTATGACTATATTAATAAACTCATTTCCTGTAATAAAATTCTCTTTCCTACGAGATCCCGCCTTCCCCTTCCCGCTTTTTTATTCGTTCTGTCCATGTGTTCCTGCAACTTGGAAAATTTTTAATCAACCTCAAGAAATACTTGGAGTTCTAGGTTTTCTAAAATATAAATTTAATTTATCGAAAAAATTCCCGTGAACTCTATTTAGTCAACATACAATAACATATATCTATTACGACATCTAACTGTGAAATGTATTTTTTTTATGTATTACATATAATTATAATTCACAATTGCATTCTGCAAATTCAATATTCACCTTTTTATAACAACTAAATTCGATTATCTGAAAAAAAAAATCTACTCTACGTCCTCATGTCACATCGAAAAAACCAGATTTTTAAATTGCTGCTGTCAAATAAGCTAAAGCATCAACAATTTTGGGTATGGTGTTGCAGGATAAACTATGAGATCTTTTGTTGACAGGAGATCGTCCTATGTACAGGGATCTATGTAACAAAAATCCTACTTGTTGACTTTAAAGCAAGCCACGCTGATATTGAAGGCCTCAGAGGCCGCTCTTTTTGAAGATAAATTAAAATAGTATACTTATCAAATTTTTATTGCTCAGCTTAGACTCCAAACTCGGCTTTCTCAACTCTGTTTTATTAATCAAAAATGTTCAGTTTATATAATAAAATTACAATAAATTCTTACTTCTAAAAACACACCCACTTTCCAGTCGCTTTCCAAACATTAATTTCTGTATATTCTTGTAACCAATCACAATTCTTTGGTTACGATAGAAATGCTGAAATATGCACTTTCAAATGACATAATTCAAATTCTCAGTGCTTCTCATTTACTCTGATTGACTTCATATTGTTATCTCAAGATTAAAGAAATAACAATTATGAAAACAATCATTTCATTAAATGCCCTACTCCATCGAACTATTCTTATGAAATTTTATTTCTATACCTTTCCTCACATGTTGACCCACATGTGCACACTGCAATATGATCTTGTCTTTTATTATTTTTATTTTCAAACTGAAGCGGCCGCTCGCGCTGACCCACTGGCTCATTTATGATTCATTCATCATTCTGTTTTATTTGTTTTCTGTAATTGTTTATTTGTCGCTATTTATCAAGATCGTATTGCATTCACATGTGCTCTGCATTTCAAGGTTCTGGCCTTGGTTGTGACTAGGTGTTTTGTTTACTTTATTCTTACACGTTTTAATGCTATTGTTTATTTATTTGTTTGTTATGCACACAACATTTTGCTTTTGCTGCAAACTTTGAAAAACAATTTGTAACAGTAATGAGCGATAGGTTTTTGCAGTCTTGCCTCCTTTGCTGGGACAGCTTACGTATTTTTATATAAAAGAAGACTTTAATGTTTTCATATGTTCATAGTATAATTATTACAAAGTAGTAGCGACAATTTTTGATGCGATCAACGTATGTCAAACAAAAGAAAATCAAAACGAGAGCCTCGTTTGATGCTTGCTATCGTTGCTATGGCAGCTGATGAAAAATGAAGATATCAAAAATGTTTTGTGTCTCACAAGGAAAATCTATAGTAATAAAACTCATTTTCTGTTTGTTTGTCTGTTTGGCCTTTATGCAAATCTAAACGGCTCAACGGATTTCGCTCAAACTAAATAAACGTATTAAATACATCGAAACTTAAAATGTTGCATACTTAGTTTTTGCCACGCCCCCTCTGAAATTTTTCAACTAACGGTAATTTTGTTATGATAAAACTTTTTAGTATCGAAGGTTTTTGTGTATTTAATTTAAAAAAATTTCTGTTATTTTGACATCAAAAACACTCACATATCTTTAAAATTGGAGAAATTTTCAGTACAACAACTTTTTCATAAAACATCGTTGCCTAAGAATGAGAAAAAAACGACATGAAAATCAAAGTTTGATCTTTCGATGCAAATATCTCCGCTGTCCATTAATACATTTCATTAGAATTTTTTTTTGTTCAAAAGTTCAATAAAACTTCTTCACAAAAATAGGTTGAACTGTACCGTTGAGTCAGTGTATATATGTTTTATGATTATGTCAAAAAAGGTCCAAAATATTGACTTTTAACTCAAAAAATGACTCAAAACTTGTTGTTGTTGTAAAAATGAAATCAATTAAAAATTGCACATCTGGCTACCTTTCATATGACATAGCATTTATTTGCAAAAATTCTTCCAGCTAAGCGCAAAAATTATTTTACTGTTTTTGTCATCAAAAGAAACAACAAGGGTGGGTACCCCCTTTGATTTTGTTCGCGAAATTTATTTTTTCCAAAATGTTGTTTTTATATTTTTTACAAAAAAGTCAAGTCTCAAAAATAATGTATATCAATAAATGACCCCAATATCTCTTTCCAATCAAAAGTTATGGCTAAAAATCTATTTTTTTCATACAATTGACTATCTATAGTAATAAAACTCATTTTCTGTTTGTTTGTTTGTTTGTTTGTTTGTTTGTTTGTTTGTTTGTTTGGCCTTTATACAAATATAAACGGCTCAACGGATTTTGCTCACACTTAGTATACGTATTAAGTATATTTTAACTTAAAATGTTGCATACTTAGTTTTTGCCACGCCCCCTCTGAAATTTTTCAACTAACGGTAATTTTGTTATTATAAAACTTTTTACAATTGGAGATTTTTGTGCATTTAATTTTAAAAAATTTCTGTTATTTTGACATCAAAAACATTCACATATCTTCAAAATTGGAGAAATTTTCAGTACAACGACTTTTTCATAAAACATCGTTACCTAAGAATGAGAAAAAAACGACATGAAAATCAAAGTTTGGTCTTTCGATGCAAATATCTCCACTGTCCATTAATATATTTCATTCAAATTTTTTTGTTCAAAAGTCCAATAAAATCACTTCACAAAAATAGGTTGAACTTTACCGTTAAGTCAGTGTATATATGTTTTATGAGTATGCCAGAAAAGGTCCAAAATATTGACTTTTTGCTCAAAAAATGACTCCAAAATTGTTGTTGTTGTAAAAATGAAATCAATTAAAAACAGCAAATCTGACTACCTTTCATATGACATAGCATTTATTTGACCCCCTTTGATTTTTTTCGCGAAATTTATTTTTTCCAAATTGTTGTTTTTATATTTTTTACAAAAAAGTCAAGTCTCAAAAATAATTTATGTGAAAAAATTACCCCAATATCTCTTTCCAATCAAAAGTTATGGCTAAAAATCTATTTTTTCATACCAGACTATTAATAGAACTTAGTTTTGTGTTAAAATTCTCTATATTCTTCGAACGTCCCCCCATTTATCTCTAAGAATGCAGTTGAGTGTCTAGAGTAATTACGAACATTTTGGATTATTTAAAATCTTCCTTTTAGTAATCCACTTATTTTTTGCCTCCCTTCATTTATTACAATAATAAAACATATGCGCATCTGGTCAGCACAATTATTTCATTAGTTTTGATATGTGTGTTAAATTCACAGATAGATGGCGCCACATTTGTAAGAACTGTGGGTACAAACTATACATACACCTTGCGGTGAATAGCTGAATAATGTTTTTTCAAAAGTTTCTTCAAATTTAACCCCACACGTTTGGGATTACAGACAGGTGGCGCTATTTTCTGCTTACAGAAAAATATCTGATGTTCTTATGCAGCTAGCAGATAAGTTTTGCGAAATATTTTGCGAAAATGCTATTGCTACCAAAATTTTAAAAAGTAAAATAATGCAGTAATGCCAGTTTTTTCTCGCAGCGTCATCTAGCGTCATCAACACTTAAAAACATAGAATTGGATCAATTTAAATGTCCAGCTCACTTGCTGGGCTTTTTGTTGTTTTTGCTTTGCTTGCAAATGCGATTATATGATCCTGATCTCCAATGAAAAAACGCAGCTAATAGAAATTTTAGTCGGCACAATCATTTTTAGTACAACGAATTTTCATAAAACATTAATAGCTAATAATGAAAAAAAAATATTATATGAAAACCAAAGTTTTTACTTTTAATGCCAATAACTCCGCTGTTTTTAATATATTTCATTAAAATTTTTTTTGTTAAAAAGTTCAATATGTTTTTTAATATAAATCTTTGTTTAGACGTTAAAATGTTCATATATCAAGGACGCATTGAGTCCCACCATAGTTTTTATTTTGTTGAAAAGGTAATTGCGCTTGCTTTAAGATTAAGTAAATATAAAAATTCTTTTTAATTTTTAAAATATGTTTTTCGTACCCCTTCATTGAATTCAATTAGCTCACCGCAAGAGATGGAACCACCAACAACAAAAATTTTCCAAAACTTTTTTGGATTAATGTTCGTTCAATTACCTTTCTAACGGTAGATTACAAATAAAATACAACATGTGTTTCATTATTCCAGATTTTAAAAAACATTTAATCGAGAAGTGTATGTTAAAATGTTTATATAAATGACTCTCGAGTAACACCAGGTATATCAGCTAGTAAATAAATAATTTCGTGTAAGATTAACAAAAAAAACTGTTATTGAACGCTCGTTTTATGGTTTTCTTTTGTTTGACGTTCGTTGACCGCAGATCGTGAGAAAATAGGTAGTTGTCAAGGCTACCTGATAAATAATTTTACAATGCATATGTTTTTATATTATTTTTTAAATGTTTTTCTCCTACTGCTTTACTTTATGTCTGTTTTTCTATTGAATTTTATTTTTGTGATTATTTTTTTCAAGATATTTGTATAAGAAATTCATAGCGAAAATCAAATTCGCCAGTGAATTTCGAATGCGATATCTTGTATTCGTTTCGAATTTAAATTGAATCCAATTTCATTTTTTTGTTTGCTGGGTGACTAACATTCATGTCCGAAGCTGATAATTTAAATATTCAGCTTTTATTATTTCGGACAAAAGACTCAGACTTTGTTCTTTCCAGAATGGTTAGTAAGTCATACACTGAACTGAATGCAAAGCACACAAATGTTATTGCAAGGCTTTGCTAAAATTTGAATTGCTTTAATAGTATCCTTTGCTATATTCCCGCACGTTCCACAAACTTGCTATGAATTCACTTGAACTTCAACATTTTTAATAAGATTAAATTGATACAATTTGTACATATCAAAAGAGTATCAACAGCAGAGGTGGGCTATCCTGTAAATATGAGTGTTTTGCTTGCTAGCTTGGGCATTTTATAAAATATTGAGTAATAAAAAATTCTTTAATGAAAAATTAATGATAGCATACCATGGATTTACTAATATATCTTATTTTATAATT
Organism: Dichetophora obliterata; assembly: GCA_963920525.1. Lineage (NCBI taxonomy): Eukaryota > Metazoa > Arthropoda > Insecta > Diptera > Sciomyzidae > Dichetophora > Dichetophora obliterata. The sequence goes on along the minus strand of OY986436.1, from coordinate 20,731,341 downwards.
CATAAAAAATAATTTTTTCAGCTTAATGCCAAATAATTTATGAAGCAACAGATTCCTTACAAAACAACCACCAGCTGTTCGTTAATGAAGAGTGAACAAAAAATTATGTAAAAACTTAAAGCTGTAGATATCGGGGGAAAATGTAATTAATCATTGGGTGATAAGTCGGCAGAATTTAGAAGGCTGTTCAAAAATTAGAATAAACTCAACTCAAAAAACAAAAAGTACCCTTATTAAATTAGTTTACGAGCCTTGTTTGTGCGGGAATGCTTGCGTAAATAAAAAATTTTAAATTTATTCGTAGGATAAAAATACATCTTAAGTACTTATATTTTTCTTTTGTTTACAAGCATGTTATAAATGACACTCTTCCAACTTTTTTTATAAAGGTATAAGATTTAATGAAAACTTGTGATAGTTGAAAGAACACACGGATGCAATAAAATTTATAGTATTTAGGAGTGGGATGGGTTCTCGAACAATGGAGCATTTTAGTACAGAAATGAATTTTGTTGATATAGATAGTCAATGGTATGATATATAAATTAGATGTTTTGTCAGAAATTTTGATAAGAAAGAGATATTAGGCGAATTTTTTCTTATAAATTATTTAAAAAATAATATTTTGAGTTCTGACTATTTTGTTAAAAAAACAAAAACAACATTTCGGAAAAAATTAATTTCGCCAAAAAAATTTTAAGTAATTTTTGCACAAAACTGGAAAATTTTTTAGCAAATGAATGCAATGCCATATGAAAAGTAGTTCAAATTGCAATTTTACTTATTTTTAAATACAAAAATAAAAAATAAAAAATATAAAAAACTATTAACACTAATATTAACACTAATTTTACGATATAGTTGAAACAAATTTTGTAAAGTGCTTTTATTGAACTTTTGAACAGAAAAAAGTTTTCATGAAGTATTTTTAAAAACAGCGGAGATATTTGCATTGAACGTCAAAACTTTGATTTTCAAGCGATTTTTTCTCACTGTTAGGTAACGATGTTTTATGAAAAAGTTATTATAAATGTTCATTTATTTATGTATTTATTTATTATATGAAAAAAACAATAAATTTTTATTTAATAAAGGAGGGAAGGACCACTAGCTGCCAGGGCTTTCGGCTCATGTTCATTTATTTTATTACTAACCGATTAAGAGGCAGTAAAAAGAGGTGTGGCAAAACTATTTTCCCAAGCCATTTCGTATTTTAAAAAAGTCCAAAATCGGCCCAGTAGTCGATTTTAAGCATTTCTGAAAAAGTGGCCGTAGCTATTTTTTGACCACGCCCATTTTTTGTACGGCTAAATACACAAAATTAAGTGTAATACGACTAAACTCGTCTGAAATATATCATTTTTATTGATTTGTGGGCGGTAAAATGAGGTGTGGCAAATTTTTTTTACAAACCATCCTCATATAAGTACCAAAAAAATAAAAAAATCTAGCCAAATCTGTTGAGCTGTTCATGAGTGCATCGACATCCAATAAACAGCATTTAATTTTTATTATATAGAAGATAATAGAAATTGGAGGGGCTTGTTTTACCCTATTCTTTATTAATTTTTCCATACCCTTTTTAACTTATGCCTTTTTATATGACGATTTCGGAGTTAACGATGTTGTGGTAATAGCATAAAAAGAGAAATCATAAACAAATTGAACAAATGGATTAAATTCATGCAATTAAATCAGCATATTAAGCTTTTACTCGTAAATTTTAGTATCATTATGTTTTGCTTAATTTTTAGCACGAATGCATTACGAGTACATTTGCCCACTACAGCAACAGTAAATCACTTATGGTACTCACATAAGCCAACCAGCTGCATATTAAAATTCCTAACCCACACAAAAACACCAAACCCAGATAAAAGCTGGTCACCTCAGCACGTCCGATATTGAATACATATGATAATGTAATAAATTTTGTGGCTTGGCTTAATGCGGTGTACATGTTTGAGATGTTATGTTAATTAACATTGAAACAAAATCAGCAAGAACAACAACAGCAACAACAACTACAACAATTACTTGGACATCTACAACCACAAATCGAATTAAGTATCACATGCAGTTGAAGTAACAAACACTATCTGTTTGGAAAATACGAAAATACATGGAAACAAACACGCACACATCAGACATAGATACCCAAGCACACACAGCCAAACATAGATTCATATGGAACCACCCAACTCCTAAGGATGCTAAAGCTAGCTAACAAGCTTACGATGGCACTTCCGGTAAACTTACTTCTACAGCATATGATTCAATCTTTTCTTGTCCTGAGTGAATGTGCGTGTAAGCCTATGTGTCGATGTATAAAAAAGCCAAAGAGGTCATTCGTACATGTACATCAAAACTGGAAAAATTAATCAATGATGTCGAGTCTTAGTATATTATTTTGTTGGTAATCCTTTATTGGAATAATATTGAAAACATATAATTTTATAAATAAATTTAAAATTTTAATTGTTAAATCTTAAATGTTTTATATTGAATATTTAAGTTTTGCATTTATTATTTAATATCTAATATTAAATATTTAAATGTTGAGTGTTGATTGTTGGTTGTTTTAGTTTTGTAAGGCTGTTTCTACTGGCTATATTATTGATTATTGAGCCGGCAAAATCTATATTTGTTTCTCGTTTTGCAGCTGATACATCCGGTGAAGACGTGTTATTCTATATAAACTCTAAGCTGAATGTTGTAAATAAAAATACCTCTCTTTACAAATTCAATTTTTCATACAAGCGTATTACGTCCTCTTTTAAAATATCTTTGCCTGGTGATCTTTTTCACAAGGTATTGGATCAAAAGTTTTGGCCTGACAATACGATGGTGCATGAATTTATTTCTAGACCTCGGCCTACAACTTCCTTGGCTACTTTTCCGGTTAACAAGAATCAAAAACACTAGATTGTTGCTTTCAGTTCCTTATCCTTTACCAAGGATAATGCCTTCGTGGCATTAACACAAAACTAAATAATATATTAATTTTGAGTCAAAACCTTCACTTTAATATAATTGCTTTTAGTGAGACTTGGCTGAAACCTAACACTCTAAATACTGAAATTCTGTGCAACAAATTTAACATATACCGCAAAGATAGCAACTCCATTCCTGGTATTTGCTCTAAAGGCGGGGGTGTGTTGATTGCAGTCAAAGCGACACATTTCTCTGAAGAGTTATTAATTCCAGAATCCTTGGACATTGAATTCTGTTGTGTTCATGTTAAGTTTGGTTCCTTGAGCCTTTTTATTACATGCTCATATATTCCTCGCCTTTCTACCTTAGAAGTTTATAGCACACATTTGGCTTCTATTAGTAAAGTTTGCTCAAAACTGCAATCTAAAGATCATATTTTAATAACTGGTGATTTTAACCTGCCAAACGTTTCTTGGAACTGCTGTTCTGAAATTCCTGGAATATTTTTACCTTCGTCTGAAAGTTCATCCGAAAATTATTTTTTAAACGAGCTCTCAATCCAAGGCCTGTTCCAACTTAACTCCATCTTTAACAAAAATAATCGTTTGCTTGATCTGGTGTTTTTTGATGACAGCAATATCGCTTCTGTGTCTAAATCAGATCCTCTGGTTACACCCGAAGATTCTCATCATCCAACATTAGAAATTATTTTAAATTTTCCAAAACCATCTGTGCAGTACTATGATTCTCAACCGCCTATTGAGTTTAACTTTAAAAAAACGAACTACGTGATTTTGAAGAATAACTTGTCTAATATAAACTGGAATTCTATTCTTAATATTAATACAAAACGTTTATCTTCTCAGAGTCTTGATGATGCGGTATATGCGCTTAATAGAACGCTCAATAAATGTTTTTTAAAGGCTGTTCCGCAAAGGAAAGCCTCTTTGACATCGGGTCCGGTCTGGTATACAAATGAATTAAGAAAATTGAGAAACTTGAAATCTAAATACTATAAAAAAATATATCAAAAACACATAACATATGCGATTTTGGATGCTATACCTCGATTAAATACAGTTACCAACAGTTATGCAAACAATCCTAAAATATCTACTTAACAAAAGTAAAATTAAACATCAAATCTGATGCTAAATCCTTCTGAAACTTTGTTAACACAAAACGTAAGATTGATTCCTATCCTTCTTTTATGAAGTATAATTCTGTTAAGTCTTATAATGATAATAGTATTTGCAATCTTTTTGCTGACTTTTTCAAGACGACTTATTTATCATCGTGCTTTGATTATTTAAGTTATCCTCTCAATATTCAATCTGGGGATATTTATTTCCCAATAATTGACACAAACATAGTCTTATCATTTTTAAAAAATATTAAATCATCATATAAAAGTAGTCCTGATAACATACCTTCATGTATATTAAAATACTGCTGTGAAGAATTAGTTACTCCAATCTCTTTACTATTTACTTCATCATTAAAATCCTGCTATTTTCATGCAGCCTAAAAGCATTCATTTATCATTCCGCTGCATAAATCCGGCAATAGGTCTTTAATTGATAACTACCGCGGCATCGCAAAATTAAGCGCTTTGCCTAAACTTTTAGAGGCAATTGTTACATCACGACTATCGCATAGCGTTAAATCTTTAATATCTCCTTTCTAACATGGATTTCTTTCTGGAAAATCCACTGTTACTAACCTTCTTGAATTTACACCAAAAACTATAGAAAATTTTGGAAAAGGCATGCAGACTGATGTTATTTACACGGATTTTAGCAAAGCTTTTGACGTTGTAAATCACAAACTATTGATCTTAAAATTACATCTTGTTGGATTTCCTATACCGTTGGTAAAGTGGATTGAATCTTACTTAAGCAATAGAACACAATCTGTTATTTTTAAGCTCAAGAAATCACATGAGTTTCCTGTTACTTCAGGAGTACCTCAAGAAAGTTATCTTGGACCCTTTCTGTTTCTACTTTTTGTAAACGATTTGCCATCTGTCATAATGCATTCTAGCATCTTATTGTTTGCTGACGACGTCAAACTCTTCCTTTCTTTTAAAAATGATAATGACGCTGTATTTTTGCAAGCCGACATTGACCATCTTCATAACTGGTGCAAAACGAAACGTATGAACCTCAACATGAAGAAATGCAAGCATATGTCATTCTCACGCAAACCACCAATTAAATGTACCTTCAAAATTTGTAGTTATCCATTGGAGTCCTTAGATATTTTCAATGATCTTGGAGTTACAATGGATCGTAAACTACGCTTTAATATTCATGTAAATAAAATAATAAATAAAGCAAATAGTACTCAAGGATTTATTAAACGTTGGGCAAAATAGTTTAATGATCCATTCATAACGAAAACCTTATTCACTTCCCTTGTGCGGCCTATCTTAGAATACGCTTCAGTTGTTAGACGGCATTGAATCAGTGCAGAAACAATTTCTTTTGTTTTGCTTAAGCTATCTTTATGGTAATACTGATTTTCACTTACCACCTTATCTTCCTTCTTTAAAAAATCGGAGAATTATGATAAATGCTTGTTGGATTATAAAACTTTTACATGGCTATGTAAACAGTCCATATTTATTGAGTAAATATATTTTAATATTCCTCTTCGTCCTAGAAGATCTTTTGAGTTACTCCACATGAACTTTTGTAGAACTAATTATTTGCAAAATGAACCTCTTAGAAGCGCTTGCGGTGATTTTAATTTTGTATCTGATGTTATATCCTTAAGTGAATCCATGGACTCAATCAAACATAAAATTATAGATTACCTGCAGTACCGACGTTGATTATGTAAAGTTCTTTCAAACATAAATCTGATGCATCTGGTGATTAGTAAACACATTAATATAACAATCCAAATGGATAAATGGACCTAAGCGTAAAATGCAAAAAATTTTGGTGTATAAACATCTAAATAATCTGAATGGACCTAAACCTGGGATCTTCAACTGCCTCATATCTTCATGATGAATGTGACTACATTTGTTCTCGGTACCGTGGTGTCTTAGTGTCTTTTTACCTCTTGAAACACTACGTTAGATCGATTTGCAATTGTAATTAACAACTTGGTAAACACCAGAATTTACAACAAAATTGTTAATTTTGAAAAATTAGAACTTTAATTTTGCGATAATTTAAGCCAATTCAAACTAAACACGCAAATACAATCAAATAAAATATAGTATTTAATTTCCAAAATTTTGTGGTTACATTTTATTATTTTATTTATTGAAAATATTTTCTCGATTTCATTTATTCATGTTAAAAATTTTTACATGAAATTTTTAAAAAATTTTCTTTTTCTCCTTGAATTCATCCCTAAATCCGAACATTTACATACAAAATTCCTGTACGTTTCTTACCAACTGTTTAATAATATTTTTCTCAGTTGGTACTAAAAGCCTTAAGCCGAGCTCTGCTAAGAGAAAAACTTATTAAATCGTTCTTTTCCGGCGAGATCTTTCTGAGTGTGGATGCACAGAACGGCAAAAATAAGGAAAATTAATTGAAAGGAAAAAATTCAAAATCTAAAAAAATCTTTAAAATCGATTAAAAAAAATTAATATCAATCGATAAAATAGTTAATATAATTGACTTGATTGATATAAAAGATTTTTTTCATAATCCGCTTATACCCGTGCCAGGACTCGAAATAAAATACTTAAGTATTTTACTTAAGCCAAAGGAATTTATAATTTGGTACAAATTATCAAAAAAACAGAAAAACAAAACACTAACAACATTAAAATTTTATAGATTCTCTTTTGTGGCACCAAAGGAAATCTCTTTGCCCCACTGCAAGTTCTTTGGAGTAAAAGAAAGAAGAAAAACTGGTTCCCACTCATAGTTACTAGCCATAAGTTTTCAGCCACCAAAAACGCATGGTTTTGGCACGTAGAAGCCAATAAATCACTTCTACTAGCATAAAAACGAAATTCTCAGTGCAACTTGTATATAAAATTCTATACAAAATTCGTTAAAAAATTCTTTATAAAAAAAAAAAAATCATAAAAAGCAACATTAATTTTTGATAAAGCTAAAAAAATTAAAAAAACAACTGTCTGTAAAAAGTGTTAAAAAGTGCATTAATTAAGTTCTTAAATAAGTTCATTATTTTATTTTAATTTAATTGATTGAAATAGTTTCGAATTTATAAAGTGTAAAGATAAATGAAGGTACATAATTAATTTAGAAATCTTATTAAAAGATAGTTTACAAAAAAATGTTCTACAAGAAACCACATATAAATCGTCGATTCATCTACTCTTCGAAGGGCCTTTCTACGAGCAGCTGCATACTTCTGTAAGTACCCTGTATCCATATTCATGCCTAAAAGAAAAAAAAAGAAAAAAAACACGCTATTCCATTACATCAATACTAGTTAAAGTCTACAAAAAAAAAATATAATAATAAAAAAAACCACACAACAAAACCCTTATTAATAATTTTTGTGTATCTAATCGAAGATCAGTTGAAGAGGGCTAGGTTTGGAACTCGGCTAAAAACACAAGCTTTGCTCTGAGCGCAACTCTCCATTTTTTTATTAGTTACCTACGCTTCAACTGACCTACGACAATAGTTTGCACGCTCATAGTTTTGACGTTTCTTTATATATAATTAAAACACAGAAAGTAAAAACTTTTACATAAGGGTTTTGATTAAAGTTCATTGAACTTTACAAATTCTTGTATACACTATGTTACATACTAAAGATTTATTTTAGTTAACAAGAATATTAACTTCAATCAAATTTATTAAATTTTTACGATATTAGTAATTTTTTATAGTGTGCACATAAGAAACGATTTGAACAACAAATACAACAAAAAAATATCTTAATTTTCAGCCAGTATTTTCTTTTGTTTTTTTTTTTAATTCTTATTAAAATTTAAATAAGATATAAATACTATTTTTATCGTACAAAAAAAAATAAATATATTTGGCTAAATAATAATTGTAATCCATCACAATGATTATATTACCACGTTTGAACTACAAATTTTTTTTTTGATTAAATAAAATTTTGTTAATTATGGCTAAGTAGAAAAGTTTGCTTTTTCCTTTGGTGGTTGAGGGATGAAGTAGTTGCTTTAAGGGATTGATTAAATCAGTGTCAAAATTAATAGATCAATGGTTAGGTGGGTAAAAGAATAGGTATCGTAACTTCGATCTAAACGATACTGTTGTTGTATATTAAGGAGTTAATTCGCTATAAATTAAATAGTTACCCCTTTTTTTTCGTTCACATTTTTTTTTATCTCTTATATAGGGACTCTATATAATTAATTTTTGTAGTGTTGCATGGACAACGAAGTGACATCGAACCTCCCCATAGACCGTTGTGTAGCCATATTGATGGGTCCCAAACCAGTCATTATCGCTCCAGCAAATTCATCAGATGTTAAAAAACTGATAAAATGTCAACCCTGCATTACACAATATATTAATATGAGTGGCCGATAAGACCTAGTTTGTCTTGGTGCCTGCGTTCACAACTGGTTTTCTTTGTTTTATGAAAATTGGTTTGGTGAAGTTGACCTAGTTTGTCGATTAACCACCCTGTCAAGCCAGGATCCCACCGGCTTCAGGAAGACAGAACGATACATATTATATATATACTTATTGGAGTGGTGTTTTATTGGGTATGAGACCTTGTTTGTCACACGACTCCGCCGATGTCTGGATACAAAAATTGTTGCTAACTAGACCTTGTTTGTCTTGAAAACGCAACCCTGCTATGCTGTCTGATTTTATCGATTTTGGCTTAACTTTTTTTATTATTTTTTATACTTTAATAAAATTATATACCTTAAGCAATTTATTAAAACTTTTGAGTTTGTTAATAATACATGTTTTCATTCCAAATCATACTTTATATTTGTAAATTGTATTAAATATCTTATTTTATAGTTTTAAATTTGCTATAAAACCTGTTAAGGTTTAGCAATCAAGTAAAAAATAAAAATATAAGATTGAAAAATTCAAGGTTTAAATTTTAAAGCTACTTAGGAATTTTTCACTTCTACTGAAACCGAAATGGGACCTGCAGTAGCTCACATATGTTATTTTTCTCTCGTTCACTTTAACTTTCATTACTTTACAAAAGTTTCAAGTCACTTATCCTTAGAAATAACCCTAGCATATCAGCTCATTGTTTCGCTGCTTTAAGCAAAATCAAAAAAGAAAGCAAAACAAACGAAATTGAAAGCAACACGTTCCGAAATTCTAAACTTTCTCGCTCCACTGCTTAAAATGAAAACTTAGTTTTTACTTGTTTTTTCGCTTACTTTCTTTCCCACCACTACTTTTCTGTCAAATTTTGACAGTAAGTTTTGGTTTCTGTCTTAGCCAAAGTTTACTGCCAATTTTTTATATTTTCTATGTTTTTCGTAGTTATTGTAGTGCAGCCATAAGCGTGAATTATGTGGATTTTTATGGCCTTAACACACGTTGGGGAGTGTGGAAGATAATCATAATAAAACGATGTCTCGAAAACTCAAGCAAAAACTTTTTGAAAGTCGAAACTTTTGCTAGCAGCAAGTTTAACAAACATACGCTGAAGGACTGGCAGGAGAAGCAGGAGGAGTTAAAAAAATAAATAACGAACTTCTGATATTTAATTCATAAGCTGCAAAGCGTTTATATTTTATCCATTATCGATTCTGGCTGTGTTTGTTTTGGGAGTTAGTCCACCATTGTGAATTAAAAAAAAATTGATCAGCAAATAAAAAAAATTATCTATAAAAAGAGTCGATTCTAATATATTACTTAGCTCACACTTTTTAAAGCCGATTAAATATTTAGTATAACTTTTAGCATTAAATTGATATAAAGGGTGATTTTTTTGCTATTTGTTATTTTAGTGTACATTTTTTGACACCTCACGCGTGATTCGTAACATGTGGCAAAGCCAAAAATGCTCAGTAAAGTTTGCCATTTCACCATGAATAGACTAACAAGCAAACAGGGCTTGCGAATCATTGAATTTTATTATCAAAATTCTTGCTCAAAAAAGTTGGATGAAGATTCACTTTTTTATCGAAAAGTTGTCTTAAGCAACGAAGCTCATTCTTGGCTCAATGGATACGTCAACAAACAGAATTTGCCGAATTTCGTCTGAAGAGCAGCCAGAGGCAGTTCAAGAAATTTCACTCTTTGTTGCGGTTTGTGGACCGGCTGCATCATTGGGCCGCATTTTTTCAAAAATAATGTAAATCGCAGCATTACAGTCGTTGAAGCAAGGTACCGTGCAATGATTACCAAATTTTTTTTTTGACCAAAATGAAAGAATTAGACTTAGTTGACATGAATTTTTTAACAAGACGGTGCCACATTTCAGGTGGCACACGATACCATGGACCAATTGAAAGAAGTGTTTGGTGAGCAATTAAATTCACGTTTTGGAGCAGTCCATTGGCCATTTGACCCTACTAGACTATTTTTTGTGGGGCTACATGAAGTCTCTCGTGTACAGGGACAAACCAGCCACAATTGAAGCCCTGGAAGACAACATTACAGCTGCCATTGGTGAGATACCGGCCAAAATGCTGGAAAAAGTATGCCAAAATTGAAGCTTGCGAATGTTCCACTTCAGGCGTAGCCGAGGGCAATATTTACATGAAATAATCTTTAAAAAGTAAATAGCAGGCATTGTGTTATCACTCCAAAAAAAATATCGCATTCATTATTGCAAATTTTCTGTTTTTTTTTTCAAAAACCAAACGCTTAAAAAACCTCCCTTTATATAGATTTATTCCTTTTTTGACATTGCGATATCTCTTAAACACTTCACAATTTGAGTAAATATCCCTGTTTTCATTCCAAAAAAGATACGAGCATATCCTTTCGCTTAAATGTCGAAAAAAAATACATATTATGTAAAAATATCGGCGACAAACAAAAACTATCGACAAACAAATATTATATTGGCATCATGGGTTTAATCTATAGTTGAAAAGTAGGTACGAAGGGTGCCTTTTATATTTCGGGATTAGAGAACAAAAACAAATATTAATCATCGAAAATCACTTTATTGTTTTTCAAAATATTCTCCATGAAGATCTATACACTTTTGCATGTGTTTGAACCAATTGTCGAAGCACTTTTGCCACTCTGATTGAGGTATCTCCAAAACATGCATTCTGAATGCCGCAACCGCTTCTTCGGGCGTCGAAAATCGTTGTCCACGCAGTTTATTCTTCACGGTTGGGAATAAAAAGAAGTCATTCGGTGCCAAGTCAGGACTATACGGCAGATGACCCATCAAATCGATGTTTTGGGTGCTCAAAAATGCAGTTGTTTGAGCCGATGTGTGAGAGCTCGCATTGTCGTGGTGAAGAGTGATCCGTCTTCGGCGGTTGGTTTTCCTGATTTCTTGGAAGACAACTGGCAAACAAATGGTTGTGTACCACTCAGAGTTGACTGTTCTGCGTTGTTCTAGTGGTTGCGACATGTCCATATTTTCCGAAAAAACAGGCGACCATTTGCTTGGAAGTGCTTCGTGCGCGAACAACTTTTGCTGGATTTGGCTCATCTTGAAACACCCATACAGTCGACTGCTGTTTACTTTCGAGCTCATACGCGTAAATCCACGATTCATCACCTGTCACGATGTCATAGACGTGTTTCGAAGCACCGCGATCGTATTTTTTGAGCATTTCCTTCGACCAATCGACACGAGCCTTTTTTTGAGCGATTGACAAATTGTGTGGGATCCAACGCGAACAAATTTTTTTGACAATCAAATGTTTATGCAATATTGAATGCATGCTGGTCCCACTTATGCCTAAGGTTGCCTCTATCTCACGATAGGTAACATGACGATCTTGCAATATCAGTTCGCGCACAGCATCAATGGTTTTCGGAACAACAGCTGATTTCGGACGACCTTCACGAAATTCGTCTTGGAGTGAACTACGACCACGATTGAATTCACCATACCATCGATAAACACTGGTCCTTGATGGAGCTTCATCGCCAAAAATTGAATTAAGTTCATCCATGCACTGTTGCTGTGTTAATCCACGTCGAAAGTTGTAAAAAATAATCGCACGAAAATGTTCACGATTTAATTCCATTTTTGGACCGAGATGAATCTTTTAAGTTACTATAAACAACACAAATAGCGCTCGTATGTCAAAACGTTCTGAGTACGTATAAGCCAACAAATGTCAAACTTTGCGATAGAGCTTTCAGTTGACAGATTGCAACACCAGGGTTGCCAAATCCCGAAATATAAAAGTCACCCCTCGTATTTGTTAAAATTGGGGAAATATTCAATTTCAATTTATATCGATTACCGGTTTTTCGGGTAAAATAAAATATATCGCGAAAAATTATAGGCTAAAAAATCAATATAAATTCGATATTAAATACCATTGTTGATTTGAAAAGTTTTGATATAGTTTTCAAAAACTAATCGATCACAATGATTATCGAAAAATAATGAACCGTTTGCTATTAAAACTCTTAATTTTTGGTGCAGATTCACACGCTTTAAATGGCCAAAGCACTAAATATCGATAAAAAATTATCGATAAATAATCGAAACTATTTTTATCGTTTGTAAAAAGGATTATTTATATAAAATTTTCGGTGTCAATTTTTATCGATAAATCTATTGTTAACAAAAACTTCCTTTTTTGTTAAATATTATAAATTTTTTCATTAAAAATAATGACCAAAATAGAAAAACTTGATGAAAAATAATCGATAGCAAAAACATAAATCAATAAATTATTCGATAAAATATATTCGATTAAATAAATAAACAACTCATATACATTAGGGTGTCCCAAAATAAATTTTTTTCGAATTTCATAGTTGCTCAGTCTTTGTTGGTAAGCTTATGGGGTAAACTATTTTTGAGATTTTATCAAATATATTCAGTTTGCTATCAGCTTCCATATATCTCAAATCCAGGATGGAACTTTTTGTTTTGGGGCAAGTTTTGGTGTATTTAATTCTTATTTTCATAAAAAAATCACGATTTTTGCTTTTATCTAAATATTTAGGAACCAAGGCCGAAAGAACGGAACTTGAGCATAGTGCCATTCAATTAAACACATAAAAATACATAAAAATACAAGTTTTTGAACAAAACTGTAGAGTGGAACCTCTTGACTTCTATAGTTTTATTCGTTTTAAAATAGATTTTTTTTCTGAAGTGATTATTTTACTTCAATACCATTTTACGATATGAAGGACGATAGATAGCAATTTTGATTGATTATACTAATATAATCATTTTGCTATCAGCTATCAGGACTAATATAATCATTTTGCTATCAGCTATCACATATCTTAAATCCAGGGTGAAACTTTTTGTTTTGGGTCAAGTTTTGGGGTGAGAAACTCTTACTTTTATAAAAAAATCATGATTTCTTGCACTTCAGTCCAAATTTAGGTACCAAGGACGATAGAGCGGGACTTGAGCATAGTGCCGTTTGATTAAACACATAAAAATAAATTTTTGAACAAAAATGTAGAATGGAATCTTTTCACATTCTATAGTTGGTTTTTATTTTAAAAATTTTTTTCTGTACTGAGTATTTTACTTCAATACCATTTTACGGTATGAAGGACGATAGATAGCAATTTCGGAATTAAGGATTAAAATCATCAGTTTGTCATCAGCTATCATATATCACAAATCCAGGACGAAACTTTTTGTTTTAGGGCAAGTTTTGGGGTGTACAATTCTTACTTTCATACACAAATCACGATTTTTTGCACGTAAGCCCAAATTTAGGTACCAAGGGCGATAGAGCGCGACATGAGTATAGTGCCATTCGATTTGGCACATCAAAATACATTTCTGCCTTTAAATGCAGGATGGAACCTTTTAATTTTCCATAACTTTTTCGTTTATAAAAAAAATTACCTTAACTAAGTTTTTTAGTTCGAAGCTGTAGATAAGAAGGACGATTGATAGCAATTTGGAAAAGAGGTGGCAAATTTATCTAACAAATGTACACATTTGCTAAAAAATTTCAAATTCAATATTTTGATATGATTTGCGTCGAATTTTGCAAAAACTTGGGCTAAAGATTTTGGACTATCATCCCAGAAATCAATTGTTAGCCAGTATTTTTAATATTTCTATGTGTTTGTTGTAATTTTTAGATTTCAAAACAAAATTTGAAGCTCAAAAATAATAAATTTTTTGATAAAGAAATTTTTCAGATAGTGACAATTTCATAAAAAATTTTGTTTTTGAGCTTAAAATTTTGTTTTAAAAACAAAAATTACAACAAATACAAAGAAATATTAAAATTACTGAGTAACAATTAATACTTTGCCAGAAAAGGGCTATTAGTGGACAAAATCATATTATCCTTAAATGTTTACCTAAATTTTTAGAAATATTCATAATATTTCTGAGCCTGTTTGTAAATTTTATATATTTTTTATAAATTATAATTTTGTATATTAAATAATTCAAAAATTAAGAATATTTTCATAAATTTTATGAATCCGTTCTTTAATTTTATCATTCAAGTTTTTATAAACAAAAATAATGAATTTATCATAAAACTTCACCAAAGAACAAATTCTTATCAGCAGTAAACAGCATTTCTAATATTTGAGTTCTCGACCTAAAACGCAAAAGGGCTTAATTCACTTAATTCCTTTTTTGAGTTATTCCAATTACATGAAATATTTTTCTTAACTCTAAAATGCACTTGTCCACACCCTTTAAATGCGTATCCTGTCACATTTATGAGCATTTTTCTAAAAAAAATTTTTATGGAGCTTCAAACAAAATAAGATTTTCAAATACCTTTCCTCGCCATGGGCTTAAATGCATTTAAGCCCTTTTACCTTTTCAGGCGAGAGTTGATGAACAAAATCATAATATCTGTAACCTGTATTTTTAGAATAAATTTATAATATTTCTGAAAGAAATCGTACATTTCATGTATTTATTCAAAAATAATAATAATGAATTACTAACTCAAAAATAAAGAATGTTTTCTTAAATTTCATGAATCCGTTCTCAGATTGAATGATTCAAGAATTTATAAACGAAATTCAGAAATACTATGTACAGATTTTTTTCTGCATCAGGCCTGGACATATTTCCAGAAATCAATAGGGATATTATGTCCGTAGGTTCTAAGTTCTCTCTAAAACCTATTCAAGGAAGACAATTCTCTCTATAGTTCACACTTCTTGTTATACAAATTTTTCGTTTTTCCCACGAGTCTTCAACTACAGATTGATGACTAGTGGCATCAACTTATTTTCTCTGGGCTCTCCAATTTTTATTTAATTTTCACTTGGTACTTTCTTTGTTTTTATACCTTTCTTTCAAACTCTCCCTCAGCTGCCTTTTATACGCATTATTTAAACTCTGACATTTTCAAATCCTAACATGTTCCTTCGTTTTGGTCACAAAAGTCACATAAATTTTAAATGGATCGTTTTGGCTTGGCCAATAAAGCTGTTCACGCCAAACAAACATGCGGAAATGTTTTCGTACGTTCGTCTCTTGTTGTTTTTGTTGTTTTCGTTGATGTTGTTGTTATTGCTGTTATAAAGTCGGTGGTTGACTTTAAATGCTTCACCATTAGCTTAAATTGTACCCTCGAGGTTGTTGCCAAAATGCAAATGCAAATAAAGTGTTTGGCTTTGAATTTTGAGCATTTAAACGGTTTGAAGAAGGTGGTGGTGAGCAGATTTTCGTATTGCGATTGCGATATAAGGAGAAGTTGCTTATAAGTAGCTTTAAATTGGGAAGAATTTTTCGTACTTTTTTTTATTTAAGCCATTTTTATAAGCTAGGAATTCTTGATTATTTTAAAGGCATCGCCTGCAAGCATATATATTATTAAAATTATCAGCCCCATAAATTTCTTGTTTGCTACACTCAATCTAATGAACTGGCTTATTATTAATTTTCCTTACACAATGTCAGTTTTTTTTTATCTGTAAAAATTTTGCACATTTTTCAAAGCTGCTAGTTGAGAGTCATCAAAATTTTAAACAGCTTAAATGCAAAGTTGACACCAACACAAACAACTTTAAACTTTCACAAGGATGTGAGGTGAAACTTTTTGAGCACTGTATAGTATGAACGGGTTAGCATTACACCAGCTCTTCATCATCGTCATCATCATCCATTCATATAGAGCAGCAAACATGCTCACACATGGTCACTCTAACACATGCTAGGGTCTGTCTTCAAAGGGGTTGACTCTTCTCTGTACCCCTCCCAACCTTTATCATTGGAGCAGCGTGTCATGCTGCATGGAAACCAAAAATGCATCAGCTGTTTCCAACTGCTTACTGCGTGTTTGACAGCGTTTTGTTAAGCAGTCAAGTGTTGACTTTGCTCGAAAAAAGAACACATACACATTCAAAATAAAAAAAAAAAAAAAAACATTTACTAAAACTGCAAAAACTTTTTAATCTCGAAGATAATTGCCAAAAGTTTTTAACTTTTAGACAACTTTTTGAACTTGTACCCACCCGTACACACACACACACACACACACCCGTCTTACACACGCTATCCTTATGAAAAGCCTCAACAACACGGACGAAGTCAACTTCTGTCTCATGTACAAAATGCTGTAGGTCAATTTGGCTTACTTTATTTTGTCTAATTGAGTGCTTTACAGTATGCACTCAGTTGTGTGTCGGTGTATCTTTGTTGCAAGCAACTTGTTTGCTAAGCATTAAATAAATATTTCATATAAAGTGCCACTTAGAGCACACATTAGCTTAAGTTGAACGGTTTTCGGTAAGAATAACATTGCTGCATCTACCATACATTTGTGTGAGCAGCTGCATGAAACTTATTGATTTGTGTTTACCTCTCCATAAGTTTTAAACTTGTCAAAAATTCTATTTTTTATATGGATGTTTGTATTGTAAAATTAGTAAATGTATTGTGTATAAAGCTTTCTACAATTCGAGCAATTAATTCAAATTTAAAAAAAAGCGCAGATGTAATGAATTTCTGACAGTCAAGCTGCTTTGAAATCCCTAGGAGCTGTTGAAATAACATCTAAAACAGTTCTTAACTGCCACAGATCTCTATACGAGATGTCAGAGCAGCTCAAAATCCTTATATGCTGGATTCCTGGACATAAGGATTTTCTAGGTAACTGTAAAGCAGATGAACTCGCTCATACAGATACTACCAAACAACTATCTTTAGACAAGACAAACTTTGGTATTCCTCTCACCACATGTAAGCTCCTTACAAATGAGTTATCCTGCATCAAGACCAACAAAAGATGGTCAGCAGGTAACACGTGCAAAATAACACGGCAAATTTGGCCTAAACTCAATCTTAAGCGTTCAAAAGAACGCATTTCTCTCATTTTTTAGCACCATTATAGGGATCCTGACTAGGCACTGCCTCATTGGCTGGCGCGTTCAAAGATTAAACATACCCCAACGACTTTTGGAGAAGCTGTAGAGATGAGGAACACTTAATGCACTTGCCCAGCGCTGGCTCAAAAACGTTTTCTTCACTTAAACAACTGGTTTTTCAAAGACCTCGAAGAACTCTCGGAAATATCGGTATTCCGAATCCTAAGCTTTATGAACAGCTCAAGCTGGTTTAAATAGAGAATGGGAATCAACCCTGTGGTACCACAATGGACCTCATTGGCCTAAGTGTGTCTCAATTGAGGCAGCCACTTTAACCTAACCTAATTGAACCTAACCTAACCTAACCTAACATAACCTAACCTAACCTAACCTAACCTAACCTAACCTAACCTAATGTAAATACAGCATTTACTTGAAATATTTGCCAAAAGGGTTTTTCATACTATCGAAAATTAGTTTTTTTTTAAGTCAATTCGATAGAAAATTATACATATGTATATAAAATTATCGTTTAATCCATAAATTGCATGGTTACACTCAAAAAAAAATAACTGTGATATTGATAAAATTTTTTTGTTGATATTTAACAAAGCAATATATGTCAAATTGAAAAACTTTTATTGATGACACATAGAATTATCATCAATTTCACAAAAAAATTTACCAATATGAAAAATATTTTGTAAAGATAAATTTTGTTAATTTGATAAAAATATTTTGTTATACGAATAAAAAAAGGTCAAATTTATTTTAATGTAACAAAAATTTTATCATATTGATACAAATTTTTTGGATACTTACAAATATGTATCAATTGAACAACAATTTTTATCAAATTTGATTAAATCTACGATTGATTTCTTTTGTCAATATGATAAAAAATTTTAATAAGCATTTTTTTTATCGTATTGATAAATTTTAATTAATTTGAATTTAAATTAAAAAATAATTTATCATAGTGATAATAATGTTATCAATTTTGAGATCGATTGACAAAATTTTATCAAATCAATAATGCAATTTTTTTGATTTGATAAAATTTTATTAATATGATAAAATTTACTCAATGACAAGAACAGACGCTTAACTGTACGTAATTTCACCACTTACTTTTGCGCGTTATAAGAAAACTTTGGCAGAGGTTCAAATAATTTAAATTTAATAAAATATATATTACATATACTTTAAAAATTATTTATAATAAGAACTAACATTGTATTTATTTAGAGAGTGAAATAGCGAGAAGTGACTTAAACATCATTACTCCGCAGCAGCTAGAGAGGTTTTTTGATAATAATCGAGTACTGGGTTCTCTTTGAACAACGTCTTAAAATGTGGCAGAAACTCAGTTTAAGTATTTTTAAACATTATTATTTCGGTTTCTTCCAAAGAGATAAAAGTACTTTCTAGACTAAAAAATTGTGAAAATACCTCTAAAATATCCCTTTTAATGTTAGATATTTCTTTCTTCAAAGATGCCGACAAAGCTCCAAAAGGAAAACTGTACTCGAAGTATTTCAATACTTTACGATCTTCAAAGAGCAGTGCTCTCTTAGGAAAAGAGCATACGTTGACGCAGATACAGGAACTTCTAGAAATTTTTGGCATGAGGACTCTATCTTTCTTAGTAAATAATTTCCATATATTCAGAAATTAAATTTTTCAAATTTTGTGTCTTTATCCAGAAAATGACATAAAAGATTATTTACAACCCTATTTTGGCAAATTAACAAATTGTTAACCAGTATTTTGAATATTTCTATGTGTTTGTTGTTTTCAATACAAAATTTAAAGCTCATAAACAAAATTTTTTAATGAAATTATCAATAACTGAAAAGCAGTTGACAATTTTTATCAAAATTTTTTATTTTTGAGCTTCAAATTTTGTTTTGAAATAAAAAAGTTACAAGAAACACATATAATATTCAAAATACTGGTTTACAATTTATTAATTTGCCAGAATAGGGCTGTGGTAATTAGAGGTAATTAAAATGGATAACTGAAATCGAAAAGCACTATCCAGCCACTTCAAAGCATCGCCTTTTAAATATTTCGGAGTCATCATCCACCGAAAAAATTTTTAACAATTGGAGACTCAACAAAAGTGCTCTTGAATTTAAATTAGTAAGTAAACTTAATTTGTTTACAAGAAAAAATTTAAAATAATTTTAAATTTTGCATTCAAATTCAAAAAGCTTTGTGCAAAACTTCCTAAATCACTGCACTGAACTTTTTAAAATTATTGCACACAGAATAAAGGATCACAGCTATCTTCTTTGATGAGTGAGTGGAAAAGGATTGAAAATCCATTAGAAAGTAAGTTTAACGATTTATAATTACTACTTTTGTTTTTACTTTTAGGTATATTAAAGAATAAATTAACTAATATGAAAAGTTACAGTACTTAAGCTCTCTTTTCTAACATATGTAAAATGTGGTGTAGGGTTTTTTATGGTCGGTTCATTTCGACTGTAACTTACTAGTTTTAAAATCAATGTTTGTAAAAGAACAAGAGTAGTAAAAGAGGTAGTAGTGAAAAGAGTAAAATGAAATAATGATATAAAGTTGAAATAATTGATATATATTAGATTTCTGGTTTTTATTAACATTTTTCTGTTTTTGGTTTCAGATTTTCGATATGACTCAACTTTGTACTTGATGCATTTGGTTCTGAAACCCACTTAAAAATAAGTTGAAATCAAAAATGGGAAAAAAATTTATATTAAGTATATATCCACTTGCTTTTAAATTAACATGGATATTCGTTCAAAACAATTTTTATGCAATAGACATCAAATATGAACAATTTTATCCAAAAGTAAGCCTTTTTTGTTCTTAACTGGAACAACAGAGTCAATTTAATTTGTTACTTTTGTATTTAAAAAATTAATTATTTAATTTACGACTTTCATTATAATAAATTTTTAAGTTTGACTAAATAATAATTTTAACATGTTTTTATTTAACAGTTTTTGATAGCAAATTTACTAAATTGCTGTTAAACATGAGGAAATAATTATTCATTTTATAAAAAATTTTTAGATTTAGCAACCAAATAAAATGATTTGATTGGAAAACTGTAATTTATCGAAAGTCGAATAAGAAATAGGTTTACATGTTGACTTAAGCCAAATTATTAATGTTACCTACGAAAAAAAATTCATTATAATGTGAAATAACTATCTCCGTGAAATAACAAAACAATTTTTGAAATTTATAAATAGGTTTATTGAATTAAAAAAAATTTTTGTTAAATCAACAAAATATTTTGTTAAATTAACAAATTTTTTCCAAAACTGTAGTACTTTTTTATCAATTGGACAAAATTTGTTCAATAATTTAACAAAAACTTCTATCAATTTGGCAAAAAATTTTATCAATTTGACAAAATATTCATCAATTTGACAAGTTTTTATCAAATCAACAATATCTGTGATTCTTGTTGGTGCTTCGGATTGTTCATATTGATAATTTCTTTATCAATTTGACAAAAAATTGTATTAATTTGACAAAAATTTGATCAATTTGATAAATTTCTATCAAATCAACAAAATCGATAATTCTTGTTGGTACTCTGAATTGTTCATATTGACAATTGCTTTATCAATTTGACAAAAGATTTTAGCTATGATCGACAAAAATTTTTGTTGGACGTATAGTGACAAAAATATTGTCAAATCAACGTGGTTTTTATCAATATCACATATTTTTTATTTTGAGTGTATAAAGCAAGCTAAAGATTAAGAACGTTAAAGGTTCTTAGTGTTCGTAAAATAACTATTTTATTGCAATTGAAGTCAATTTACTTCGGCAATGCGGTTTTTATAAGGAAAATATTAACAATTACAAAATAACTTGGGCAAACACATTTGAAGGGCTTTTTGCAAGAACATGATAAGCCGCATAAAAAATATTTTGAAATAATCGACTATAAAGTCTTTAAATAAATCATTTTTATATGTAGAAATGGAATTAAACAGGGAAACTTTTACCAATAGGTTCGAAATTCTATAAGAAATAGCCAAAAATTTCTTCAGTGGTTGATGGCAATACATTAAGTAATGTATTGAGCGTAAAAAGTCGATTTTTTAGATCATGTGGCTTATCACGTTATTGCAATAAGCCCTTTATTTGTTTTTATTCTCTTTATTTATTTCATTTAATTTTTATTTAAAAATTATTTAAGAAACTAACTGATGAATTTCATGTAAAAATCGAGATGCATTGAACCCGACCCCCTCAGATATTGATGAAATTTTGTTCATAGCTAAATTTGATTAATACAAACAAACTCTCATTTTTAGAAATGACTGTTTTGCGATTTTTTGGGTGTGGCACAGTGGGAAAGTTTTCGAAAAAACGCGAAAATGGTTAAAAAGAGCTCCATTTAAACTACAATAACTCAGAATCGGCTGAACCGATTTCCATGATCTTGGTATCATTAAAAAGATATTTTAACAGGCTTTACGACACATTTTAAAAAAATTACACTGTAAAAATTTATAAAAAAAAAAGAAAATTTTAACTAACGAAAAATCCAAAAAGATCAAGGGTTTTTTGCAGTGTATTACTTTTTTAGAAAGGTTTATCCTTCACCTATACCATATCAAAAAAAAAATGGGTTCTTTTTTAGTTTTTTTTTTATATAATTTTTTAAGTAGTGTCACTTCTAGTAATTTCCCTTATATTTTATATTTACAGGTAAAATAAATAAACATAGTCCTAGGAAAATTATGAATGTGTTTAAACCCCAATTTTTTAAGTAGTGTCACTTCTAGTAATACTTACCGAAAGTTTTCGAAATAATTCGAATAACAGCGAAAATATCAGGTCACATTCTTACACATTTACTAAATAGTTCAACAATTATAACATTTTTTAAATGTTTACAAATAAAAAACCATCAACAATTGTTTATATTATTTGCCATGTTTTTATTAATTTGTGTTTTATTTTATTTACATTTTTATTAAGTTAATTATTTGTGAGAAATTTTGTGCTGCTCAAATTTGGCACAGTCAGAATATCTGCGCACATGTACAAAAGTTTCATTTATCGGAATGAATGAATGAAAGCCTTGAGTTCCTGTTATAGTTTGAGCTTCTTTATATCTTGAAAATAGCTTTTCTTTAACGTTGTTGTATTCGTCAGCATCTGCGTAAGCAACTTGTATGGTGGTCTTATATGTTTCTGATGCCCAATAATAGAGTTGCCTCGTTGTCTGGATTTCATTTTTATTTGCAATACTATAATTTCGAGCACCTCTCTTCAATGTTCCTCCGATTCCATCACATGCAGATTTTTCGTGACTGGTAGCATAAAAGTGTCATTCAGCGTCAATACCAAAATCAGATTTTTGATGGCATAAATTAATGAAGTTATATTTATTTTTATATTGTGCTCCTGCACCATCTGATACGAAAATGATTTTATTAATATTGTTGGTTATATTGGCCTTCACGAACTGTATCATTTTTGAAATATGTATATAGATGAACTGCTATACTATCATGGGTATTGCAATCAGATATTATGGTGAAGCTTTTATGAGTTAATTTATCGTTATCTGAACAAACAAAGGAAAAAAACAAATAAAAAAAATATTAAATATTTTGATGAGTGTTGATGGATGTGTTAACTTATACCTTTACTTTACTTTTTTTTACTTTTTTTTTTACTTTTTTTTCTTTACTTTTTTTGATACAATCGTGAGATATATCATCCCCAAAACGATCTTTAATTTCTGCGTGACTCATATTGATTGGTAAGAGAGATAAAAGTTTTTGCTTTTCCAAAAGATTTGAGCTGTTCTCTATTTGATATTTGATGTTTTGCAAAATTTCTTCGTAAATGGCTTTGACGTTTTCAAATTGCGCTGACAAATCAGACAATGGATCAGCTCCAAGTGAATCTGCTACATTTTATTTCCTCTTAAGAGGCGACATTTGGTTTGGTAGATGAGGAATAATATGATCATTTATATTTTCAATGAGTTCGTTGCTTTCGATGTTTGCATTACGGCTGGTACAAGTTGGAAGTTCATTCAATTCTTCGCTAATTTAATCGCTGGGCGTTGTTGGTAAATAATTTGAGACTTCATTCTGCTCCACGTTGGACTCATTACGACTGCGCGCTTTTCTCAGTGTATTCCGGCAAGTTTCGCAAATACGACTACAATGAATGCTGGCAACAGCTGGAAAATATTCAATTATATTTGCAGCCTCGTTTTCACTTATTTTACGAAGCGAAGCGCAACACTTATTAGATATTTTTATGCATCTCTACTTATTGTTTGAATTCATATTCACTCAAATTTTTGTAATGGGATATTTTGTAAAAATTGTAATGGGATATTTTGGCTTCTCGAAACTGTTTATAATTATGAATTTCGGTACGTTCATCAGGTGCATTTATATAGAAATTTTTAAGGCAAGCAAGCAAGCGCGTCGGAAGCTAATTTCATCTGGGGGGGCAGTACAAATGGGGGGGCAGTACAAATGGTGGTGCAAAAAAAAATTTACCAAAATTTCTTCAAAGAAACATGAATGTGAATAAACAAATTTTTTATTTTAGTTTAAAATAAAAAAAATATAAAAATATTAAAATTTCATTATTTTTAAAAGCTCTTCCAATTTCAATATTAGAGATCATTCTTTAAAGGATCTTTCATTTGGTAATATGAAAATATAAGAAATAATGGTTGCTTTTATAAAGCAAGACTAGGTATATCTTTACATGGTTTAAATGCAATAAGGTACAAAAAGTTATATTAATTTAAATTATTCCAAAATATTTCTTTCTGTCCTTGCGAGAAACAAACTCTTTCACCACCTCGATCGAATTCAATTCTTCGATTTTATCTTTGTGAATGTGTATAAATGCCGCATGAGTGAGTCGTTTCTGTGTCATAGTTGCTCGAAGGTACGTTTTAAGTCGTCTTAGTGCACTAAAAGAACGCTCAGATGAAGCTGCTGATGCAGGCACAGTCAAAAGCACAGCAATAAGTTTTTCAACTTCATTTAATAGTTTTTTTACAGTAACCGAATTTTTCGCAAATTGGGATACAGTGCCACTACAATTTCAAGGTGTTTGGCCAGGCAATTGCTTCAGCAATTTCATCTGCAAAAAAGTCATCTGCATAAAGATCAAGTTTTGTTTTTAGATTTTGTTCAGAAGGCACTTTTCCGTTGAAGGCTTCGATGACAATATTTTCCAACGAATCCAGAGTGTAAATGTACAATAAGATTTACAAAGTGCCAGTTTGCACTAGCTTCACTCTGTTATATCTTAACGTTATATCCTTTGTTCACCACTACAACAGAACTTGCCCACTTGCTTCTAGTAACTGGCATTAATACCCCTTCACTGCACAGTCGTTTAATCTCATCTTCAACTTTGGCTCTTAAACCATAAGGCACCACACTCGGCTTACAGAAAATTGGACATGCATCCTCCTTCATTACAATTTCTGCTTTATAACATTTTATCACGCTATTATTTGAATTTCGAAAAACTTCACAATATTTTGATTTAAGATCTAACAAACCACTTTTTAATGAATAACAAACCTTTTCTGTTTCACGAAATACAAAACAATTACGCCACAAGGGAAACAAAATATCAAGCCAGTTTCTGCCAAGTAATGGTGTAAAATTATCATACGTTTTCAAAACAGTTAAGTCACAAGTATAAACTTGCTCACAAACAAAAATATGCACTTTAATTTTGCCTAAGGTATTAACATATTCGCCAGATATTAGTTTCATTCGTCTTAAATCTTTAACAAGTTCATAATTTCTAAAAAATTCTCTATAATAATGCTCATTCATAATTGTTTCGCATGCACCAGTGTCAACTTCAAATTCTATTATTTTATTGTCAACGTTCAATTTGATTTTATGCGACTCCGCTCTAAAAGTTTTGCAATTATTAATATATCCACATCGATAATACCCGTTACTGCTCTCACTATCGCTTGCTTCCACTTTGTTGACTTTGAAACTCTCTCGTTTTCTACAAAACTTTTTAATGTGTCCCGGTAACCCACATGCATAACACACTACTCCACGTTGCTGTTGTTGGTTGCTCCGCCGATCTCTAAAACTTTTCGAAAATTTTCGACGGTTCTCACGGCTATCGCTCCTCGGCTGACTCGATGGTGTTCGAAAATGTCTTCTCCTCGACACCTGTTGCTCTCTAACTGCACAAATGTTGTTCTCGCTGTGCTTTATCATAATTAAACTGTTGTTTGTCATTTCCATAGCTGCTGCAATCTCTGCTGCTTTATCAAATTTTCTTAATTCTGCATCGTTCAAGAGACGATTTTGAATCCGCTCATCTTTGATTCCACAAACAAATTGTATCAACAAAGCTTTGTCTTGAAAAAGCCCAAATTCGCAGTTCTGAGACATGTGCTTCAACTCTACAATGTAATCTTGTAGCAGCTCATTATGATGTTGTAATCGCTTAAAGAATTTAAAACATTCTGCTATGACATTTTTCTTTGGGGCAAAATGTACAATCAAGCTTTCGATTATGTCTTCAAACTTTACACTCGGATCTGTTTCCTTTTTTGGAGCAATTAACGACACTAGAACTTTATATAAGTCTGAACCACCCAAGCTCACCAGGAACGATATTTTTGAGCAATTATCCTCAATCTTGTTCAAGACAGAAGATGATTTAACCTTCGTGCATATAACGCAAAGTCATCACCTAGTGTATAAAACTCAATAGATCCAACAAACACTTTCGTTTCAGTCATTGCTTATTCTTATTTCCGTTTATATTCTTATATAATCGGTTAAAAAAAAACTTTTACGCCGATAATAACTTGTGTTCTTTTATTATTTTCAAACTTGAAAGTAATAAAGTATTTAAATGCACCACGTGGAACTCTTTTACTGTACTCGTCGCCAATGTTATATCTTAACGAAAATGAATATGACACGGTTGAAGGTTCGGCTTAGACTGATTTATTTAAAAACTGTAAAACTTAAATACGGTTTAGATTCTAATCAAGTATACATATTTTATTTACATAACTAATAACTAATGCTTAACTGAGAGGATAAGAGTTGCCATGCTTTTTAATACATAACACACTCAACCGACTCACCGAATGTTAAATCAAAGTGAGTCGGTTGAGTGAAGCTGGTGTAAACTTGCAAAAATAAAAAAAAGTAAAATATCAACCTGTTTGATCGAATCTAGCCGTTATCTCATTTGAGAGAAGATCTAAAATTTCGAAATAATCTTTTCGTAGCCGATCATATAATGGCAACTGTACTGAAGGAACCGGATTTGATGTTTTTTCAAAGCGTCGAGGTGGATTTTCATCAGCTAATTCACAGTAGGGGCTTTCGCATGGTCCAATACATTGGACCAACATGACAGATTGTACAACATGTAGTACCATGCGCAAGCTAAAACGATAGTCGAAATTTTTGGTTTTTTCTGCCGATTGTACAATATTGTACAACTATGTAAAATTACTGCTCAATTGTTAGGGCATCTAAAAGTTGCTTAGCTATTAGCCGGATGTGTTCTGCTTGAGAGCTTGCAATTAATGATGTTGCTTTATAAGTTGGATCGTTCGAACGCTCAATCAAATAGTCCCATTAGTTTTCCATCTAACTTATCGTACAACATGTCGTCCAATATGGAAAGCCCCTAAGAGCATGTCAAATTTTTTCTTACCAGAGTTGCAAAATTAACAAGCATTAAGCTACATTCTTAAGGGTGCTTTTAAACTGAAGTGGTGGGTTTGCAGTAGAAACTCTACATTTTGTTCTATCTTTTTGCAAACACAGAGAAAGAAAATGGTTATCCGCAAGCATGCTTATGAAGAAGAGAGAAAGAAGAGGAAAATATATAATACAAAAATATTATCGTTGTAAAAAAAACTGATATTTTGAATAACTTTTGAAGTTTTCCTTTTAAATTGTTTATCTAGCTAAAAAAGTGGGGGCGACTGCCCCCTTGCTCCCCCGCTTCCGACGCCAATGCAAGCAAGAACTTTTTGGGGTTAAAACATATTCATAATTTTCCTGGGACAATGTTTATTTATTTTACCTGTAAATATAAAATATAAGGGCAATTACTAAAAGTGACACTACTAAAAAAATTATATAAAAAAAGCTAAAAAAAACCCAATTTTATTTTTTGATATGGTATAGGTGAAGGATAAACCTTTTTAAAAAAGTAATACACTGTAAAAAAACCCTTGATCTTTTTGGATTTTTCGTTAGTTAAAATTTTCTTTTTCTTATAAATTTTTTACAGTGTAATTTTTTTTTAAACGTGTCATAAAGTCTTTTAAAATATCTTTTTAATGATACCAAGATCATGGAAATCGGTTCAGCCGATTCTGAGTTATTGTAGTTTAAATGGAGCTCTTTTTAACCATTTTCGCGTTTTTTCGAAAACGTTCCCACTGTGCCACGCCCAAAAAATCGCAAAACAGTCATTTCTAAAAATGAGAGTTTGTTTGTATTGATCAAATTTAGCTATGAACAAAATTTCATCGATATCTGAGGTGGTCGGGTTCAAAATTTCAGTTTTATCTCGATTTTTAAATGAAATTCATCAACTATGAAATAGTGTTTGCAATTATATTTATTTAAATTAAAAAAAGAATTCATAATTCAGATTATGGTATATGAAATAATAGAAAAAATAAAACTATTTAAAAGTAAGCAAAAATCTTGTTCTCAAACGTTTCCTTGATCAAAAATATATAAGGGCATCCAAAGGATTTGTTCTATGGGGGGGGGGGGGTGGCAAAGGCATAAAGGAGTCTAGAATGCACTTAAAAAAAATATAACCTATATAATTTTATTTTCTGAGATTTTTGGTACCAATTTTGCTATCATGCTATGCCGGTTGACACACGCTTGTACACATAAGAAAATTATATATATTTCAAAGATGGTGTCAAAATCTTTCTCGTATCATGCCCGAAACATTTTAAAATTTAATTTTTTTTCATGTAATTTAAAACATTATTTTTCTCAACAAAGATTCTTAGTAATTTAGTAAATTAAATAATGTGAGGTCTTCTTTATCCCTAAATAAAATCGCATTTATTACTATTTAGTCCCCAAGTTTTACTCTTTTCAAATAAGAATACAAAAATTTCAAAATATTTTTTTTTAAATGAATAACAACCAGCAAGATTTTTAGACATTTTCCTCCAGTTTTGAAGGTTTATAACTCATAAACCAATTACGAGCGGCCTGATATTTATCAGATTTGGATTTAAAAATCGGTATTCTTGATTTCCCTGCATGGGAACATTAACTGACTCATTTCTTTTTTCAACATGCATCAGTTACTAAAATCGAGTTTGAAAACATACCTATTATATGAACTATTCAAAAATTAATTTTTTTGAATTAAAAACGTATGAATAAATATATAAAGAGGTACATGTATACATGGGTTTTGGGCTCCACTCATTTTCTAACCAAATTCCAAAACCTCCCTGCAAGGCTCCATAATAAATTCTGGATATAATATAACCAAAAAAATCCAGAAAATTCTCAAAATGGGTGGACGCCTGTTAAAAAACGTGAATTTCGAGTTTTCTATTTAAATTTTAGTCATAAAAAAATTTTTGACCATAAGATATTCTAATGTAAAACCGTTTTCTTAAAAAGAATTTGCCATCAGATTTTTAAAAAAATTAGTGCATGATTTAAAATAAGCCTATCTTATTCAGAATCTCCTCATTTTTTCGCTTTTGAATCAGAAGGTTTTCCCTCGCCTAGATCCCTGCAATTTGTTAAAATTAAAATACTGCAAGATTGTTAGCAATTTTATTAAGTTTTTTTTTTAAATGAAAAATTAAAAAATTATCCAAATTGCATCATCTTTTTGGCAGAACAACGATTTTTTTAAGCCGACTTTTAGGAATGCATTTAGTTTTTAAACTAATATAACTTTGTTTTCTTGTGTTTAATTACTCTAAAACATAAATTCGCTTATCGTCCAAGTTCAAATGCGTTATTGGCTTAAATGCCCCTTACCATCTGTTGCTCCGAAAAATGATCTTCTACTAATTGGGATATCATTCCTTATCATTCCTCAATTTTCTCGCAAAAATAACTTCGTAATTTCTTCATTGCATTAGTAGTATTTACTAATGGCTTCGTACTATTTAGTATTAGTTTAGGTTAGGTTAGGTTAAACCGGATGACTTCGTGAAGGCTCACATAGACCAATTCAGGTCCTTAGTGGTACCGGTAGCGAATAAAAGGAACCTTTGTGTTTGTTTTAAAAGTCTTTAAAGATTTGCGTTGAGTTCACAAACCTTAGGAGGGATTCTAGAGACACCCTGGCTACATCTTTAAGCGACGGGAATGTCGATGAGCCTAGGTATTTTAGTCTCGATCTAAGTAGGGCGGGGCATGTGCATAGTAGGTGCTCCAGGGTCTCCACTGTGCCCGGTTCCTTGCACTTCCTGCAGTTGTCATCCGTGGTGATGCCAAGCTTCCTCGCGTGGGCTGCCGTCATGCAGTGACCAGTGAGCATGCCCACTAGTGTCCTGCAATCTTTGCGCGGGCGTGCCAAGATGAACAGAGTTCGTTTTTCGCATTGTGCATTGCACATGATTTTCGAGATTTTGCACGATGTCGTATCTCTCCATCTACGATTCACTGCTATTGTGGCTCTTCTTTCGAGGTTCCTGTACAACTCTTGTAGCGGAGTAAGTACATGTTCTGCGAGTTCTGATTCCAGCCCGGCGCCTTCCTTTGCTAAACCATCTGCCATCTCGTTTCCACTATTTAGTATTAGTTGAGTTAAAAAAATTTACAACCAAAACCTTTTAGCCTGGTTTGTTCAACAATTACCGAATATAAGGAAATGCATGATTGCAAGGTGGCCGCAGTCTACTGAAAAAGAACGTGACCTGTAAGCTAAGGAACCGTGGTTCAAACCCCAGCTAAGATAGAATGTACTTTCTTTTTTTTTGGTGTTATAAGTAAATGTCAGAGCTGTAAAATTGGCATTCATATTAAGAATTTCAAGTACAACTGAATAACTACATAAGAATACATTCAATGAATGCAAAACTGATTTATAAATAAAATTTTTAATTAACATTCATTTTTACATAATCGATTTATTATTCATTTCAATTATTCACTTTCGTTATTAAGAATAATGAATCTTAATTTTTTTTATTCATTTGAATGCTATCACAAAGAATGCAATTCACAAAGAATGCAATTCACAAAGAATTTCAGAATTTTCAATTATTCTTTTTTATTCATTATTCATTTTTTATTCGTTATTGATTTTTTATTCATTATTCTTTTGTTATTCATTATTCATTTCTTGTTCATTATTCATTTCTTATTCATTATTAATTTTTTATTGTTTATTACTTTTTTGTTCATTTTAGTCCTAAGCCATAAATAAAAAATTAATAAAAAATTAATAATGAATAAGAAATTAATAATAAATAAAAAATTAATAATGAATAAAAAATGATTAATAAATAATGAATAAAAAATTAATAATGAATGAAAAATGAATAACAAGTGAATAATGAATAAAAAATTAATAATGAATAACAAGTTAATAATAAATAAAAAATGAATAATGAGTAACAAATGAATAATGAAAAAAAATTAATAATGAATGAAACATGAATAATGAATAAAGAAAGAATAATTGAAAATTCTGAAATTCTTTGTGAATTGCATTCTTTGTGAATATCATTCAAATGAATAAAAAAATTCTTCATTATTCTGAATAACGAAAATGAATAATTGAAATGAATAACTAATCATTTTTTTAAAAATGAATGCGAATTAAAAATTTTGTATACATATCAATTTTGCATTCATTGAATGCATTCTTATTTCGTTAATCACTGATTCACTTTTTTGTCTATAAAATCAAATTGATCAAATCTTTTACAGCTCCATTAAATGTAACAAATGTATTCGTACAATGTACATTTGTTTTTATACGAATACGAATAAAATTTTTGTAATATGTACCAAACTACGTCCAATCTACGAATCCTATCCGTGACTGAAAACTACGAATAAAATTCATAGAATGGACGCAGTTATTAGTAATATTTACACAAAAAAATTTTTCAGTGTAAGAATACGTATTGAAAAGGGCCTGTGAAACAACTGCGACGGGTACAACATGCTATTAAAAAAATGCATGCATGGTTTAGCTCAGCTTTATTTATAAATATACTTTAAAAAAAGTATTTTTTAATTCTCTTCAAAATATATTAATAAATTTGTAATGGAAATATCGTAATATAAAATCAAAAAAGCCATAAGTTACAATAAATTCAAAGTTGACTATTTGATTGATTATTGAAGCACCTTATCAAAATACATGTTCCTGCTAAATTGTACACTCATACAAATAAAAACGACGTTTTTATTAAAAAATTTCTAAAATCCCTAAGTTTGAGCGCTAAATACAATTACAATTTAGAAAGATTTTTGACTCTCCCGTAAAATTTTTTAATTGTAGCTCAAGTATAAATTTGAATGTATTTATTTTGCAGAAAATCGTTCCATTTAATTAATATTGTATTGTTAGCAATATATTTTTGGTAACAAAACCCTTCTGCATGGGAATTCCTGGTTACGAACTAGAATGATAGTCATCGATTTAAGTAAATTCAATTCAACCACTTCTGAGTAAATATTCCGAAAATTAACCGCAAAAAGTAATTTTTGTAGTCTTGTTTTTTTGGGCCTTTCTGTTAGTGTATATTTCTCTATCTATCTGAATTTGATCAAATATATTTTCTGTGATTGAGATTACATTGCGATTAAGTTACAATGATTTTCAGGGGTCCTAGGCATTTATACCCAATAAACTTCAAATATATTTATTAAACTTTATTAAATTTTTAAGTTTTAGGTTATTACTTTAAAGCAGTGGTCCCCATTTCATAGTTCGCGAACTCGAGTATGAGTTCGAACACTACACCGACACGATCACACGTACAAACAGCGTTGCCATATGGTCCGATATATCGGATATGTTATGATTTTAATACTTGAATCCGACGTTCCGATATTTGACCAAAATTCTTCAAAATGTTACGATTTCAAAAAAAATAGATACGGGGTCGGATTTTGCATATATTTTTGTATACATATATATGAAAAGAAAAAAAATTAGTATAATAAAATTTATGGCAACTATAAAATAAAAAGATGCGATGGTACTTCTGCATTTTCAATAATGAAAAAAATTATTTTTGAATTGTTGAGCTTACCGAATTCCTCAGCTAACGTTGAGAGAAATTTTAGTCAAATATATATTAATAAAACTAAAGTTCGCAATAGATTAGAATTAGATACAGTGGAAGGGACTCTGCATACAAAAGATTATCTGCGTATGAAATATTTTAACTGTTTTAGTCTTGAAACTTATAAAGATGTGATAAACATATTTAATAAAGCAATGAATTATGACTTCGAAAAAATTATATTTTTTTATACATATTTTTTTCACTAAAATCTAATTTTTTGTAGTTTTTGCTTGTTTAAAACAGCATTTTTTCGTTAATTTACTTGAAGCAAAAGCTCTACATTTATAGAGTTAAAATTTAAAAATTATGTATTATAGCTCTATGCATTTCATTTTTACCGATTTAGGAGATCTACATTAAACCAAACTGTGTTGAAAATGTATTTTTAATTTGATTTTTACTCTTTGTTTGTGTGTTCAAAAATATTTTCAAAATATAATTTATTACAATATATTTTCTATATTTATAATCATTATTGAATTGACTTTTGAAAAAATGTGATTTATTTAAATAAATAAACCTTAAATATACGTCATACTTCTAATCAAATGTAATATTTTATTTGTCTTCTTTGTTGTAAAATGCGACTGAAAATTTCTTAGTTCTTTTTATCAGAGTTTCACAAATCCGACGAGAAATCCGACGAGCAGAGTGCAAAAGTTACGCTGTAAAATTTTTTTTTCATGGCAACACTGGTCATTACTTTAAAGCAGCGGTCCCCATTTCATAGTTCGCGAACTCGAGTTCGAATGCCGACACGATCACACGTACACAGTTCTCTTATTCAGTTGGCGCTGAGACTTCAAAAGAATATATGCACGCCGCTTGATCAGCTTATTCACTGTACAAAAATAAATCGGAATACAAATATCATTTTTTATTTGCAGAAAATTTTTAAGGACTGCCATAATGCTTGGTTTGCCAACGCACTGTGGCACATTGGAATACATATTTTTTTAAAGGTACTATAGAAAAACGTATCCTCAATATTCGTTTCTGGAAAATGAATAACGTAATGCGTTAGTTCTTTAACTAAAGAAAGAATACCTTGAAAATTTTATTCAGGGCTCATTGGAATGTAAAAATACACAAATTGATACAAATTAAAAATTGGCTTACCATTTTTCTTTCTTTATAATAATAAAATACTAAAAATGGTTTTTTTATAATAATACAATTCTTGCTTAATACCTGCATGACGATTTGTGTCAGTGCAGAGAGTGAGGGAGCTACTAACCAATGTTGCCACTTTGTGAGTAATTCCTCAAAACGTGATGATTTTAAAGTGGTTGTGAGTAATTTTTGAGGAATTTGAAAATTTTAAGAATTTTTTTAATATATATACAAAAAAAACTTTGGCGGCACCTATTTCTGGTTGGTAGAAATATACCTTTAAAATAAACTGAACACTGAACTTTCCGATTGCGTTTCCCCGTCATTATAAAAAAAATTTAAACAAGTGCAAACGAACTTAGTAATTGGCTTGCGGTTGCATCGGAAGCAAAGGTATGCATTGAATTTTATTTCTATTGTAGCAATTATCTATTAGCTCTTTAAGTCAACAAAAATTTCTTTTTTACACATTGTTTAATTTTGACCCTATTTTTATTTTGACTAATTTTTATGTGATACCGTTAGTTTTGCGAAATCCGACTTAGTGATGCCATATTACATCATTTTCCTTATTGGGTTAGAGATATTTTAGAGCACTCCTTGAAGTAAAAGCCAGCAAAACGAGCATTTGAATTCAATCAAATTTGGCTGTTTAAGATCTCGACAATGAGTGGAGATTATTTTAACCTCGATTATTTTTTAGATCCAGAGTTGTATTAAAGACGAGTTTTTAATATAAAAAATTTAGTAGATGTATTTGTTTTCAAATTAAGAAAATGTACTATCATTACTATTCTTTTTTTTTCAAATGCATCAGTTTAGCGAGTTTTTAGTAAATAATATCACTGGTCTTAAAAACCGACTCGAAACAAAAACAGTTTTATCATTTAATACAATATTTTTATTTTTACTAAAGAAGGAATTAATAAAAAAAATTATGACCTTTTTGAATCAAATAAATACATGTTTGAATTGAATTGGAAAAATAAAGTTCCATATATATAATTTATGATTATAACTAAACTTATTTAACAAAAACATACGTTAAAACTAAAAAATCTTAAAATTTCTCTTTTTAAAGCATTTTAACACTTTGACGACGAGTGGGTGAAAAATAACCCATTTACATTTTTAGGTCGTGTGAGTACAATTTTCGAGATATTTTCATAAAGTTAGGTTTTAAGGATGAGCAATCAATCTGGCTATAAACGTGTGCAATTTTTCGAACTTATTTAAATTTTAAGAGAAAGAAAAAACTAGGAAGTTAAAATATTTTTTTTTTCCATAGGTATGGAAACCACGAACGATTTTCAATTGAGAGTGGATATATTTTTTTTTCATCCAAATTATGTCAAAACCTTTATGAAGCTACCCCAACAAAGTAAAAAAATCAACTTTTATTGAAATTGATTAAAAAAATAACAAAAATGGTGGCGTTTGAAAAATTGTTTGTCATTTTTGCTGAAAGTTTTTGTTATATTTTTATTGATAAATAATCCAATATGCAATGTATTGGTAAGAATTTGAAAGATTATTGGTAAGATAATGGTCCATGAACAATTTAATAACGCATTAAAAAAACATAATGATTCACTAAAAATTGAGTAATTGCTACTATGATCCACAAACTGATCCAGGGCATAATGTTGCCAAGGGTTGCCCCGCCTCGCCATTTAGAAAAAATTAGCAAAAAATACATGAGATTTTCCCATTATTGGAGACAACAAAAAACCTTTTTTAATTTTTTTTTTTTCTTTTTCCGTAAGACCGTGGTTCCACTCGAAGCGATTCAGGGTGGAATCAGAAATAAAATTGCAAAAAAAACTCATCTGCATATAAGATGTGTATGTGCATCCCTTTAGTGTATGTTTTGTATTAAATTAATTTTTAATACATTGCGTTTTTTTAAACAAGGCAAAGGGCACTTTCAAAATTTTATCAATGTATTGCAAATTAGTGATACTAAATATATAAAAAATAAAGATTTTTAAAATGTGTATCTTCAAATGCTGTAATTTTGTAATTTACGACTTTTCTATAGGCATATGTATATATGCTTTAAATTTTTTAATGAAATCAGATTGAAGAGCTAACTTTTTAACACTCATAAAATTCTTTTCAGATATTGGGTTTGAAACTTGAAATTTGTTTAAAAAACGGTTTTTTACTAAATTCGATCATAACAACCATACTACTGACACCATTGGCACATTTTATATATTAAAATTTTTGGTTTGTCCTTTTGGTTTTCTATCCTCTACAATAAACAACAATTCATTGAAAGAAAATAAAAGTTTTTACAAGCGTTTATGTAATTTATTACTCTCAACAGTGGATTTTTTTGAATTTTTGCCATTTATATGAAAAATTGGGGCTAATCGAAAAAAAACATTACGATATTTGGATTCGACGAAAAATTTCACTGTAAAAATTTTATCGCTGTTTGTTATAGTGAAAGTTTTCCAAATTTTTTGGCGTAGTGTAATTATGTTCAAGTAACTATACTGGCACTGATAAGAATAACGAAATGTCAAAGTAATCAACAAGGTGCATCAAAAATTTAAAATTACATTAATTACATTTACATGCAACTTGCTTATTTTTAACTCCGAGAAATTTTAATGGTCTGAAATGAAAACCCACGTGCCTAAACTCTCGTCTGATCTCGAAAGAACAAAAAATAGCACAATTGTGGCTATAGTTCCATCCCTGGCTCAAGTTCTTATTCATTGTCTTTTACGCTATTTTTATGTTTGACAGATATGGTACCCACCTCTCTGGGACGCCTCTACCATGCTGAATATACCTTGAAATTCACTTTTGTATAAAAATATGCCATCCATGATGAAAATTCCACAAAAAAATTTTAAGATTTACAGTTGTTTGCTTGTTGTCCTCACAGACAATATAGATATATTTGTTAATATTGATTTATTTATATAATATAGGAATATTTGTTTATGTTTACTTGATAAATAAAATATCGTTTAAATAAATATTTTTAGGAATTTCATTAAAATTTGAGGTATTTTTGAGGAATTTGGGTATTAAAAGTGGCAACACTGCTACTAACATAAGCACAAAATCCGAAAATTGTGGTAGTATGTATTTGCGGACCACTGCTTTAAAGTTGGTAAAAAATGCATAACGAAATTTAATCAACTCCATGCCAGTCTTCGAGTCAAATGTTTTAAATTGGGTTTTTAGCTGACTAAGGACAGGAGTAGAGTATGCTTTAGAACTGAAATGTCTCGTAAAAAATTGGGATGATTGATTACATTTGTCATAAGCAGAAAATGGTTTTAAAAATATAAGCTGATAAAGTCCTAATCATATTTCATTAATTTAATTAAATTAACTTTAACAAAAAGTTACAGTAAAGTCATAGAAAATCATTATATTTATAATTTTTTTTTTTTAATTTTATTCATAAATGCTTTACTTTTTGACTCTATTCATGACTCTTTGAAAATTAAATGATTTCCATTGAACTGCCCCAAAAAAAAACTGAAGTCATTTAATCAGTTAACTGTAAAGTAATTTGTGTTATGCATGTTAGTTTTATATGTTTGTATTTTAGTGTTTGTAAAAGTTTTTCCCCTCATACAAGTATCAGCATAAATATATATATTTTTTTAATAATTTTCAATATTGCATTACAAAAAGATAATTGCTGCAAAGCACGTGTTGTTGAACCTTTGCAAATTTTGCAGGTAATTTTTGATTTCGAAATATGTAATATTTCAAACAAACATATGTAAGCTTTGCTGTGGAACTTTGCAGATTCTTATGCACACAGTATTCTCTTAAAATAATTGATTTCCGCTCTTTTAAAAGAAAATGTAAGGTCTCTTAAAACTTGTTTTCTCTCTTCGCTAAGAGTTTTCTTCTCTTGCAATTTAGTTTAAGAGCAAGCTTAAACGGCAGTTTAAGAGTACTTTAAATTGCTCTCTTCCGTTTCTTGCAGCCCACTATGCAACAGAGTGGCACACTCTCTTTTTCTTTTCGCACCGGATTCTCTTCTTCCACCATTCTACGTATCCGCTTTATGACGCTATATCAAAGCATGTTTTGAAAATTTTTTCGAACATAAACAAAGTTTGATGCTAGTTTGATGCTTTGTTAGTAGGAAGGAATGTGTTTGTTTTCGCAATAACTGCTGCTTCTAATTCCTTGAATAATAATTCATCTTATTCTTTTTCTTCTTCTTTCCCGTTTTCTGCTTCTTCTTCTTCTCCATCTAGTACTACGGCTTATTCTTCTTATTTTATTGCTGTGCATGCAGCCAGCATTGCATTTGTTTGAATGCGCGATAAATATTGAAAATGATGTCGTTTGAAACAGGCAACAGCGAAGAAATAAAAATACACAACACAAAAACAGAAACATCAATAAAAGCAACAACAAACAAATACAATAACAATGCGCACAAGCTTTGAAAATAGGTCACTGGCGCGCAGAATAGCAGCTTTTAATTTATCGCATAACGGTGATTAACGGTGAGCAACGCAATTAATTAAATGACTTTCACGAATACTACCTGGAATGCATTGAGCGGCAAGACAAATGCCATTGAAATGAAATGAAATGAGAGAAGAAGTGAAAAAAAAACACAAAAACGGATGCAGAAAAGTTTACTCCATTTTGTTATCCTTTGTTTGGCGGAAGTTGTGTTTGTGACAAATATAAAATCGTAAATCTTGTGCATGATTTCATGTCGAATGGTTTGGTTTTTTTTTACAATTTTTTGAAAAACAATTTAATAAAAAGCAATTTATGGAAAAACATAAGCCTAACGTATCGCTGGAGGAGAGTATTGATATCATTGGAGAGTTTTCAAAAAACAAAAATGCTCTATAAATAACTTTTAAATAAGAAAACAATTATTCTCCAGCACTATTTATGGAAGTTAGAATTTAACCCAAAAAAGTTATTGATATTAATAGAACACTTTCCCGTTGTTTGTTTCTTTGTTTGTTAAAAACGGCTGAATGAATTAAGCTTAACCCTTTAATTACGAAAAACAGTAGCTTTTAGGTAAAGATCGGCCTTTGTAATTGAGTAGAGAGTGCGTTGGACTATCAACCCAAAGATCCCTAGTTCGAACCCGGGTTCGGGCATGGTTCTTTCCACTTTCTTTGTTCTTTCGTACATTACACAATACAACACAAAAATTCCAAACAAAAAATCACTTATCCCAGCCGAAAGTACTCGATGAGAGGAGAAAAGTAATTTCTGGATTTTGCTAGATTGGTTGCCGTTCGTTTTTTATGAGCCTCTATAGTTTTTTCGCCAAATTCGATATAAAAAACGAAAATAAAAACTAAAAAAATGCAAAATCCGTATCAAGGAGTGGTCGTATGAAGTTGGTATGTACTGAAAAGTTCTTCATAATTATGTAGGCCACATTTCTTTCTTTGATTGTTTGGTAAAATTTTCAATAGTTCAAGAGCTGTAGTTGAAAATCGGAAAAAATCGGTGAAAAAAGTAGTAATTTTTTCGATATTTTTGGGGTTTTGAGAATGAAGATTAAATTTTTCCGACTTAATATATTCAGCAATTTTGTTGGCCAAGTCAAGAGCTACAACTTTGCTGAAGACTGCAAATAAAAATTCACAGCATTTTTTGAGCTATAGCCATGCGAAAATTAGAAGAAAATTGCAAAAAAGAGCTCAAAATCGAATTTGGCGAAAAAACTATAGAGGCTCATTGTCGTTGAATGAAACACAATTTGATTTTAACGGATCCAATTGTTTGATCGTTTATTCAAAGTTAATTTTCTTTGCTTTCGATTCAACGAACGAGTTTTCTCCAATAAAAATTTTTTGGAAAATTTATGAAAACATAAAACTAATAATTCAAAAAATACTCAATTTAAAATATTTGCAAGTACAAAATTTACAGTTTCAATTTATAACATCCCTTCCCCCGTGAAACGATCAGTTTCACTCACATCAAGGTCAAGAACTGCCAATTTTGACACTGGCCGTCGAATAAGACCTTTCAGGGTGCGCACATCTGCTCGTCTTATCACTCCATCGGATCCAGGATACACCTTTTCGACCTTTCCACGGCACCATTGCCTTCTTGGAATATTTGAATCACATACAAAAACTATATCACCCACTTTCAAAGGTTTGGTCGGCTGACACCATTTGACTCTTCTGGTTAATGTTGGCAAGTACTCCGATATCCAGCGTTTCCAAAAACGATCTCTAAGTTGACGTGCGATGCGCCATTGTTTCCGTACAGCAAATACGTTTTCGTTGATGCTATTGATGCTCGGAGATTTTGCAGTGTTCGCTGATCCAAGAAGGAAGTGGTTGGGAGTCAGCGGCTCATCTTGATCGGCTGTTATTGGTATGTGCGTCAGAGGGCGAGAGTTAACAATATTCTCGGCTTCGATAAGGAGACTTTGTAGCGTATGTTCTCGAGGTGCAATTTCCTTAAGCGTATGACGCAACACTCGTTTTATACACTGTATCATGCGTTCCCACGCACCTCCTGCAGATGGATTTTGTGGACAGTTGAAAATCCATTCGACTCCTCTTGAAGACAACTCTTTCTGGACATGGTTGCAGTCGAATACTTCAGAGAACCTTTTTGTTTCTTGATTTGCTCCAATAAAATTTTTGCCGTTGTCCGTCCGAATTCTTACAGGTACACCACGGCGATTTATAAAATTGCGAATAGCCAGAATGCAGGCGTCAGTGCTGAGGTCATGAGACATCTCCAAATGCACAGCTCTCACGGTGAGACAAGTAAATAAAGCTACCCACCTTTTCTCTGTGCGACGGCCAATAGTGACTAACATTGGTCCAAAATAGTCCAGTCCAGTAAAGGTAAAGGGCCTTACATACGGTGTTAGCCTATCTATAGGTAATGGTCCCATTTGTGGAGTAATTGGAGAAATCTTCATTATCTTGCAGCAAAAACAACTTTTGATGACTTTACGTAATAATTGTCGTAGGCGTGGCACCCAATATTTTCGGCGAATTTCACAGATTGTCGCCTCAACGTTTTGATGCTTCATTATATGGTGTTGTTGCTTTACCATAAGCTTAGTGAATTCATGTTCAGGCGGTAGAATAATTGGTCGCTGAGTGTCATAAGCAAGCCAAGACGCTGCATCTATGCGACCTCGCATTCTAAGCAATCCATCATCATCAATATAAGGTGATAACTTATAAATTGAACTATCTCTTGATACCGCCTTACCATCATTGAGTTGTATTATTTCTGTTGCAAACCCTTCAGCTTGTGCTTGACGACAAATGATTGCTTCGGCGGCTTGGAGCTCCTTTGATGTAAGTCCAAATTCTTGATAAGGTTGACGTCGGCAGCGGCAGTTATTAGCAAAACGAACTACCCAAGCAGCAGCGCGAATCAACTTTGCAAGATGTGAGAAGCGATTAAATTGAATAATTCTATTCTGAACTGTGAGTAATGCAAATTTTGGTTTAAGTTCTTCCTCCTCCTCTTCTGAATCGCAGCTGTCATCTTCGTATGGCCATTCGTGTTCGTCGTATCGCAAAAACTCTGGACCATTCAACCACCGTGCAGTTGAACTAACGTCAAAGGCACATCCAAAACGAGTGGCCTCGTCGACTACGTTTTCTTTTGTCGGTATCCATCTCCAATTTGATGGCAAAGTACCTTCAAGAATTTCTGCAACTCTATGAGCTACAAAAGGCTTATAGCGACGGTGTTCACTTTTGATCCACTTCAAAACGGTTTTAGAATCACTCCATAGAAAATTTTTTGAAATTTTAACTGAGTGATCTTCGTGTATAGTCTTCAGTAACCGCGTTCCCAAAACGGCTGCTTGTAGCTCTAGACGAGGAATTGTAAGGCATTTTAGTGGGGCAGCTCTTGCTTTAGCACAAACCAGCGAAACTTCTATACTTCCCTCATCATTTCTAGATCTCCAGTATGCCGCTGCAGCAAATGCGTCTTCGCTGGCATCGACAAATATATGAAGCTGCAAGTCTCTTGGATAGCCATCACGAAAATAGAACCTTGGAATCTTAAACCCAGCTATAATGCACATCTCCTTTCTCCATTTTTCCCATGCTATGTTGACGTCTTCTGGCAGATGTTCATCCCAGCGCAGTTTTCTCTTCCACAATTCTCGTAAAATTAGTTTTCCAGCAATTGTGAAGTGAGAGAGAAACCCAAGCGGGTCGAATATTGACATAACCACACTCAAAAATTCTCTCTTTGTTGGGGATCTTGATCCAGCAATTACCTCTTTGTCAACATAATTGAATTTCAGTTTGAAGGTAAATTTATCCTTTGAATCCTAAATTTAAAATTTAGTGTTTGGCCCTACAACAAAAGAATCGTTGATATCTGATACGTGTTTACAAATTAGCGAACCAGGAGAAAGAGAGCTGCATGAGATGGTTGCTGACTACTTCAGTACTGAAAGCTTTGGGGTGAAGCCATCACCAATTATTGAAAACCATGAAGATGTATATGCGCGAAGAATACTTCATCTAACCACTAAGAGAGTGGATGGGGGAAGATTTGAAGCCGGACTTCTGTGGAAAAGCGATGACGTCAAACTACCAGATAGTTATGCCATGTCTTTCAAAAGATTGCTTACTGTGGAAAGAAAAATGAAGCGTGAACAAATGTTTGCAGAAGCATATAAATCAATAATCGATTCGTATGTGGAGAAGAATTACGCCCGAAAACTGCAGCCATCTGAAGCAGCCCAAACGGGACCTAGGACGTGGTATTTGCCACATTTTGGCGTTACTAATCCAAATAAGCCTGCCAAACTACGATTTGTATTTGATGCCGCCGCCAAAGTAAATTTATCGCTTGATGACTGCCAATGCATACCCAGAATCTTCTCGGTGGTAAGGCTATCTTTGGATGTAATCTTCAAAATTGTTTCCGAACCTCCTAAAGCGTCTAATACCTCTGAATGACTTGATGAAAAATTCCGTAGCTCGAATCCTGCTTTCATGTGAATATCGCGTACTTGTTT
The DNA here is from genome assembly GCA_963920525.1 of Dichetophora obliterata. NCBI lineage: Eukaryota > Metazoa > Arthropoda > Insecta > Diptera > Sciomyzidae > Dichetophora > Dichetophora obliterata. Next base: position 20,688,596 of record OY986436.1, on the reverse strand, counting down.
AGATACGACAATTGCTTCGTGTAGTGTGTCAAAGCTATCAACGAAATCATCGACGTAATGGTATTCTTGAATTTACTTCACAGCTCGGGCAGCTTCGTTGCTATGTTCTAAGGCATTTTGTATTTTGACATGGTTTGCGATGCAAGGCGAACAAACTGCTCCAAATGTCATTGCTACCATCTCGTAGATTTCTGGTTCCCTGTTTTCGTCACCATCGCGCCAAAGAAACCTTTGGGCACACCTGTCTTCTTTCCGAATTTGAACTTGGTGAAACATTTCTTTAATGTCTCCACATACTGCGACGGCTCCTTCCCGAAAATGAAAGAGTATAGAAGGCAAAGATCGATACTCTTGCGGTCCCTTTAACAATTGAGAGTTCAGAGAAACTCCATTTACTTTGGCGGCGGCATCAAATACAAATCGTAGTTTGGCAGGCTTATTTGGATTAGTAACGCCAAAATGTGGCAAATACCACGTCCTAGGTCCCGTTTGGGCTGCTTCAGATGGCTGCAGTTTTCGGGCGTAATTCTTCTCCACATACGAATCGATTATTGATTTATATGCTTCTGCAAACATTTGTTCACGCTTCATTTTTCTTTCCACAGTAAGCAATCTTTTGAAAGACATGGCATAACTATCTGGTAGTTTGACGTCATCGCTTTTCCACAGAAGTCCGGCTTCAAATCTTCCCCCATCCACTCTCTTAGTGGTTAGATGAAGTATTCTTCGCACATATACATCTTCATGGTTTTCAATAATTGGTGATGGCTTCACCCCAAAGCTTTCAGTACTGAAGTAGTCAGCAACCATCTCATGCAGCTCTCTTTCTCCTGGTTCGCTAATTTGTAAACACGTATCAGATATCAACGATTCTTTTGTTGTAGGGCCAAACACTACCCATCCCAACTCTGTTTTGGCAGCATAAGGTCCAATATTGTTGATTTTGAAAGTCTCTGAAGGAAGCCCCAAATGGCAATGATCCAGCCCAATAAGAAGCTTCGGTGTAACGTTGTAGAAAGGTTTTATTGGCAAAAACCTTGCTTGTTTACTAACGTTGTGTAGCTCGCGATCAGAAAGTGTTTGCACGGGAAGACTTAGATTTGACATACCATAAACTTTGTGTAGCTTGTGCTTCTTTTTCATTCCTACGCCGCTGATATGTAGATCTACTATCACTGTTGGCTCTCGTGCTGCACGACCGCCAAACCATTGCACATTCAAGTTGTGCTGTTGCCCTTGAAGTTCTAACTCCTCAACAAGCGTGTTGTCCAACATAGTGATTGATGATCCTTCATCCAGTAATGCATAAGTCTCAATACTTTTGTTGTTACCATACAGCGTCACCGGCAACATACGAAATAAAAGCGTGCTGCTCCTCTGGCCTCCGGAACAGCTTAGAACAGCCTTTTCTGCTTTTCCGATGTCATCTTGGTGCTGTACAGTGTACAGCGCATTTTGTGCGGCATTGACGTCGTGAAGAAGTTTGTGATGCATCTTCTTGCACCCATCGATTGAACAGGGCTTCCTTACACGACAGTCTCTTGTAGAATGCCCTGCATTGAAGCAAGAAAAGCAAAGACGATTCCGTTTGGCTTGACTCCACCTCTCAGCTACCGTAGCTTGAATCAGGCGCTCACAATTCGTTGCTTTGTGTTGGTGCTTGCATATTGGGCAACTGTTGCCGGCAGTACTTGGTTCTTTCGCAGCATGTAACACAATTCGCCGTTTCGGCTCACGCACGTCAACATCCTGAACAGTGCAAATCAAGCTGGCAATATGATTTAACCAATTACTGAAATGAACCACTGTTGCATATGGCTGCAAAGTTGAAGCATATGTTGCCCATTCAATGCGCTTGCTCATTGGTAGTTTTGCAACAAGCTCCTCCAGCAACGTTGGATTAGCTAAATGTTGATCTGCATTTAGCGACTGTAGAAATACAGCGAGATTCTTGGCTTTGGTTGCAAACGAAATAATTTTTTGTAGTGCATTTTCTGGAATTGGAGCAAATTCACGTACCTCCAATAATTGGCTACGGATGAGTTGTTCTGGACGTCCAAATCGAAAACGAAGCTGCTCGACCATGGCACTAACGTTGTCTGGATGAATTAGAAGTGACTTAACCAATTCACGTGCATCTCCTTTTAAACACATTTGCAAGCGTTGGTTGTTTTCGAAGTTGGTGTATCCATAGGCTACTGTAGACTGCGTGAAGGCAGTGAAAAACATTGGCCAATCTTCAGCTCGTCCACTAAAATCCGGCAAGTCTTGAACTTTTCGTGGCTGTATCATTGCACCTGACCAAGAGTTGTTATTTTCTTGTGGCATAATTTGCGGAGCAAAACTACCGGAACCGGCGGGCGGACGCCCAAATATTGACTCTGCTGAATTTTGGTTCGTCGGCGATGTAAAATTAAACGTTCCGATAGATGGATGTTGTAATGGCGGATTAGCTGTTGTCTGATTTGCATACAACAACATATTATTTCCATAGGTGGCAGATTGCGTTGGCTGAGCAACTGACATAATGGTGGCTGAAGGTGTAACGGTAAAGTCGCTGGCTATAGATGGTGTTACATCTCCAAAGCTCACACCGGATCTCACAGTGGCAACGTTGACTGACGCAGCGGAAGATGATGTGACGGCGTTTGTGGTCAATGACATGGTAGAATTTGTTGATGCAGGATTTCTTAAAATATGTTGCTGAAGCGTTTGGTATTGTAGATCACGTTCCTTTAACTGCACTTCTGCATGCAATAACTTGTTTTGTAAAGCGGAAATCTGATTTTGCATCGATTGTAGGGCGCTCTCCCATGGTGCTACGACAGATCTGGTATCATTTTGTGAATTTTCTGCGGCGGCATTTGCAGATGGTATTTCCGTTGGGTCAACTGTTACGTTGGTTTCAGTATCAACCAAGGCAGTGGCATTCAGATCGGACATCATATTAGCTTCGGACTGGAATCGCGGACTACGTCGATACAAAATCGGATACAAAAATAGCGTTAAAAACAATCGCGTTCTAAGCAGAGAAACCGCGATAACTTTTGAATAAAAATGTCGTTGAATGAAACACAATTTGATTTTAACGGATCCAATTGTTTGATCGTTTATTCAAAGTTAATTTTCTTTGCTTTCGATTCAACGAACGAGTTTTCTCCAATAAAAATTTTTTGGAAAATTTATGAAAACATAAAACTAATAATTCAAAAAATACTCAATTTAAAATATTTGCAAGTACAAAATTTACAGTTTCAATTTATAACACTCATAAAAAACGAACGGCAACCAATCTTGCAAAATCCAGAAATTACTTTTCTCCTCTCATCGAGTACTTTCGGCTGGGATAAGTGATTTCTTGTTTGGAGTCAAAAAGTTGAATATTGCGTCACTGTGTTATAGAAAAATAAAAATCCACAACTAAATTTGTGGAAAATGTGAAATTAAAGCATAGTAACAACTAAGGGCTGGAAATGCTTGCCGAGGTTAAGGCATAACACTAGACTCGGTTAAAAGCAATTCAAATTGTTTTTCACGATTGTTTTGCCTAATCAATAATTCATGTATGGTGCCAATCAATTTTTCTAAATAAATCTATTCCTTTCCTTTCAGGTCAAAGAACAAACCTTGTTTGCATGCCTTGGTTTTTTGATCTTTATAAAAAAAGATCTGAAAATTTGTACGAGGGCAATTTGAGAAGTTAGTGAATTTTTAATTTCCCGCGTATTAACTTTAAATGCAACATTGATCGTGTCAACTACCATCTGCTGATAGACTGCTGTCAAAATTTCAGCTCGCTGCGACGCTTAGTTTGTGTTTGGCAGCCATGGACAACGGACGGTCTTGTGAATTTTGGCGAAAATGAAAAAAAGTGAATTTCGTGTGCTCATTAAGCATTAGTTTTTGCGCAAAAAACAATCAGATATACCCATAGTATATCTTAACATTTCAAATAAAATTAAAATATCTAGACCACCTACCAACCGCTTTAATGTTTTTTTTTTTTTTTGTAAAAAAATTATAAATTTAAAAATTGTTAGGTCAGATAATTGATATAAATTTATTTTATTAATAATTCTTTACTTATAAATTAATACACATTTTTTAATTTTTCGATTTATTAAAAATTAATAATACAATTTAATTTTTATTACTTATTATTTGTCTATATATGTAATTAATAAATATTTAACATCATATTTTAAATAAGAAAATGGTTTGTATTTAAATATTAACTTTTTTAATATTTTTTCAATAGGAGACTTAATACTAGACATTCTCGATTTACCCATAATCTTAATATTAAAAAAAGATATCCATATTTTAAAAAAATATTTTATCATTATAATATTTTCGCTGAAACCGAAAATTTAATTTATTCATTTTTTAATTGCATTAAATAGTTTATTAATTAATTTCACTTGCTTAAGAATATAAAACTGTATTAGATATCTACAATAATAATAAACTGGCCATTTCAGCCCTTGGAAGGACTTTGTGCGTGTTATTAAATGTTTGATCACAAATGATCGAGAACTGGACCTACGTGTTTAATGCCAACTCCGAACGGCTTATGTTCTCAAGAAGCTTTACATGGCAATTTTTACTCTCTGAGGTTTGCCATTGTCTGCAGAGAGGTGACGACCGAACAGAAAAATTAATTCAATTGAAAAAACTTTTCTGTCTGAGCTGGAATTGAACCCGGGCTACCGCGGTTCTTTAGCTTAGGGGCCACGCACTCTACCCACTAGGCTACGGCCGCCACGTATTAGATATCTACTTCTGTTTTTTTGGGCTAAATTATTTTTTTGTGCATGTGGTTTTTTTATATTTTTTACAAAATATACAAGCTCCAAAAAAAATTATTTGAAAAAAATTATTCTATTTTGTCAACCAAAATCAAAAGTTATGGCTAAACATCTATTTTCATACCCTTGCACTCATAAAAAATGTACATTATGCAACTGTAAAATTAACATTTTTAGTTGACAAAAGTCGTCCGACATTAAAAAATGTTAAAACTGATATTATACTAATGCACTTTTTGCATTAAGCAATTCGCAATCTTGTGCATTTGAGATTGCAAAATTTGTGGAATTGTAAAAATTTGTCACCAATTTTGAACGGTCTTTTTCGGTTTACTTTGCAACCCTTGTGTCAAAACATAAAATTCACAGCTGATCAATGAAAAGCATAATTATTTTATTGGAAATTGTGCTTAAACAAATTTAATGTCGAAAAAAGCAGGAAGGCTTTCTTTATTTTCAACATCAGTTATTTTTCAGTTTTTTTTTTTCAACTATCAGTTGTCAGTGTGCATTTCAGTATTGCATAAGTACAGTAAATTATAAAATCTGGGTTTTTAGTGCTGCTTATTTGCCATAGCGTAGTAAATGCATCCCTGTATATTTTGTTAGTGTTAAGTAAAAATATACTCTACCATTTAGAAAATGCTATAATGCAAGACCATTTGCACATGATTGTGAACAGCCCTAATATTACATTTGCATTGAAAAATGTATAATTGAAGGGTTTATTGTAATAACGTGATAAGTCGCATGATCTTAAAAATCAATTTTGTAGGCTTAATACATTAGTTAATGCATTGCCAACAACCACTGAAGAGATTTTGGCTATTTCTTATAAATTGTCTAAGCTTCCGTATTTTTTTTTCACAAGTGTCACAAAAAATTTTATTTATAATAAATTCAAAACTTAAAAAACATAATCTCTAAAGTGTTCAACTACTTTTTATCATTAATTAAAGAATGCCTCAGCGCCAAAATGGCTTTATAGAGGCTCAACTGCCAACTATTTTCAAATTCAGAACAATGTTATAATACATTATTTAAATAAAAAAAAAAGAACAAAAATATATAAAAATTAATTATAACTTTTAGTTTGTTATTTAGAAATATAAATAGAAATATGATAGTAAAAATAAAATATTAAGTGTGTCCATACAGAAGAAGCGAGTCTATGTTTTCAAGTAAAAACTTTCTTAAATTTGTTTTAAAGGTTGAGATCCGTTCACTAGATTTTATTGAATTTGGTAGCTTATTAAACTCATACGGTCCAGCATACTCTATCCGTTGCTTTGAGATTTCAAGTCGGCATCTAGCAGTTCTAAGGTTTGTACTATTAAGCGTATTAAAATTGGCTTGGTTTGTATAAAACTGTAAAACATGATATCCCAAATTTTTAAGTATTTTATAAACATACATTAAAAGCTGTTTTTTATACAGTCCAAATATTGGAAGAACTGTTCGAGAAAACTCCTTATATAAATTTAATGTGGAAAGCCTAACTGGAAGATTGTATACTATTTTAAAAGCGCGATTTTGTGCACATTGTAGAGATTTTAATTCTTGGCTCTGTTTATAAGCGTAAAGAATAGGAAGATATGACAAATGACTATGAATAAGTGATTGGTATATTAATAGTTTGACGTCTTTGGCTAGCTTATTTTTAAATTTAAAAAGTATTCCAAGTGCAGAAGAAATTTTAGATTTTAACATATCAATATGATTGCTCCATGATAGGCTGCTGTAGAATTGCATTCCCAAGTATTTGACTGTATCTGTTTCCTTTATTTCATTTCCTTCTACAAAAACACTTAATACCTCACTTGATCTTCGTGGTTGGAATCTGATAAAATTAGTTTTTTTCGTATTTAAAACTTATTTATTTAATCTAGCAAATTCCGAAATCAAAACTGCATCATATTCAATTTGTGTTTTAAGAACCGCCGAGTGTTTATAAGGGTAAAACAAACAAATATCATCTGCAAACATAAATAGTTTCCCTTTCAGATTTAAGTTCTTAATGTCATCAATATAGATTTTGAATAACAGTGGCCCAAGTACACTACCCTGAGGAACCCCACAATTTATAGAAACAAGATTACTTTTGGAGCTACCAATTTGAACATATTGTTTCCTATTTGAGAGAAAACTCCTAAAGGTTTCTAATTCATTGTTTCTGACTCCAAGTAAGTACAGTTTTTGCAATAAAATTTGGTGATCAACTAAGTCAAATGCTTTGCTGAAATCGTAAAACATCCCAGCTGATGAGAGCAGATAGCATTTTCGGCATCTAAATATCTAAAAAATTGCTCGCAAATTAACTTTTCAAGAATTTTGTCTATTATGGACAAAAGGGCAACAGGTCTAAAATTATTGATGTTATATGCTCTACTTACTTTTGGAATGGGAATAATTTTGTGCACTTTTAAAACTTCAGGATACTTTGAGAAATCTATCATATAGTTAAAAATATTTGTTAAGTATGGTGAAATTATTTCTTTGCACTCATATATCATCCTAGGTGTAATATTATCAACCCCCGCACTTTTTCTAATATCAAGTTGTGATAATACTACATCTATATCAGAGACATGTAATTTTTGCACAACAAAAAGATTTCGTGAGCGTGATAACGTTCTTAACAGGTTTATATTGTCGTTATCTCCTTGCATTACATTACTTCGTAGTTGAACAACAGATTCCAAAAAATATCTATTAAAGACCATAGCTTTTTCCTGATCACTATTTATTGATTTCCCCGCATCACATATTACCTGCAAAGGTGATTTTTTTTTTCCTACCAAGCATGTCATTAATGAAACTCCAGGTCCTTTTCGGATCTGTATTCAAAGCTTTTAATTTTGTAGCATAAAAGTTATTCATAGCATTCCTCATTGCAAATTTAATCACACTACTTATTATTTTTAAACTTTCAATATTGCATTTATCCATTGGGTTTTTCCTTTTACGTTTTAAAAGTTTCGATTTAAACTTAAGAAGTGCTTGCAAGTTTTCATTTACCCAAGGTGTCATTTCAAATCCTAATAATTTTTTCTTACTAGACTTAATTGTGCTGTTATCCAATGCATTCGTTACGCTTTTGATCACTTCAGTGGCTAACAAAGACGGATCAGAAGAAACACAACTGCAAATACATTCTTCAAGTTTCCTCCTAAAATGGTTATAGTTAATATGAAGAAAAGTGTCCTCTACATATTCGTTTTTTCTATGCTCATATTTGAACTTACAACAAAGAAGATTGTGATCAGATAATGAACATTCAATAGAATCTACTGAAACAAGGTCAGGAAAATTGCTAAAAATATTGTCAATTGACGCTTTACTTTCTGGTCGTGTTACTAATAAATGACAGTTTGATAAATTATATGTTTTAAATAAATTAACCAGATTTTCTGAGGAAGAACTTATCTTAGCAACGTCGATATTGGAATCACCCAGATAAATACAGGGATTTCTCGTGGTCGTAGCAAGCCTATTTTCTAAAATACTTAAAAAATCTACAACTGTACACTTCTGTGATCTATATACTGAATTAATAAGCAAATGCTTCCCGCAAATTTTAATATCGTGTATAGTAACTGAAATCAAGTTAACAAAGTTTTCATTAAAATTTTCATTAGCCGTGAACTGAAGCTTTTTACTTATATAAACTGAAGTTCCTCCATAACTATCTTCTTTACAACAATGAATGCTATTAAAACCAGAGATATTATAAATAGCAGAGTTTTCACTAGAAAACCAAGTTTCTTGAACAGCTATTACATCAGGTAGTACAGGAAGTTCACTAAGAATTCCATTCAATTCCATTTCTTCATACAAAAATAAATTTTTTCAAAACTTTAGAGTCGATTATTTCAAAATATTTTTTATGTGGCTTATCATGTTCTTGCAATAAGCCCTTCAATTGATAAGCTATTAATGTTATTTTAAGATTGAAAATGTCAAAAAGTGACATTACATTAATGTAGATACTTAATAAATATAATATGTGTAATTGATATGCGAAATCAGTGATAGAATGTAAAATTGATATTATATCAATGTTATATTGAAATGATTCTGATCAGTGTGACCAGAAGATTTTTGAAAAAATATGCTTTTTGTTAAAAAACACTATGCTAAATATTCCACTTTCAATTTTTATATTCCACAAAAATATTCCACTTTCAATTTCAAAGATATTTATCTAAATAAGACTAAATATGCATATAAAAAAAAAAACACAGAAGCAAGTTTAGAAGCATTTTTTTATTTGATAGCTATCGCACTTAAAATTATAAAACATAAGTTAATATTAAATAAATTAAATAAATTATATTAATAAGATTTAAACAAAGCATATATCAGTTGATTTGTACTTACCAAAAGACTTTTCAAGAATTATGTTCTCTTAAAAATAGTCAAATACTTTTCTTACAGAGAAAACTTAATTTTTAAATCAGAAACTGATAGGTGTATTACATATTGTCACCTAAAATATAAAAACCACAACCACATTTTTAATTTTTTGTAGGAGAAGCCAAAAACGTTTTTAAATGGGACATATTTTAGATTTAAAAGCCGTTTTTTGGAAAAATGCCTAAAAATGACTACTTAATAAACGAAATTATAAAGAAAGTATCACTTTACAATCTACTATATGTGCTATTTTAAAACGTTTTTGTCTTCTCCTATAAAAAATTATGAACGTTTTTATGGTTTTTTGAATACTAAGTAACGATATACAATATACAAAATTAAAATTCAGGCACATCTTCGTGATCAATACTTAAATTGTTGCTTGTATTATTATCATAGAAATTCGCATTTCTAAATTTTTTTTATTAAGCTATCTGGTATTTGATAGGTATTACAACACTTTTTTTAAACATGTAGCCATATTTTTATATTCAACAAATTATTTAAAAGTTTTTCTTGCATTCCATTTCAAATTTTCGTTTTAATAAGATTCATATAACTAAAAATTTTCTCACCTCAGCATTGCTAAATGGTAAACTATGCGAGGAAAGCACAAATTTTGATAAATCTTCTTCAGATTCCCAACTTTGATCAATAACTTTTCTGTGCTTTGTTGCTTTGAATCCACTTTTAAAAATAGTTAAAAGAAATAAATATTGTTTGCAATAATAGGGATATTCACGATGTGGAGCATTTGTGATAAATTTTTGCAAAATTTACAATACTTACAACTTTATGAATGAACCTTTAGTAAAGTACATATTGTATTTTTAAAATCAGCTGATTTTGGCATGAACTTCTGTTTGGAAATATTAATTTAAAATCCTCATTTAACTAAAGGAAATCATACAAAAATTGAAATTAAAGAATAAATTATATTAATTTTTATTAAATAAACTCACAGCGTAGCCTGTAGCTTGCTCCATGCTGAGTAGAAATGCTTTTACAATCAGCTGATCTAATGCACAACGAAATTTACACAGAATACAATAGTGTTCCATCGTTGTATTTTTTCCACAGGGTTGTATTTTGAAAACTGTGCATTTTGTTTTTGTTATATTACAAAATTTACTACAAATATCAAATTTATCAAAAATACACAATACAAGAGAAAATACAACACATCGTGAATACCGCTAATGTTTTCTTAAGCAAATTACTTACTGCTGTAATGTAATTCATAAAAAATCCAACCAAACAAACATATAAGCAAATTTACTTCACTTTTTAAGCTGCGTCAAGTTATTAAATGAATTGCAATAAAATTGTCAACGAAGAAGTTAACCACAAAACGAGTTCCTTATATTGCGATTCACAAGGTGGTTCAGAGATGAAAAAATATAAAATGTCGATAGCCAAAAATAACCACTTAGTAACCAAATATACATTTTTTTATTGCAATTTTTGTTAATTTTAAAAAATATAGGAATACGCAAAATATTCCACTTTTTATGCTGCATATTTTTATAAAAAAAAATATGCTTCCCGAAGGTAAAATATGCCAAAGTGGAATATAATATTCCACTCTGGTCACACTGATTCTGATGTTGTTTTTATCGGTATCAATGTTGAATGTAGTAAGGAAAATGATAAATAAAACACTGAACATTTTTTCTTTTGATTATTTTTTATTCATTCAACTTTTCGATATTTGATGATTTGATGCTTTCGATGACAATCTATTGAATCGAAACAAAACAAAAAATGGTGTTACATAAGAATTAATGCTTTCGATAATGAAATAAATTAATACTAACTACAAAACTCGCTGATGATGAAATCGGTGCAGTCCGGCTCATGTTGTGGAAATCTTGTCCATCAATCCATCTCCACATGTTCAGAGGTGAACAAGTTTCATTTTGAACCTTCTCTGGGTTCTGAATATATAAAGTATATTATTATATATATCTTCCAATTTCAAAATGAAAATTTTCTCCCGCAGCTGAGCTCTTAAAACAAGATTTCTACCAAACTGTTGGCAATCTATATTTATAATGTTAAATTTATATGAAATGCCATTAACTGTACAGCAAAACAATGTTATGCTACAAAAATATTTTAAATGTAATTTTGACATTAAGAATTGATATTGCAAAGTAAAACATTATATTATCAATTTGAACTTAACATTTTTTGCCATACAACCAACGTTTTCTGATTTATATTGGAAATAACATTGCAAAACGTAAATTTTACATTGCCGCATTTTTATGAGTGTAAACATCTACAGTCAGAGACTAAAGTTTTAATACGGCCATCAGATTTGCAGTTTAAAAAAAGTATGAGTATGCAGTTTTATTTAAATTTATGAATGATTAAAAACAAAAACAAAAAATATTTGCTTCATCGCAAACATGGCGGAAAATCTTGCAAAAACAAAAAAAATTGACTGGACAAAGGTTTAAATACATATGGAAAAGTAATCTCTAATTCATTAAAATTTATTTTATTAACAACAAACTCAATATTACAACAGCTCAATATTTTGTTGGACCGCCCTGGCTGTCTATGACTGCTTGCAGACGACGAGGCATTTCTGTTTCAGACGCCGTTATTTCTTACCAGGCTTTAGTGATAGCTTCTTTTAGTGAATCCTTGCTAGTTGATACAGCATTTCCCAATTTATGTTTCACTAACTCCCAAAGATGTTCAATGGGGTTGAGGTCTGGTGATTGTGGAATTTAATTTTTGTGCGCGGTATGCTTGGGATCTTTGTCTTATTGGAAGATTCAAAGAGGTCCAAGACCCAAGCTGTCCACAGAAGGCTGTAAATTTTGTTGCAGTATGCTCTTGTATTGATGTCGATCCATTAGACCATAAATAAAAGTCAACTTTCCAACGCCAGATGCTCACATTTCTCCCCATACCATCACAGAACCGCCACCGTGCTTTATAGTTGGAACCAAATTTCCTGTTTGAAGGGCGGTTTTAGGTTTGCGCCAGACTTTTGCACGACCATCACTCCCAAAAAGATTGAATTTGCATTCGTCAGTAAAAAGAACAGTTTTCCAAAATTCCACGTCTTTGTTTTTTATACTTATCTGCAAATTTTAATCTAAGCAGCCTATTTTTCTCACTTATTAGAGGCTTTTTCCGTGGTACTCTGCTTCTATACCCGTTTTCACTCAATGCCCTTTGCACGGTTTTTGGATGAACATGCTTTTCCAAAGTATTAGCGATATCATCTGCAAGTTTTGGAGCACTTAGTTTTGGGTTTTATGCACTTCCTTGAGGATATGGCTTACATCTCGACGAGAAAGTTTCTTCGGTCGTCCGCTTCTAGGAATATTTTCCACTGAGCCATTTTTTTATATTTTCTAATAATGTTTAGCACACTGGGAAATGGCACATTCAAGCATTTTTCTATTGCCCGATAGGATTTTAATTTATAGATATGTTTTATAATTAAAATTTTAACACTTGACTCAATTTCTTTTCCTTTGCCCATAATGATATTTAAAACAAAACTAACCACTAATTTCGACTGCTTAACGACAAATCTAATCAAAATAGCAAATCTAACGATACTTTGTTTATAAAATAAAAGCGAGAAAAAGAGCGTATGTCGAAACTTTTGCTGTATATGTATTTAAACTTTAGTCCGCTCATTTTATTTGTTTTTGTAAGGTTCGCCGTTTACGTGTGCGATGAAGTAAAAATTTTTGTTTTTGGTCATTCTTAAATTGCAATAAAAAATTTTGGTGAAATGTTTACTTTTCTTTAAACTGCAAATCTGAGGGCTGTATGTAAACTTTAGTCTCTGACTGTATGTTAATAAAAGTTATTTTCTGTATAAAAATTCTTCAATCTTTCGCACTTTCCCTCCCTACTATTCAATTCTTTGTTTTAATGTGTTCCTTCAATTATGGTAAGCTTAGTTCAGTCTTCAGAAATACCTCGATTGTCTGCTTTTTACACCCAGAAAAAAAATATGGTTAATTTAACAAAATTTAAACTAAATTTTAGGTTAAAATTTGCCATTAATGAGACATTAAATGAGGTTTATTTAACCAAATGGCAGATTTATATATTTTTTCCTTAATTGCCTACATGCAAATTTTGGAATTATTCAACAATCACATCACGAGAAACATAATTAAGACTAAAAAACCCCTTTCTGCCCCTACGGTAGCCAGAGATAGTGCTAATCCATGAGGTGAAAGTAACGTGGATCAGGTTAATATGAGGTGGTTGACTTTCCTAACCACATCCATCAGGTTAAAATAACCTGGATCAGGTGAGCGTATTTTTCCCTGAATGTACTTTAATATTTTAATTTCATCGAAAAAATTACCGTGAACTATAAACAGTGTAATAGATATAATCAAATCGAAATCCTGAGCAATGTTCTATCAAGCTAGCAGTGGCAAACAGTATACGGTTAAAAATCTTGGACTAAATTTTAAACTTTTTTGGACTACATATAGGACAATACCAAATAAAGATTATTTTTTATTCCAAGAAAAAGAATTTTCTAGTCCAAAAAAAAATCAATTTAATCCGCAAAAAGTTTAAAAAAAGCAATATATATATCAACTTAAATAAAAAATTATCTGACCAGTTCATGATTTGAACTCACGTCCTCTGATGTGCTGGTTCAACACCTTATCGTCCACCTAAGTTGTTAAGGGAGTTGCGCTTATTTTAAGTCATTACGAAAGCAAGTAAGCTTGGGGTAAGTAAGCATTAGGGATGGCAATTTTGGGAGTTTTTTCGATCCCGGGATATTCGTGATCGTCCCGAAATTCAAGAAGTTTTTATTTCGTTATTTTTTTTGCCAAAAAGTGCAACACATTCACTTCTATTCTTTTAAAGTGCATACTCTGTATTAAATTGATATAACAAAGAAGCACAATTTGTAACAATTCAACAAAAAAAAACCAAACATAAAATTTGACCAATCATATATCTTCAGTAAATAACAATGATTGGAGAGTTAAAATGTCAAAATTTCGCTGCCTTTTATATGGCCGTACATTGAATTGGCGTGGAAATGGACATTCAACAATAACGTTCAACTAACACATTCAACAAACACTTTATGGTAAGTATGTGTTAGTGTTGAGTCTACACCAAAATTTTGCGTGTAGAATTAAATGCCTAAAAATTTTTGTTCCTACAGCATACTAAGCTTTAGCAGTAATTGCTTACATAAAATTATTTTAAATCAGTATTTAAACAGCAATTGTTTTAAAATGAAATTTTTTTTAGATTGATTATTGTTCAATTATCCTTCAATAAATCAATTTCGCTTATAATACAGATTCTACAGCGCTTAAAACCTGGTGCGTCAGAGTTAATTTAACTAAGAAGAGTAACTCTTTGAGCACGATTTTTCTTGGAACATACTTTTTCAATACTGGCTACACTACGGAAAACAAACTAATCGAGCATTAAAAATTTATTTTCCTATTATAATTCTGCACATCTTTTACTAAAATGAGCGTCTTTGAAAAATTTTTCTTGGTTTTACAACAATATGGTCAAATTTAATGTCAATTTTTTCCCACTTTTTTTCCACGCTTCGTAATTTTCTTAATTTTCCATTTTGGTAAAAGATGTGCATACAAGAGTCTTTCTTCGAAAAACATTTAACTTTCTGGCGATCAGCATGATGATGTAAAATTAACATAAAAATTAAATTTTTTGTGTATGCAACAAAATTTTTTAGAAAACATCTTCTAAAATATGCCTTAATTTTAACCGCTTTGACCTAAAACCTCCCTTTAATTATATGCTATAGCACATTCAAATTAAAATAAAAAAGTCAATACATTTCAGTAACAACTAAATACAATACTCTTTCTATTTAGAGCTTAGTAAAAATATTC
The DNA here is from genome assembly GCA_963920525.1 of Dichetophora obliterata. Taxonomy (NCBI): domain Eukaryota; kingdom Metazoa; phylum Arthropoda; class Insecta; order Diptera; family Sciomyzidae; genus Dichetophora; species Dichetophora obliterata. Next base: position 20,673,481 of record OY986436.1, on the reverse strand, counting down.
CTTCTTTTGATCAAAATACGATCTTAATGAAATCAAAGCATCAATGGTTTCATCCTCTAATTTAGACCTTAATTTATTGCATATAAGATCTGCAGAGAAGAAGCACCGCTCCGCCTAAACGCTTGTTAGTTCGATCGTTGATCATTGAAAGTGGGATATCTGTGATGGTAGTTTGAAAAATTTTAGATTTAATTAAATTTTAGAAAAATTAGATATTTAAAAAATTGTTTTCAGCATTCCCGGGATTCGAATCGAATAATCCCGGGATAGTCGGGTCTTAAAAAATATCGGGATCTCGGAATTGCCATCCCTAGTAAGCATGCAAGCAGAAACGGTGATTCGAGACCCAGCAAAATGAAACTAAAATACAAAGTGTTTCTGACCAGTTCGTGATTTGAACACACGTCCTCTAAAGTGCTGGTCCAACACCTTATCCTCTCGTCCAACTCAGTTGCTAACAAAGTTACGCTTATTATGTGCAGCTTTACAAATGCAAGCAAGTTATATTCAAGAACGTGGGTTTGAGCCCAGCTTAATTAAACTGAAATAGGGATTAAAGAATAGTACTTTTTGGATAAAAAAATTGGATAAATTTTTGAGAGCACAAACTTGAGAACAGGTTGTTAAAAACCCATGCTATTTTGACAGCAATCTAGTTAAAATGATACTCAGTGGAAAGCAAATGAATTTTTATCAGGGACCGAAAATAACTGTTATTTTACAATTTTCAGATGAAAAAGGCATAACGAAAAAGTAGCCGGAGGACTTTTTTAAATATAGCATTATTATCGTAATGGCAGTAGCTTCGCGAATATTAAACGCCTTTTAAATTTTTGGCTGTTACTATAAAAATTAAAATTAACTGTTATTTTTTTGCCTATTATTTTTTCGGGCAAAAATAACAGTTACTTTTTACTTTTATTTTTTAGGTCAAAAATAACAGTTATTTTGTGCCTTTTATTTTTTCGGTCAAAAATATCAGGCAATTTGTATTTTTTCAAAGACCGAATAAAAAACTTTAAAAACTAAAAAGTTTTATAGCACAAAATGTGCGCGCTGATGAGACGATAAAAATTGCATAAACCTTTTTTTGGCGTTCAAGTGGCCTTTAAAAAAATTTAAATTGCCTGATATTTTTGACCGAAAAAATAAAAGGCACAAAATAACTGTTATTTTTGACCAAAAAAATAAAAGTCAAAAGTAACAGTTATTTTTGCCCGAAAAAATAAAAGCCATTTAATAACTAGTATTTTTGTCGGAAAAAATAAAAGTTAAACGATAACTGTTTATATCTGACTTTTTTGATAAAAACTATAACCGGTACGGCCCCTGATTTTTATTTTATAACGACATCTCTGTGTCAAACCGAATGTTTTTCAGCCCATGATTATTTTCTTAATTTTCTACATGCAGCTATATACAGGAACGTCCTAGATTGGCATAAAATAATACAATTAAATAAATTTGTATAAAATAGTTTTTGTATTCCTTTCAATGCTAAATTGGTTTTTTAGTTACTTTGACCAGTCGTCAAAGCTAGAACAAAGCAATCTTTGATCCTTTTTCAGCATATCAGAGCTTCAACTTTCAACTATAAACTTTTTTCATTATTCAAGATTTTTTAAAACATTAAAAAAAATAAATACTAAAGAAGGAATAATAAAAATTACAGATTTAATTTTTCTCGAGTAAAAACTCACATCATGTATAACAGTTAATATTTAATAAAATAAAAAAATTCTTCATATTTAAGCATAATATTTAATACACTTTTCCCACTAAATCAGCAGAAAATAAAGTCTACTTACTTCAGTGCGACGATATTCTGAATGTGAATAGCTGTCAACGTCATGAAGTTGTGCGTGGCCCCAACTTTACCTCATTTATTTTCCAGCCAAACAATGTGTGGGAAAACATAAATAATCTCAGAAATATTCTTACCACTGGCCTATACATCTGCTTGTTCAAAATATCCTTCACCATGTCCCCCACCACAACCCAAACACTGACGCAAAAAAAAGTGCAACCACAACACATGACATAAATTCAACGCATCCCTCTGCTTAAGCCTCGCTTACGTTGTGCTTCACATCGCAAGGACTTCGAACGCATTCCTTGAAGATTATGTTGTCGACTTCTGTCGAGTTTTATAAAGTTCTTCAGATTTATCTTCGCTGAAGTGCGGTGGTGCACTTAACTGACTAGCTGCTTCGCTGGCTGCCTGACTGGCTGGCTGGTTGGCTAGTTGTTGGCGCTTGAGTCTTGGTATGGATGGTGCCACCCTTCCAGCCAGTTCTGAAAAGCTGCTGCTGCTACTGCATATCTTCCGTTCATATGCTCGACATTATTTATGTTATTATCGCTGACTGGTTGAAGACTATTTAAAGCGCCTTAAAGTATGCTACGACATGTCATGCCGCTACATATTGTGAATTTCATGGTAGGAAAAATTTTTTTGCTTGTTTATTTGTTGTCGTACGTGTTGTTGCAAGTGTATATTTTTGACACTCTGCTTCTTCCTATAGTCCTTTGAAGCTCAATCCCTTGGCTATAGTCTAACAAAAGCCAACTTGAGGTCATTAGTTGAACCAACAGCAGTTAGTTTAATGTTTATTTTTTATTTTTCATTGAGGGAAGTATATTATATTTTGCAAAAGTTTAAAATATTTAAATGTCATAATTTAAAACTCAATAATATGACAACCAAAAATTAGGTTCGAAGGGCATTTGGCTTGACTATTTGTAAGAAACTAATGCTATATGATTTAAAAATCCAAATTACAAACAACAATTGAAGTGTGAAGTGTGTTGTTTTAAAATTGTGCATACTTATTTCTATTGTGCATTCTTATTTATCCATGCCCACCGCTAATACAGCTGAAAATTTAAAATAAGGGTTTCTTAAAAGCTAAAATTATTTTAACAAAATATTGGGTATGCTAGTTTAAACAGATATTATAGATATCTCAGCTTGAAATGACCACATTTGGACGATTGAGCGTGCCTCCCATTCATTTTATTTAATCCTCGAAAAATTCAGATGATAGAACAATATGCTTCGGTTGTATATTTAAATAAAAATTAAAAGTGACTTATTTAAATCAAAATTTAAAAAAATTACTCATTTTAAAAATAATGGATCTTGAGCAAGCGGGCAGTGGGACATGCCATATAGAGGGTAGGACATAACAAAGCGCAATTTGCAAAATTTTTAATTTATTTATTTAGTTACCAAAACATTAAACAATAAGCACTAAGTTCTTTTACAGTACGACAAGAAAAAATTTAATCAAGTTCGTAATATTATTAAGTATAAAAATGGAAAAACAGCAGCTTATATTTAAACATTTTTTTGAGGTACAAGTAGTTGTTATATTTTTTATATAGGTTATTGTGCATAAAAAATACTTTATAAAAATATTTTTTTAGCAATTTTCTGGCTTTCTATAGCGGTAGCAAAAAATGAAATTACATAAAAAAACATCCAAAACGGTTCGATAGATAACTCAAAATCTGTTGCTTTAATTTCAATGAATCTTATTGGATATTGTTCTTAATTTTGCCATTAAGGCACCCTTCCTAAATTCAAGTACCTATTTCCTTTTATTTTTTTAATTAACAAAAGAGCGCGCAAAAATTTATTTTTTTTAAAACTTTTTACTCAAACTTGTACCATAATTTCAAAAAAAAACCCCGGGGGTCGTTCGTAGGTGGGATGCTCAATTAATGACCTATACTTTAAAATGACATTTGATTTGTTTGTGTCAGATATATGGGAAAGGCCATATCCATCGAAAAACTGTAACAATAGTGCTCAGAAGCCTTTTCTCTATTTCACTTGTCTCAGTTTTACAGTTGAACAACATATATAAAAACAGATATTATTATTATTATTATTCTTTATTCTTATAGTAAAAAAGTTTACAAGATTATTCACTCAAATATACAATCACTAGAAACAATTATTACTTATAAGAATAGTATTGACATTTAGTATTAGAATAAATAGTCTTAAGTGCCAATTCAATAAATGTATAAAACTAAATAAATTGTGTTAACATAAAAAGTGTTTTGTGGGGTGAATTGAACTTAACAATATAAGTAAAAAGCAGTTATTAAAATTAACAATTATTATTAGAAGAGAAAAAAAAATTATTTCTGTCTAAAAAATAAAGAACAAATAAAAATTAGCTAATGGAGCGCAACAAAAATTCAACTTCCAAGTGGTCTAACTCAAAGATCAACAATTTTATTTTTCTTAAGAAAGTACTCAAATTTCTTTCAAAATTACGATAGTGGGTTGTGCGAAAAACTGGAACAGTCACGGTAGAATTTTGGTTCGTTCTTAAGTTGTAATAACCATATATCGGATTTTGCATACACCCACTTCTTTTAAAAAATCTTTTTAGAACTTTAAAATAATAAAGATGCCTTAACGGTAAGATCTTTAGACGCCTAAATAGATTAATAGATGCAGTCAAGCGATTTACTTTACAGATTATTCTAACGGCAGACTTTTGTAATATTAACAGGGGACGTATATTATTCAGATAAGCACCTCCCCAGCAACTCACACCATATTGTAATCTAGAATGAAAAATCCCGTAGTATATTTTAGTTAATGTACTTTCAAAACAAAAATGCCTTAGTTTATAAAAGCATCCTAATGAAGAAAAAAGATATTTCTTCAACAATGAAATGTGAGCGGTCCAGGTAAGATGTTCATCAACCATTACTCCTAAATATTTATAGCAAGGAACTCTTTCGACAACAAAGCAATTATTACTGCAAGGAATTCTACTGTTATAGGTTGAACCTAGGTCATGACTCGTATCAGATGTTAATCTACATCGACAACAATCATATCCATGAAAAAGGATATCAATTTCAGGCGAGACTATATTACACCAGCTAAAATACATTAGTTTAGTCCTGCTAACAAGTAACTTATGTTCTGCAAACCAAACTCTCAGTAAATAAACGTCATGATTTATATCTGCAAGAGTCACTTAGTTCGCTACAAATTTTTACTCTCTGCTTTCTGCAATTCAAAAAAGACATAAGCCAATTGTAAATAAAATCACGAAAGCCAACATTATGAGTTTTTTCAGAAGAATATTGTGATCAACCATGTCAAAAGCCTTTGTTATATCAACAAAGAGGCCAGCACAATTTTTCTTATCACCAAGACCTTTCTAAATCGATGTACAGAAATCAAGTAGTGCGTCTTCAGTTGAGAGGCAAGTTCTAAATCCGTACCGGCAAGAACTGAAAAAATGTTGTCTGTTCAGAAAAGCTAAAATCCTCGCCTTAAGGGCTTTTTCAAAAATTTTTGAAATTGAAGCAAGCAAACAAATAGGTCTGTAATTATTATTATCTCTCCTGCAACCTGTTTCAAAGAGCGGAATAACAATTGCGTCTTTGAGTTGGTTAGGAAATATTTCAGATAGGACACTTAAGCTAAATATATTTTTTAAAATATCAATTGTATTTAGTGCAATATTTTTCAGAATATTGTTTGAAATCTCACCAATGCCACCAGAGTTCGAGTTTTTTAAGGATTTGATTATTCTTAGTAGCTCAAGACCAGAAATCAGCTCAAAATAAAAACTGTCATTAGAAAGGTGTTCTAAATTGGAAGAAGAGCTTCTGCATGCTTCCTCCGGAAATAGAAACTGCCTAGACGTTGCAAAATGATTATTGAAATCATTTAAAATTTGCTTTATATCAGTAACGATATTAGATCCATTATTTAAAACGAACAATTCCGCGTGATTGGCCACATTCAGGACTGTGGAGTCGTCAAAAAATAGTTGCGACTCCGACTCAAACTCTAACCGCCGAAATTTTTAAAGTACGACTCCGACTCCGACTACGACCAAAGACAAAAATAAAAACCTCCTAAATTTAGTCAATTTATAAAAGAAATTCTCAAGAGCAGAATTTTATTTAAATTATTAATTTATTATACACATGTTAATGAAATTTCCATTCTATATATTGTATTATTCAACTCATTTTTTACAAAGTTAAAAATTGAAAATTCACTTTCAACCGATGCATTTGAAAATGGAAGAGCCAGTAACGAGGAGCTAATTTGCTTATTTTAGGAAATTTATTGAAAATTAATAATTGTATATCTGGAGTTCTATTATAGTAATAACAAATATTTACCCCTAAAATGTACCCTAAATAAAAAAAATAACCTGAATCTAGGGTTAAATCTTCTAAACTGGCAGCACTGGTTTTCTTTCATTAAAGAATGAATGCAATGATTTTATCAATCTTAGTGACTTATCAAAATTGTTTTTACTTGTGAGAGAACGTTAATGCTTTTGTTTGCTTCATTTTCTTCTTAATCATGAGAAAATTAAAGCACAAGTTTATAAGTGACAATCAGGGTGACTGTTGAAAATTTTAAAAAAGGAGGAAAAAAGCCGTTTTTTCAAAAACGAAAAGTCGCACAAAAGTCGAACATTTTTAACGTTTTTATTCAATCAACAAAATCAACACAACAAAAATCAACAAAATAAATAAGTCGAATTAAATAAATTAAAAAATAATTCATTACAAAAGATATAGTCAACTTCTGTAAAAAAAGCAAATATTTAAAAATTGAAAATATTGAAAAAAAAAATTGAAAGCATTTTTATTTTGGAAAATATTTGAAAAATTCTTTTTCGGAGTCGGAGTCGCGAGTTTTTTTAGCAACTCCGGCTCCGACTCCGGCAAAAACACCGCGACTCCGACTCCACGACTCCGACTCCGACTCCACAGCCCTGGCTACATTACGATTTAAAATGTTATTAACAACTTTCCATTCTTTTTTTGGGTTACCTTGTGCAATTATAATCTGGTTTTGGAAGTAATGATTTCTACAAGATTTTATTTCAATATTTAAATTTTTACAACTACGAGTATAACGTTGTTTTAAACTGACATTAAACGGATGTTTCCAGCATTTATTTTTTAGTTTATTTTTTAGCTTAATTTTCTTAAGTAGGCTACGAGTCATCCATGGTTTCAACATACGCTCTGAATTTCAAGAAACAGTTGCAGAACTAAAACTATTAATATGATTTTTCAAAATATTAAGGAATATGGTATATGCATGAGATACATTATGTTCGACTGACTTTTACAGGAGATTTATGATAATTTATTTCTTGTTGTCCAAAACTATTTAAAAGAATACCCGTTAGACAATGATCCGTCACACGAAGATCTACGTTTATTCCAAAACAGAAGTTGAGAGGTATTTTAGCGAAACGACCAAGTACATGGTCAAGACAAGTACCTGGCACAGCTCTGGTAGGCTCATTAACGAAGGAAATTAGTCCATTTTCAGCCGTGAGAGTAAGATATGAATCCAAATATTGGTTGGTGTGTAGTAGGTCTAGATTAAAATCACCCAGTAAAACAAGATTAGCCGAATGATCATTACTTAAAAATAATGAAAACTCATCTAAAAACAATGAAACGGGATGAGAATGAAATCTATATAAGCAAATAAAGTTAAAGATGTCTTTGTTTAAGCAGACAGAAATTTTTATTACATCTGCGCTTGTCAGAATCCAGCAATTTACATTACAATTAAAACAATCGTGCACGAATACACCTACTACACCTGCAGTATACAAGTCATTGGTGTAAGCAAAAAAAGAGAATCCGGGAATATTACAGTCATCGATTTCGAACGAAAAGATCCAGATTTCAGACAAAAAAATTATATCTGGCAAGTAGTTAAGTGCTTGAAGATTGCAAATCAAATTATCGAAGTTTTGTCGTAAGCTCCTAATATTTTGGTGTAAAACTAATAATTTTGATGGCTTAGTATAGAATTATCTTCAAAATTATTAATGGTTAATATGAAATAATATATATTCTTATATATAAATATATATAAATATTCTTATAAAAAATTAGTATATCTTATATATAAATATAAGATATAAAACAATATATAAGTTAAAGAAATCTGCAATCAACGATTGCTTAAGCCTGGTTACTGATAAATTTCTTAATCAGAATAATTCATTCATTACTGAAGGGTGATTGATTACTAAAATTAAAACTGATAACTTTTGCATGATAACTGATTTCTCAACAAAATTACTGAATACTTTAAAGTTATTAATGATTAAAGTTTTTTCTAAATGACCTCTATATTAATTATGTTGACTTTATATGATTTAAATACAAATTCTAAATCAAACTATCAAACAACTAGAATTTGTATTTAAAATCAAGTATGATTTAAACTATCAAACATTTAGAATTTGTATTTAAATCATATAAAGTCAACATAATTAATATAGAGGTCATTTAGAAAAAACTTTAATCAAATGGTAGAGCTCGACCAAACGGAAACAGCTGAAAACAAAATCAGCAAAAATTCTAAAAACAACTTCAGTAAACATGCTTTGTTAGTGCAGACTTCCAGCAGGCTGTTGGACTACATATAATAACATAAGCATAGAAACTAAAGTAAAACAGAAATACAACAACAAATGTGACATTATGAAATGGAGGAAAAACTGAGAAATTGACGCTTCAAATCTCATCGCCCCGATGGTGCAGTGCGTTAGCGCGCGCTTGCACGGGTATCACAAAGATTTCTGATGACGCTTTTAGCAGAGTAGAAATTGCAATCAGATCAGCTAGTGATTTTTTCCTTTTCATATTGAAAAAACTTTGTTGTTGTTGTTGTTTCTTTGGAAAAATTCGTTAGAACAATTAATTGTTCTAACTTTGACCTTAAGCTCAATAAACGATTTTAAACTATCAAACAACTAGAATTTGTATTTAAAATCAAGTATGATTTAAACTATCAAACATTTAGAAGTTATTAATGATTTTCTTAAGTAATCAAGTAATAAATTTGTGTTTAAGGGGGTCCTCTGGTAATCTATGCCAAATTTTAGCCTTTTTTCAAAATATTGTGGAAAGAGAACGAGTAAAGATATTTTAGTTCCGTTTTTTGATTTGGGTAGCTTAATTTATTGAAAAAAATACAAAATTTTGAAAAAGTGAATTTATGGACCGTTCAGAAAGTTCTCGGCCTGGTAACGAGGTTCTCCGGAAAAAAGGTGGGTCCAAATTGCGCACGATTCCAAGAGTAAACATCGTCTGAAAAAAAAAAAAATATTCAGTTACTTAGAATGAATGTCCCTATAGCCCCTACCTCGGAAACAAAAATTGAAATTTTTTTTTGGGGGGAAGCCGCCACTTTGAAAATGAAAAATCGAATTTCGACCTTTTTTTTTGTAGTCTAGTGTAGAAAAAAAATAGTAAACATTATTTTTTCGGCAAGTTTGAGGTAGGGGCTATAGCGGCGTAAATTCTGCGTCGTTTCATGCCTCATATATCAAAATCGGTCAAAAACTGTTTGAGTTATCGTGCGCAAAGTTTTGAAAAACATGGTTTCGAGAAAAACGCGTTTAAAGTTTTGACTTCAATTTTGAGGCACACAAATGACATTAACACATATTTTTTTAATACAATACTTACGAATATTAATCGGCAATTCCAGCCCCATAAAGTGTGCCTTCCTCCATCTCATAAAACGAGTTTTCCATGGCTTTTTGGGCTCTGCGGGCTGTGCGACCCTCTTTCGATGATGCGTACGTTTTTAGCTCTGAGCGTTGAAGTCGTTTTCCGTCGCGAGATTCAGCATACATCTCGGCTTGTGGGCCGATGACAATACCCATTGTTGACATTATTTTTAAAATACTTGTGAAGCCTTCGTTGAAAATGCAGGTTGCCAGAAAATTTGCGATTTCGACTGTGGTAGCACCACAGTGGATATGTTTCGGCGCAAAGGTCCACAAAAGCGAGTTGAACGATTCGTTACAATTTTGCGTTTCACCTCCAGTGCATCGGTTGAGTAGATCGTCGGATGATAACGCTTCGTATATGGGCTTTATTACTTGCAGAACCTTTCCATCAAGTGGGGCGTACGTGTGGTGAAATGAGGCTAATGAGCCTTCTGCTGCTGACTTTTGATAGGCGCACCAGCTGGACTCACCAGGTGGGCAATACATATGTTGTGGATTACTATCACTTGAACTTTTGTGATAATATGTTGACCATATTTCTTTTCTCATGTTTTCCACAGAGTCCTTATTACGTCGAATAGCAAGTCCATAGTAAGTAGTCAGCTCGCTTATGACTTTGTCTGTCAGTTTGCCAGTGCCTTTTCCACCGATGCCTTTGTTTTCTTTTTTGGCCTTGCGCAGCCGTGTGCCCATGCGTTTTTGCACGTGAGCGATGCACTCCTTTTTTGTGACAACGGGGTCGCCGTTATACGGATCAAGGTCTATAATGGCCTTGAAGGTTTTGCTGTCGCCATCTTTCAGCGTTCGAAAATAAACTGAATCTCGTTCGTTTGCTTCTTTCATGTGAACACCTGGGCTCAAAATCATTTCAACCCCTAAATCAAAACATGCATGTATACATACTGCATGTATACATACTGTGTGTGTATATTTTGTAATATCAATACATATTTTGGAAGAATTCCACAGAATTTTCGACTAATGACTGCAGGCAAATAAACAACTTTGCTGATGCGTTATTTTGACGAAAACATACCTACACAAAAATGCCTGTATCTCCTAAACTATTTCGAATTTTGAAAAATCCTTTTGGGAAAATGTTTTTGAGTATCTGAGCAATAGAAATATGAAAAAAAAAATCGAAAAAAAATTTTTCGGATTACCAGAGGACCCCCTTAATTAATTGTAATCAGTAATTTTTTTATAATCATTACACGAAAGTAATCATTACTGGCCATCCCTGACAGATAGCTACAAAATATTTTTTTTTTTTTTGTATTATTAAAATCACATTTCAGTTTTTTAAATAAAAAATTTTTAAATATCATTCAGGTTTTTTTGGTAGTATCATTGAATTTTTTGGTGGAATTTGTTTGGATTTTTTTTTTGCAGTGATAGCAATCCCAAGGATTTTAGGCCTTGCAATCTGCGAATTTCACTATCAAATAATACGCCCCTCTTTTTTATAGTACTTTTGTACAAAGTTTGGTATGTGTTAATGAAGCATTATTATTAGCCAACACTCAACAAATTTAGTCAAAAATTCCGGCGAAAAAAGTTACATAAACTGGTACAGATTAGATAAAGGATATAAATTAAACATAAAAGTGATGAGCCAATGGAAACCGACAACAATTTAAATGGAATATATTTTAAAAGATAAAGTGCGTCAAGTGCGATGAAAAACTAAAAAACTAACAGTGGTATTTTTAATGCTTTAAATGATTTGGATTTGAGCGGTAGAGAGGAAGCATCCTGTCAATATTTTAATCAAGTTTTTCGAAAAATATTATCAAGTAAGTATTTTTTTTAAGCTTGAATCAGAATTCGGACTATTTCTTGTATGTCTATAACCGATAAGATTTGTCGTTTTTGGGAAAAAATGGGAATTTGTTTGAAGAAAGCATAAAAGATTGGCTAAACTTGGATTTTTTTTTTGGCCGGAAGAAATTTTATTTGAACAAACATTAATTTCGCCACTAAGGCCTCTGCAAAAAGCTCCAAAAACGTTTGACGAGCTATCGGATAGGCATAAAAGAAGACGGACCAAAACATTAAAAAAATGTCCAGGCGAACACGTCGAATATGCAGTGGAAAAAGTGCATAAAGACAATGATGCACGCTATGAGTATCGATTTATAAACGACAATTAAAGGCATTATAATAAATCAATGCCTGGCAAGGATGCACTTGGATAAAGTACAGTTGCGAAATAATGCTGAATATTACAAAAAAAGGCTTTTTTTACCATAATTTTTTGGGTCTCCTATGCTCGGTAGACTCATATGGTTTAAAGGATTTCATAAACAACACTTTTAAGAAGTCATGTTTGAAATGTGATAAAATTATATCAAATGGTTTCGGAGTTATAATCAATTACTTGAAGTAATATGCGATGTATAACCCTTTGTATAGGGATGCTCCACTGTGCGGCGATTCACCTCCCATACATATTTTTTTAATAAAATAAGATTGACTCAAGATATATGGATGGTAAAACACACAACTTTTACTTATTTATTTAAATGAATATAAAACATTACCCACCTCAAAAAGTATAAGCTTAAACAAGGGTGTGTGACAAAGGATTTGAACAAAATTAAGCGATTTTTCATGCCAAGAGTTGCGAGCTCAAAATTTCAACTGAGACGTCTTGCCACTTTAATGGAAGAATACGCCAATTATACATTTATCGATTTATTGATCAGGTAGGTGAATAGAAATGTTGAAATTAAATAACCTCAACAAACTCACTCCACTGTCATGAGCAAATCGTCACCTTCCAATTTCATGCCGTTGGTTATTTCGAGTTTCTTGACGATGCCTGCTTTTGGCGCCTGCACTACCAATTCGATCTTCATGGCAGATAGAACGACAATCAGATGTCCCTTTTCAACTTTGTCACCTTCCTTAACACGAATATCAATGGCTGTTCCTGGCATAGGAGCTCCAACTTCGTTCTTGTTTGCTTTTGAAGTCTTGGTATGAATATGAAGTTCCTTAGTTCTTTATCGCGAAATTGGAGGCATCCTCAACTTCCTTCCTTCCACAGCATCTATACTTGTCTCATCGCTTTCTACACTAATATTGAACGCCATGGATGTCGTCGGAAACGTGTTTATATATTTTATTTTTTAAACTTTCTAGATATTGAAGTGACTTCAGTTTGAGAATTTCAATTGTTTTTTCTTGAATTCACAGTAAAATGTAAACAACAATCACTGTCATTCACAACGAAAGCTTGATTTTTACGATACGCTTGCAAACGTGTATCGTATGGAAATCCATAATAGGGAGGTAAAAAAAAAATCTGTCCGTCCGTCTGTCCATTTGTTTGTCTGTTGACCCGATTACAGCCGAATTTTGAAGCTATCAATTTGCTTTATTTTGGAAAATGAAGTTTGGTTTTTAAGCTTGTATCTAAAATATAAAGATTAAGTTCGAAAATGAACAAATTCGAATGAAAACCACGCCTATCTCCCATAAGAAATGACTTTAACAAAAAGGTAAAATCTCTTTATATTCCACTTAAAACTTAATGTAAGGCCTTGAACTTTTGTAAATGGCTTTGATATTTAACATCCGCTTTAAATATGAAATTTAACCATATCGGATGGAAACCACGACAAAGTGACTTTATGAAAACTGTAAAATCTCTTAAAACTCCACAAAAATTAATAAATAGACTTCAAATTCTGCACATAAGTTTTGATTTTTATTATGCTTTTTGAGTAAGCAACAAAATTTATTTTGTACTTTTTATTTTTTTTTTTTTCTCAAGGAAATCATAGTTTTGTGTCACGAATTTATAGTAAAAAAATGTAAATACCGCGAAAGTGAACAGCAATGACGCAACTTTTTTTTACAGAATGTAACTAGAATGTTCATAGTTTACGATTATGAAAACAGTTTCCCTCAACTTTGCTCAACTCACAACTATATCTCTGTTAATATAAGAAAAATTCAAATTTTTAAGGTTTATTAAAGTTAAAAAAATAAAATAAATAGTTACGTTATTTTAAAAAAAATAGATTTTGTTTTGCTGAAATACCTAAACAAATAGGTTACATCATAGTTTTATGAATTTTTTTTTAAATAATGCACAAAAAACTTTTTTAATTGCAGATAAACACGTTCGTCTCTGCGCGCACTCAAAGTAAAAAAAAATTACTTTTAAAGTTTATTGCTGGTAAACGGTACAATATTTTCAACCATTTTTTCACCTACTTAGGTATGCAGAATTTTATCCTCTTTCATAGGTACTAGCACTACTATGTAACTTTAAAATTTGTTTTTAATTAATGCTCACTTTTGCCATTGTGCGTCGTACCAAAAAGCCCTTTTACACAAACTTTCATTGTTAATTACTCGTATAACATACAGAACTATCAGTCATACAGTAGTATAGAACTATATTAAATCGATCTATTTTATTTTTAACACACAATTTTGTGATCTCGTCAAATTGGATTGAATAATATACTCCATATATACAGTGGAGTGGGTCATGGGTTTAAGTCAAGACGCTACTTCAAACCACAAATTTTTTGAAGTGAAACTTCTTAGGCGGCGATTTGATATTAAGGATAAAAATTTTCAAGACTCGTCACGAAAAAGTTTCATCATGAAAAATATATCGAGTCTCGTCACGTTTTTATGTCCACGATACATGATATATTATGTTTTTTGTGTTTTTTGTATGGGGCCCCCAGAAGGGCGGCAGATAGAGTGTAGGTTAAAAAAAAATTTTGAGGAGGAAAATTAATAGGACCAGCTCCTATATTTGACCTCCCTCAGGGTCATAAATTTTTTGTTGCATAGTATAATAGAAATATTTTTCTATATTTTGAGTTTTTTGTATGAGGACCCCCAGAAGGATGACAGATAGAGTGAAGGTACATTGAGGAGGAAAAATTAACAGAACCAGCTCTTAAATTTGACCTCCCAAGGCATCATAGATATTTTTGATATGAGCTGTAATAGCCATTTTTTTATATTTTGTGTGTTTTCTATGGGGACCAGTGATGCCATGAGAGAATTTTATAGTGTACCTTTTTGATCGAGAAAAATTTATCTTTTTGACTAAGAACATACTTTTTAAACCATAATCTTATTAAAAAATAAATAGGGGTATTCAATATGCAGTGCACTTGCATGTGCAGTTGAGGACTTGTGCATTTGTGCAGTTAGGTTTTCGTGAACACACTATAATCACTTTTTCAAAGCTGTCTACATTTTTCAATGTGCACAACTGCTCAAGTCCTCAAGTTTGAGGCTACAGTAGAGAAGCACTTGTGCAGATTTTTGACGTATGTGTACTTTGTTTTTGTAAAGTACACATGTCCTCAAGTCCTACACTACACTGGTAGTGCACTGAATCGTGAATACCCCTGTTGTTAAGTTTTTACTAAGGGTAAAAAACGTACTTTTCTAATTTTATAAAGCAATAATGCATATCTTAATTATCAAAACATATTTAATCTGCTTCGGGAAGCTTGAGCCGAACAGCCATAGACGAGCAACCATAAGCAATAGACATGGGTAACGCATCAAAAAATGCTGCGCTGATACACCAACCCAAGCGCATTTTACTGTATCAGCGTAATGCGTTAACGCAATTGCATCATGACGTAGTTTAAAATGCTATGATATCTAAATTAACACGATGTTGATCAGCACAGGATGTTTTTTAGTTCGATAACGTATTTCTTTATGTGGTCAGTTTGTTGAATGCGGTGAGTTTTGTGGTGTCTTGTCCTAGGCCCAAGTTGTCTTCACTTAGGAAAAATAAATGGAATCATATAACAAATCCTGAAACAGTATATCTGATTTAAGGAACTCATATTGCTCATAAATTAATTTAAAAGTTTGTAAGCAATAAGTTATTTATTAATATGAAACATTACTGAACAAAGACCATGTTTTTAGCATTCATTAAAAATTAACCAATTATATACTTCAAGCTTGCAGTCAAACTGTATTGCGTTCAAGGTTAATGTAAGCAATCACACAGATATACAAACATATTTCTGGTACGCAAAGCAAGTTGGATGGTACTTTAATTTCATGTATCTAGAAAACATGCAAGTCTAAAGAAAAAAAATAAGCATGACGCAAATATATTTTGATGCGGTTTGGCGTTGTTGCGTTACTTTTAACTATTAACACAATATTCATCTTCAACGCAAAAACAAACATTTTGCTTAAACGCTTGCGAACACATTTAAATATTGTTATAAAGGGTCCGCCAAATAACTTTTTTTTTTAAAAGTTCTATAAAAAAAACTACTGGATATTTTTTCAAATTTTTTTTTATTTGAAAGTAAAATCCTTCCGGTTAATAATAGAAAATAATTTTATTCAAATAGCTGCCTTGGCTGGCCATGCAGTAGCCTACACGATTGGTCCAATTTTTAAGCACATTATCGATTGTGTGCAGCTGTATTTCACCAATGGCTTCACGAATATTGTCCTTTAAAGAGTCAATTGTCTCTGGCTTGTCGGCGTAACACTTATCTCTGAGGGCACTCCACAAATTATAGTCCAACGGTGTCAAATCGCAGCTCCGAGGTGGCCAAATGACATCAGCTCTGCGGCTGATAATGCGATTTTCAAAAACAGGGCGCAAAACATCGAGTAGCTTCGGCTGTGTGGCACGTAGCGCCGTCTTGTTGAAACCAAATGTTGCCAATATCCTCCTCTTCAATTTTTGTGAACAAAAATTCGTTCAATATGGCCCAATAACAATCGCCATTGACTGTAACGGCCACTCCTTGCTCATTTTCGAAGAAAAATGGCACAATTATGCCTCTGGACCAAAATCTGCACCAAACAGTGACTCGTTTTGGGTGCAGCGGCTTTTCAATGTATGCGTGCGGGTTTTCTGTGCCCCAAATGTGACAATTTTGCTTGTTTACATACCCGCCAAGATCAAAATGAGCTTCATTTGAAAAGATGATTTTTTGGCAAAATCGGCATCATGATTTTCAAAGTGATGTCGCAATATTTCCCAGCGTTGTTCAAGCGAATACACAACCATATTCGTTTAGCGGAAGGATAAAACTAATTATCTGTCAAATCAGACATGAGCTAAGTGTTACCATTCACGAAATAAGCACTAGTTGAAAAAAAACGTTAGATGGCGGACCCTGTACGTATTGAAAGACCATTCCGTGAATGGCAAAGCATTATAACAATTAAACGCCCTCCAAACACTCATGCTTAACAGCATCCTTCCCGCAACTCCTTTTCCATATTTTAATGAGTTCATAAAAGGGCTTACACATCAGCGAGCAGGTTCGTCGAGCGGCGGCCATGTTCGAGCCAGTTCGCTAGTTAAGAAGCTAGTTCGACAGGTCGTCGAACCTGTGGGCTTGTTGGCAAAAATTTTTCATTTTCTCCGTCGGACAAGAGTTGTTCGACGAACGATTTCTATAATTTGAACGTAAGCGTCATACCTAAAGAAATTCTGTAGAGAAAATGAAATTCTTTATTGTTCATGTTGCTGCGTTATCAATATCTATAACAAAATGATGGCGAAAAACAAGAAAAAATCGAATGCTCGATGAACATGTTCGTTCAATTTGAACGCTAGCTTTTTTCAACAGGTTCGCCCCGCCATTTTGTTCGACGAACAAGTTCGCTAATGCGTAAGCCTTTTAATGCTCGCTTCGAACATTCTATCGCTATGTTTGAGGCGTCGTAAAATTTGAGCAAATTTTGCTCGCTGAATAAATATTTCCTCATTTTGCTAAACGCTTATTTGTGTATTAGCGCAGTAACGCATTTAAGTGCTTCAACTCAAAAGCGCAGCGTTAGCCATGTCTAATAAACAAGTAGCTAGAAATTATCGATTTTTTTATTGGTAGAACTTTTTAGTTAAGGGCTGCTTCCTACACACTGAACGTAATGAAAAGTAACACGTGTAAATAGATATCAAATTTATAAAAGAAAAACAATTTCTAAATTCAAAAATTTACCCTTTGAAAAAAAGGCGTACTTTCGTACTGGCGGGAGTAACAGTGCACTTCAAAAGGCACAATAGTACCACTTGTGGCATCACTGATGGGGACCTCCAAAACAGATACCCCTACAATTGATGCAATTTTCTCACGTCGAAATAACAAATCACAGACATACATATATCTCATATTGTAGTTATCACAAACCATTAAAATCAGAATTACCATTTGAAGCACCATTAATGACAGTGTAAATATTATATAAACAAAATATTTTTTATGCAGATTTTGTATTGTTTTTCTTTGAAAAAAATCTCTCTTACTCTTAATTTTAAGAAGTTGAACTTCTGTACTGAATACTTCTGTGCTTTTTATAATTTTTTTTTTTTTTTTAATAAAGCTTATATCTTCAAAAAATGTTCTTACATTATTGCTAAAAATGTTTTCAGTATTGTTTTGAAATAAACATCTCGGGTATACAAAAATTCGAAAATATAAGTTGAGTTAAAACATTTGGCCGTGGTTTATTTATTTTTAAGCGCAAAGTTCAAAGAGCACTTTTAATCGTTGCCTTAACTGTTTGAAAATTAAACTGTCATTTTTAAATAAAAACTTTTTAACTAGTTAATTTTTATATATTAAACCATTGGCAGCATTTACTGCAAAACTTATGTTGCGCTTGAATGATTCAAAAGAAGTATCTGCAAAATTAGACAACTGCAACTAAGAAAACTTTCATAACTTCTGAGGTAATTAAAAATAAAACTTTAAATTCACAGAAAAAATGTGGAAAGTTTAGAAAATAGCACTTAGTGCAGAAGTTAAGTGAAGTCGTTAAGATTGTTTAAGGAAAATATATGACAGTTTAAAAGAAAACGACGATAAATTGCGAATCAAATTATTTATAATGTGTCAAATTGAATATTTCAAAGACTTTGTATCAAATAACTAAGAAAAGGGGAAACAAATTTGTACCAACAAAGCAATGAAAGCACTGAAAATACCAGTTCAATATTAAGTATTATATCATGTTATCAAATATTAAAAAATCTGTACAAAGTAACGAAAACCAATTTTATTTCTACCGCTCACTCTAGCACAGCAAAACTGACGTTATTATTTTGGTATTAAAAGTTTTGTCAATTTTATGGTTTGCATGTTGGTCAATCTCAACATTGTTGGCATTTGACAAAGACCACGTTGTGATGATGTCAGCATATTGACGAAGATATGCGCCGAAAACAAGCCATTGCAACAAATGCCATAAATGCATTGATGCAGAGCTGATGTTTTTCCATGCGGTTTGATTGTGCAAATTTTTATGCGTTGTTCAATCAAAATGGAGCCATGTTTTTTACGCTTTTGAAAGCATTTTGAAAGTAAAGAGCTATGATTTAGATAATACAAAGACTTATTCAGATCTTCTTTTGCATCAAACTTACAGCATTAAAAGCCACTCTTAAGCTCTTTAAACTTCAATAATACCTTCAAAGGTTTTGTAAATCAACGGAAACGTTAAACCGTTAAAACGATATCTTGTCAAAAATTTAACCCAAAAAAATTCAAAAAAGTATGTGCAAAAGCTGAACAAAAACCCAATTCCGGTTGTAGCTAAATCGCTTCCCTTTCGATTTTTCAAACAATTTATTTTCAAAGGACATAAAAATCCACTCAATTCTTTGTAGGATTAACGCTTTGAAGGTAACACAAAATGTAACAACAAAACCACCAACAGCATCTCGGCACAAAAGAAAACATACAAACAAGCAAGCAAACAAAACCAATTTATATCAATGGATGCTATTTGTTCTATATTTCAAAGAAAAACAAAAACAAACAAAAATAAAAATAAAAAAAATAGAAATAAAAGAAAACTCAAAAAGCATTTGAAAATAACTAGCATACAAAAGCATTTAATAATATTTGAAAAACCAACAACAAGCAGCTGTGACAGCAGCAAAACGTATGGAACAAACCACATTGCATACCGTAGTTGTTGTTTTTGTTAGTGTTTGTGGGTAGTTGGTGGGATAAAAAAGTAGTAAAAAGTAGCTCAAGTTGTAGATTGCGACAGCACAAAAAGCGACCTAAATAATTGACAAAAACTAATGTGTCGGAATGGTACTCGTAGCTTCACTCAAATGAAATAAGCGCATATACTCAAAATTCTTTTCAAAACTATAACTTTTTTAATATCCGCAAACATTTGTTTTTTTTTTATTTCCTCTCCTTTTATTTTTCAAAAGAATGACAAAGAAAAGGAGGACAACTTAAGGTATTAAGTTGGGTGTTATAACAACATTTGAACTTAAATTTGATAGTCAAATTTGGTATTGGCTTTACAAAAGATGGTTTTAAACAAATTAATGCTTTAAAGTTCTTTGTGACTTTCAAAGGCAATGACTTTCAGAAAATAATATCTTTAAGCTAACATAACCATATGACCAATATGCGTACCAGAGAACTACACAAGCATACTTGAAGTTCAAGCCTTTTCAAGTACTTGAATTCAAGTATGTATCCAAACTTGAAAAAGCAAGCTTTAGCCAGCTTGCAAAAATACCAAACAGATACAAGCATTGGCGTCGGAAGCGGGGGGAAAGGGGGGCAGTTTCCCCCCCCCCCACTTTTTTAGCTAGATAAAAAATTTAAAAGGAAAAGTTATTCAAAATATCAGTTTTTTTACAACGATAATATTTTTGTATTATATATTTTCCTCTTCTTTCTCTCTTCTTCATGTTTCATGTGGAGAAATTTTGGTAAACTTTTTTCGCACCACCATTTGTACTGCCCCTCAATTTGTACTGTCCCCCCAGATGAAATTCGCTTCCGACGCGCTTGGATACAAGTCATATTCATGCTTGCTCGTTGGCTTGGCTTGTTAAGACTTACTTTGACGGGCAGAAGCTTGAAAAACTTGAAACGATCGGCAAAAGCTTATAAGCTCGCAAGTATCCAATTAATTGAATTTAAAGCACGTATCCAAAAAATTCAATGAGCTTGTGTAGGAAAAGCTTAGGCGTATTATGACTTTTAAGGGTTCTGTGGACTACGTGGTTGGCAGTTTTATGGGGCAGATGATTTCAGATCTGATGTCAGAATTTAAAATTCAAGAAGGCGGATAGAGATGCCACCTAGATTTTTGGGTATTTTTGCGAATTCTTGTAATTTTGAAATTCTGACAACGGATTTGATTTCGAATATAATGTCATAGTTTTCAAATTTAAGATGGAGGTTAGGGTTGCCACCTAATATTATGTATTTTTAAGAGTTTTAAACATCATTTAACAGTGTTAGGGAGTCACTGATTTCGAATTTGAAGTCAAAATTTTAAAATTCAAGATAATGGATACGGTTGCCACCTTAATTTTTTGTACTTTTATGAATTCGGGGCAGGCAAAAAAATAGTCCACCAAAAATGAGTTGCTGAATCCGAATCCGTGGTCAGAATTTAAAAATTATAAAATTTTGAAATAATAGGGTTGCCACCTATTAATATGTATTTTTAAGAGTCTTAAACATCATTTAACAGTGTTACGGAGTCACTGATTTCGAATCTGAGGTCAGAATTTTAAAATTCAAGATGGAGGATAGGGTTGCCACCTTAATTTTTTGTATTTTTATGAATTCGGGGTGGCAAAAAAAATGGTACACCAAAAATGGGTCGCTGATTCCGAATCCTTTGTCAAAATTTCAAAGTTATAAAATTTTATCATAATAGGGTTGCCACCTAGTAATATGTATTTTCAAAAGTAAAAGCAACCCTATTATTTCAAAATTTTGACCACGGATTCGGATTCAGCAACCCATTTTTGGTGTACCATTTTTTTGCCAGCCCCGAATTCATAAAAATACAAAAAATTAAGGTAGCAGCCCTATCCACCATCTTGACTTTTAAAATTCTGACTTCAGATTCGAAATCAGTGACTCCCTAATACTGTTAAATTATGTTTAAGACTCTTAAAAATACATATTAATAGGTGGCAGCCCTATTATTTCCAAATTTTATAATTTTGAAATTCTGATAGCGGATTTGGATTCAACCACCCAATTTTACCCTTTTGTTCACGCCAGCCCAGAATTCATAAAAATAAAAAAATGAAGGTGGCAACCCTAACCTCCATCTTAAATTTTAAAACTGTGATATTATATTCGAAATAAAATCCGTTGTCAGAATTTCAAAATTAAAAGAATTCGCAAAAATACCCAAAAATCTAGGTGGCAACTCTATCCGCCATCTTGGATTTAAAATTTTGACATCAGATCCGAAATCATCTACCCCCACCCCCTAAAACTGTCAACCACGGAGTCCACAGAACCCTTAAAAGTCATTATACGCTTAAGCTTTTCCTACACAAGCTCATTGCATATTTTGGATACTTGCTTTAATTGGATACTTGCCTTCAATTTCAAGCATTTCAAGCTTTTTGCTTTCAATTTCAAGCTTTTTTGCCGAAGGCATCAAGCTTTTCTTTACTTGAAACTTCGTGCCGTTCGCTTGTAAGCTAGCATACTTGCAAGTCGCAAGCTGTAGTGGGCTTATTTATATTCAACTACAAGCTATACTTGATTTAAAATTATCAAGCTCAAGCTAGCTTGAACTTGTATTTTAAGCAAGTACTTGAAATAAACTTCAAGTAGGCTTGTTCTCTGATGCGTACCAATTCCATACCATAACAATCTAGTGAATTAATATTGCAAATTTATGCAATTGCAAACATTTGCCGCAAATTCAACTTGTTGCAAGACTAAACACGGCTAATTTGTAAAAAAAAATTATCGGAGGTTTTATTTTTTTATTTTACTTAAATCTGTAATATTATGCCGAAAAAAGTGAGGAAGAAACAATAGTAGACTCTTTAATAGAAGAGCTGTTCTATTAAATCATTTTCAACGAAGATATTTCCCGTGGTTCACAAACTCTATTAAACAGGCTTTGAAAAAACGGCATAAGGCCTGTACTCTTTTTGGAAAAGAAATCCTACAGATTTAAACAGGGAGGACTTTAGAAGAGCAAGAAACGAAGCTTTATCGGTAGTGAAACTGTCCAAAAAACGATTCTTTTCATCAAGGCTAAGTTCGTCACAACCTGCAAAGAAACTCTGGAATAATCTAAAGGCGATCGGAATAGGATATAAGAACAAAATTGCAGGGTGTCAATTAGATCCAGATGCTCTAAATTCGTTCTTTGCAGCCAGCCCCGATATTCGCCAGCTCCGTCTATTAGTCCGAATACCGCTAATATGTTTCAGAAGTTTGAGTTCACTGCAGTAGATGAATCTGATGTTGTAAGGTGTATCTTAAAGATTAAATCGAATGCTGTCGGTGAAGATGGAATAGATATTAGGTCTATTAAACTCATACTTCCTTACGTTATTAGTTCCCTTGTGCACATTCTTAATCACTGTCTAACAAGTTCTACATTCCCTTCCATCTGGAAAGTCGCGATAATAATTCCAATAGAAAAAAAACTACAGCTGCCATCCCCAGTGATTTTCGACCCATAAGTCTACTATCCTCAATTTCAAAAGTTCTTGAATCTCTAATGGCGGAACAAATTTCTAAATATCTCCTTGAACAGAATTTACTCTCTCCCTTGCAGTCTGGATTTCGTCCTGGACATAGCTGCTCTACCGCAGTCGTAAAAATTCTGGGTGATATAAGAACTCCGTTTGACAGGGGACAGATCACCTTGGTTTGTTTGTTGGATTTCTCGAAAGCGTTCGATAGTGTCAGTCACCTCTTGCTATGCACGAAGTTAAAAATGTTATTCAACTTTTCAGATACTGCTGTAAAACTACTGAAAAGTTACATAGAAGGGAGGACGCAGAGAGTTAAAATAGGAAATGTATTTTCAGTGATCAGGCGAATTAGTAGTGGAGTACCCCAAGGATCAGTACTTGGGCCGCTACTCTTTACAATGTTCTTAAATGACATTTTTTCGGTCTGCAGATGTCTCAATGCACGCGTACGCAGATGACTTGCAACTGTATTTTTCAGACCTTCAGGTCTCATTGAAGATTTATGTGCCAGAGTAAACGATGACCTGCTAGAAATCGCCAAATGGGCCAGTAAAAACAACCTCTGCTTAAACCCCAAAAAATCTCATGTGCTACCTGTTATGAAATATAGATACCCATTTACTGAACTGCCTCATATCTTCTTTAATGGAACTAAACTTAGCCTTGTTAGCAAAGTAACTAATCTCGGTTTTATTATGAATTCCTCACTTACGTGCGAAGACCATATCAACAGTGTGGTAAGTAAAGTTTATTAACTGATAATTAGTCGTGCCCAAAATAACCTTCTCTGAAGTTGTATATAGCAAGCTCGATTCGAGGTCATCACATAAGCTATTAGTGGCATATAACAACGCAGCTCGATATGTTTACGGTATCCGAAGGTTTGATCATATATCAACACACAGTAATCGCGTTCTTGGCTGCGGTATTATAAGCTTTCTCAATGCAAGAAACTGTATTTTCCTTCATCGACTTATATATTCAAAAAGTCCTTACTATCTATTTGAAAAACTTGAATTCTGCAGGTCCACCAGAAGCCTTTTTTTCCTAGTTCCCCCCTTCAAATACAGTGAATCTAGTAGACTGTTTTTCATTAGTACAATTAGACTTTGGAATACCCTTCCAAATAGTATTAAACGCATTAGCAACAAAACAACTTTTAAGGGCCTCATCTATGACTATTTCTCCTAACTAATTTTTTTTAACTTTCTCATTATTTATTTCTTACATATACTCTATACTTTAACTTCTAACTTAACCGTTTAACTTTAATTTCTCACAATAAATATACTTCTATCATTTAACTTAAAATTTTATCTAGCACAAAGTTTTCCTATGAATCTGTTGTTATTTATTTAAATTGTTACTTTGAGTTTCTGTTGTAAATTATTGTATTGTTGCATTTAAAAGAATCAATCTAATATGCTAATATTTTTTATCAATAAACTAAACTAAACTAAACTAAATATGTAGTTTCTTATTGAGCGCGGATTTTTATGCAATTACATATATGTTGCATATTCTGCATATTGCAAACATTCTGCACATAGTATATATCTTGAATACGCTGCATATATATTGCATACTATGCATATATCTTGTATACAACTTGCATACGTTGCATACATCTTTCATACAATTTTCTTACAACTTGCATACAATTTGCATACGATTTGCATACAACTTGCATACAATTTGCATACAACTTACATACAATTTGCATACAATTTGCATACAACTTGCATATGTTGCATATATTGTGTCGATAAGTAATAATCGCTTAAGTCGACTTAAGACAGAACTGAGTTGTATATAAAGGTATGCTCCACGCATATAACACAATGAACACACAAAATCTCAACTTGCATATGTTGCATATATCGTGTCGAATGACTTTGAAATTAGACTAAACCCATCATCCCAAATGCGGATTATTTTTTCAAAGATAAAAGCTCCATCAATGGCCTTAGGGCATGAAATTCCAATAACGTCTTCTTTTTTGTACCAACTTCAAATAACGGAATTAAAATATGCGTAAATAATCGCATGATATGCAAAAAATTATGAGATGAAAATATATAACAATAAGTTAATGCACACCACTTAAACGTGGCTCCAAGAATCCTTACAACAACAACAGCAACAACAGGATACTGTCAATAACTTCATTAATTTTGCATACGCACATAACGTTTATAACTCTGTGCGTGTGTGCGCTAGGGAGAATGTGTGATGGCGTATGTGAGCGTATGTGAATGTGGCTAAATGTATTACTGTAATTGCTTATCTGTTCGTCTGTAAACGGGTGGATGGGTTTGAATGGCGTAAACGGCTTGGTTGGTGTTTTGATTTATCCGTTTGCTGAAATTTCAGAAATCAGAAATTTCCGACGTGCTGAAGGGAGCGACCGTTTGTAATGTTTTGTTTTTCACATGCATCTGTCAAGATTAAAATCGAAATTGCTTCATTTCGTTGGTAGGCTTGTTACCAAAACAAATAATTATGTTAAAAAACTTGTGCTTTCTGTATTTTAATAGAAAAATAATGCCAAAACATGAAGCAAAACTTAATTCTATGATCAACTACAATTGAACATTTGGTTGTGAAAATAGCCACCTTTCAGTTAGAACACTAGTTCTAACTGAAAAACTCGTTTCATTTCTATGGTGCATTTCGACAAACTATCGAACACCAATGAATATTGAAATAAATGAAGAATCAACTAGAACAGATGGCAACCCTTGATAGAGTTGATGGCGGTGATCTATAAATAGCCTACTGCTTTGAAATGTCATATGATTAGCAGCCATACAATTCATAAGAATGAATTCCAAAATCTGCACATTCATATGCTAGTTTAAACAGTGAGTTGATCACAGCTTAATCACTCAAAGACTACTGAAGAGGAAAATGTAGCTATTTCCGAAACAGACTGTCTAGTCAGCTAAGTGATTGACTCTGTACAGAGTTGTTGTTGTTGTTGTTGCCTTCTTGAAAACTTACTTGATCGAAAGCTCACAATCTTAATTCAATATTTGTTATTGTTTTTGCCCTGATTTGTTAATGTGTGTTACTGTTTAAAATCATTGACTCTCTTGTTGTTTATCTCTGACCTGCTGGTTCAATATATTTCTTAAAAAGATAATTGAAATTGTAACACACACTTTTTAAAAATAAACAAAAAAATAATGCAACTGTGGTTAGATATGAAAAAAAAAATAACTTAGAATTATTTTTGTTGCAATAAAAACAGAAATTTTAGACTTCTTCAAGTTGAAAGTTTTTTGCATATACTTTGCATATTGTTTGCATATTACATGCATATAACTTGCACATAAAAAAAAAACTTAAGTAAACTCTATACCATATAGGAATATAAAGGTAAGAACCGTTAAAACACTTTTTTTGAGAAAAAACAATTTCTGCATAAAAATCCGCAGTCTAGTTGTAACATTAGATACATTCCAAACCGATATTTTTTTAAGAAATAGAATGCGACGATGACGCAGTTGAGGAAGTTCTTTGTGATCTTGATAAAATAATCCTTTTTTTGAATATTTTGCTGTCGAGGAGTTTTTTGTCTTCAGCTGTAATCAGTTGATCAGCTGTTTGAGCTTGCAAACCAGTGTTGCGTATGCGTAGCATTTACAAGCTACAGGTTTTCAGAGGTGCATTTTTTCAAAAACGTAGCAAGTGCAAATCTATGTATTTTGCAAGTGTAGTGCATATACATATCGTCATATGAAATAAAAAAAGCCGTAAGTTATCAAAAATTCCAAATAGACATTTTTATTGATTACACGGTGCTACAGTGAAAATGTATTTTTTAAGTGACATAGCACAGGTTGTAGATCTGGTCGAGTATAGCATGACACCATACTTGAAATTGTTAATACACCCGCATAATCTAATTTTACCGTTAAAAACCCGATTTTCAGGTACTGGACGAATTGAAAAATCATCAACTCAGCAATTTTTTTACCAGTTTTCGATTTTAAAACGGTTTTTAAAATATAAAAGAGAAAGCTTTTAAAATATGTACATGTCTTTAAAACTTTTACAGAACTTTTTGAGTTATAATCGGCCGAACCTAACATTTTTACCTTTTTTTAAATTTTTCTAAAATTACTGGGATTGTTTACTGCAAAAGTTTTGTTAAAGGCTACTAAAAACGTAATAATTTTATAAAATTATACTTTATGAAGAATAAAATTAATGTTCATTCATAAAAATCGGATGAAAATTTACTGAGTTATTAAATTTTTTTATAAATAAGAAATTACGTCTTCATTGCTCAATGGGTCATGGGTGCGTTCTGACGGTTCCATTAAATATATTTTTATGATTTCTGTTAATATTGGTGTATTTTTTATATAAAAATGACCCTTTCTTTTATTTTCCTATTCGGATATAATCTTTTAGACAGCCCCAAGATTATGTTTTTACATTAAATCTGTTTATGAATAAGGCAATATTTTAGACTTTTTCCTTTTTTTTTTTGTTTCATCGCAAAAAGTTTATCAGACTGTGATCGATATAAGGATAGTTTTCAGAAGAAATTATCACTGTAAAATTGGTCTCAAGCAGAAAATTTATTTCAATTTAAAATTATACAAAATAACATTTTCAGTTACATAGATACATTTGTATTTAAATAAATATTTTCAATATTCTTACTCCGTATGAGATACATTAACTTTGTCACTCCGTTTGTAACGATCATAAGAAGACGGTGCTGGTGTGGTGTTCTACTTCATTTCTGTAACTAATTTTGATGCCACTGTAACGGCTGGACCTATTAATGGCTTTACGCCGTACTTTTAAAAAGGAAAGAAAGGAAGGAAGAAAGTCTTTTAGATTTTTAGACTTAGCACAAGACTGACTCTTTATTCAATTTTCCAGATCTATATAAATTCAAAATACCAGTATTTTTCTTCTATACTGCAGCCAAAACTCCTCCCCATATTTTCACATACATTGAAATAAAAAGTAGCCAAAACCAATTAATTAACATATTGAGCAATTTCTTTACATTTATAAGTTCTTTGTTTTCTTTTATTCTTACACTTCAAATAATTACTATTGCTGCGCTTGCAATTTCAATGCAGCAACATTGTTTGCGTCAGTCGCGATGTAATATGAATCATTTGACCCAGTGCAGAAATGAAGATAAACAAAACGAAAATTAGTTTGTTGTCATCAACTCAAATATTTACTGTACCGTGGGCTGGCTGTGCTATGACACTACACTGGTATAGAAAGCATCGTATATTTTTTATCATTTTTCATTCTGGATCATTTTTAACTAACCATGTCTGTATGTCTGGCATTATAAAATTGTACATACATATAAACTTATCTTTAAAAAATAAAGATCAAAATAAAAAGAGCAAGATCCGATGAAAACTACGCATACCTCCCATAAAAAAGACATTTTCAAAACGGCAAAATATCTAGAAATACCATAAAAATTAATGTAAAGACTTGATTTTTTGAACATGAGGTTTCATAGAAAATATGATCTTTAAGTATTAAATTTATTAAAATCGAATAAGAATTGGCACTACGAAATAGACCCCAATTGCAATAAGCCCCAAAAAAAATGAAGTAAATCCCAAAAAAGTATGAACTTTTGTGTTACTTCATATGAAATAACTCCGAATTTTTTGGGGCTATTTCATAAATTTTGGGAAATATTTCATTTTTTTATTTGGGTCTTATTTCTTTATGGAATAAAGCCTAATGAAATATGCCCCAATGAAATTTTATTTGAAGCTTATTGCATTTTGATTTTTTTGGGGCTTTATTTTATTTGGTTTGGGGGATATTTCATTTCTTAAATTGGGGGTCATTTCATTTTATTTGGGGGTTTGTTCAGTTTGTTTAATTTAAGTTATCGAAGAGTTGCTTACAATAAAATTCAGCTTATTTGTTTTTTACAAAATTGCCTTTTGTGCGCGTCTTTTACACATTATTCCTTCTGTAAAAGTCACATATGAAACCAATTACATGGTAGAAGGCTTTTGGAGACTATCGTCGGCAAACTAAGAGAGCGGTAAATTTAAGAGGTGCAGGCATAGACTCTGACAATAATGTCTATTTGCACGAGAGTTTATCTGCTGAAACAAGAAGAGTTCTTCAGGCTGCGATTATCTGCAAGCGCAAAAAAGTATTTTCAACGTTTTTACTATTCGTGGCTCCGTGTACATCAGAATGCGGAAAAATGGAGAGCCAATGAAAATTAATAGCATTGAAGAAATGCATGCTGCCATCGGTGACGCTGTACGTGAAGATGTATGCTGATGATTTTATATTAATTATTTTATTTTTTATATCATTTTATCATATTTATCTTCTATGTTCTATTCTTTTTCTTCCTACAATTTATTTATATTTCTTCTTCTCTCTCTCTCTTTATATTTTTTCCCTTTTTATCATACTTATGGTTGCGTTTTTTTCTAGTAATTGTGGTTTCTACTGTCTTAGGTACTAGCGATATCCAAAAAACCCTGATTGGCGTTCTGTGTAAGCAACACTCTGGTCTGAACATTGTTCACTTTAACGCGAGAAGCCTTAACGATGTTAGGCTTGATATTGTTCGACATTGCTTTGAAAATTCAGCTGTTCATATCATTTGTGTCTCTGAAACCTGGTTTCATAAAGACATAAATGATTCTTGTCTAAATATAAATAATTTTAAGCTTTATCGAAATGATCGTACTGATAGGAAAAGCGGGGGTGTTGCAATTTACTGTAGTGATAAGTTAAATGTGAATCTGTTAGGAATGTCCAGTGGTTCTGAGATAGAATTTATTAATATTGAAATTCGTGTTAATTGTGCTACGCTGTTTGTGTCGTGTGTGTATAATCCCTATCGTAATTGTTGTCTAGATCAATTGTTTTCTACTCTGTCAGATTGTGCAATTGGCTACGATCATTATGTTATGTGTGGTGATTTTAATATAAACATTTTGTGTAAAGATAATGTCGTTAGTCGGTTTACCGATAGACTTTCTGAAGTTGGTCTTTAAACCGTTAATACAAGCATACCTACTCGCTATGCAAATAATGCTTCTGCGAGCTTATTCGATATTTTTGTTGTCTCGGATATTTCTTCTGTGTTGCTTTTTGACCAATTGTCGTTTGTTTCTGACCATGATCTCATTTTCTGTTCTTTAAGTGTAAATATTACACCAGTTGTTATTGAAAAAACAATAACTTTTAGGGATTATAAGTCCATTGACTACGGCTCATTGTTTAGTGACATCTCTTCTATTAACCCTTCTGCATCCCTTGGATATGTGCCCTTCCTATGATCCTTTGGGTCAATATGACCCAATATTAAAATGTAAACAAAATTTCATATATAATATAAGAAATTTATTTGTTTTGTTGTTTTTTTATTTAGTATAATAAAAAATAATGAAAACTAAAATAAATAAGCCCTTCCTGAGCAATTATTAAAAAAGAATATATATATAATAAAATTAAATTTTAAATTCAGCCTTTTTTTTTTGAAAAATAATAAAATAATAATTATATTTTTAATACTAATGTATACAAATTTAAGAATTTTTGTGACAATTTATACACAATGTTACCATGTGCTCTTTGCAAATAAATTTTTTACAAGTATCACATTTAGTGGAATACTTATTTGAATTCCTTCCATGTTGACAAAAGAAACACCGCTGTCGTTTACAATATTTGGTAAATTACTGGACAATGGTGTATTTGTAGTATTTTGTTTAGAACATTGCGAGGCACCTGTGAGATCATTTTGTTGCTGAATATTATTAACAAGATTTCTTGCTGATGGTCCATGTGGCAAAACCTTTCTTCGCAAAATATGCTCATTTATTAGCTGATCTGCAAGTTCTACTAGATAAAGCCTGCGTCTGAAGTTTTTATTGAAATTCCAGGCAGGATTCATTTCAGTCCATATGACGTAGGAGTTATATGCTGATACATCTATCATATTTGAAAATAATGCAACAGGCCATCGCTTAGTCATGCGCTTACATGTGTAATTAGCAACTAGTTGGTCAAGCGCATCAACTCCAGCTTTCGTTTGGTTGTAATGATGTATTATTTCAGGTTTTTTTTGTTCATCGTCTCTTACATCGGCTGAATGATGAAGAGAACTTAAGAGGAGAACGTATTTATTTTTTTTTTTGAACATAGGATGCTATAGTTATATCATTTGAAAACAAAAAATCAGAGTGCAATACAGGCTTTTTTTTCATATCCAGAATTTTTGGTGGCAAAAAAGTTTTATTTTTACGGACAGTGCCAACTAATGTAATATTCCGACAAAGTAGTTGAATGGCAAGATTGTATGTAGTAAAAAAATTATCACATGTGATTGTGCATCCCTTTGGGAGAGGGTCTGATAATGTTAGCACCACTCTCTCACCTAAATTAAAAATATGGAAATATAATAAATGTAATACGAAGTACAAAAGTCTCACCTTGATTTTTTTTCTGGCTGTGTATTTCTTGTTCTGCCTGTGTACACTTCCATATTCCAGGCATATTTAGTTGTAGAATCGCAAAGTGCCCAAATTTTTATGCCATATCTGGCAGGCTTTGATGGAATATATTGCCGGAAACTGCACCGACCTCGAAATGGAACCAATTGTTCATCTACGGTAACATTTTCATGTGGATTGTAAAAAATTTTGAGCTGATTACTCCACTTGTCCCAAACGTTTCGTATCGGTGCAAGTTTGTCACGAATTCTTCTTTCTTCTCTTTCTTCAGAGCTGTCAAACCGTAGGCACTTTGATATGCTCGCAAATCGCTTGAGACTCATTGTTGCTCGAAAAATAGGTCTTCCGTTTTTTTCATTCCACAAGCTAGTGAGATTTTCTCCATGAGATTTATAAACTCCTGCCATTATTTGTAATCCAACATATGCATCAAGCTCTATCATATCAATGTTTTGCCAATTATTTCCATATAATTCTACACCTTTTTGATTTGTCATTTGAATCACAATATTTTTTATATTTGGTGATATAAACAAATCGAACGAAGACTTTATATCTGTAACCATAGATGTTGCTGTTTTGGTAGGTCCAGGCTTATTCAATAAAATTTGATTTTTTGGTAACCTGCCTGTTTGAAGTGGAGGCTGTTCTTTCCAAACTACACTTTTGCAACGAGTATATATCTATAAGAGATTTCACTCGTCGCTCGTTATTTTTTACTCGCCGATATTAGCCATCCATCGACAGGATAGGGTATTTTGATGGGACATTTATTTTATACCCCTTCAAAAGTGCGAGTTTGTTTACATTTTGTTTTCTATATTTTGATCATTTTAGCTGCGTGCACAAGGGAGCAAAAAGATCGGTATTTTTTAATGTGCTTGCCTGTTTCTTCTTATTTGAATATCTGAAGAAATATTGCAAATTTTATGAATGAAAATAAAATTGTACAGCTTCTTATTTGCATGTGCATGGTTGCCGAGTTTATTTTGTTTCCAGCTGGACATTTTTGTTGTGATTTGTTGTAGCTATATTTTGGTTGCTGCTGCAGACAAGGATTATTAGATATTTCATTAGCTGAATTGAAAGACAGAATTCTGATTCGGCTAATGTAATAATTATTGGATAATAAAAAAATGTAGCCATAATAAATAAATTAATAAATTTAAAATAAAACAAAGAAATATTGTAGATTTAATTAATGAGAATAAAAGTTATATTTGATACAAATTTTACAGGTTATTATATATATGTATGTGTGTTTTTTTCTTTCATCTTCTTTAGTTTGTTTCTAGCTGGACATTTTCCTTGTAGCAATATTTTGCTTGCTACTTTGGATACTCAACCATAATTTTTAGATACTTCATTAGATCAATAAAAAGATGAAATTCTGATGATTCGGCTAATGAAATAATTATTAGTCAGGACTTGAAAAACATTTTTTTAACAAAAATGCTTTTAATAAATAAAATTAACTTGAATTAACAAAATACTTGAATTAACAAAATTTCTTCAAAATCAAAGAAGAATTTATTGTATAAAGATATTCTCTGACAGGCGTTGTCCTGCCACCGCCTTACTGCCATATATGAATTTTCATGCTAATCGGAAAAAAAAACATTTTGTTTTCTCCATTTTCAGTATAGTTGCCGAACATAGATACGTTGTGAGTAGAAGTTATCAAATTTCGAAAAAAATTTAATCAAAATCACATTGCAGAGTTTTTTAAAAAAATGTGCAGAACAAATTCCAATGTTTCTTAAAGCATAAGATGGAAAATTTTATTAGCTTTTAAATAAGTATAAATTGATAAAAATTGCTTCATTAGTTTCATAGTGATATGAAAAATACTGAAGAAAAAATTTCTTGTTTTTTCGAAAATAGATTTTTTTTGCCAAAAAGCCTTTGCGCGACTATTAAGGGGACTTTTCGAAAAACGTTGAAAAAGTGGGACAGTCTAATATACATATATTCTATTTATTTTTATTTTTCTTAATTTTTTAAAATAATACACTACCTTCATGGTTAGAAATCTTGGAATAAATTTTAATACAAGCTTTAAAAAGTATTAAATTTTGTAAAATTTGTAAAAAGTGTTAGTAAAAATTAATTACAAAATTCGTAAATTTTTTTATTAAAATTAGTTCTACATTTTAATACAGTTAAAATATTAAAACGATAGGTATAAAGTAAATTAAGCTCAAATTTTGGCACTCGATTTGTTTTGAGTTCTAGATGGTTTAAGGGAAAAATATTTTACCACACCCTCTTTTACCGCCTACAAATCAACACAAATGTCATATTTTGGACGGTTTTGGTTGTATTAGACTAAAATTTTGTAATATAGCTTATACAAAATGTTTTTTTTCCGATTAGCATGAAAATTCATATATGGCAGTAAGGCGGTGGCAGGACAACGTCTGTCGGAGAATATCTTTATACAATAAATTCTTCTTTGATTTTGAAGAAATTTTGTTAATTCAAGTATTTTGTTAATTCAAGTTAATTTTATTTATTAAAAGCATTTTTGTTAAAAAAATGTTTTTCAAGTCCTGACTAATAATTATTTCATTAGCCGAATCATCAGAATTTCATCTTTTTATTGATCTAATGAAGTATCTAAAAATTATGGTTGAGTATCCAAAGTAGCAAGCAAAATATTGCTACAAGGAAAATGTCCAGCTAGAAACAAACTAAAGAAGATGAAAGAAAAAAACACACATACATATATATAATAACCTGTAAAATTTGTATCAAATATAACTTTTATTCTCATTAATTAAATCTACAATATTTCTTTGTTTTATTTTAAATTTATTAATTTATTTATTATGGCTACATTTTTTTATTATCCAATAATTATTACATTAGCCGAATCAGAATTCTGTCTTTCAATTCAGCTAATGAAATATCTAATAATCCTTGTCTGCAGCAGCAACCAAAATATAGCTACAACAAAATCACAACAAAAATGTCCAGCTGGAAACAAAATAAACTCGGCAACCATGCACATGCAAATAAGAAGCTGTACAATTTTATTTTCATTCATAAAATTTGCAATATTTCTTCAGATATTCAAATAAGAAGAAACAGGCAAGCACATTAAAAAATACCGATCTTTTTGCTCCCTTGTGCACGCAGCCAAAATGATCAAAATATAGAAAACAAAATGTAAACAAACTCGCACTTTTGAAGGGGTATAAAATAAATGTCCCATCAAAATACCCTATCCTGTCGATGGATGGCTAATATCGGCGAGTAAAAAATAACGAGCGACGAGTGAAATCTCTTATAGATATATACTCGTTGACTTTTGTCCTTAGATAAATATGTAACTGAAGTGCTGTGATCTATTTCTACTGCGTCTTCCAACTCAACGCTTTCAACGCTATTTTTTGACGATGAATATGATTCGTCCTCTCCATCGCTGTTGGGTGAAAAAATGTCGTCTTCATCACTATCATCAAAAATGTCATCATCTTCGTCATTCATTATTTGTTGCAACTGAAGCTCACTAAGAATCTGAAGCAATTTCATCATGGAACAATCATATATTAGAAATATTATTTTACAATACTTACTTTTCTTCTTTGTGCCATTATGTAAAAATACTCAATTATGATGAATTAGAAAAAAAATATATGTATGCACGCTGATCACCAAAAATTAAACTGAACTCATTGAAAGAAAATATTCTAATGAGACAAAAGTTCTAGCATCATCATAGCGAAATATTTTTTTTTTCATATACAAAACGGGGAATCACCAAACTGCAATTTGAATGAACTCTTTTGTGTACAATGTGTTTGTGTCAATGCGTTACCATATCATCATAAAACAAATTTCAAAAGATACCTTTGCGGGATTCTCCAAATCCCACCTACAGTTGGAGAATAATAAAATTTTGAATGAAAAAATATTCAATGAAAGCGATTTTATTGATTCTTTGACTCAAGAAATGATTGATCGATGATTTTGAATGAAGATGAACTCAATTCAATGATATTCAATAGGAAAGAAATGGTAAAGTGGGATTAAACTTACAATATCGCTAGTTGGGTCATATTGACCCAAAGGATATTAAATGTGTGTAAATCGTGTTTTGAGATGTGGAGGGGGGAGGAAAAATTTAAATTTTATTATTTTCTTTTAAAAGCATAATTTTCGCCACTCTAATGGATAAATTAAAGTTTCACGTTCATATATTATAACTAAAGGGAAAAGTTTTGCGTTTGAAAATCAAAATTGGGTCAAATTGACCCAAGGAGTGCAGAAGGGTTAACTGGTCCGAGTGTTGGTTAATGAGTTCTGTTAATGAGAAGCTAGGGTATTTAAGAGTAGAATTTTACAACTTTTTGACTTGCATGTGCCTGTGGTCACTCGCCGAGTAACTAACATTAGCTGTCCCTGGTTCACAAATAATGTGAAATTAGTCCTCAAAAAACGTAATACAACTTACAATCGTTGGAAAAGAAATCCCACAACATCAAATTGGGAACAACACAAAAGTGCGAGAAACATAGCTAACTCTACAGTTAGATCAGCAAAGCGCATTTTTTTATGTCCAAACTAAGTTCATCACAACCATCTAAAAAGCTTTGGAGCAATTTAAAACAAGCTGGTGTATGCAGTGTGAAATCCGACGTTTGCCGAATTGATCCTAATACCCTAAACGAATACTTTATTGCCAGCTCTACGTCTCCAAATAATGGGCTTGCATTTAATCCAAGGCCTTTAAGTTCTGAATCTCTAAGTAATTTTGAGTTTGTTGCTATTGATGAAAGTGATGTAGGCCGGTGTGTTAATAAAATAAAATCCAACGCAACGGGTGAAGATGAAATATCAATTAAGTTTATTAAAAAAGTACGATAAAATATCGTACATCATCAACCCCCTCACCCACATACTCAATCATTGTTTCACAAGTTCATGCTTCCCTGATGTTTGGAAAGTAGCGACGATCATTCCCATAGCGAAAAATACTAATGCTTGCGATCTGTCTGATTATCGTCCTGTTAGTCTATTGTCATCCTTGTCAAAAGTTTTTGAGTCTCTCATGGCAATACAAATCTCAGAACACATAAAAAGATTTGACCTTTTGTCCCCATTTCAGTCTGGTTTTCGACCAGGACATAGCTGCTCTACAGCAATAGTAATGATCTTAGATGACATCAGAGTGTCTTATGATTTGGGGCGCATAAACTTGCTCTGTCTCTTAGATTTCTCCAAGGCATTTGATTATGTTGACCACTCAATACTGTGTCAAAAACTTGAGGTTAACTTTGGTTTCTCTAGCATGGCGGTCCGTCTGTTAAAAAGTTTTTGGTTGGAAGGTCTCAACGAGTTAGGGTGGGAAATAGTCTACCCGCTTTCTGTTGTTTATCCTGTGGAGTGCCTCAAGGCTCAGTACTTGGTCCGTTGTTATTTTTAATGTTTATCAACGATATTTTCATCATATGTCGTCATGTTACCATGCATGCATATGCTGATGACCTGCAACTGTATTTAGATAGCCCTATTGACCTTGTTGATAATTTATGTGTTAGGATAAATGAGGATTTAAAAGTAATAATAAAATGGGCTGATACAAATAAGCTCAGACTAAATCCACTTAAATCATATGTTTTGCCTATTTCCAAAGCGAAATATTCTGCTTCCAATATACCAACTATTTATTTAAACGGTGTTGGGCTTAGCTTTGTTGGCAAAGTTAAAAATCTAGGATATATTATTAACTCGTCTCTTTCTTGTGAGGATCACATTAATTCTGTTGTTTCTAAGGTCTACTATCAAGCGCGTCGGAAGCTAATTTCATCTGGGGGGGCAGTACAAATGGGGGGCAGTACAAATGGTGGTGCAAAAAAAGTTCACCAAAATTTCTTCAAAGAAACATGAATGTGAATAAACAAATTTTTTATTTTAGTTTAAAATAAAAAAAATATAAAAATATATAAAAAATATTAAAATTTTATTATTTTTAAAAGTTATTCCAATTTTAATATTAGAGATCATTCTTTAAAGAATCTTTCATATGGTAATATGAAAACATAAGAAATAATGGTTGCTTTTATAAAGCAATACTAGGTATATCTTTACATGGTTTAAATGCAATAAGGTACAACAAAATATATCAATTTAAATTATTCCAAAATGTTTTTTTCTGTCCTTGCGAGAAACAAACTCTTTCACCACCTCCATCGAATTCAATTCTTCGGTTTTATCTTTGTGAATGTGTATAAGTGCCGCATGAGTGAGTCGTTTCTGTTTCATAGTTGCTCGAAGATACGTTTTAAGTCGTCTTAGTGCACTAAAAGAACGCTCAGATGAAGCTGCTGATGCACAGCTGACAGTCAAAATCACAGCAATAAGTTTTTGAACTTCATTTAATAGTTTTTTTACAGTAACCGAATTTTTCGCAAATTGGTATACAATGTCACTACAATTTCAAGGTGTTTGGCCAGGCAATTGCTTCAGCAATTTCATCTGCAAAAAAGTCATCTGCATAAAGATCAAGTTTTGTTTTTAGATTTTGTTCAGAAGGCACTTTTCCGTTGATGGCTTCGATTACAATATTTCCCAACGATTCCAGAGTGTCAAGATCTGTTTAAATGTACAATAAGATTTACAAAGTGCCAGTTTACACTAGCTTCACTCAACCGACTCACCGAATGTTAAATCAAAGTGAGTCGGTTGAGTGAAGCTGGTGTAAACTTGCAAAAATAAAAAAAAGTAAAATATCAACCTGTTTGATCGAATCTAGCCGTTATCTCATTTGAGAGAAGATCTAAAATTTCGAAATAATCTTTTCGTAGCCGATCATATAATGGCAACTGTACTGAAGGAACCGGATTTGATGTTTCTTCAAAGCGTCGAGGTGGATTTTAATCAGCTAATTCACAGTAGGGGCTTTCGCATGGTCCAAAATATTGGACCAACATGGCAGATTGTACAACATGTAGTACCATGCGTAAGCTAAAACGATAGTCGAAATTTTTGGTTTTTTCTGCCGATTGTACAATATTGTACAACTATGTAAAATTACTGCTCAATTGTTAGGGCATCTAAAAGTTGCTTAGCTATTAGCCGGATGTGTTCTGCTTGAGAGCTTGCAATCAATGATGTTGCTTTAAAAGTTGGATCGTTCAAACGCTCAATCAAATAGTCATATTAGTTTTCCATCTAACTTATCGTACAACATGTCGTCCAGTATGGAAAGTCCCTCAGAACATGTCAAATTTTTTCTTACCAGAGTTGCAAAATTAACAAGCATTAAGCTACATACTTAAGGGTGCTTTTAAATTGAAGTGGTGGGTTTGCAGTAGAAACTCTACATTTTGTTATATCTTTTTGCAAACACAGAGAAAGAAAATGGTTATCCGCAAGCATGCTTATGAAGAAGAGAGAAAGAAGAGGAAAATATATAATACAAAAATATTATTGTTGTAAAAAAAACTGATATTTTAAATAACTTTTGAAGTTTTCCTTTTAAATTGTTTATCTAGCTAAAAAAGTGGGGTGGGGGCAACTGCCCCCCTTTCCCCCGCTTCCGATGCCAATGTCTACTATGCCCTTCGGAGCTTAAGATGGACCGCGTCATTTGTACCTGTTGATACTAGAAAAAATTAGTGCTCCAGCTTATAGTGCCAATCATTTCATATTCAGATATTGTCTATAGCAAACTTGATTCCAGGTCCAAACTAAAGTTACAACAAGCTTTTAATAACGCCGTAAGATATGTATTTGGCCTTCGTAAATTTGACCGCATCAGTGACTTGAGCAGCAAAATACTCGGTTGCAATATTTTCAACTACCTTGATGCGAGGAACTACATACTTTTGCATAAACTGTTATACACAAAGACACCTACATACCTTTTTGAGAAGTTACAATTTTGTAGATCAACCAGAAATATGAATTTGATAATTCCATTATTTAATTTTGTAAACTCCAACAGACTTTTTTTGTAAACGCCGTCAGAATTTGGAACTCGCTGCCTTTAAGAATAAAATGTATTCAAAATTATCGCAACTTTAAGCATGAAATTTTATTACACTTTTCCTAATAACTACTATTATTTTCTCCATCTTTTGGTATAAGAATAATTTTTAGTTAATAATATTTTGATCAATTTGATAATTTTAATTAAATACTTAAATAATTGTATTAATATAAATAACTTTATTCAGTTGCTTATCTTCTTGTTGATAATAGTATATTAAATTATTAATTAATTTTAAAATTAATTTATTAACTTTAATTAAAACCTTAAGTATTTGTTTTCAACTATACGCATTTATCAGTTGTTTATAAATTGTTGTTATTATGTTATTCTTACTGCATTTAAAAGACTCTGTCTTATATGTGAACATTATTTCTTAATAATAATAAAAAATAATAATAAAAATAGAAGTGGGTAAAATTTGATTTAAAACTTTAATAAAAGCTTCTTTCACATTTTGTGTATTTGATCATTTTTTGCATAATTTTTTTCTGTAAATGGTGCATATTAAAAAATCATTTGCCGTTGTACGAAATGTTGTTTTCACCATTTCGTATAACGGCAAATCAATTTTTTTATGGTGTTTTTTACGATAAAATGATTTTTTCTTGTACAGAAAGTTGTTATTTCAGGCATATTCAACTTAGTTGATCTGTTTTCTATACATAGCCGATTATGGCTTACGACCGGCAAGTTTTTTGGTCTTGTGATCTTTTCGAAACTGGCCATAACCCCAAATCATATTTTTAATTTGGGATAATGCCACTTGGGGCTATGTCCCGTCACCAATTAGAGAAGTATCTATTCATTGAGGGTTATTTCATTCATTTTGTGGATAAGTTCATTTTAAGTTTAAGCCATTTTTTATAAGGGGGTTTATTAAATAACTCATTGGGGGTTACTACATTAATTGTGGGGATAATTTAATTTTAAATTTAGAAATCTTTACCATGGGGCTTATTTAATTTCTTAGGGGGATATTTCATTGGAGCTTTTTTCATTTTTTTCGTTGGGTGTTATTACATACTGAAATAGATAAGCCCCAAATGTTAGGACTTATTTCATTTTCAATTTGGGAATTATTTCATTGCGTTTGGGAATTATTTCATTTTTTTCGTTTTGAGTTTATTTCATTTTCGTTGGGACTTATTTCAGTGGGTGTTATTGCATTGGGGCTTATATCAATTAGGGTCTATTTTGTGGTGCTATAAAAATCATGTTTACCTCCCGTACAAAGATTTTTTGAAGATATTAAAATTACATAAACTTAAAAAAAAATAAAATGTTTAATAGCTTAAAATTCTGCACATAAGCTTTGATTATTAACATGCCTGCTTTTGTGAAATTTGACACAATCAATTGAAAACTCATCCTTCTCCCATACAAAGTATTGATATCGAAAAAGTGAAATCTTCATAAATTCTGCAAACGAAAATTCATTGATATGATATTTTGCACATAAGCTTCAATACTTCAAATCTA
The DNA here is from genome assembly GCA_963920525.1 of Dichetophora obliterata. Taxonomy (NCBI): domain Eukaryota; kingdom Metazoa; phylum Arthropoda; class Insecta; order Diptera; family Sciomyzidae; genus Dichetophora; species Dichetophora obliterata. Next base: position 20,632,468 of record OY986436.1, on the reverse strand, counting down.
CCCTAAGTTTGAAAACCACTTTCTGGAAAACCACACCTATTCTCTATACAAAATGACATCATCAAAGCACAAAATCCTAAGATTTTGTTATAGTAAACATTAAAGCCATTAAATGTTGTACATAACTTATAAGCATTTAAATTGTGAAAGTATTTCTGACAATTTTATAGCAATTTTAACAGCTGTTCATGCTGGTTAGAGCTAAGTTTAGTACCAATTTCTTATAATTCCACTGATAAAAGTCAGTGAACTAATAAAACGATAAGACCTTTGGTTAAAATAGCACAATCACCTAACGATGTATTGAATTTTTTTTATTCAAAACATAAAATCTCTACCGCAACGTGTCGCAACAAGCAAATGCGGCTATCAACGATCTTTTAACTGGTTTCACACACGCTTAATCGCTGCAGATTCGCTGCTCAAATAAACCACTTGAAAAATCAATAGCTGATGTAATGAGATAAACTACGATTAATATGCACTTTAATGAACATTTAAAATGGATAAATAAAAAGTTAAACAGCAAATAAAAACATTAACTTGAACAAATGAGTTTAAGAGTAAATGTGTATGTATGTGTGTGTGTGTGTGTTTATGTATGTGTTTGTTTCGGTATGTTCGAATGAATGCGCAGTAATTAAGTTATAAAATTTACAATTAACTTTAAACTCACATACACCCACACACACACACGCACACGCACACACACACACACTGACACATGCAAACACTCTGAAAGATTGCAGCAATACAAACACACAGTTCGATTTTTACCTGACACTAACTACTACATCAATGCATGTTGATACGTTGCTTTAATTACAGCCAAAGGATATCCGCCTGCTTAAGTGTGGCTAACCGGAAGTGCACTACGTTCGAGCTATAAATGGCTTGTAAGTTGTGCTCGTTGTTATTGTTGTTGTTGCTGCTGAAGTTTTTAATTCTCCTGTAAGTAGGTATTTTTTTTTTTTGTTTTAGTCAACTTAACTCTCGATTTTATTCTGCCTGTGGTTTTTTTCTTTGTAGTGTACTCTCAGTATTTTAAATATGCAAATGTGTTCATTTATAGTTGCTGTTCTTGTTATTTCTGTTGCTGTTTTCTTTTTTGCTATTGTTTGTTGTTGTTGTTAATAATAAAAATTTAATTCCTCACGTGAGGTTAAAAGTTTGCATATCAAAGATTATGAAAAATTAATCCTTGCTGCTGTTGTGCTGCATTTATTAATGTACAAATATTTATGAGAGCATGTGTGTAAGTGTGTGTATATGTGAGTGTGTGAGAGCATGCATATACTTGCTCTGTAGCTTGTTAATATGTTCGTGCTTTTGTTCATTTGGGTGTGGATGTGAGTGTTCTTTGTTAGTTTGTTGTTGTTAAATAAATGGAAATTTAATTACTGACAGCCAAGGCGGCTTATTTTTTTGTTCTATTTGTGTTGATATATGTGTGTGTGTGGGTGTGTGTTGCGTTTATAATACATAAGCTGGGAAACAAAATTGCAATATTTCATTACAATTTCATTTTGACACATGTTAAAGCTGACAAAAACAACTTAAACACAAAAATTATCTTTTATGCTAAATATAATGAAAAAATACTCTGCTTAAGTTCTGCAATAACAATTATAATAACAAAAAACTTTAACTTTTCTAAAGTTTCTCATGTTTCATATAAGTTTGAAAAATAAAAACAAATAATCGGTCTTTAAATAAATGACTCATTTCACGCCGAAATTTCCATTTTTTATATCACCTTTATGGACACAATATATATATTTTTAAAGGTATGTAGGTGGTGCATCAAATCACATTTCGAAAAATACGTATTGTTGTTGTTGCGGTAACACAAACAAAGTACAAAAATGCACTCTTTTTCCGCTTTATGATGATTTTTAAAAATTCATATCTCAGAACCCGAACAAGATGTCTTTATAGTTTTTTTTTTATTGTGTAGAGAAAGGCTGTGCGAATATCCACGAGTTATCGTGGATTGCCAAAGGCCAAAGCCCAAAAATGAACAATCACCCAAAAAAATTCACAATGTTCTACTTTTTGTCAGTTTTTAGGTCATTTTCTGCAGTTTTTAGGTCATTTTTGTCATTTTTTTAGGTAATTTTTTGCAGTTTTTTAGGTCATCAAAATCCGAGCCCTGTTCATAATGTACTCAAAAATATATTTTGGGCAATTGTTTATTATTTGAAATTTGGGCGTTTGTTCATTATGAACAGGGCTCGGACTTTGATGACCTAAAAAACTGTAAAAAATTACCTAAAAAAATGACCAAACTGACCTAAAAACTGCAGAAAATGACCTAAAAACTGACAAAAATTACACAAAAAAACGCAAACAATTGCATAAAAAATAAACAAAAAATTTAGCCTTAAAAATAAAACATTATTAAATTACAATTTATTTTATACTAGCTGAAACCCGGCGCGTTGCTGCCACTCTCCCTATTCAAACGCCCATAAAATGTTATCAGTTAAACAGCATGTCTAAATTGAGGTCAAATACTGAATTCTGAGACTGTGCGACCTATATCCACAAAGCTATTCGATATAACAAATTTGGGTTGTATAGGAAGTGCCACTCCCTCTTCATCACCGCTAATAGAATGTAATCAATTAAACTGGATGTCTACATGGAGGTCGAATACCGAATTCCAAAACTGTGCGACATATAACTCCAAAACTATTCGATAGCACAAATTTTGATTGTATGGGAGGTGCCACTCTCCTTTTCCCTACGCCCATAAAATTTTAGCAATGAAACTGCATGAGTACATTGAGGTCGAATACTGAATTTTGAGGCTGAGTTACCTATAACTTCAAATCTATTCGATATCGCAAATTTGGGTTAAATTGGAGGTGTCACGCCCCCCCGACAAACTCTAAAAAATTTTATCAGTAAATCTGCAAGCGTAAATTTTGGTCGAATACTGAGTTCCGACGCTGTGCGACCTTGAACTCCAAAGCTATTCGATATCACAAATTTTCGTTGTATGGGAGGTGCCACTCCCCCTTTATCAACGCTCATAAAATGTAATCAATGAAACTGCATGTGTACATTGAGGTCCAATACTGAATTCCAAAGCTGTGAGACCTATAACCCCAATGCTATTTGATATCTCTAATTTGGGTTAAATAGGAGGTTTCACGCCCCCTTGTCGTACGCCCATAAAATGTAATTAATGAAACTGCATGTATAAATTGGGGCCGAATACTGAATTCTGACGCTGATATTCAATATCGCAAATTTACGTTAAATGGGAGGTGCCACGCCCCTCTTACCAATGAACATAGATTGAATCAATGAAACTGCATGTGCATATTGAGGTCGAATACTGAATTTCGGCGTTGTACGACTTATAACTCTAAAACTATTTGATAGCACAAAGTTGGGTTGTATGGGAAGTGCCACTCCCCTTTGCCCTACGACGACAAAATGTAAGTATTGAAAATGCATGTATAAATTTAGGTCGAATACCGAATTCTTACGCTGTCAACCTATAAATTCAAAGCAATACGATATCGCAAATTTGGGTTGTAAGGGAGATGTCACGCCTCCCTTTCCAACGCCCATAAAATGAAACTATTGAAACTGCATGTGTAAATTGAGGTCAAAAACTGAATTCCAAAGATGAATTCCTATAACTTCAAAGCTATTCGATATCACAAATTTGGGTTGTATGGGAGGTGCCCCTCCCCCTTGTCCACTCCCATAAAATTTCATCACAGAAACGGTACGTCTAAATTGTAGTCGAATACCGAATTTCTAAGCTGTGCGACCCATAACTCTAACTAAAGCTATTCGATAACAACAATTTTTTATTTATATGTGGGAGGTAAAAGGGGGTGTGGAATTGCCCCTTAAACCATCTCGTACTCAAAGCAAAGCGTACTTACAAAATTTGAGCTCAATCGGACCAATGGTTTCGAAGTATTTTGATATTTTCTTAAAAGTAGGCGTAGATGAAGTGTGACCACGCCCATTTTTTTCAAAGTTAATTATAGTTATCATACGAACTTATTTACCAAATTTTAATTTAATACGACCAAAACCGTCTTAAATACAGCATTTTTATTGATTTGTGGGCGACAAAAGGGGGTGTGGCACAAAACGTGCAAAGATACACACATGCAATTTCTGATGTGCACTCTCCACACAGACCCCAATCACCCCTGAAAATTTCATTGAAATCGGGCAAGCCGTCTAGGAGGAGTATGCGAACAGGAAGTTTTACCACTTAATTTTATATATATAGATATCAAAACAGTGGGCGAAAAAGTGGGCGTGGTCAATTTTTCTTTCAGTAAACACTTAAATTGGATTACTACGAACATTTGACAAAAATTATCCAAATCGGTCCAGCCGTTTTCCGATTTTAGATAAATCAAAAAAAGTGGGCGCAAAAGTGGGCGTGGTCAATTTTTCTTTCCTTAAAAACCTAACTTGGACTTAAACGAATATTTAAAAAAAAAATTATCCAAATCGGTCCAGCCGTTCTGAAGTGATGCGATTTCAACCAAACGTACACTTAATTTTGATTTTTTTACACTTTTTCGATTTTTTTTTTCTTTTTTTTTTTTTAAACCCGAACTGAAAAAATACCTTTCCAACAAAGTATAAATCATCAAAATCGGTTCGGCCGATCTCGAGTTATGGGATTACATCGCATTCGGACACTTTCTTTTATATATATAGACTAGTATATCCTGAGTTTTTATCTAACACTTGTTTCATTTTTCTACACACACTTTCGTCAGTTTCACCACGCGCAGGGATTTTTTTTATAGAAGTCTATAAACAAATCTACTCCTTTGTCGAGAGGGAACTTAGGTGAATATTTGCACAGACTAATAAGGCTGTCGAATAATCGCTAAAGTTACAGACGAACAAATTGTATTCCGCCAAAAACATGAAATGAATATTCGACCAAAAAATTTGGGAGTTTGTTCATAGTGAACAATCGCCCCAAAAAAAAAAGTACAATCAGCAAAGCCCGAAACGAAAAATCGCCTAAAAATGTTAGCCGTTTTTTTGGGTGATTGTTCATTTTTGTTCTTTTGGGCGATTGTAACTTAGGCGATTATTCTAATAGCCGTAGAACAAAGATAATAGTTTATATAAAAAATATATTTTTACAATGCGTAATAAAAAAGATCTTTTTATACTTTTATGAAAAAGTTGCCTCTTTCAACCTGTTCTCCCTCACGGAGCCTAATGAACGGTAAACCAAAAAATTTCTCTACCTTTCACCTTTCAACAATTGGATATCGGTTCAGAAAAATCATATTGTTAGAATGTGAAATACTTACTTAAGTTGTTTAGTAAAATACAGAAATGATACTTTGTTAAGTATTCTGTGGGACTTTTTTACATGGAGGAAAATGAGGCAATATCCTCAGGGCGCGAGCAAAATTTTTTCTGTATATATGGGAAAGAGCGCTAGTTCCTTAATTCATTTAACCCTCAGGGTACCGATTGTAAAAAAGTCACGTTCAGTACTGACATGGGTTAGCCTAACCCGGCAACTTTAATAGGCTAAACTAACTTGACAACTTTCTTGGGCAGTAGTTGACCAATTGAAATGTTTTTTTTTTCAATCGATAGGAAGTTTTGTCGCAATTACAAAGGTAACTTTGTAAGGAATTACAAGAATTCGAAAAAAAAATTCATGAAAATTCAATTTTTTTTAAATTGCTTAACTTTGTGAAAAAAAGATATCGAAATTTGTCTTGTTGCACTTAAAAGCTAAAAAGTTGGTTTTTTAAAAGACCGAAACAGATTTTTGATCAATTTCAAAAACTATATATTCTTAACTTTGAAAATAACAATTTTTTGGGATAGCGATAAAATGTTCCATGCTTGATTTATCGTAACAAGGGCACAACTTTAATATAAATAAATAACAAAATTGATTGTTAAATGAAAGTTTTATTGTTCAAAATATAAAAAAAGAAAATCAGACTGTGTTTCCACATTCGCAGTATATTTTGGCTACATGCTCTTTGCACATAGCCTTGTAATATTTGAGGCAATTGTAGAAGGTTTTGCGGTCGAGTGAACTCTGACACAAGTTGCAGCGCTTTTTTTTTGCCATTTTTTATCAACAAACTCATGTCTTATATCCAGTTCCTTTGGTAAATCTTTCGCATCTAAGGAATCTTACTGCGCAGTCTTATTCGCAACGTAGGGGTAGCTAATCTAGCAGCTAGCGCAGGTTTAACAAGTTGCATCGCAAGTTTTATTTCATAATCAATTCTTTTCCTTGGAGTGTTAGTTTGATTTATTTGTAAGGAATAAACAAATTTACACTAGCTTGATCCAACATACCATACGTAAATCTAACAGTTTTTCTAGCGGCACTGTACTGGTGGCCTTTAAAATTGAAAGAATCTGTGCCACCCTTTGTTTTATTATAAAACTCAATTATTTCATACCTGAACACTTTACTCCAGCCAAATTAAAACAAAAAACAAATTTTTGTATTTCCCGAAAATACGGATTTTGTAACGTTCAGTACTGAATGGGTGAGAAATACCCGAAGCCAATTTTCTAACTCGTACAACTCGAGCACCAAACGTAGACTGGGGCTGCCACAAACGGGTTACACAGACGCTACCACAAATATTTTTCCACCTCCCCACTCCGGACTCCCACCATTCACTTCGTTTGAAATGGCACGACTTTCAAAATCTGTCTGGGTTACGGTAACCCAGTCAGTACCCTAAGGGTTAAAACACTGATCAAACGCATAAATACACAGTAGAGTAACCCATAGCTATATGGAAATTTTGAAAAGTTAAAATTTTTGCTCCCAATCCTCAATCTTATATCAATTAGCAAAATAATGATCTATGCAGAGTTTTAGCCTTATCGGGCAACTCTAACGCGAACCTCATCGAGCATATATTTTTTAAATATCTGGCCGGAAAGTCAAGTTTTCCAAAAAATCCCTCCAAAATGGGGTTGAAGGTGTCACCGTGGATTATAAAAAATATTAATCTGTATTATTGATCAGGGAAATATTCTGAGTTGATTCTGAGTTGTTTTTTCTATTTATATCAATGGCTTCAGTTACAATATTGTGTTCTGTGAAACTGTTGCACATCCGAAAATTTTAATGACAAAACTGGTCACATTAAAAAACTGAAGTAGCCAAAAAATCCCTTCAGTGTTGTTTTTCTTCAAGTTAGATAACCTGCCCGTCACGTGGCAATCAAGGAAATTCCTCTACTTTTACTACTTATTGCACTGCACGTTGAAATTTGCGCATTGGAAGTAAATAGTGTGGTGTTGTGTGGTGAAAACTAATAAAAAAATCTATAATAATATAATAAATATAAATAAGTAAATGAAAATAAATATATAAATAAAAATACATAAATAGAAGTGGAAGGAAATAACTATGTTTTAAAATATGATTCAATTGTTTATTGTGCTTTCATAGTGTCTTTAGTAAAGGTGTTTGGTGTAATTGTTTGTACTAATTTTTTGTACATTAAATCAGTAGTTTTTTGTAGATTTCTGAAATAGCATCAACTTCCTCAAATAGCTCGAATTTTTCTAGCTGGACTATGCGTTTGAGCTTGGTTTCTGCCAGCAGAAGCAATTAAAAGCGCTTATCATGATTTTCTTTTCATGCAGCAACTTATAAATTATAAGGGTATTGATCCAGAAATAAGCAAGGCTGTAGCAAAAAAAAATACGAATCATCTAAAGTACTTAGTTCTTGAAACTATCGTTTTATAATTAAAGTTTTCCAACAGCCCTCTAAAGCAAACATGTCTCAAGTTGTGTTGGAAGCAGGGATATGTGAACAAGAGAAAGGAACTCAACCAACTGATGAGATACATTCTACACCAAAATTATTTTTTCCTACACATATATACAGAGATGAAAACTCTCTTGTTACTCGTGGAATGAAAAATTTCTTCCCGAAATTTACTCTCAGCATCGATTTTTTAGCCAAAGACCCTTCAACATAGAAGGATAATCCTACTTATCAACATGAAAATGAAAAACTATGTTGATTTTATATGATTTAAATACAAATTCTAAATGTTTGATAGTTTAAATCATACTTGATTTTAAATACAAATTCTAGTTGTTTGATTGTTTAAAATCGTTTATTGAGCTTAAGGTCAAAGTTAGAACAATTAATTGTTCTAACGAATCTTTCCAAAGAAACAACAACAACAACAACAAAGTTTTTTCAATATGAAAAGGAAAAAATCACTAGCTGATTTTATTGCAATTTCGGCCTTTTTTCTTTTCTTTGGAAAGATTCGTTAGAACAATTAATTGTTCTAGCTTTGACCTTAAGCTCAGTAAACAATTTTAAACTATCAAACAACTAGAATTTGTATTTAAAATCAAGTATGATTTAAACTATCAAACATTTAGAATTTGTATTTAAATCATATAAAATCAACATAATAAATAACAAGGTCATTTAGGAAAAAACTTTAATGAAATTAAAAACTTTAGACAATACATGTTGTTAATTATGATGCAGAAAGATGTCTCAAACTCATTCAGTTATACATATAAAAACATTCTGATAACAAATGAAACTGAGAAATAATTTGTTTTGCAGATCTTTTCCAAAGACCGCAAAACTTACCCAATTACTAATAAATCGTCTCTTAAAAGCACTCCAAAAAATTTATTAGTAAAATTTCTACGAATGATATTAGAAAACAAAATATTCGTATATTCTACAAATACTCGTACAATATACAAAGTATTTTTATTGTGATATCTTTACGAATTCATTTGTAAAACTTTTCTAATACCTGATGTAGTGTCTACGAATACATTTGTTTTATACACTAATGATATTCGTAAACAAAAATAAATCAATTCATATTAGTGCATTGTTCGAATGATAGTGTACATATAAATAATAATATTAACATATAAATAATAACTTCGTAATTTCTTTCATTACATTCGTAGTATTTACTAATGTACGTACGTTAGGGTGGTCCTTATTCCTAAGAAAAAAATTTTTTCTTTAATTTCGCGGGGCACCACGTAATTTGGTTATATATGTAACTTAAGAAAGTATTTCAGTATTTTTTTTTTAATTTTTTAAATGACGTTAGAGGTCGCTACCAAGGTTTAAATTTTAAATAAAAACTCGAAATCTGTATTTGTTAGAATCCTTTATTTTTATATCCAGGTCTTACAATATTACAATATTACAAAATTATTGTTGTTGTTATGAATTAAGATATTATGTAGATATCTGAGTTGTTTACTTTTGAGATACAAGGGTTGACTTGTAAGTATTAGGGTACTTTTTTCTATACTCTTTTACCAACAAAAGCAAATATTGCTTTTGTTCTTAATTTTTGGTAAATAATCTATTATATTCTTCCATTAAAGCAACACCATTAAAGCAACACCATTAAAGCAACACTCGCAATGAATGAACGATATTTTTGGCAGCAATATAATCAGGGTCTTCGTTCCAGGTCTCGACGTCTTTTTTCAAAAAAATTAATGGGAGACCTCGGATCTGGAAGAATCTTAAATAATTACTACTCACGAAGTTTTCTATATTTTTTTCGTGAATATGAGCGATGTCAGGGTTTATTCGTTTTAAGCAATCATCTGTGCCTTCAGTTTTGATTGCTTCTACCATTTTTTTCTTCTTTTGAACTGATGTTAATAATGTTTTTTCGAGCTCGTTTCTGAGGTGGTTGCATCTTCGTCAATTCTGATATACATTCGGAGTCAGATGAAGTCGTTTCTCCACTTGCGGGGGCAGACGACAACGAAAAAAATGATTATGAAGAAAATGAGCGCTTTTCTGTTACAGACGAGATATCTTTGTTTTCACGCTCGCGCAATTTTTCAAGGCGTTCTCTTTTCTCTTTTATTTTCTTACATTTCTTTAAACTTTTTCTGTCCACTGCACCAATTGAAACTTGGCGTCGATTTGTCGCAATGATAACAAAAACTGCTTATCTTATTCTAAAGTTATAATATTTAAAGGCATCATGATGAGCAATATCAAATAAGTTTTCAAATTTTTGTTGCCAGTTTTGTTCTTTTTTCTTCAATGCTTCTGAACGTTTTTTCTTGTTTTCTTTATTTTTTTTTTAGATTCTGCCATTCTTTGAACAGCTTTCCAATTTTAATGATGACATGTTTTTGAAATGAGTAGGTATGCCAGCTTTTTCCCACAATTTTAATAACTCCGCAAGCCGTCAAAGCCGTATATTCACGAATACTTTTCTTTTCTTCATTTTTGTAATAAAAAAAAACCGCAAAACTTCACCGACGGATGGCAAAGTTGATTGTCTTAATTCGGATAATAATTGACTGATGAGTCAAACCTTACTTTGATTTCTAGTAGCTTTACTGAGTCCGATACTTGTAGACGCCATCGCAAGTTGAAACACATCACTTTAACTTTTACAAATGCAACACGTGCGCTCTCGTTAATGACTTAACAGAACTGAAGTGCGAGGTGGGCTAAATATCGACGTATCGGTACCAAAGAGGGATCGAGGGGCGGGGGGGGATAAGAAGCTATTGTCTTAGTGAGTCTCACTTGCACGTAAAATGTGATATAGACACCTAAATTAAAAATGAATGACACCATCATTTAAGCTGTCTTTCAACGCTTTTTGTAAAAATTTTAACAGCCGGTAGCGACCTCTAAATCTTAACAAAAACAAAAACAAAAACAACAAAAAACGTATTTCATATTTAGAGGTATAAAATCAAATGAGAAAGTGCCCCGAGGATAACTCAAAAGTCGAAAAATAAGGACCACCCTAACGTACGTACTATGTACAAATGAAAAATAATATTAGTAGAAACAATTCATTCGTAGGTTGACCGTACGAATTATTAGTAAAATGTATGAATTATTCGTTGAGTTTAAAAAATTAAAAACCGAAATCGTTTAGCCTTGTTCCTCGAACATCTACAGAACATAAGGAACTGTATGATTGTAAAGTGACTAAAGCCTGTTGATAGAGTGTGTGGCCCGTAAGCTAAAGAGTTGAGGTTATAACCCAGCAACAAACAGAATTTTTTTTTTTTGCTGGTTTGTCGAACAACTACAGAATATAAGGAACCGTATCACCGTAAGGATGTAGCCTACTGGTTGAGCGCGTGGCCCGTAAGCTGAAGAGACGAGGTTCAAACCCCAGTTCAGACAGAATATTTTTTTTTCGTTATAAGATATTATGATCATTCGTAAATGTAACAAATGTACATTTGCTTTTTTACGAATACGAATAAAATATTCGTAATATATAATATACGTCGATTTTACGAATCCTAGTGGCTGAAAACTACGAATAAAATTCGTAGAATGGACGCAGTTATTAGTAATATTTATATACAAATAATTTTTGAGTGAGTAGATACATAAATAATGCTAAACTAAAGTTCGGTCAAATTTTTGTAATGGATGTAACTAATTTTGTTTTAATAAAAATACAATTCTCTTAATATTAAAAAACCAATATTTATAATGTTTTCATGTTACTTCGGGTGTTTTTGGAATTAACTTCTGGGATATTTTATTTAAAATGTTTTTAGCGAATTTCTGAAGTTCGTCGGTTGGATGCGGATCGCTTTAGAATTTACCGATTAAGCTAAAATTTTGCACAGAACTTTATTTTGTTGATTTGAATAAGATTGGGGGCTGGGAGCTCATTTTTTCTAAGGTGAAAAAATATGGGGCCACAGTAATACACAGTGCAATACATAGACGCGAGCAAGCAAAATTTGCTTGTGCTTATGCATGCGGTGCGAACGCTCCCAGTACACAAAGAGCGCTCAATATGAACGATTAACTAAGTCAGTTAGGATCTTGACACACATGGCACCCACGTTAGGTCTAAGCATGTTTCTCCTTTCAAAATATTTACATTTTGTCCAGAACGGTAACATAAAAAGTATGGTCATTTTTGCGTGAAATGAGTCTAATATATTTTATAAAATAATTTTGGTATAGATATGGCAGATTTTCTTACGTTATGTTTATTAATAATATCAACGCGTTACACTTTGCTCCATTCCACTTTATGCTTGTGTGTTTTTATAAATTTAGTTCAAGATTTGTCTTAGCCCAGCGGGCAGAAAAGCACTCCGAAAGGACTTTTTCAGTGCTTACAAGTCAGCTGAAAGCGTGAAAGTGCTACCCGGACCTATGACATAACATTGTTATTTTAACATTGTATGTCATTGGAAAAAAGCACTCCAATTTAGCTTTGCAATTTTAGCCTCTCTTGGAAAGCTTTAGGTCAGCAGTTCGTTTTTGTTTTCAAGCTTTGTGAACTGTTCGCTTTCACAACAACAAAATAAAGTGCATACCTTTTGCTCATGGAGGAAGCTGCTCACATGCCGACCCGTTGGGAGTTCTGACGAAAGTGTTTTGCTTATGAACATTTATACAAATATTTGTGCTGGCAAACTTTTTTTATTAAACATGGCGTATGAGTTACTTTTAATTATTCTATTGATCGTTATTTAATTAAATGTAACTCATACGCCGCGATGTTCATACAGAAGAAATATTTATATATAAATAAATGAATGACTGAATGAGCGATTTATTTAAATAAAGGCTTACATTAGTATAAACTTAATAATATTAATATTGTTACTCATATTGTAACTAATATCAAATTTGATATAACATGAATATGTTGTGTGTCAAATTGGCATGAATCATGTTAAATTTAAAAATTTATGACAGAATATGTTACAAAAAGGTTTTATTAATTAAATTGAGAAATTATAAGTTGTCTTTATTTTAAGCAATTGATTAAATATTTATATTAAAGGCAATAATTTTTTCCATTCAAATCTTCGTAAACTTCGCCTGACGTGAGTGTACTTTTACCAAAGTAATATGATCGAATGTATGCAAATATCGGGCAAATACCTAGAAGGTGATGTGTATTTTCATATTCTTGCAAGTTGCATATTGTGCACACAATAAAAGTACTTTCACCAAATCTGCTTAAATTTAAGTTGAGTAAACCACCTCTACATCTGAATATTAAACTTCTAATATGAGCCAAATTTGAGTCGACAAAGTAGGAGGGCACATCGAATCGAACGTGACGATACAAATCATAAAACCGCGAGTCTCTTGCTCTGCTAATTTGTTTCTCATACACTTTTAATCTCAATGCTTGTAGTATACGATCATGGTGTAACGACAAATCATGCCTCCAACTCTCAACATCAAGGCTAAAACCAAGATCACTACATAGAGTGAACCATTGTGTAACCAAAAAGTATTTTGTAAGATTTTGTAAGATTGTTTTGTAAGAACACATAACTAAAATGTAATTTAAGCGGTTCTTCAAATTGAGAAGCCAGACCTGTTTCTATGTGAAGCATATAATTTGGAGTATTTGCAGGTAAATATAACATTTTTTCAGGAAATAACGTAGTAACTTCTCTACTTGCTCATACTGTTTGAAACCCCAAACTTCTGCGCCAAAAAACATAATCGATTTTGCTGCAGTGTTAAAAATTGTAAGCTTGTTCGATAGAAATATTTTAGGGTGATGTAAATAACTTAACCACGATGCGTTAAAAGCGGTTTTAGACGATACCAGTGCTAAATCCAGACATGGACTTTATTCATAAAATGTTTGCTATTGCTGGAATTACTAAGTATTGTGTCAAAAAGTTGTCTATTGGCACTAAAATAATGTGTGAAAATATGAAAACATATAATATTATAATTGCAGTTTTAAAAGAAAATAATTGCCATTTTTTTACACACGATTCAAAAAATGATCGTCCATTCAAAGTGGTGCTATCGGTGCACTCGAGTGCAAATCAACCGAAGATGTTAAAAAAGAGCTAATTGCTCTTAATTTGAAGTGCAGAGAAGTTAAATGCATAACAAAAAATATGAAAACTTTACTGATACTCTTTATTTAATTTACTTCGAAAGCGGAACAGTGAAATTAAACGACCTTCGAGCAAATGTTAAAACTCTTTTACGTACAGTTGTTAAATGGGACTTTCAACGTTGAATAAAAAATAAGCCAGTGCAGTGTTGAAATTGCCAAATGTTTGGCCATGGTGAGAGAGGATGTCACATCAAGTCTCGGTGCGCAAACTGTGCCGGTAAACATTTAACTAATGAATGCTCGCAGGGTGAAAAAATAAAATGTGCCAACTGTAAAAGTTCACATAAAGTAAATGACATCTCTTTCCCGAGCAGATTAGCGTTTTTGCAATTAAAAAGCAATTTAAATAAGAGACAAACACGCTCTCTTAAAAATCTAAACTAAGCATTATCAACAACTCAGCAAAACCAGCATTACAACAACAACATCAACTTATCGCAGTTTGCTCCTCTTCCTGCAATTCATAATTCTAAGGCCTTTTCCACACTTGGTCAACGCAATTCCAACACAACTTCAACGCAACAGCGAAAAAGTTGTAAAGCAATGCAACTATAAACCGAATGCTTTCAGACTTGCTTCAAAAGTCATGCAACATATAATAATTGTTATTATATAATAACTCATGTTTTTCGACTTCTTGCGCTGATTTAATAAATATTTAACATTTGCTCATTCATCTTGCAAACTATTTCTTCTTCTTTTAGATTCTATTAGGAACTAATTAATTAGCTTATTTACCTTGATTAATATAAAGCCTACTGCACTACAAATACTTGAATTCACAAAACAAACAAACTGATGCAACACGTCGCCGATGAAAATTGCGGAAAGCCGCGTTGCGTTGAACAGGTTGAGAACGTGTCGAGAACTTGTTGCGTGCAAGTTGCTTAATCTGAAGGTTCCGGTATAAATACACAGGCTAGCAACTTGAGTTGGATTTGCGTTGACCAAGTGTGGAAAAGGCCTAATGTGCAGAGCTCAACAGTGCAGCAACAAACTTCAGTGTGGCATTCTAATGGACTTTGTACCCAAGAAGAGTCAACAAATCCAAACTTATTCTCTGAAGATGAGATCACGCAACTTACTTTTGATCTTGTTTTAAAACTAAAACCATGTTCTTCAAAAGAACAACAATTCAATGTTATTGCACAATTAGCAATAAAGTATTTGTACAGTAATAAATAATGTATATGTCTGCCTTAAAAACGTTATTATGGAACGCTAGAAGTATCCGAAATGAATCAACTGAATTGTTTAAATTTTTAGATAAAAATAATATTGATATTTGTTTACTATCGGAAACTTGGCTAAATAGCAGTATAAAGATATCTCATCCACTTTTTAATTGCATTAGATGTGATAGAATTAATCAGAAAGGTGGCGGCGTTGCCATTTTTTAAGAAAAACAGTAAAAATGTTTGAAATTCAAAAAGTTGATACTAAAGTAGTAGAAAATATAGGCGTTAAGCTTTCACTTGGAGATGCCAATAAAATTAGTATTTTCAGCGTTTATTTCCCAGGCGGTGCAGTTTCTCCTGATGTGCGTAACAAATATAGAAGCTATATGAGAAAATTACTTAATATTCGTGATAAATTTCTTATTTGTGGAGACTTAAATAGCAGACACAGGTCTTGGGGATTTTTGCGTGCCAATTCATGGGGAAATATTCTCTCAGAGTGTACTATCCAATATCCGGATGTTATCTCTTATCCCAGCAATCCTACATATATACCCGCATCTACAAGAGGAAATCCTTCTACCATTGATTTAATACTATTAAATATTCCAACTCTTATTTCGCAACTAATCGCTCTGAACGAATTTAGCTCACACCATCTGCCAGTTCAATTTAACCATGCGCTAAATGTGCCTTTCTGCGAAAATTTAATTTTTGATTTTAAAAACACAAATTGGAATCACTTCAAATCGAGCCTTAGGACCTCTTTAGGTAATCAATCATGTAATTTAGACGCTATTACAGGTATCTCACAAGTGGATGAATGTACCGAGTTTTTTACATAAAAAATAATGATTACCTTGGCATTACTCCACAAAAATTCTTCATGAAAAAAATAAAGTTGGTTTATTATCTGACTGTATTTCTAAAGCAACTGAAAGGTTTAAGATACTGAGTAGTATGTCAGATAATAGTTTAATAGCTTATTTATACCCATTCTAACTAGTCCAAAAAATAGCATATATTTATTTATTAATTAATTTATTTATTTATTATCTATTTATTTATAACGTTCATGTACATATTATATATGTCTTCTGTTTGTATATATGTGCGACATATCTGTTTATTACATATGTATGTTATTACATGTATATATATTTTTCATTCATCTGCTGTAATTATTCATTTATTAATTTATTACATTTATACCAATTAATGTAAACTTATAGTTAATATTTTTTTTAAATAGAAGGTTTTTCTTGTAGTTTTCCTTCTAACTTTATTTATTATTAAACCAAAACCTTTTTTTCTGTTATACCTTTATATAATTTTTTTTAGTTGTAATGTATATAAAATACTAAATCTCTGTAAATTGTGCAATAACTTTAAATATTTTTATAAAGTTTTTGACTACAAACAAAGAAATAATTGTAATTAATTTGTAGGTTAGTAGTGCCTATAAAAATAACTTAATCTGTGGTTTTTTTAGCGAAATTTTTTTTTCAAAAGTTGCACACTGTGAAAATATTAAAAAATCATAAAAAAATACAATAAGTGCATGTATTCAAATAGATGTAGTTTTGAAACCGTAAGTTGTACAGCAAAAATGTGCAGAAATATTTTAAAGATCTGGAATTTGTCTTTTTGGTGGTATATTTCTTTGCAGCACTTTTATGAAAAATTCCTTTTTATTTTAACCTGAAATTTTCAATTACATTTTTTATAGTCTTCGCAACAAATTTCTTATATTTTTAGTGCAGTGTTTAGTTAAGGCATCAATTTTGAGGACTAACACACAATTTTTGGTTGTGATTCCAACGATTGCTATTTTTAACGAATATTTTTTTTTAAAAAATGCAGCGATATAATCAATGGAGCAAGTATACATCAACTCTAAAGTAGCCAAAGTGAAATGTCAAACTTTTTTGACATTAGCTTCATATGGGTGCCTGGGCATAAGGGCATACGTGAAAATTAAAATGCTGACGAAAGGTAAATCGGTGACTTCAATGGTTCGGAACTCACCGAGCATTCCAGTGGCAGCTATCAAACTGCTGTTCAATGAGTACACCGCATCTAAAGCCAACTCAAGATGTGCTGAACTCTCAACATGCAGAACAACAAGGCTTATCTGGCCGATTCTAGACCCAAAGCGATCGAAAGCTCTTCTCTCGTTGGAAAAACCAGAGGTAGCTACGCTAGTGGCAGTTACCTCAGGGCGCTACTGAATAGGCAGACATGCCTCCAGACTGGGAGTCATCACAAATGACTTCTGCAGAAGCTGCAGGGACGAGGAGGAGAAACCAACTCCCACCTTCTTTGTTCCTGTTCCGCGCTCGATAGAAGAAGGCATACATATTAAAGCCCTGCGTCGATGCATCTATTTGAACGCACACACACTGTGATTTATTGCATTGCTCACAGTTGACTGTCATCTAATAACACTTGAGAGTTTGATTTGCTCAACAGCAAACGAAAGCCTACAACGACAAGCAATACACACTCTCTCTCTCGGCAATCCAAGCATGGCGTGTTTTTGTTCGTCAACACCACAAGCAATGAAATTTAATCGTTAAGGGTAGAATGAGCAATAAAATAAATAAAATAAAAAAATAAAAAGCAATATATGGCAATAGATCATTTTGATCTTTTTGATCATTTTAATCCGCGGTAGTCAGCGCCTAACTAGACATTTTTTTACACCAACTTCAAGATTTTGGGTCGCTGAATCCGAACCCGTGGTCAGAATTCCAAAATTATAAAATTTTGAAATAATAGGGCTGCCACCTTATAATATGTATTTTTAAGAGTTTTAAACATCATTTATCAGTGTTAGGGGGTCGCTGATATCGAATCTGAAGTCAGAATTTTAAAATTCAAGATGGTGGATAGAGTTGCCACCTTAATTTTTTGCATTTTTATGAATTCGGGGCTGGCAAAAATAAATGATACACCAAAAAGGGGTCGCTGAATCCGAATCCATGGTCAGAATTTTAAAATTGTAAAATTTTTAAATAATAGGGTTGCCACCTAATAATATGTATTTTTAAGAGTTTTTAACATCATTTATCAGTGTTAGGTGGTCTTTGATATCGAATCTGAAGTCAGAATTTTAAAATTCAAGATGGTGGATAGGGTTACCACCATATTTTTTTTATTTTTACGAATTCATTTTTATTTTAAAAAGTAAAAGCAACCCTATTATTTCAAAATTTTATAATTTTGAAATTCTGACCACGGATTCGTATTTAGCGACCCCTTTTTGGTGTATCTTTTTTTTTTGCCAGCCCCGAATTCATAAAAATGCAAAAAATTAAGGTGGCAACCCTATCCACCATCTTGAATACTAAAATTCTGACTTCAGATTCTAAGTCAGCGACTTCCCTTACACTGATAAATGATGTTTAAAACTTTTAAAAATACATAATATTAGGTGGCAACCCGATTATAAAAAACATTTTATAATTTTTAAATTCTGACAACGGATTTGGATTCAGCGACCCATTTTAACCTGATGTTCGCACCAGCATCGCATATGTAAAAAAAAAATAGATGGCAGCTCTATTACCCATTTTTATTTTTAAAATTCTGACTTCAGATTCGAATTCAGCAACCTCCTAGCACTGTTAAATAATGATGCGTGACCCATTTTAACCTAGTATTCACGCCAGGCACCGTATTCGTTGTCTGATATAAATCATATATTGCCAGTCAACAAGCTTTCGTTGCATTGACTGCAGTGAGCTCTCTGACAACGATATCTTAGATCAACAATATCAATGATCTGTTTTTTATTGCTCTATCCTGTTTTGTTCGTCTTCGCTGCAATCACACACATGATTTCTTTGCAGCAAGCAAGTGAAACACATGATTTCTTTGAGTGTAGTGTGAAATAAACAAATGTTTTAAAGCCGGTTTTAAGGGCACCTACGCAGGGCTCCAATACATATATGGGGTCATTCTTCTTTTCTTAGCTTGACGACCTATCAAGGACAAGCGTCAAACGTCTTATTAGCTTTATCAAGAGCTCAATGTGGTTCCACTCGGACTGAAGGCCAAGTGTGCAGCGGTATCACAATCAGGGCTCGCAAACAAACTCTAAAGAAAAGTATTTTTCTGTTCTGTTTGTTTCTTCTTAAGATCACAACAAGTATTTTGGTTTGTTTAGTTTTCTCTCTCCGATTCAAAAAGTAGCACAAACCGAAGCAAGCAGAGATGAGAGAGAAAAGCAAAATGAAATGTTTCTTTTTTCGAATAGAAAAAACTTCCTCTCGGTGTTATGCTTTTGAATCGCGGGCACAAAAACAATCAAAGTAAAGTATCTTTAGCGATCTCTTGTAGGTTGATGGAAGCACCAAAATACGAAGAGAGGGGTGCAATGTTTGTTCGTTTCATTTATGATGCGACATTTTTTTTGTGTTGAAAAAGTTATTGCGTTGGAATTTTTCTTTGTTTTGTTGCTTTTATTGAATTTGTTGTTTTATATAGATGCAAAAAAGCAGCATATGTATCAGAGACCTGCAACGAGTAGTTATAAATTGAGTTGACTCGAGTATATACGTATTAATTTGCCTTCTATTTCATATTCGGACACATTCCAACATGTTGTTATACGTATAACACGCAGCTTAAATGTAATGCTTCATAAGCCATACTCCAACGCCCAGTCGTACGTAGTCGATAACAAGTTGCGTACAACATGTTAATGGCCTTCAAACGAATTATCGTGACTTTTGTAGGGCTGCCATCTTTAGCGTAAGTTAAGAATTTTAGTTTGAAAATTATTATGAATTATTCTGATGTTATTGATTGTGTCGTAACACTATACATAACGGTACGATATGAAGAGCTACTGGATTGTTTTATATAATTTTTTGGAGTTAAGTGCGCCATTATTCTTTCGATTGCTGACTGCATCAAAGCGTATTAAGTAAGTTTAAAATATGTTGTCAACACCTGAATATATAAAATACCCTAGGAAAATTAAAATCAAATAAAAAATCAAATCAGGCTTGGCTTAGCAAACATATAAAAAAGTATTCATGAAAATATTAGTTCAGAAATTATTATCGATTCATACGCATGTTCATTTCTTTTAAATATATGTAATTCCGTTTTCTCGGTTCGATATAATTTGTTGTATGAATTTATTAATTTTAAATAAATATTCAAACGCTAATTTATATTGCATGTTTTTAGTTCAGCGTGTTTATAAATAATTATATAAAATTTAAGAAAATAAATATTTTTGTATGCATAACCTTAACAATAGTAGTTTACCACTTATTGATGATTTTAATGACTGAATTAAAATTTTTTATTTTAAGCTTTTATTTTATACTTATGATTTTCATGATTTTGAAGTATGTGAATATAATTATTTTAGTTAGTTTAAATAAACAAACCTCATTAAATTGATATGTCTTATTAATTCTTTCGAAGAAGCTCCCTTTATATACAAGGTGTGTTGTCTTCGTTTTTGCACCATGGCATAAATCGCACAGAAAAGTTCCATAAAGAAATGTTTACCGCAACTTAAATAAAGGCAAGCGATTTATATTTATTTCATTAAAAAAAATTCTGTGGTAACCCTTTTACTCTTCTAACAGCGACAGAAACAGAGCGTTAGTTCAAAACAGCCACAGCGTTTTCATAGAAAAATACGCTAGTAATGAGCTATGGGACTGCTACTTGAGCTATGGGACTTCTGTTTGAGCTATGAGTATTTGGTATGATTTATAACAAGATTTGATGTTGAAGTCAGTATTAGGTTGAACTATGACGTTCGATTGATGGATCAAACAATGAACGATGTGTTACTCTCTGAAGCAAGAGTGCTTCGAGTGGTAGTGGTGGTTGTTGTTTGATGTGCACGTATAACTATTAGATTTTGCATGAATCACTATAAGTCGCAAAAACATGACTCGTTGCAGGTCTCTGATATGTATATGAGGTAACGTTTTGTTCGTGAAAAACATAATGTCTCGGCGATTGGACAGTGCACAGCGGGAAGAAAGGTTATTTCAAATTGAAGGAATGGTCTAGATATTAGAAAAGACATTTTTAATTTCTATCCTAATTTTCTGCGAGTAAGGAGTGTTTAAAAATTAAATTATTATTATATTTATGAATAATATGCACTTTTTGCATTATTAATTTTTTGATATCCACCTCCGCATCCGCATCTAAGATCTGTATTTTATTATCAACAAAAAAAGAAGTTAAAAAACTAAGAAGCCATCAAGTATTTACTTAACTTTTTATTTACAATTTACCCTTTATAAAAATTAAATACAGTAAAACCTCAGAAATAAGAAGCTAATAAAATTATAATCATCTAGAAATTAGAAGTTGAATTTTGAAAACATTAAAGCTTCTGAAATTAGAAGATTGTATTTTAATTTCCGAGGTAATTGTTTGTGCAATTTATATTTAACAGTGCAGCATTTTCTAAGAAAAATTTAAAATGAAGCTTGTGACTTATTATAGTGTAGAATATTCGGTTTCGGTTTCGGTTACGGCCAGTTTCGGCCCTTTTTGTTTTTTTTGGCTATTCTGCTATATTGAGGCCATATTGAGGTATTTTTGGTAAACATTTCTTGCATCATTTATTTAATTCAAATACATATGTTTGGTTTAATAAAAATATTTACAACGCATTGTACTAATCAAAAATTATGAATTAGTCTATTAGTTGATTTATCGTGTCAACGCAAAATATTTTGGTTAATTTAATGCGTTCGATATTATCATTTTCGATTTTATCATACCTATTGTTATTAATATTAAAGTTTTATAGGTACTGAAGCCAAAATTGTTAATTAAACTTACGAACGAATTTTGTGTGTGTGGAATAAAGGAAAAGAAAACAAAATATTTCCATTTTTATAATACTAAACCTTTAAAAAAAAAAAGACTGCTTTGTAGTTTTATAAAAATGTACATTGTAGGTGCATACTATTTTGAGTGTGTAAGGAAGATATAAAGTAGGCAATACTTTAGTTATAAAAAATAAATTAAAAAAATAGTCTCATTTATTATTTTAGTAAACTTCAATTATTTATTATAAACTGCAATATTCAAGTAATACTTTATTTTGTATTAAATTTTTTTCTTTTGTGTATGAGAGTTCCTTTTTTTTCTTTTAAAAAAAAATTATTTGAGAAGTCTTTAATTATAAGTAACCAGTTTCGGTTCTGGTTTCGGCTAGGCCGAATATTCGGTTTCGGCCAAAATTACGGCATCGGTCAAACACTACTTATTATGCTAAATGTACGCAATCAATTCACTTGGAGTCTTTTGTGTGGCAATAATTTTCATAAGAAAATTTCAGTGAGAGAAAAAGATTTTGTTTTGCTTCATATGAAAACGAGATTTACCAGACAAAAGGACGTTTTACAAAACAAGGCCATTTACAGAAAAAAGTGTATAATTTTCTACACATTATAAGTGTGTTATTTTTATCCAGTAACTATATCTTTAAATTATTGCTGGAGCAATATTATTATAAATTCAACTTTACAAATTTTAACTCCGAAATGATAAGATTTCAGAAATTAGAAAATCCTGACTTTAAAACAGCTTCTAACTTCTGAGGTACTGTATTAACATAATTTTTAAAATAAATTTAATAATTAAAGTTCTGCTTTAAGTTTGTCTAGTTGAGCTAAATAATTATAAAAGTCTTTTAAATTTAATATTTATACTTTTTTTTTGTAATTAATGAGTTTGTTATTTTATTACTTAAAAAGGTTGACATAAAAAAAATAAATATTAGCAATAATAAAGAAATATTTACTAAAGTATGATTTAAACTATCAAACATTTAGAATTTGTTTTTAAATGATGTAAAAATCAATATTTATAATTTAACTGAGAGCATCCGCATACGCCACCCACGGTTCTTAGATTCAATTGTCCGCATCCGCATCTTCAAAGAAGGCTCTTTACAGATCCGCATCCGCAAAATGACATCCGTCACATACCTACTTCTTTATTGAAAACGAATAAAGACAAAATTGTTCAACTTATTTTATTTGAATAAAAAAGTATGATTTTAATAAGTGCATTAGAGTGGAACGAATTTTTAACCTCACCGGCTTAATATATTTTTGAAAACTACTCGTCAAAACCAATTCTTCTGCATCCTTGGCAATTTTCTGTGACGAAACTTTTGACTTTGCTTGAGGGTTTTTGTGAATGAAAACCTCTTACTACATAATTACTTCCCTTTGATGCCATGTACGCACTTAAAGATATTTGTGCTCAAAGTTCACCGAAGTCGGTCATTCGCCAATATCTCCGCTCTTTAATGTCAGAGGTAAAATATGCATGCAACAAAATTGTAAATCAGATAGTTATCTTCAAAAATACCATTAACAGTTTTATCGTAAAAGCCACAGTTTTTACGCTATGAGACTGATTATGGCTAAACACTGCAAAGCATAGATATCTTACTATTAGCAAATTTTTTAACTTTAATTAATAGTAGTTTATTAGAAGAATTTTAATGTATGTTTGTTATTTTCTCACTTCGAACATTGTTTTTCAAACAAACACATCGTCTAATAAATATACATATATGCAGTTTAAATCGCTTAGCTGCCTATTCGCTTAAGAGATTATGTATGTTAACAGCACAAAATCAATGTTCTGCTTCATTTCTTAGCGTTATTGTAAAAAAATTTAGTTTTTAGCTGTCTCCCGCCTAAGGGAACATTTGCTTTAACATGTCCCAATGGTCGTATAGGGTAAAAATTAAAAAGTAGACTAGAATTAAAACTATTAACCGTATAAATTAATTTTGGCTACCTAAATCGGTCAAATACCCCAATGTGCACTGCTTAACAAATTTGTTTGCAATGTTGAATAGTGTTGCATATGTCCCAATGGTCGTGCAGGGTTAAAATCAAATAACATACTTGAATAGAACATTTTTACCGAATAAATTAATTTTGGCTGCCTAAATCGGTCATATACCCCTACGTGCGCTGCTAAACGAATTTTCTCAGAAACGAGACCAAGGTAGATCGCTTTTTCGCCCCTGTAAATCCCTATGCTGAAAGTTTCATCAAAATCGTTTGGGCCGTTTACAAACATATAAACAAATAAACAAACAAATAAATATTGCTCGTTAAAAGTATAAGAAAGATATCAAAAATTCGATAACTAGGAGCGTGAAATGTATGAGCTGGTCATATTAATTTTTCCCCCTCAAAAATTCTTCTGAAAACACCTACATTCTACCTGCCACCTTTCTGGGTGTCCGCATACAAACAATCAAGTCACCAAAAACCATGTCGTACAAATCTATCGGTTATTGAAATTTTCATGCAAGCAAATCAACAGAACGAGACTTAAGAAATCTTAGCTTCAAAAAAAAAATGCTGCTTAAAACATGACGAAATTCTTTTTGAATTTCCGTAGCAAAACGAACACAACATTTGTTACTTGTTGTGGTTGTGATCGTGACAACAAAATCTAAAAAACGAAATACTTGTTGTTTTCTTAGAACACAAAACAATAGTTTTCTTTCTCTCTTAATTTTTTGTTCGCTTTGGTACGCATTTCTGTTTGTAGCAAAGATCCAAACCTAAGCAGATAGTGAATCTGTTTGCTTTCGCAGATTTAGCAGATGAAGAGTTTGTTTTTTCGTACAGTTTATTTTCAACCCCTGATCACAATAGACTTTACTGTTCTAAGTGAGCCGTGGTACGTGCATTTTGGTTTGAGTACGTAGAGCGGCTGCCGTCTCAACCTAAGCGTAAGGAACTTCGTTCCTGACGGAGCTCCCCCGACCATATCTCTTTTTTTTTTAACTTTCGAGTCAATTTTTAAGTATAACATATAAGAAATGATGAATTTTGAAACATGAGTTATAAATTTTAAAATCAAAGTTAATAAAAATTAGATATGAATTGTGAATCTGAATGATGTATGACAAATAACGAATTATGCATTCGTCAATTGCAAAAGTTTTCTTTTAAGATTGATTATTCTCTCAATTTTTTGTTCCTTCCTACTGCATATCTTTAATCTCTAACAATATAGTATAAGTTCTTAGCTGGTCTGCACAACATATTCCTGAGGTATTAAGCTTTTGATCGTCTTAGAATAGCCGTCAGCTTTTTATGAAAAATAAGCTATTCGAGATTTTTGTTTTTGTTAAAATTTTACATCAGCGATGTAATATATATCACAAACCATGAAAAAGTAAACATTTCAAACAAATATTACTGTTAAAAAAACACATAGATAATTAAGAGATAAAACGTTTTGACCTTCAATAATAATAGCAACAACAGAACTTTTTCACTATGTTTATTTTGTATGTATACAATTCGATGTATATTTTTTGTTTAATTAGTAACATCTGTTTCTTACCTGTTAAAATATGTGGTTTTAAGCAGAACGCATTTGAAGTAAAATAACTAAGTGTTTGTTAGTACGCGCTTTTTTTATTCAAACGACTGTATTGTTGTTGTTGCTTTAAATACCGCCATCGTATTCAATACTTATATTCTTTGTTAGTTGAAATTTCATTTCTGTCAACAAAAAAATTGTTTTTAAAATTGTTCTCCTCTTAAAACCAAGGTTAAACAACATTTTACTCTAGCCACTTTCAAAATATTTAGTTAATTAGCTTGTAGATATTATTCAATTCAGTCATAACACAGAGCTCACAACAACAAATAGTACATAGAAAAAAAAAATACTTTCAACTTTCATAAACCACATGTTTCCATCTCTTCTAGCATGTGTTTTTTTCCTAAATAAAAAGCTCAATAAGCGTTATCTGAAAAAAACCGACCGAACCAGACAGAAAAAATATTTGTTCAGGTAAGTGTTTAATGGACCTAAAATAATCTACAGAAAAATATTAGCAATTGTTCTTATTTGTTTTTGGTGTGTGTTTCCCCTTTTTTGTTTTTCTATCAATAACAAGAGCAATACAAATTGTTGTCTATGTACTTTTTATTTTTCAGACGGAGCTACAGACGTCTTAAGTGACAAGAATTGACCAACAACTTTGGTGTCTGTAAGCAATGTCCTGCTGTTATTAGGGCCAATTTTTCAGTGCAAGTTTAACTTTGTTTCTTGGTTAAACTAAGTTCAAACCTAGAAATCAGTTTTTTAGTTATTATTAACCAAAGTTTAAACTAAGCTTAACCGCTCAATATTCATTGGTTAAACTTTTGTTAACTTACCAATTGATTTTGACAAATGATTTGTTTTCTTCATTTATACAAAAAAAATTAAATTCATACTGAGCAAAACTGTTATTGCTGAGAACAGTTTCGGTCTTCTTCCTGTTTTATAAACTTGTTGCTTTTCTAAAGCATAACCATTTTTGCACACGCAGCGACGATTTGTTGATTGTTGCTAACAACAATTTAATGTCCTTAATGGAAAAATTGCATTCTTTTTTTACTCATTTTGTTTTTTTATTGAGACTTCAGATTTTACAGATATTTATTTAAATTTTTTAATGGTAGTGCCATATCAATAAACACAAAAGTGCTGGTTTAACCAAGCACTGAAAAAGTTATTGTGTGGTTGAATTCTGGTTAACTTTAATCTATCATTAACTAAACTCTTGTCAACTAGGGATCAAACCTGCACTGAAAAATTGGGCCTTAGTGTGACAGTATTAGCGTTAGCCATGTGGGTTAGAAAGTATTTGTGCGAGTGAGTGGTTTTGTCGATGTTAGTAAAATTATTTTGCTGCACTTTGTTTTTATATTACTGGAGTATTTAAGGATACAATTTTTTTTTTACTTTAATAGCTTGCTTGATGTTAGAGCTTCATTGTAGTGACCACAGGTTGTTTATAAATTAGGCTTGAAAAAATAAAATTTGTGGTGTCTGGATTTGATTTTATTTGAAAAAAAATCAATAAACAGTTTTTCAATTTTGGTTGAATAACAATTTTTTAATGTCTTTCCAATTATTTGGTTTAGCGTATTTGAATAGTATTTGATATAAATGAACTAACATTATTCAGTAGAAATGCATATAATATACTAATTTTAATACCGAATATTATATATTCTATTCATATTTATAAAATTTAATTTCGGTACCTTTGTTTGTTTGACCATTTTAGAAACTTCAACCACTTAGTTAAAATTTGACACGCATTTTACTTATCTCTTCAGATAAGTACTTACATAAATTTTCATGCAATTTTCTTAATAACCTTTTAATTATTTGATCTTATAAACGCCAAACTACGTATATTTTACTTACTATAAGTGTACATCAAAATTATGTTGAAATGTATTCTTAACTATTTAAAAAAAAAATTATAATAGTACGTTTTTCATTCAATATTTAAGTTTTAATAGTTTTCAGAGATACATTTTTTTGTAGTAGTATCGACCTTAACACTAAAACCTTTTATTTATCCTACATTCTACTAGATTTTTAGCACAACAGTATTTTGAATGTAAGATTGTTGCCTTACAATGGCAATCTACCAAATATTATTATTTACAAAATATGTACCTACTTTTACATATTTTTTCTTAAAAACTTGTATATTTTTTGAAAACTCTGTTTGCAAGAACTTTGCTGAAGTTCTTCAATCCAAATTAAATTTTGTTAAACAGTAAAAGAGATAAAACTCTGAGTCTTTGCTGTTAATTTTGAACTGAAAAATATCTCTTAACTCAGAAAAACCTTTTGGAAGCTATGTTTGATCAGAGAGTATGTATACAGACTCTCTGATTTCATTCACATTTCTTTCAAGCGGTAAAATCAAGCAGAAAAAAAAATGCAAACACTGCGCTCCATTTAAAGGCCTTTCTTATAGGAAAAAAAAAACCATAACTCAAACAAAACAAACCAACCTATTCCTAGCTCACTTTGTCACATGCAATTTTCTTTGCATGCTCGTTTAAAGTTCTTATAGGAAAAAAATACCTTTTGTTGCGTATTCCTCTTTCATACGCTCCTATGCCTAAATGTCAGTACTGCCACGGCAGCTGCGCCGGCAGAGGAAGATTTCACTTCCAAAAGTTCAACCGGACGCACGGGAACTGAAATTTAAGTTCCAAAATGTGTCTAAAGGCCCATTTCCAATGACGCGTGAGATGCGTTGCGTTCAACGCTGCGGAAAAAAATCAATTTCCAATGGAGCGTGTGCGTGAACATATGATTGCCGATCTTCTGCTTAGCGATGCATAATTTTAATGAGTAAAAGTTTTACAAGTTTATTCAAAATAAAACACACTGATGCTTTGTGTTTTGTCTGACTGCATACTATTGGCCCCGTAAAAGCTGTTGCTGCAGTATGGACAGATAGGGCAAGTTCAAAAATGCATTTTTACAAAGCATCAGTGTGTTTTATTTTGAATTGGTGCTAAGTTTAAATGCAAAAAAAGCGCAGCTCTGTTGATGTTCTTAAAAATAGTATAATTGCGCAGTTTTGGCTAATAATTTTCGAAACAATTCAAAATAAAACACACTGATGCTTTGTAAAAATACATTTTGGAACTCGCCTATATAGTTAGGCACTCCGGCATGTCGCTGCAGATATATCGTGAGTGTGGAGCGCGTCTTAAATGACTGCGACCATTTGCACCACCGACTGTTTTTAAATGTATTTTTGGACTCGCCCATATACTCAGGTACTCCGGCATGCCGCTGCAGATGTGTCGTGAGTGTGGAGCACGTCTTAAATGCCTGTAATAAATTTTTTAGTTTTTTTCAAATTCTACTAACCTTTTTCAATTTTTCCTTTGTAAATCTGAACAGCTGTTTCGCTGTCAAAGCTTGTGCTGGGTAACTTGCTTGGGAATAAACAAAAATAAAATTAAATTCAATAGGTAATTTTAGAATTTCTAGAGATAGGTTTAATTGTAATGAAATAAAGCTTTTAAATAAACTGCATTGCCGACAGTACTAATAGCTTGGATTATCTGTCATTCTCCCATATGTTTGGTTATACAAAAAAAAAAAAAAAAGTTGTTTTTTTTTGCTACTTCCGCCTTTTTGCCAGAAATATTCGTTCTTTCTCAATCAAGCTGAACTTGAAACAAGACGTACTGTTAGAAAAAGAAAACGTGATTATATATTAGCGTTGTAATTAGCCACGTATTGAAGTACAATTAGTAAGTCTCCTGTTGGTCATTTAGTTAAACGATGGTTTTTATATAATCAAATTTTAATAGATTGCTGGGAAAAAAAAAAGGAAAAGAATAAAGCTTAACCACTTTGGTCGGTTGAATGCAGGCAAGAGAGCTGAACAATATCCAAGGACTAAATTGGATAAGTTCTTGGAGGCGGGACTTACAAGCGAGATTACGCCAAGGAAAATAGCCTGGAAAAAGCATAGAGGCTGTGACTGGTAGAGTGACCAAAAGTGGTCGCTCACACGTTTTAGAGGGTTAAGGTTTTTTTTTCTGTTCAGAAAACCACCCAGAAGATAAAATGGCAACATTAAAGCTAAAATTAAAGTTAAAAACTTTAACTATTACAATTAACAAGAAAGTTAAAGAAGAACATAGGAGTTACATGATTATATAAGTGCCTAAAAAAGTTAAGACTCTAGAGAGAGAGGGAGAGAGAGAGAGAAAAAAAAATAAAGAGGTTATAATTGAGCTAAGCCACGCGGTGGTTAACAGAAACGTCAAACGACATAAAATGTATGTAACATAGTTACGTCTTCTTACTCATCTCGATCGGTCCGCGGCTAAGAGAATAAAAAAAAAAAAGGGAATATTAAAGGGCAATAAAAACAAAAAAATATGCAAAGTAGTTCAAAGTGGGAAAAAAAAAATATGAGCATAAAGAAAGAAACATGTATATATATATATATATACAGTGAAGTCTCGCTAATCCGAATAATTGATTGCAGACCCTGATTCGGATTATCGAAAAATTCGGATTACAGGACTAAAAAATCAATAATTTTTTTTAATTGGAATGTATTCCATTTATTTAAAACAAATTAAGATACATAGTACATTTAAATGAAAAACAGATTATGTATAAAAAAAAGTGTTTTTTAATGAAAATTAAATGGTCTTCGTGACAAAAATGCAATTCAATTTAATTGTATTTAAATAATACTATAAATAGTACAAACACTTAACATGCTTTCTTGAAAAAGTCAGTAACGGTTGATTGACGAACATTTTTCAACGATTTTTCTGTTGCCGAGATTTTTAGATCTTTTAGCACCAGAATATTCTCCGTACTGACATCATTCTCTTCGGCCCATTTGAGAGGTAATAATGTTGTTTAGATCGCTTCTAAATTGTGGAATTAGGTCTGGTCGGCTTGACAAACAATACAATCAATTCGGATTAAAGAGTTGCAACCAATTCGGACTGTAGAATCTCTAATGCACTTGAAATTGCAGTTCGGATTACTGGATATTCGGATTAAAGGTGCTTCGGATTAGCGAGCCTTCACTGTATATATATAAGAATAGAAAGAAAAAAAAACTTTTTAATTTGTACAAATCTAATTAAGAAAAATGATTCAGTGAAACCGCAGAGCCAGGCTTTATAAACAAAAGCAGTGGTAATAAGAAAGAAAGAAAGACAGAGAAAGATATAGTGTTCAAAAAAAAAGTGTCAGAATTATAAACTAAAAATGAAGTAATTTCTTTTTTGGAAGATGAAGTATTAATAAAAACAAAAATGGTGGAAATTAAAAGGTAATAAAAATTAATATAAGTAAAGATTAGTAAGAGAAAAAAAAAGAATTATTTAAAATAGAAAAGGTAGTGAGCTAAATTTATTTTTTTTTGGTTGACTTTTAGCAGCAGTAGAGCATCGTTGGAAGGCCTTCGACGAGATCCTGTATGCCTGTGTGAGTGAGTAAAAATACATTATATATATATATATTCACTATATTAGCATATGTAAGTGCAAATATTAGTTTAGCTCTAAACCTTTGAACATTTTGTTAGAATAGGAACAGGGTGGGAACGGACCGAATACTGAACTTAAGAAGTCAATGAACTTTAAAATGATCAGCTGTTTGAAACATCGAATTGGTTAGCTCATATATATATATATAAAAATATGTCTGTACAGTGGGGTATAATGACAAGGCCTCTGGTCAAAAAAAAAAGTAAATAATATAAACATATATTATTAAAGTAAATAATATTATAATAATAAAATTACAGGTATCACTGATAAAGTTAAGCCATAAAACTTTAAATAATGAATTTGTTTATTATTTATAGACACTTTGTTGTATATGATTTTTTTTTTTATATAAAATAAATTTATAATGAATTGCTAAATTGATGATAATGGTTTGAAATTGAGTTGGTTTAACAATATTTTTATTGGGACTTTAATAATATCTAAAAGTCATGGAGGGCGGGACAAGAACGGCCGAAAAAAAAAAATGTTCGTGCTGTTGGGTTGGTGCCATGCGCAACTAAGTAATAATCGGGTGTCACTTATTCTAAGATTCTGTCTGTCTTGCTATGTTAAATTCTAATCAAGATTCGGATTTTCTTTCCCTAATTTTGTGTGCATAATATAAATATTCTGTTATACTTTGAATAGCGTGCAATTGTTCGTAAGTCTCTAGCTACTATCACCGAACCCTCGAAACTGAAGCTCCGGGACGAGCCAGATGCACACAAGTCGGCTAGAGAATTTTCTTTAAAGAAAAAAAAACTTTTTCATATCTACTTGTTGGATTGTAGAACTCTAATACCATCACAAGCGAGCATTAAAATAGCAACAAGCACCTTAAAAACGAATGGTATTCAAAGGTTTCATAACAAGCTTCACGCGCATGAAATATCAAATTTTTCGAATATTTTACGCTGCGTGCAAACGCATGCTGTTCATTGGAACCAGTTAGGTATGTCTTTATGTATTGAATATTTGCGTCAATTTACGAAACGCATCTCACGCGTTATTGGAAATGGGCCTTAATGCGTGAAATGTACCAACAAGCTAATTTCACCACCCAGACAGAGCTTGTGTTACGAGTGGAGCAAAAACAAAGGTGCACTCAAGAGCGAGGTCAAATGCATTTAGACAAATTAATATTCTATTGAAATTTCTTCATTTTCTGTTGTGTTAGGTTTTGACGAATTTGGTTTATCTTCGGATATGAACGCTTCATCTTGAGTGCCTTCCAAATATTCACTAGATGTTTCAATGCAAGGCAACTGCAGTAGATCTTCATTACGAACTGGAGGTGTTTCATATAAAAGTCGTTTTCTACAGAATGCACACACGTAAACACTTGACGAAAGTATCCACTTTTCAGCTAAATTTTTAGAAATTTTTCTCAGATTTGTACGCTTGTAATGAGGCGCCAAGTGGAAAGGATTAAAACATCGATTACCGTGCGAAGCCACAATGAAACAATTACTATCAACAAATGTATAACAAAAGTTGCGAAGCGGTCAGAAGAACAATTAAAAAAATAACGGAAAATGCGAAATAGTTTGACGCATTATTTTCCTCAATTTCAATAGAATATTAATTTGTCTAACTAAATGCATTTGACCCCGTGCTTGAGTGCACCTTTGTTGTTGCTTCACTCGTAACACAAGCTCTGTCTGGGTGGTGAAATTAGCTTGTAGTTGCATTTCACGCATTCCCTTTTGTGCGGTGTCCGGATGGATCGCTTGCTTAAACGACCCACTGCTGGGCGGCTCGGATGAGTTCTTTTGTGCATGCGTTGGTATTGTTGGTGAAAATGTGTTGGCCGATCGTGGGTGTTATTGGAAATTCTCCCTCGTTAATGCTTATGTTGTTGTTGCTCCTCGCGCCTCTATACAGGTACGTAAAACAAAATAAATATACAACTCACAAAAAATAGAAGATATGTATTTATTATATCACAAATTAATTAAACGAAGATTGTGTGCGGCAAAATTTATCTTAAGATTTTGCATCATCACAACCTATCATAGATCATTGTTATAGCTTAAGTACGCTTAAACACGCTAGCACATATTAAAATTGCAGCGTTTTAATAAGCTTTTACGCAAACCAACCGACCTAAGCAAGCGTCTGGTACCACGATCAGTGCGGCACGTATAAACATAAATACATTTATCTCTTAAAGTAATGCAGATCCCACTCTGAAATTTTTATTGTGTTATTTATGCACTTCAACAAATATTTTAAAATTAATATAAAAATATAAACCGGCTAAATTAATAAAATTTGAATTTTTAATCTTAACTTCCGGTCTTCTAAGAGAAAAAAAATGCAAGATTCAAATTTGATTTCATAATTAAAAAGAACCGTTAAATTTCAATATAAATCACTATGTTTAATATTTTTTAATTATTTTTTTTGTTCGAAAAAGTGCTTCAAAAAAATTCAGTTTTCATATTTTCCAATTCTGTTAAAGCCCAAAACTTAACAACCAGGCCTCATAAAAAAAAATTTTATGTAATTACAATCACACTTTCCAGAAGTACACTTAGGCGGAATGTGAACGAATTTCAGAATAAAAATTTTTTTTTTTTGTTGTTCGCTTCACATGAAATGCCCATATATAGACCGCCAAGACTTGACGAACGGAAATCGAGACTAAAGAACAGAAACATAGAAATCCACAATAATAGCAACAGCGCTACCACATAAATACATTTTTGAAAGGACGTGAAAAATAGTAGTAGCAGCTTCAAATGTTACTTATATTTTTGTCGTAACATACAATTTATTTTATTTATTGTATTTGATTCATAAAACTAGTAAGCGTTGAAAAACTTGAAACTTGAAAAACTGGGTGAAATAGAAAAAACTGTATTTTTGGCAAAAACTGGAAAACGGTCTACCCTTTTAAGAAAATGGCAAAAAAGTTTTATCTGCCCATAAAACACTGATCACAAAACACAATTTTTTTTCATTTATTCATTTCTATGTTGACATTTTAGTTTGTCACAAAATGAGAAGATTGCTCTCAATTGAGAGCATTAATTTTGTTGGTGGTTTACTGAAGGTTTGTTCCTATTTCAAAATTCTCTCATTTGTGAAGCTGTTACAAGATGTTTTTTTCGTTATTGAACGGTAATGAATAACGTTTTTAGGCATGTGTCTTACAAAGGGTTTACAAAAGGTTTGTAACTTTTTATGAATATGGCTGAATGTTTCTCTAGCTCAAACTTTTAAATCTGTGAGCCGCTGAAATGACAAAATGTATTTACTTTATTTTACAGAACTTTTATTTTGCAGAAATAAATTATGTTGAAATAATTATTACTGTTATGAAAAATTTGTCTAATTTGTATATTTCCGAAATACACTGTTGAAATTCTCGTTATTTCATCGTAAATTCGTTCGAAATTCATACATCGTTGAGACAAGAATTTTGTGGCCAACGCTTATATCAAAAAATGAAATGAAGTACATTCGGTATGAAAATTTTTAACTCGGCCTCCTCATAAAAAATTTAAGTAAAATAAATATTTGTTTATTTACTCTATTACTGTTATTATTGATAGTAAATTAAATAAAATTCTCTTTTTCATCTCTTTACCTAGCATTTTTAAAAAAATTTACTTTCAAAATGTATACATAAAAGAAAATGTTACAGTTGCTTATAAAAGTATCTAAAAATCTATGAGGAATTTATTGTTAATTATGCCCAGATTTCAATTTGCTTTAAAAATTTGTAAATCTTACGAAACGAGCTTAAAATGTTTAAATTTAATTCAGTTTGTGGCGGTTTTTAAGCTTCCAATAAAGCATAAATTAAATATTGTTGCCATTCTCGATACTGCTGGCTTTAAAAAGGATTTCAAAAGTAGTATAACATATTTTAAGGCCATCGTTGTTGTTGGGAAAATAATTCAAATAAAAAAAAAATAAAATACATTTTAAATCAAACACCACAGCAGCGCTGCTGTACGCAGAAAATTGCAAATTAATTATATTGTTTTGTGGTGTCGACATGCAAAACTTCGTACTCAGCAGTAGTATTGGTTATCATGGCATTAAATTTGAAAGTGTAAAAGAAAAAAAAAAAAATATTTTA
Organism: Dichetophora obliterata; assembly: GCA_963920525.1. NCBI lineage: Eukaryota > Metazoa > Arthropoda > Insecta > Diptera > Sciomyzidae > Dichetophora > Dichetophora obliterata. Next base: position 20,597,394 of record OY986436.1, on the reverse strand, counting down.
TTAAAACAAAAAATTTCAATATAAAAATAAAAACGCAGAGAGTTCAAGGAATATCAAATATATAGGTATATAAAATAATTTTAATTAAGTGTGACAGCTGCAATTACAAGCAGCAGAACGTTATGAAATATACGCTGTTTGTATGTGTTTTTTTAATAATTTTTTATTTAACATCATAATTAAACTACATTCATAGCGTTTATAGCTGAGGTGTTGCTGTTTTATCGCGGTTTATTGTGGCATATATTTTGCATATGTGTGTATTTAATTTAAAATAATTATTTTGATTTAATCTTTTGTGATTTTAATACCGACACTTTGTGCAAGTGTATGTCAGCGTTCAAATTGGTGTGATTTAAAATGAATTCATAACAAGCTACAACAAGATAGGCAGTCATAAAATGAGCTTCAATTAAACAAACCATCTTAACAATGTGCATCGGTGGAGCACAGCACCAAAATGCTGAAGATTAATATTTCATAATTAATTAATTAAAACCAAATTTGTTTTAAAACCAAATTCTCTTTTATATAGTTTTTCTTATAGAAATAAAAGTCTTAAATTTTTTTAAGAATACTTTATTCTCAATTGTAATATTTACCTTCCTTAGGGCAGTATTTTAGTGTAGAGACCTGAATTTCGGGACTCTTTTGACCTTCGATAAAAGAGAACCAACTAATATTTTTACTATACATTTTTTTATTAATATTTCAATAATACAAAAAAATATTAAATAAACAAAATTAAAAATTGAAAAAATCACAGGCTGGCGGAATGGAGGTGCTAAAAAAGGGGTGCCTCCATGTTGACACGATTTCAACCCTTCTAGTCATCTGAAAAAAAGAATGTTTAATTTATAAGAATGTCACTACAGCATGAACTAGGAATATAGTGATATTTCCATTTTTAGCGAAATGGTGACTGTTTGAAAAAAGCAATTTTTTTGCCTTTTTTCAAAGTTAGAATTTTCAAAAATATTAAAAAACAACATTTTTAAATAATCCTAGTTCGGGTCATAGAGGGAAACATACAAAAGGCCCACAACAAATTTTTAGGCAATCGGTTCATCAGAACTTGAGATATCATGTCAACCGTGTTGGAAAAAGTAGTTTCAATAAAAACGCGTTTAGCCCTATATCGCGCCGTGTTACAGATCTGCAACATTTAGGAATTGCTCTGGAAAAATATCTCAAAGAGAAAAAATTAAGTCGGAGTTCTTATAAACAACTCATAAATATTGTAAACAACTCTAGCTTTTTAATTAGAGAGTAAATCAATCAACATTAACTTTTTATTTTTAGTTGCAACAGCGTGATTTTGAATTTGGCAGCAGTTTGTGTTTTGCAATAATTTTAGCATATTTGTAAATGACTTAAACTGTTATAAAAAGTGTTAATAATTAAAATAAAAGTTTAAGAGCTTTTTGGTGAGTTATTAAACTACACTAGTCATGAATTACTATATTAAAAGCAATGTTATATTCCCTGAAAAATGTTAATTTTTTAAACTTAAATTTTTTTGCAAATATTTGAATAAATAAAGTATTAATTTTAAAACAAAAGTTGTTTTTCTTTATTTTTAAGACAATTTGAGAGATTTTTAGGTAAAAATTGAAATTGACGTTATTGCGCGATATAGGGTTAAAGTTCTTAAGTTAGGTTTCAGGCAGTCTAACTGACGTCATTAAAATGGCTATAACTTTTAAAACAATTTAAATTTAAAAAAATCCTTCTAAGGAGATGTGCTTGAAAATATAAACTACTAGCTGATATACCCGGTGTTACTCGAGAGTCATTTATATAAACATTTTAACATACACTTCTCGATTAAATGTTTTTTAAAATCGGGAATAATGGAAAACATGTTGAATTTTATTTGAATTTTATTTTATTTAATTTTATTTATCCACCGTTTGCTAGGAAATTGAACGAACATTGATCCAAAAAAGTTTAGGAAAATTTTTGTTGTTGGTGGTACCATCTCTTGCGGTGAGCTAATTGAATGCAAAGAAGCGGTACGAAAAACAGATTTTAAAAATTAAATAGAATTTTTATATTTACTCAATGTTAAAGCAAGCACAATTACCTTTTCAACAAAATAAAAATTATGATGGGACTCAATGCGTCCTTGAGATATGGACATTTTAACGTCTAAACAAAGATTTATATTAAAAAACATATTGAACTTTTTAACAAAAAAAAAATGTTAATGAAATATATTAAAAACAGCAGAGTTATTGGCATTAAAAGTAAATACTTTGATTTTCATATAATTTTTTTCTCATTATTAGCTATCAATGTTTTATGAAAATTCGTTGTGCTAAAAATGATTGTACCTACTAAAATTTCTAAAAAAACTGGCAGTACTGCATTATTTTACTTTTTAAAAGTTTGGTAGCAATAGCATTTTCGCAAAATATATCGCAAAACTTATCTGCTAGCTGCATAAGAACATCAGATATTCTTCTGTAAGCAGAAAATAGCGCCACCTGTCTGTAATCCCAATCGTGTGGGGTTAAATTTGAAGAAACTTTTGCAAAAACATAATTCAGCTATTCAACGCAAGGTGTACGTTTAGTTTGTACCCACACATCTTACACATGTGGCGCCATCTATCTGTAAATTTAACGCACAGATCAAAACTAATGAAATAATTGTGCTGACCAGATGCGCATATATTTTTTTATATCGCCATATAGCTTAAACTGATTACATGAAAATATTAACTTTTACAGCATTCTTATTCACAGTCATCTTTTCGATAAAATTGTGATATATATGCAACATTTAAAGTACCATTGATAAAGAACTAATTGACAACGGTGACACAATAGTGAGAACAAATAGAGCCATCACAACAAAACAAATTTAACATGAGGGGGCCGGGGGGTGGGGAGGCAAAATATAAGTAGATGATCACTATAAAGAAAATTTTGTATAATCCAAAATGTTCGTAATTACTTTAGACACACAGCTGCATTCTTAGAGGTATATGGGGACGTTCAAACTATATAGAGAATTTTAACACAAAACTAAGTTTTATTAATAGTCTGGTATGAAAAAATAGATTTTTAGCCATTACTTTTGATTGGAAAGAGATATTGGGGTAATTTTTTCACATAAATTATTTTTGAGACTTGACTTTTTTGTAAAAAAATATAAAATGTAAAAAAATATAAAAACAACATTTTGGAAAAAATAAATTTCGCGAAAAAAATCAAACCCTTGTTGTTTTGATGACAAAAACAGTAAAATAATTTTTGCGCTTAGCTGGAAGAATTTTTGCAAATAAATGCTATGTCATATCAAAGGTAGCCAGATGTGCAATTTTTAATTGATTTCGTTTTTACAACAACAACAATTTTTGAGTCATTTTTTGAGTAAAAAGTCAATATTTTGGACCTTTTTTGACATAATCATAAAACATATATACACTGACTTAACGGTACAGTTCAACCTATTTTTGTGAAGTGATTTTATTGAACTTTTGAACAAAAAAATTTGAATGAAATATATTAATGAACAGCGGAGATATTTGCATCGAAAGACCAAACTTTGATTTTCATGTCGTTTTTTTCTCATTCTTAGGCAACGATGTTTTATGAAAAAGTCGTTATACTGAAAATTTCTGCAATTTTGAAGATATGTGAATGTTTTTGATGTCAAAATAACAAAAATTTTTTAAAACTAAATACAAAAAAATCTCCGATGGTAAAAAGTTTTATAATAACAAAATTAACGTTAGTTGAAAAATTTCAGAGGGGGCGTGGCAAAAACTAAGTATGTAACATTTTAAGTTGGGATGTATTTAATATGTATACCTAGTTTGAGCAAAATCCGTTGAGCCGTTTAGATTTGTATAAAGGTCAAACAAACAAACAAACAAACAGAAAATGAGTTTTAGTACTATAGATTGAAAAATGAAAACAATTTTATATTTTCAATTTCTAACACTAAAATACTGCCTTTTATAAAAAAGATCAAATAACCAAGGCATGCACCTTATACAAACTAGGTTTGGTCTTTGATCTAAAAGGAAAGTGATAGATTATTTAGAGGAATTGAATGGAACCATACGTGAATTATTGATTAGGTGAATCAAACGTGAAAGACAAGTTGAATTGCTTCTAACCGAGGCTAGTGTTTTGCCTTAACCTCGGCAAGCATTTCCAGCCCTTAGTTGTTCCTGTCATTTTAATTCGTGATTTGTGATTTTCCATAATTCTTAAATGTAGGCAAGAACAAAGAAAATGAAAAGAACCATGTCCGATTCGAACCAGTGACCTCTGGGCTGATAGTCTAGCACCACTCTCCACTAGACTACAAGGGCCGACCCTTAACCCTTTTTTGGGCAATTGCATATTCTTCGAAAAATATCATTTAAATTGATAAAGAAAGTGATTTTAATATGAAAAACCAAATTGAAAACATATTTGTTCAATTTATTCGGATTTTATTAAAAAAAAAAAACGAGTGACACTACAAAATTTCTAAATACACTTTGGGTTTAAAACTAAAATCATATATTTTTTACGAATACGAACTTTATATGATTAGTAAAAAAACTTCAATAATTTTTCCCTTTCTCTCTTAAAATCATATTTTTCAATTTGTGACTGTTATGCAAACATTATTTAATTGGTGTTAATGAACCATGAAATGGAGTAGGAATTTTTTCGGTGTGTTACAGTTTTGTTACGCGGTCATACAAAGGGTTAAGTAATTTCTTTTAATCACTTTAATTGATGCTTTGGCAGCGCCTTTTTAAGAGACTTAGGCACCAGCCCTTGATAAGAACGGTTTCGTTCAAAACGAAGCCCTTATCTCAATTATTTACCATATATATTGAAGAGCTGCTAATAAAATAGTTACTTCAAAAATACTAAACCCCTCAAACAAACGTTTTGACACATCCATTTCATATGTAGATAAAATTGAATCCATCACCATAAGAAAGAAATACTGGTGGCTAACAAATGCCCATTAACTCCAACTCTCATTTCCCTCATTTCGGTGTTTTTGTGGTTGTTCCCCTTCCCCCTTTTAACCTTTTAACATTTTTTAACTTAACACATAATGCAATGTTTTTTATATACCTATTTTTCACATGCAAATTTTTCATATCTTATAGCCTCTTATGGCTTAAATTTATTATTATCTACTAAGAAAATATTACAGTAATAGTTAATAAAGTAATTGAGCGCTCGTCTAGAGACTTTGTATAAGTATAGACATCATTATCCATACTATTGTTTATTGTAGTACTTAAGTTATATATATTTTTATCAATAAAAACAAAAAAAAACTTAAGCGCCCGCGTTCGAGTACCATCATGCACCCCAAAAATTGTAAGACCCTACATTTTATTAATAAAAAATTTTATTTCTTTACGAAATTAAAATTGTGTTTATAAAGAAACAATATAACAACAAAAAAACAAGTGTTTTATTTGATGAATAATACGAATATGTTTTCCCGAGTAAAAATAAGAACTTTTTTAGCTAAGGCCAAACAGCTATCTTGCCTAATTTTAAAATTTTTTCTTTACCTTACAAAGGTCGTTTGCAGGACTTTTTGGCCAAACAGCGGCCGCCCAGGAGTCGTACAGAAGCTGTTTTAAAATAAACTAAGCCATTCATAGTACAATAAAAATTATTATCCATTCTTTTAACTAACGTCATACGCAGAAAAGTTGAATGACACTTTTGAAAAAGTTATTGGCATAACACGAGCTTACGGTGGCAGTACAACTTCATTTAAGCCTTGTAAGGCCGTTTTTCGGACCCATTTTCCAACCGCTTGAGTTTTTGGATTATTTTTAGGCAATGTTCGACCCCTAAACGGACGTGTGGTCCTTGTTCGACCGCTGTTCGCTTGCTAATATTTTTACTCGGGAAATACTCGGGTATTTGTACACAGAAAAGTTGAATAACACTTTTGGAAATGTTATTGGCATAACACGGGCCTACGGTGGCAGTACAACTTAATTTAAGCCTTGTACGGCCGTTGTTCGAACCCAACTTTCAACCGCTTGACTTTTTGGATTATTTTTAGGCCATGTTCGACCCTAATACGGCCGTGTGGCCCTTTTTTGACTACTGTTCGCTTGCTAATATTTGTGCTCGGGATGTTTTAAATGTTGCGATATGAACTTCGAAGATAGTTTTTAATTATCTAAAGTTTAAAAAAAAACTTCTTTCAGCTGGTACAACCGATGCAGGACTTGCTAATACCATTCTATATGCAGTAACACAATAGTTTGTTGCCAATTGCAAAAAACTTTCCATACCGTGGGCCTTAATGTCTTTAAAAACATCGATGACTCGAACAATATTACGACTTTCCACCAAATCTTCTTAGAAGAAATTTTCTTAGAAGATCAAACCTTAGTTTTCTTTAAAATATTTAGATTTTTTAGTGAAATTAATTAATTTCGTGCAAAACGTCACATAAAAAATATAAAATTTTTAATTTACATTCATTTTTAAAAAAATTTTAAATTATTTATTTCAATTATTCATTAAGAATAATGAATAATTTTTTTATTCATTTGGATGCTATTCACATAGAATGCAATTCAATTTCAGAATTTTCAATTATTCTTTTTTTATTCAATTCTCACTCATTATTCATTTGTTATTCATTATTCGTTTGTTATTCATTGTTAATTTTTTATTCATTATTCATTTTTTATTCAATATTCATTTGTTATGCATTATTTATTTTTTATTCAATAATAATTTTTTATTCATTATTCATTTAATATACATTATTAATTTATTATTCATTATTCATTTGTTATTCACCTTTAGCTTATAGCTTTGGACTAAAATGAATAAAAAGTTAATAATGAATAATGCATAAAAAATTTATAACGAATAAAAAATTTATAAGGAACAAAAAATTAATAATGAATCAAAAAATTAATAATGAATAAAAAATTAATAATGAATAAAACATGAATTATTAACAGCAAATGAAGATGAATAAAAAATTAATAATGAATAAAAAATTAATAATAAATAAAAAGTTAATAATGAATAAAAAATTAATAATGGATAAAAAATTAATAACGAATAAAAAATGAATACTGAATAAAAAAAGACTAATTGAAAATTCTGAAATTCTTTGTGAATTGCATTCTTTATGAATAGCATTCAAATGAATAAAAAAATTGTTTCATTTCTGAAAAACGAAAATTAATTATGGAAATGAATAATTAATCTTTATTTTTAAAATTAATGTGAATTAAAACTATTGTTTATAAATCAATTGTGCATCCACTGAATGCATTCTTATGTCGTTATTCAGTTGTTCTTAAAATTTTGAATATGAATGCTGATTTTACGGCTCTGTTCACAATTAACGGTCCTGATTCCATTTCAAAATTTCATAAGGCTCTGCTGAAAAATACTTAATTTTGAGTAGTGAAACTCTTGCATTAAATGAGCGATATGTAAATGAGATGTGCGCATTAAGAATTATAATGAAAAATCACGTGTGAATACTTCTTCAGTCAACTTTTTCTTAAGTTTTTAATATTAAAAATAATCAACTTCACATTTCGTGAGAGCTGTTTTCAATTGAATACAAAATTTATTTAAAAATTGTTTGCGCTTTTTGAAAAATCTTACAACTTTCAATGCATAACTTCGAATCACATGTTCTTACACGTTCTCATTATTTTGAAAATATTTATAAAATGTTCGCAAATAACTCTAGTATTTTTAAGTAAAATTTCCTATCGCGCCCTTGATTAGCTCACGCCCCCGTGCCTTGCAAAGTGTGCACATGCGGTTGAACAGGCGCTGGGCTTTGGAGAGTTTTGCCGCAACCGTAATGACAATTCTCAGTTAAACTTAAAATCTTGTAAAACTTTTTATAAAGTTTCATATTATAGCCAATATTTGCTATAATTTTTGAACTTGGGCAAGGTTTGTACACACGCTTTTTGCTGACTCCAATAAGATGTACTTTTTCTCAAAATTATTTTTTATGGCAGATTTATTCTCTGACATAGAATAGTGAAAACTTTTTATTCGAACATTCTTATGATTATCTGCTACACCAAGCAGATACACTTTTTCTTCTCAAATGTTTCGTATGTCAACATGAAAAACTCACCACCAAGCCATTCACTTTCTTGCTCATTAAAATTCATTGTAAAATCATTCTTCGAAGCACCCTGCGGCACACCTTTAAAACACAGCTAAAAATATCACGTAAGCAAAAATTTTCGAACAAATACAAAGCTTTAAAAAGCTTTAAGAAAGCTTCATTCAACAACCGGGTGTTCAAGTATATGATGTGTTAGCTTAGAAAGTCATTCATTACATAAGCACATTAGGTGTGACACGAAAATGTCATACATACTCTTTAATTGATTGATTACTAATATCATATCATGGAGACCAATTAAAGAGCTTGAAGTCGACATTTCACCTTGAAGATAAACCGTGTTTTGAAGATAAACTAAAGTTATTCATTATAATGTTAGGAGTCAAGAAAGAAAAATATAATTTCCTTAATGAACACTTAAAAAAATCTCCATTGGCTCTCTGCACTCTAATCGATACTGCCAGTTCATAGCAGCACAGACTAAAAAATAATCAAATCATATTTATTTTATTGTCTTTCTGATGCTGTAACTCTTTTTTTTAATTTGTTGTAGGAGTTTGAGATCAATTGAGATTTACAATTTAATGATTTAAACCAGAGGTCGGCAAAACTCAAACTGAGTGTGTGTTGGTGAGAGCAAATATTCTGCAGTGAAAAAAATTAATGCTGCATATGATTTTAAAATTTGTACACTTGCACACAAAAGTGATTTAATGAAACTATTTCAAACATACTATGGCAAAGGTATGTTATTAATAAGTTCAGAAATGTTAATTTTGTTATCGCAGTTTCTTATTAAAAGAATGCTTTTTAGAGGAGAATTAGTTAATCTATTTCGCTGCTTTGAGCATATGAATTTCAGGTCGGAAAAAATTTGTTCACAAAAGTAGGTGGAAGGAAGGATAAAAAGCTAACAGTTTGTAAGAAACTGCTTTTAGTTTTGGGTAAAAGCTGCCATCAATGGTTTTCCAGAATTCTACAATATGCTGTTCATCGATCATTTCTATTTCGGTTCGGAGAATTATCAATTCAGATTGAATCTGGAATTCATACTTCGTTACATCACATTTTAAAGGATTTTCAAATAAATTAAATAACGGCTGCATTTCTTCAAAGTCTTTAAATCTCTTTTCAAAGTTATTTATAAGGGTTTCTATTATGTCAATGTGTTAATTCTTTTGTTCGCTTGTAATATTTTCAAAAAATGATGCTCTTGGGAAACTTGAATAATTTTCTTCTTGAATATTAGCTAAAAGTAAAAATAGTGTTGTTTTGAATTCAAAAATGCTATTGTATGAATTGTAAACAGTCTTATTTTTTCCTTGAAGCTGAAGGTTTAGCTTATTTACGAAATTGGTTATATCTGTTAAAAATGCAAAATCCAAATTAAAGCTATTGTCTTGTAAAGCATCTATTAAATGTTCAGTATTATCTATTTTTTCGATTTTCAAAAACTGTATTACTTTATCCCTTAGATCGTAAAGCCTGGAAAGGCAATCGCCACGACTGAGCCACTTTACTTCTGTGAACATTTTCAGGTCATAATGTTCGGCGTCGGTATTTTTAAGAAATTGAACAAATTTCCTATGGGTTAGAGAATGATGTCCTCCTCTTATTGTGTTAATAATTTTCTCTGCTGTTTTCATGGCAGGAAATGTGCTCAAAAACTTTGAAGCAAGTGCAACCTGGTGGATGATGCAATGAAGAGATGACATTTCGATCCCGTGCTTTATCAATTGACCCACAAATCCATCATTTCTACCAACCATAACGCTAGCACCATCCGTACACACTCCAATTAATTTACTCATATCTAATTTGGAGAAAACGTTTTCATTTAGAATATCAAACAAAATTTTTCCCGTAACATTTCCATGTAATGTTTCCATGGAGATCATTGATTCAAAAACTACGTAATCAGAACTTACACTTCGGATGCAAATTACTAATTGACACAGATCGTTAATATCAGAGCTCTCATCTAATGATATGGAAAAATATTTGCAGTTATTCACCGTTTTCAAAATTTCAAACTCAATAGAGTGAGCTACTTGTTCTATACGTCGAGCTATGGTTCTCGCGGACAAGGGAATGGATTGAACAACATCAGTTTTATAATTTATTGTATTCAAAATATCAGTGCAAATATTCTTAATAAAAGTTCCGTCAGTAAAAGGTCTGCCATGTTTTGCTATATGAAGAGATATTATGGTTGACAATGTCACTTTAAGTTTCTTTTGGGTTTCCAGATGGTTCATTTCATTATCTGTTGCTTCCATATCAGAAAGCCATAACTTGAATTTTTGTAACACAGAATCTCTTTTTTCCCTAAAAATCCTATATTTTTCAACTCTATTCAATTTAGTTAATTCATTATGAGAATGTTCATAATGCCTTTTAAAAGCGTCTTCGCGTGGACTTTTGAATGCTGTGTAACAAATTAAGCATTGCATTTCATTAAAGGCATTCCTAAATAAGAAAAATTTTTCGCATATATTTTCAGCTTCCATTTTGCGCACAATGTTCTCACTTCGGTGACTCAAAGGCGAATGAACAAAATAACATATTTTGCGCTGTGTGGTTGAACGAAAGAGCGCAAAATACGAAAGAGCGTAAGCGTCTGTGTGAATTGGTTTTCCACAATTGTGGTATGGAGTGCCGATCTATGATTTAAACACAACCCTTAGAGAATCATTTAGATAAAACAATTATTAATTTTTGATTTTATATGATTTAAATACGAATTCTAAATATTTGATAGTTTAAGTCATACTTGATTTTAAATGCAAATTCTAGTTGTTTGATAGTTTAAAATCGTTTATTGACCTTAAGGTCAAAGTTAGAACAATTAATTGTTCTAACGAATCTTTTCAAAGAAACAACAACAACGTTTTTTCAATATAAAAAGAAAAAAAATCACTAGTTGAAACGGTTTTAAACTATCAAACAACTAGAATTTGTATTTAAAATCAAGTATGATTTAAGCTATCAAACATTTAGAATTTGTAATTACATCATATAAAATCAACATAATAAATGAAAAGGTCATTTAGAAAAAAAAAATTTACATTTTTTAATTTATTACACATTATACCTAAATATTTTTATATAATCGACTTTTAAGTTTTGAAAAAATATTTCTTGTTGGGAAAAAGGAAACTTTTCAAATAAGTCCGAAATTTAATAGAAAATAGCCAAAATGTTTTATGTCGGTTTTCGTTATTCATGATAATACATATGTGTTAAGCCTAAGATATATTTTTTTTTAAATGAGACTAATCATGCTTTTGCAATAAGCTCTCATCTCTATTAGTTAATTTATGCTTCTTTTTTTTTTTGCAATACAAACTATTAAATTACAAACATAATTAAATAAAAGCATTAAATTAAATAAAATCAAATTAAAAAGCATTAACCAGATTTGTTTGAGTTTTATTTATGAGTTGAGTTTTATTTATGTGTAATATGTTAAGATAACTGAATATGGAATTCGACTGACCGACTGAGTGATTGAAAAAAAAAAACCAAGATCTTTAAAAGTTAGCCACAATGTTATCATTTTTAAGGAATTTATTTAAAAGGTTTTTTTAATATTAAAATAGCATGATTAAAATTGGGCTTTTAGTTTAGTTTATTTTAGAAGTCTTTTCAGTTGTTGGCTCATTTAAGGCATAGTTTGTTCTACAGGATTTTATATAAAATAATTTGGAATTTCTTTTGGAATATTAAATGGAATCATCTCGAGTAGATATTGACAGTTGTAACAAAAGTATATTCCTATGCATTCTTTATTTCATTAAATATTATTTGTTTACCTATTATTTAAACTAAAACACATTGATGTATGATAACACTATAATTACTTCATTTAAAATATTGGCTTTAAAATAAAAACTTTAAAATTTTTTCTCATTATTAGCTATCAATGTTTTATGAAAAATTTGTTGTACTAAAAAAGATTGCACTAAAATTTATATTATCTGCTATATATGATAGATCAGGATAATATCATCGCATTTGCAAGCAAAGCAAAAACAACAAAAAATACAGCAAGTGAGCTAGACATTTAAATTGATCCAAAATATATATGTAAAAGTTGACAACACTTAGCCGTTATTAACGGCTAGATGACGCTGCGACTGAAAAAACTGGCTGTACTGCGTTATTTGACATTTTAAAAGTTTGGTAGCAATAGCATTTTCGCAAAATATTTCGCAAAACTTATCTGCTAGCTACATAAGAACATCAGATATTTTTCTGTAAGCAGAAAATTGCGCCACCTGTCCCAAACGTGTGGGGTTAAATTTTAAGAAACTTTTCGTAGACATAATTCTGCTATTCACCGCAAGGTGTATAGTTTGTACCCACAGCAATTACAAATGCGGTACCATCTATCTGTGAATTTAACGCACAGATCAAAACTAATGAAAAACGAAATGAAATATCGCCATAAAGCTGAAACTGATTACATGAAAATATTACCTTCTACAGCATTCTTATTCAGAGTAATCTTTTCGATGAAATGGTGATATTTATACAACATTTAAAGTACCATTGATAAAGAACTGAGTGACAACGGTGACACAATAATGAGAAAAAATAGAGCCATCACAACAAAACAAATTTAGCAGGAAGGGGAAGGTGGCGGGGGTGGGGACTATAAACTAAGTACATTATTATAAGAAGATTTTATATAACCCAAAATGTTCGTAATTACTCTAGACCAGTGTCGGGCACATTTTATTTTCCCAAACACACGTGTTTGGAAACAAAATGCTGCTTGAGCGACGTCAACACATGCATGAACCAATAAGAGAAGATCACGCAAAGAGCAGTGCGAGAAAAAAGTAATTTTTCGTGCAACGTCATCGGTCACAAGCATGCTATGAAACTGTCAATTTGCATATGATTTGCATGCAAAACATGTGAAAACTCGGATAAAAGTGAAAAATTATAAAATTAATAAGTTTAATTCGCGAAAAAAGTGTTTGAATACTTTGTTTGTTTATATTTCCATGCAGTAACTAAATGTTAATAACGCTGTAAAAAGAAAAACTGCAAATAAATAGAATACAAAATTGGATGTTCACTTTGTTTTTATTATTGAACTGTTTTGTTCAATTTTCTTTTCCTCTGCATCGAATTGTTCACAATTTCTTTATTTAATAATCTTATTTTAAAAAACATTCGTGCGCGGAAAAACATTTTTTTTTATTTTGTTGTCACAAATAACATGCTCTGCACTTGTAATGTGTGTCTGCAAATAATTTTTGCTTATTAGCAGCCCGTCGCCATTTACGTCGTTGAACACTTTTTCCAACGTAGTCATATGCGCCATGAGCTCTTCCGTTGGCTTGGCGAACCGCCTTCGCTTAAATGATCTACCTAACTAAGTGATGCTGCCGCTTCTTCTTCCAGCCTTATGTTCGGAACGTCTTTGTGCAATTTGTGGCAGATGTATCACGCGAGGTTTTCCAAACCGCTGTTCACTCCAAGAAAAAGATTAAAAATATTGAATTCATAAAATTGTTAAATTTTACTTACACTTCCGAATATAGCTGCCGTATTTTCGCTTGAAGTAACTGCTCTGAAGAGCGGTTAGAAATAGAAGCGTCCCTGTTTAGTTTTTCTATTTCCTCTACAGGAAAAACTTCTCCATGACCAACGACTCCTGAAGCAGAGCACTTACGATTTTTTGTTTTCGCGCTTTAAAATTCGCTGACATCGTTCTGCATTTGCTGGCTGCACCTCCTTGGTCATAACTGTTGGGACAGCGCATAGCTTTGCCAAAACCTATCGTAACATTTTTTAAAAGAATATTTAGGTGGAAATGTAGAAGTACTTACCCATTTGAACTTGAACCCTTCTTTCGAAGTCTTCAGGCAGAAAATGATCTCCACAGATTCTTGCCATTGCAGTGTCGACATTTAGCCGACAAAAAATCTACCATTGCTTACAAGCAATTTTTTCCTTGGGGAAACGGTAGAAACCAACGTATTTGTTTTTTTTTTTTGCTGTTGCAATTAATGCATGTCGCTACAGCACGCTTCGTTTTAATATAAAAACACATTACATTTATATGATAATTCTTTAAAATTTTAACAAATAACATTCAACATCCAATCACTAATCGTAAACAAAAGATTTTGTGACCGATGACGTCAGACCTATCAGCTGTTTTTGTTTACAATATGGCGGCCCTATTCTTTGCATGATCTTTATTTCTTGGTTCATGAACACATGTACACTGTAAGCTTCTTCGTGTGGCTTTCAATCGTGTTCGTTCGGCTGTTGCTTTTTTTTATTTTTGCTAAGCAAATCAAGTCAGTTGATGTTGAGCACTTGCTGTAGTTAGGTCTGGCTGCGCAATTTTACAAATACACAAATAAAAATTATGCCTAAAGAATGGGAAAATGATTTGTATTTGGAACGTGCTGTCAAAAACGCAATTTACGCAAGAAAAGTTAACAAGCATTAAATTCGCTCCCATTAGCTTTCACATACTTAATAAAATTGCGGCACCGAGTAGACGGACGCAAAACACATCTGCATCGATGAACTTCCAGCACAGTGTTGCCATGAAAAAAAATTTTACAGCGTAACTTTTGCACTCTGCTCGTCGGATTTCTCGTCGTATTTGTGAAACTTTGAAAACAAGAACTAAGACATTTTCAGTCGCATTTTACAACAAAGAAGACAAATAAAATATTGCATTTTATTAGACGTATGACGCATATTTAAGGTTTATTTATTTAAATAAAGCACATTTTTTTCAAAAGTCAATTCAATAATCATTATAAATATAGAAAATCATTATAAATATAGGAATCCAAGTTGCTCTTCGTTTTTCTCTGCTTCACACACAAGCAAAGAATATGATAATATGTGTGTGTGTCCATCACTGCTCTAGACATATAACTGCATTCTTAGAGATAAATGGAGACGTTTTTTAAAACAAAACTCTGGCTTATTAATAGTCTGTTATGAAAAAATAGATTTTAAGCCATAACTTTTGATTGCAAAGAGATATTGGGGTAATTTTTTCACATAAATAATTTTTTAAACTTGACTTTTTTGCAAAAAATATAAAAAAAAACAACATTTTGGAAAAAATAAATTTCGCGAAAAAAATCAAAGGGGTACCTTTGTTTTTTTGTTTATTTCAATTTCAATTTATTTCAATTCAATTCATTTGTACATTAAGGCAAGCCTTATGTAGTACATCGAAAACACGTTTATATATCTACGAGTAATTTTGTTAATTTGATTCTTACAGACTAAGTTTGCTTACTAAAACTAATATTCAAGTTTAACATTAGGTAATAATTAAGTACGAAAGTACAATTAAATACTAAAAAACCTAACAAGAGCCAGTTTAAAGAGTTTGTTATCTCGAATTGATTTAATATTTGTTGGTATAGAATTCCAAAATTTGACAGCACTAACAAAAAACGTTCTAGAGGTCACTAAGTATTTAAATCTAGGTATTATAAGATTTAGTGTTCTACGTGATTGAGTATAGTTAAGTTTGACATACAGGTAATGAGGGCACCGGGAAAGCATAAGCTTATGAAGAAAAACTAAATTTAGTACATTTAAGTAGGTCGAGATATCACAGTTAAATATTTGTCGAGAGTAAGTCGAAATATGATCATACTTCCTTAGAAGGAAGATGTATCTCGCTGCATTGTTCACAACCAGTTGAAGTTTGTGCTTAGAAGCAGAATCCAAATTGCCATAGACTAGAGCACTGTATGATATAAGTGGAGACAAAAGAGTTCTTACAAGTTTCAGTTTTATTTCAACTGAGAGGAAACTAGAGGAAGCCCATAATTTTCTTATAATTGCATACATTTTGCTTACTGTGTGACTTATATGATCACAACAGCTTAAGTTCCTATTCATCTTGAAACCTAAGCTTGTTACACAAATATCATAGTTTATAGGTTTATTGTTGACGCAAACTACAGGAAGTGAATGAATGTCAAATTTTGTTGGACAGATTGGTAAAGCTTGCGTTTTTGTTGCATTTAACTTTAAACTGTTGTCGACAGCCCATTTATAAATTCTTTGCAAGTCCTCGTTTAGCCTACATACAAGGTCCTCAAGGAGACATGTTGGTCGGGAAAGGTAAACTTGTGCGTCGTCAGCATATAAATGAATAGATACAGATTCACAACAATGTACTATATCGTTTATAAATATACTAAAAAGAATAGGTCCCAGTATAGAACCTTGTGGCACACCGGATACAATTCTTTCCAAATTTGATTCTCTCCCATTTGAACAAACACGTTGAAATCTAGAGTTTAAGTAACTTTGTAGCAACTGAATCGCGTATACATCAAAACCATAATACTTTTCTAACTTTATAAGCATAACTTCAAAATTCAGCGTATCGAAAGCTTTAGAAAAATCTAATAATACTAGAATTGAGAGTTCTCCATTGTCATATTTTTCACGTAAGTCCTCAATAATTTTTAACATGGCCGTGGCACAACTATGTTTCTCTCTAAACCCTGATTGATAGTCGCTTAAGAGCCGATTGGTATTGAGGTGTTTAACGATCTGTTTAGCCAATAATTTTTCGTAAATTTTAGAAAGAGCTGGTAATATACTGATTGGTCTAAAATCTTGTACCGCCTGTGCCTCCTTCTTTTTTGCAACGGGTATCACGTTTGCAATCTTCCATTTGGAAGGAAATATTCTTGTTGTAAGAGAGAAATTTATAATATGTGTTAATATACCGACGACTTGTGGCAAAATAAGCTTAACAAATTTGAGGTTTACTCCATCTTCTCCAATAGCATTAGATTTTATGCCTAACAAACATCTTAAAATATCTTCTTCAGTAGCTATTTCGAAATGAAAGAGGCTTTCTCTGTTGTATAATAAATTTGGATTAACTAAGAACGACGAGCTATCTGTAGAACTAGTTACTGACAAAAAGTATTTATTAAGGGTGTCGGAATCTATCTTAATTTCTGTGTTCTTCTGCTTTCCAATGCCAAGGGACTTGAGGTTGTTCCACAATTGTTTTGAGGAAAGACCAGGTCGCAGCTTCGACTCAAAATAACGCTTTTTTGCTGCTTTAGTAATAAGCGTTGCATAGTTACGAGCCTGACGGTAAGTTTCTCAGTTTGAATTTGTTGGGTTACGTTTCCAACGGCTATACATTCTTCCTCTATCTTTGATTGATTTTAAAACATTCGAATCAAACCATGGTTGGCTAGAATTTTTTAATTTCATTTTAACTAAGGGAACATATTTTTCATACAGATAGTTTAGTAATGAGGTGAGATGGTCAACTTTTTCATCGACATCAGCAAATAACCTACAGTCTTGCCAATGCAAATAGGAAGCTTCTGCAACTAATGCTGTAATGTCAATTCTTTTGAAATCTCTAAAAGTAATAAAGGAATCTACCTTGTCTTTATTTAAATTGATATCATAGGCAACAAAAAGCATGTCGTGGTCACTTATTCCAGGTAAAGATAGCTGTTCAAAGTGGTTTACCTTTGCTCTGTCAGCAACACAGGCAATGTCAAGTAGACTCGGCTTTGAAGAATGACTATATCTGGTAGGATAATTATTAAGAATACAGAGTCCTGATCCGGTCAACTTATCAACGAGGTCTATACTACGACTATCAGCTTCAAGCAAATCAATGTTCAAGTCCCCACAAAGCAACATGTGTTCATACTGCGTGCTATATTCTATTAAATTTTGGAATAACTTTGAAAGATCAAAATGCCTCGAAGGGTTGTAAACACACGTTAAAAGACATTTTTGTATTCTATCTGATATTTCAACTTACAAATATTCCACTGTGTCACTTGTATCCGATTCAAAAACTAATTTATGCTTAAATTCGCGTTTTATATATAGAGCGACTCCACCACCTCTCGGTCCCGTGCGCCGATCATTACGTATAAGTTTATAATTATTTAGTGACACTATCTGGTCATCGATTTCTTCTTGAAACCATGTTTCTACGACACCAATTATGTCTATGTTAAGGGACGCTAGAATATTATTCATATAATCACGCTTGAAACTGTTAAAGCTTCGAGCGTTAAAAAAACAGATTTTAAGACCATTGTGATTTTGGCATATTAATTGCAAAATGAGTTTTAAATTGTCAGTGCTGCTCGCATCATATTCAATCATAATGATTGAAAACGCTACTCTTAAACTGGCTAAATACGTTCGGTGAAACAATTAAAAAATATTGAAAATTGTAAATACAATAATCTAAAACAGTTTCAAAGATTAAAATGAAATGAAAAAAGCAAATTAAATGATAAAAAACAGTTTCATAAAAAGAACAAATATTAAATGAAGATCTATTAAGTAAGGATCGAAGACAAATAATAATAGTTAAAAATAAAATGATCTGCATGGTATTACAAAGAAGAAGCATGCTCTTGGTGTTGTTTTTCATAACTGAGGATATTATCAATATCATTTCGGCTTGTAATACGAAATGCTTCTTCACCTCTCCGCTTACGAATAAACACCTGTCCACGTATCGAAAAAGCTGCAGCCAAAAGATTTTGTCTCTTAAGTTGAGAAGCATGAAACATAAGCTCTCTATTTGCTCTAGTGAGACTTTCATGCATATATATGTTTGCATTACCTTGGATGCCAACATCCCCCAAGGCAAGCGAACGTTTGTTTGCTTTACAGAAACCAGCCAGAGCTTTAAAGAGTTGGTTACGTGAGTGGGCGGAGAAGAGTTTAACAATAATCGGCGACGCTTTATTTTCTCGTTGACTTTGCAGCTGAAAAATCTCACGCACCTGTGGTGGTTCAATGCGAATCGATTTGCATATTTCTTCAAAGAGACTTATGCACGAGCTTTCAATGTTGTTGGGAATGCCGTTTATAATGAGATCAGTTGCGATCAGTTCGCTCTCACGTTTTTCCACATCTCTTTTAATGATGAGCAGCTGTTGTTTAATTGCTGGAATTTCGTCGCTCACAGCTTCAACTGCAGTAAGCCTGACGCTTATTAATTTGTTTGATTTTTTCAGCTCAAGCACCTCGTTAGATAAGTCGTTGAACTGTCGTAGAAGCCGCTCTTCGCTGCATTTTAGCTCACTTTTTACCTCTTTTATCATTTCCTCCTTTATTTTCTTTAGCTCACGAAGCCATGCTGCCGGTAGATCGTTTGGCGACTTTGGGGGTGGTGGGGTGTTGGAACTGCTGAGCAATAAGTCGGCAGGTCTGCTTCGAGTTAGCATTTTTGTTGGTTTTTCGTTATTGTTTTCATTGTTTTTGGATGACATTTTGGTACTTTAATTTTTGCTCGATTTTTGAGTGTGTTAATTGTCTATGATTTTTGAAGATTCTTGCAATATTAGCATAAGCATTTATTTTTATTGCAGCACAAGTGTTTATGGAAAAACAATTCACGATTTTTATCTTTAAATTATTTGACTACACACGAAAAACCGATTATTTACGGGAGGGCACAATAAACACGTCCGCACCGGTTTAGTTCCCTCGAGATTTTTGTTGTTTTGATGACAAAAACAGTTAAATAGTTTTTGCGCTTAGCTGAAAGAATTTTTGCAAAAAATGCTATGTCATATGAAAGGTAGCCAGATGTGCAATTTTTAATTGATTTAACTTTTACAACAAAAACAATTTTTGAGTAATTTTTGGAGGAAAAGTCAATATTTTGGACCTTTCTTGACATTATTATAAAACATAGTTAGACTGACTTAACGGTACACTTCAACCTATTTTTGTAAAGTGATTTTATTGAACTTTTGAACAAAAAATTATTTGAATGAAAAATATAAATGGACAGTGGAGATATTTGCATCGAAAGACTAAACTTTGATTTTCATGTCGTTTTTTCTCATTCTTAGGTAACGATGTTATATGAAAAAGCCGTTGTATTGAAAATTTCTCCAATTTTGAAGATATGTGAGTGTTTTTGATGTCAAAATAACAAGAAATTTTAAAAATTAGATACACAAAAATCTCCTATACTAAAAAGTTTTATATTAACAAAATTACTGTTAATTGAAAAATTTCAGAGGAGGCGTGGCAAAAACTAAGTATTTAACATTTTAAGTTAGAATGCACTTAATGTGTATACTAGATCACCCAACAAAGCAAAGGTGGTTTTTTTTCGCTCCACTAGCATTTTCTAATAGAATGAGGTTAAAAAATAAGATATGCATCAAAAGATTGGTATCGTTAGTGGAAAGAGCCTTACAATTGCTTGAAAATAGCTTAAACAACCTTTGCCCTGTAACTTTTTTGGTAATAGCTCTTAATTTTTTTTTCTTTTCACAGACAATAAAACAGGTAAGTCCGTGTAATTTGTTGTTGGTAGGTGAGATATTTAATGGTGTTTTTGAAGACGAAAATAAATTTTTTCTCCTCTTTCATGTTCTATTTTTGTTAAAAAATTCCCAAAAATCATAGAAAAATCTGCGAGCTATCAGCATTACATCATCATAATTATGTTTCACTATTTTTTTTTTTACTCATGAACTTACGTTTTTAATGCGAACGTAATTCGATTTAATGCGATTTTATTTTTGTTTCATTACATTTAAATCTTTCAAATTTTAACAAAATGCTTCTCTGACTCACCTTAATCATTGGTAATGATCCATTTATATGTTGTGAGAGCGTTTGGGCTTTGTTTCAATTTAATTTAACTCATAAGCCTCGTCGATAAAAAATATTAAGTGTTTTGATTTTTTCACGGTTGATTTAAAATAACTAGGCTCGTTGGGCCCCAATTTGTCGCTAATATGCCAAGGAAAAGGAAATTGATATTTCACCTCGTATAAATTTAGTTTGACCCCTCATACAAATGAACAAACCCCCTTGATACAAATGAACAAAAAATAGAGTATCGAGACTTTAAAAATATTGATTATTTCGCTCTAAACGCCGAACTGAATACCCTAAACTGGACTGACATTTTCTACATGACCACGGTAAACGAACAATTACGTCTGTTGATGGACAACATTACGTATCTTTTCGAAAAGCATGTCCCAAAAAAAAACGAAATTCATTAAACACGGGCAACCGCCTTGGTTTTCAGGCAGTATAATAAAATTAATAAATAAAAGAAACAACGCATTTAATCGTTGGAAACGGTTTAAGACACCCGAACTGCACGCACAATTCAAGCAGTTTAGAAGAAATGTTATTAAGACAACCAGGGAAGCAAAGGCAGCCTATTTTGGAGAAAAGTTTAAATCCGCTTTAGGAAGCAAAGATAAATGGAACACGATTCGTGAGACTGGTCTCAACAAAAATGTCATAAGAACACCCATAACTGTTGACTGCAATGCGTTAAATACAAAATTTATAGACATTCCTTTTCCCACTCCAATTAATAACCACTACACTATTATCAATAGCCCTCTTCATAGTTTTGCTGAATTCTGTTTCGCTTGTGTATCGCAAGCTGATGTACTGGAAAGTTTTCTTGCAATCAAATCAAATGCTATTGGTCTTGATAATATGCACCC
Source organism: Dichetophora obliterata (assembly GCA_963920525.1). Classification (NCBI taxonomy): domain Eukaryota; kingdom Metazoa; phylum Arthropoda; class Insecta; order Diptera; family Sciomyzidae; genus Dichetophora; species Dichetophora obliterata. The sequence goes on along the minus strand of OY986436.1, from coordinate 20,575,765 downwards.
AATGTTTGTTTAGGCCTTACTCCCAAAATTGTTGTCTTACCTAACACATTTCTTCAACACAATTTTCACAACCTCTACTTATCCCGCTGAGTACTTATCACTGAAAAACAATCAGGTTTCAGACCAAATAGGGGCTGTGTAACAGCATTGTTAGACGTAACAGAACAAATTCGAGTTATCCTTGATCAAAATATGCTCACGTTTCTGGTTCTTTTGGATCACTCAAAAGCCTTCGACACAGTTGATCATGGAATACTCTGCACAAAATTGTCACGCAAGTTGAATTTTTCAGGACCCTCAATAACTCTTCTCGAAACATATCTTTCAAATAGGTCGCAAGCAGTGAATATTGGCTCCACATACTCACATTTTTTACCTGTCAGTAGAGGAGTGCCGCAAGGCTCAATACTAGGACCCTTGCTTTTTTCAATATATATTAACGACTTACCTAATGTGCTCCAACACTGTCATATACAAATGTATGCAGACGACGTTCAACTGTTCATTAGTTGCTTGCCTAATGATAATGATATAAAATCATGCACTGATAAGCTTAATGAAGATCTCGAGCACGTAAATAATTGGGCGATGGTCAATGGTTTATGCCTTAACCCCACCAAATCGAAATGCTTGAATGTAAGCAGAGCATCCAGCAACAGGATAAATAGCCCGTACATATGTCTTAACAGCTCTAACATCGAAATTGTGCCCACGGCAAAAAATCTTGGCATTCTCTTTAATAGTTCGTTGACCTGGGCTAATCACATCAACATCTCAATTGGTAAAACTTATGGAATGCTGCGTACGCTCTGGACGACCCAATATTATACTCCTTGGGAAATTAGAATGCTTTTAGCCAAAACATATCTTGTCCCGACACTTTTATATGGCTGTGAAATCTTTGCAAACTGTGACGCCATGAGCAGGCATAAACTAAATGTTGTTTACAATAATATTGCACGTTACGTTTTTGGTCTTAAGCGATTCGATCATATCTCTCAGTTTGCAAAACAAATTTTTGGAATGACTTCGATAACCTTCTTAACTTAAGAGCTCTTACCATGTTACATAAAATTATATATACTTCTGAGCCTAAATATCTTTTTGAAAAACTAAAATTCATGCAATCTAACCGCGGAAAAAATCTTATTTTGCCTAAACATAAGTATCTTTCGTCCAAACGACAATTTTTTGTTTACACACCTCGTCTTTGGAATTCACTGCCTCATAACATCCAAACTACTTCCAACGCAACGCAGTTCAAAAACAAACTAATAAATCATTTTTCATCCATTTAGTTTTACAATTTATTTTTCCAATATTCTTCAATGATGCACGAATGAATTAATTTTTAATGATAAAATTATGTTCTTCAAAATACACAGCTAAAATATTGTTTAAATTTTGTTTATCTAATATTTTTCTTTATCTATTATATTTCTTTATAAACTTTATAATAAATAATAATATGCAAACTGTTTGCCACTCTAGATAATGTTAGCGCTAGTTATAAGTGAACTCTTGTTAGCGCTAGAATCAAATAAATAATAAAATAAATAAAAATAAAATAAATACATTGGGAGGAGGACTTGGGAGCAAGACTTGAAATCAACAATTTTTTAGTACAAAAACTTGCCAGTACAGAGCAAGTTTAATCTTTCACTTTCGTCTACAAAACTCACGTAAACTCGCCACGATTTGTCCAACGAACTCACGTTATTACTTTCAAGTCTCACTCAATGTATAAGGGGTCATTGATTTGTAATAGGCATAAAGAGATAACACTTGTGGTACCTCCAAAGATGTCAAATCCGTTCCTAACGAGCTCACCTGATAAATCCAATACCTGTTTTGGTTTTTTTAGAAAGCTCAATTTTTCTCTGCATATAGCTTTTAAACCAGTGATCGACAGCTTTGCCCTGAAAGCATTTCCCACCAAAAGTCTTTAAGTTTCGCTTATGCATTTTCTATGTAAAAACACGCGTAAGTTCACGCCAACAAAGATCTATTTTCATATATGTTGTCCAAATAAATCGGATCCTTTGCTTTCATGAAAAAGGATTGTAATAAAAATTAAATCAAATTTACCCTTAGAAGATATCAAAAAATACATTCTGTATGAAAATTTAGAAAATATTTATTCAAGCATTTTATTGAATGAAAATTAAATAATTTCTTGAAAAATTCATATATTAAGATTCATATTTTTATTGTTATTGTTTATTATTCTTGATATTTGCTTAATAAATAATGTTTTTTTTTCTTAATTAATTTTCTTTTTCATATTCTATATACATTCTGAAATTGACAATTTTACAGTTTTCAAACTCATTTTTTAGCTAAACTAGACTAAAAAGACCATAATCCACCCAGATATGAGATATCATCAAAATCGGTCCATTATTCTCATTTTTCCCACTCGCTATATGGGCTCGCATCACTGTGTGTCGTTGATGTTTAGCTGATTAATTTTTCGAAACAAAAAATCAATTAGCATGGCAAATAGCGCTCGCCATTCATCGTAACGGCAGCTCCTTCCTCATTTCGAAAGAAATACGGACCGATGATGCTGCCAGCGTGTAAGCCGAATCAAACAGTCAATTTTAATGGAATCACCATTACGATTCGTTAATGGCTTCAGGATTGTCTTCGCTCTATATACGGCAATTTTGCTTATTGACGAAGTGCTCTATGAACTTCGTGAATAGAAAATATATATTCTTCCATAACGTAACGTTACGTTTCTTTTTGTTAAGTAACGTTACGTAAAGTTACTTTTCGAAGGTAGCTTTTTTAAAACATTTATTTCCAAGCACAAGAGCACTTCATAAAAAGTAATCACTACAATATTAATTAAACACAATAAGTTTTCACTTTAAAAAGCAGCTTTGGGTGGGGCTCAGCCCCATTTTACCCCCTTATATCCTCGCCTGAAAATAGAGTTTATTTGAAACATGTTTTTGCATTCGCCTATTTAAAACTAGTCATTCACTGGAACTGCAACAAACTTAAATCAAATTTTGTTTTTTATAACTACTCTTTTTTTTTCTATTTATTCTTTTTATTACAAAACAACAACTTACAAATTCTTCTAGTGTACCATCTTTAGATATTTTGCTGCTTCCTTAGGCCAACATGAACTCCCACAAATCTAAAAACAATTTTTGCAGCAATAGCACATGCATATAAATATAACTAAATTAAATGAACTAATTAGACACTAATCGCAACTTTTTCTGCACCACCAGCAATTTGATGTGCTGTGGACTAAAAATAATAATGAATTTCTAATTGCACTGGTGTGGCATTCCACACACTCGAATTGTGTTTAGTAAGCAAAACAAATGAACGAGCACTCAACAAACAACTGAATTTCACTCAACACGGCAAACCACTGTTAAAACTTTGTTACCGTTGTTTGTGTGTGAGTGCGTTAGTCCATCAAGAACAAAAACACCAAAGTTGCAATCGTCAAAAATTTCTTCGGTGCAAGAATTTCTCGAGAATTTCACATGTGGGCAAATTTTGCTACTTAAGCATAAAAATATGGCAAATTAACGAGTTGAATACGGTTTTGTTTTTTTTTGAGGTGGTGGAGAAATGTTTAAAATTAAAAGGAGGCAATTTAACGTGTTTTTGTCGTAGAATCAAAATTATTCTACAACAAATATATAAACCAGTGTTTCTTTCTTACTTTATTTTATTTTACTAGACATCATTGAGAGTTTTGCTACTTCACCACAAGCAATAGCTAGTAATCATTGGCAATTGAATGGCGCCAAAAAAAAGTCCCACCAACACATGACGATACGCTAGCTATCAGCTTGTAGTAGCCGCCTGTCACGCGTTGCTACTACGTTTTTATGAATGAAAATTCATTCCTTGCAGCCTTTTTTCCCACCGGCTTCTTCCACGTCTTCTTTCTACGGACTGCCGGCTCGAAAAAGCACGTTGTAAGCTTCAACAAACCATGTCGATGCAAGCAGCATGCGCCACGGCGGTTTACCTTTCAAGCAACAAGCCAACCACTTGGTAAGTTTTTATTTTCTTCTTTTTGCACTCACTTTTAGCGAGGCGCTATTTTGCTCAATTTTGAATTTAATTCCATTTCTAACACTTTTGTAATTGCATGGATATTTGTTTTGACTTGCGACTTCTTTACAGTCGCTGCCAGGACGTGGATTGGATTAGTTGTGTTGAGTTTTTCCTTTCTTGAGTATTCGTTATTTTTGGCACGCTATTTTTTTAAATATTCTAATCTAAATACCGCAAGGATAACGTACAAATATGCGAAGGATAATCATTAAGTTGCATTTTATATGTTTGCTAGTGTTACAACGTGTTTGTGAATCGTTATCGACAATATCAGAGTTAAATAATTGTGAGTGATTTATTTCACTGTAAAAATTTGAGTCTTTCATTTTATTAATAATTATCACTAAGATACATAGAATATACAAACATTATATAGCAGCTAATATACATTTTAGAGACTCCTTTGAGGGGAGCAAAATGAATATCACATATTCTACACAGATTATTGAATTCACTTTACGCTCTATTAACTGGCGAATTTAAGGCAAAGTTAGTTCGGCAAGTGCCTAAATAATATTTATCAGAACATCGAAAAAATCTGCATGGCACATTGAAATTTATTAACCCTAAAAAACTTGGACAATCTACTGTGCCAACTATAACATCATAAATTAATTATAAAGTCCTTTTATATAATAGTTATAAATGTAAAAGACCACATCTAGAATCATAAGAAATGCAAAGCAATCTAAAATGGATTCGTAAAATTGAGACTATTCCGACGAATAAAAACCAACATTTGGTCCAAGTCCAAGGTCCTTAATAACTGTCACCCGATTGAGTTGCAAATTATTTAGCTCATACGCTGCCAAAATAGGACAAATAGATTTTGAATACGCAAGGACCGTACATTTCCCAACAGGCGCGTACGTAGGTGGTTTTGAGGGTTGAACCAAAACCACCAAATTCGAGTAAATATAAAATAGATACTTAATGAATTTTACCTGAATGAAAATGAAAAAAATCTGGAATATAATGAGAATTCATCTTCTATAGCCTACAATTTTTTTTACTCTTCATAAAAACAAATCATTCCATCGCGTATGTAGCACTAATAAAGGCTTATACACTATAGCAGTAGTAATTTCAAATAATTTCTATTTGTTCTTCGATTTCTTCAAAATCCGGCACTGACAAGTGATAGCAGTTTTTTGATGGAGATGTGGGTAAGCTTCTGTACCATGGGTGCAGCTCCTCTGGTATAAGTTCAGCATTGACAAGCTTAAGACGATGGCACTTTTTTTACTCCAATATAGGTATGATTTCAGTGTACGTTGCCTTCAACTTGATGCAAGTTGTCCTTTTACGACCTCTACCAGTAATAAAAATATTGTTGTCTTCTGATTGGTGGTCTTGCCAATAGAACATGGTTCCAGGGTTGTCTTTTTTCAAATTTTATACATTTAGTTTTTAGCCATAACATTTTATTTAAATTTTCATCGTTTTTTTGTGTTTTTCATTTAAGTGTTTGTTAAATCTTGCAAATTAAAAAATCAGAGTACTTTAGCAGATGAACTTCATATTTGTTTTTAAAATTCGTATTGACTCTTTTGGATCAAGCTTTACTAAAAATATGTACCCAGTCTGCCATAGTATATGCGTTTTTATCTTTCTTTGCACTTTCAATGGCGGAATGCATGGAATCGCATTCCATGTGTGTATGGCCAGATTCTAAAAACTTGAGCTCACTTTTTTTCAAGTGTGGTATGTTTAAAACTATGTTTGAATTGTAATGATATTTCAATGAAAATTTGTTGCACACAGTGTATATCACGACACCAAAAAATATTTGTGAAGTTATTTTTTACAACAGTAACAACAGCTCCTATATTTAAGAATATTTTTTAACTTTCAGGTAAAATTCATTGAGTAAATATGAGTACCAGCCGAACTATTTATCAAAAATATACTAAATGAATTTTAAATATTTTTACTGGTTTTTTGGGGCATCCGTGGCAAAAAATGTGTTTTTTGTTATAGGGATAATCCTACGTTATAAAACATGGTGCAAAAAAAGTTTTGCCAAAAACGTACTTAGTGAGTTTTACTTGTGAACCGACGATATATAGGGCTGTGCGAATAATCGCCCAAGTTACAATCGCCCAAGCTCAAAAATGAACAATCACCCAAAAACAGTTGGGCGTTTGTTTATAATGTACAATCACCCAATAAAGCGATAAGCAATCGCCAAAACTGCGAACTTTCGCCCAAATCGTGAAATGAATAATCGCCCAAAAAAATTTGGGCTATAGTTTATTCTTTGAAATTTGGGCGTTTGCTCATTATGAACAATCACACAAAAAAACAAAACGAACAATCGTCCAAGCCCGCAATGAACAATCGTACAAAAATTTTTGACGATTTTTTGGGCGACCGTTCATTTTCGTACTTTGGGGCGATTGTAACTTGGGCGATTATTCACACAGCCGTATAAGTCTATGCGAATATTCGCCAAGTTGCAATCGCCCAAATTGGCAAATGAATAATCGCCCATAATATTTAGGCGGTTGTTCATAATGTACAATCGCCCAAAAAAGCGATGAACAATCGCCCAAAACTGCAAACTTTTTTGTTCAATTTTGCAATTTGGCAAGATTGCCCAAAAAAAAAAGAACAATCGTTGGTTCTGTGTTCACGTCAGCATATTCACATACATCTTACATCGTTGGAAAGGTATTTTCGAGTACATTTGCAGAATATAATTTTTATTCGAATTAGTTGTCATTAAGATAGGTAAAACTAAGCAAATGTAAAAACCTTTTTTCCCAATGGGACAGTGCAAACCAATAGCGACACAGCTCTGTTCAACATCGTTGCTGTAGCATACACGAGAGAGACGAGAGTGACTCAGAATACTTCAACAGAGCTGTGTGGCATTTTTTTTGTTGTTGTTGCTGTTTCCTAATTACTCTCTCGAACTGATAACCTGAACAGAATGAAGTAATTTTATTCAATAAACCCAGTGGTAAATAGACACATGACGTAACCCATTATTTCTTTATACCTGTAGGATTAATAATTGAGTATTTTAAGTGAAAACTACTTCAGGCATGTTTAGTAGTTTTGTGTAGAGGAAAATCTTTACTTTAACGAAACCCTTACTCATGGCACGACATCCGCAAATTAAGAGAAATACCATATTTCACACAATTTAAGTCGTATTATCCAAAAATGTATAAAAAGTAATAAATTTGGTATGTTAGTGCTATTTAAAAAAAGTTACCATGACTACTTTCAGCGGCTGTTAAACGACAACACTGTTTGTTTGTTTGTTCGCCCTTCATCCCTTGCAGACCTGACGCTAAGCCACTGAGAATTTTGTTATGATTTTTGGAGTAAATGGACTTTATATGCTCTGAAAATATATTCTAAGCCAAAACTTTGATATTTTCATGTCCTTCAAGGATTTTCAAAAACCAAAAGTTTGCACTCAAATAATTTTTTTTGCACCAAATGACCTCAAATTAAGATTTTAAGATACATTAGCTTATTTGAGCTATTAGTATTTTAGTAAACGAAAAAAAAACAGCTAACGTCCGCTGCTCATTTTTTAAAAAAATAAGTGTGACGCGAGAATTCCGTGAAAATTTGAGAAACTGCAAAATGAACATCGAAACAATATGAAAAGCAAACATTAACAATAATCAGCGCAATCGATACATGAAAATTTGTTTTACTTTCTGATTCTGATAATAGCGAGTACAGGGTACGTAAAATGAGTTGTTAATATGTATTAGCCAAAAGTATTTATCAATGTAATGTTTTTTAACTTTGATAAACTTTTTCAATTAAAATTTAAAAAAAAAACAAAAGTCAAATCGATTTTGATGTGGTCAAACTTCGACCACAGGCGATACTAGTTTTTATAATTTTCCAAAAAAAAAACCTTAACGAATTTCTTTATTTCGCAAAAAACTTTCTTAAAAATATTTGTTGTTGAAAAAATATTCAAAACCAAAAATGGTTATTTTAATGTTCTTTTACATGGTTTGCATAAATGTACGGTTGATCTAAAGTTTCTATCGTAAAAATTTAAACACGTTTTATACGATCGAAAAATCAAGCCAAACTATCATAAAAATTTACGATTTTTTTTTTGCTTAGTTTTATTTATTTTGTATTTTTGCAATTTTGTTTGCATAAAAAGTAATAGTGTAGTAAAAGAATCATGACAATTTCTCAATTCATGTCTGAGTTATACTCTCAAATACCTTTTTACCATTTAAACCCTACCACAGCAACAACAGCGCCACCTAACGGGCCAAACTTTAAAAGAAAACGATCTACAGACCCAGACGCATATATACACCAAAGTTTATCAAAAGCCGTTTATTAGGAGTTCAGTAGCAAAGCCATGTACAGAAGAATTTTATATATAAAAGAAGAAAAGAAGATAAAGACATAGAAAGAGAGAGTCTTGAAAGTATAGAAATTTTCACACTTAGGCCATTGTCTTTCTATAATAGCTAGAAATGTTTGCAATTCAAGTACGTCATTGCTACAACAAATATAAAAAAATAAATTGTTTATGTATCGCGAGCAAAGCCGCGGAGGGTTGCTAGTATAAGATATAAAAGTGAATACAATAAAGTAAGCCTAGCGGCTGCAAAACACGATTCTTCTAAAACATTTCAATTAGAATAAAATATTTTACAATAAATCCTTTTATTTATAAATCCTTTACTTCATTAAAAATAAACATTATTTTAAGCCCAGTCGAAAGCCATGGCTTCCGTCAGGCACTAATTTTAGCAATAACAGATGAAATATTTATTCCTTTATAAGTAAATCAAATATTCCTTTAAAGACCTCCAACTTTACTAATCATTTTGCTTCACTTACCCCTTTAGAACTTTGAACTGAAATTCAATAAAAATAGAAAATAAAACAAGATATTGTATTACTGGATTCAAAAAAAATTTATTAAAATGAAATTTATGAATCAATCAGTGAGCAGTCTTCGTGCTGCCTTGTTACTAAGTATTTTAGCCATTATTTTTTCTACCAGTCGGTGTTCCTGGAAACCCATTTATAAAACCATCATCACTCACGGCCAGAACTGCCAGAACTGCCAGCAAGAAAATATTAAGCAGAAATTTCATAGTTTAAGTAGTTACTTTTTGCGTAGGTTTAAATTAACTAAAAATTTGAGTTGCGTTTGTTGCCTTTTATAGAGAATCATTTCAGAACAAATCTATACAACACGTTCGGAAATCTAAAACAGCTAACAAAATATAGAGTTATTTGCTTTGTTTATTTGTTTGCACTACAAGTATATAGGAATTTCCAGACTAAAAATGATTATGTATATGTTTTTAAACAAAAGTCTATCGTTATGTTACAAACTGTATAATGATAATCTATCTCACCAAATGCGATAAAAAATGCTATTGATTGGTTATTTCGTTTTTCGACGTGGTTGTATTGCATTTCGTACTGGCAGTAAAAGGGGTTTGGCATCAAATTCTTCGTGAATCTGAACAGAAGTGCCATATATTTTTGTCGTTAGACTTCGGAACATAAAGTTTCTTCAGAAAGTTGTGGTCTGATTGACAGTGGCTTTTTAAAATATTAGTAAGTGTTGAGTTATGTATTTTTTTTTTTTTTTGTAAGATAAGTAGTTTTTTAGTGAACAGGATTGTGATAAAACTTAGATACCTAGATATATTTTGACGACGAATTTTTCATAAAACATTGTTAAAAATAAAACGTAATACAATAAATAATGCAGGATATAAATTCGGTATATGAATGGTGTAAGAAAAATTGCTTAACTTTACATATTTGGAAGCAGGCGCGTACCCAGTAAAAAATTTCGGGGGGGGGGGGGGTGAGCGTTGGGCATTTTAATTTTTTTGTTTAGACTTATTCCAATTTTTTTATACCATATAATATATAATAATAATATATATTTTTTCGGGCTAGTGCATTTAAAATTTGTTCCATGGTCACTGCCACATCCCTGTGAACATTTAGAAGAGCTAGCTCATTGAGCCTTTGTTCTCCAATTTTACTTGTCATACTTGTTTTGAGTCTTCGAAGCGTCGAAAACGAGGGTTCACTTGAAGCGACTCAAACCGGCAACGTTACACCAATCTTCAGGAATCGGCTTATTTATGGATATATAACGTATTGATATATAAACTTAAGAGGTCAATTTGTCTGATTCAAGCAGTGCCTACAAATATGGGGTACAAAATATTTGTTAAAATCTATATATATGATGATCTATAAATCATCACGCTATTAAATTCAACACAATGCCGTTAATATCTATGCATGATTTTTCATACAAAATTTAAGAAAATGTTTCAAGCAATTTTTTAACAACTATATGTTATAAAAAAATTTGCATTAAACATATTTCGTCAAAGTAGGAACAAATTGTTTTCAATATGTCGCCCATTTCACATTGAAGTCTAATATCAATTGCACTCACCATCTCCGATTTGGCTCAAATTTTGTGCTTAGATTAATTAATTTTTAAGAAAACCAAATCCAGAGTTGGAGGTTTTGAGATTCTTTCGCAGACCCATAGCCATGCGAATGCCAAAATAGGATCTGTTTTAAGTCAACGTTGCTCAGTAAATTTAAATGCGATTTACGTTAATAGTAGATCACCCAAAAAAGCAAAGGTTGGTTTTTTTTCGCTCCACCAACATTTTCTAATAGAATGACGTTAAAAAATAAGATCTGCATCAAAAGATTGGTATCGTTAGTGGAAAATAGCCATCCGGTTTTCATTTAAAGCCTCAAAAGCAATATAACGACAAAAATATACGTCATTGTTCAGATTCACGAAGACTTTGATGCCAAACCCCTTTTACTGCCAGTACGAAATGCAATACAACCACGTCAAAAAACGAAACAACCAATCAATAGCATTTTTTATCGCATTTGGTGAGATAGATTATCATTATACAGTTTGTAACATAACGATAGACTTTTGTTTAAAAACATATACATAATCATTTTTAGTCTGGAAATTCCTATATACTTGTAGTGCAAACAAATAAACAAAGCAAATAACTCTATATTTTGTTAGCTGTTTTAGATTTCCGAACGTGTTGTATAGATTTGTTCTGAAATGATTCTCTATAAAAGGCAACAAACGCAACTCAAATTTTTAGTTAATTTAAACCTACGCAAAAAGTAACTACTTAAACTATGAAATTTCTGCTTAATATTTTCTTGCTGGCAGTTCTGGCAGTTCTGGCCGTGAGTGATGATGGTTTTATAAATGGGTTTCCAGGAACACCGACTGGTAGAAAAAATAATGGCTAAAATACTTAGTAACAAGGCAGCACGAAGACTGCTCACTGATTGATTCATAAATTTCATTTTAATAAATTTTTTTTGAATCCAGTAATACAATATCTTGTTTTATTTTCTATTTTTATTGAATTTCAGTTCAAAGTTCTAAAGGGGTAAGTGAAGCAAAATGATTAGTAAAGTTGGAGGTCTTTAAAGGAATATTTGATTTACTTATAAAGGAATAAATATTTCATCTGTTATTGCTAAAATTAGTGCCTGACGGAAGCCATGGCTTTCGACTGGGCTTAAAATAATGTTTATTTTTAATGAAGTAAAGGATTTATAAATAAAAGGATTTATTGTAAAATATTTTATTCTAATTGAAATGTTTTAGAAGAATCGTGTTTTGCAGCCGCTAGGCTTACTTTATTGTATTCACTTTTATATCTTATACTAGCAACCCTCCGCGGCTTTGCTCGCGATACATAAACAATTTATTTTTTTATATTTGTTGTAGCAATGACGTACTTGAATTGCAAACATTTCTAGCTATTATAGAAAGACAATGGCCTAAGTGTGAAAATTTCTATACTTTCAAGACTCTCTCTTTCTATGTCTTTATCTTCTTTTCTTCTTTTATATATAAAATTCTTCTGTACATGGCTTTGTTACTGAACTCCTAAAAAACGGCTTTTGATAAACTTTGGTGTATATATGCGTCTGGGTCTGTAGATCGTTTTCTTTTAAAGTTTGGCCCGTTAGGTGGCGCTGTTGTTGCTGTGGTAGGGTTTAAATGGTAAAAAGGTATTTGAGAGTATAACTCAGACATGAATTGAGAAATTGTCATGATTCTTTTACTACACTATTACTTTTTATGCAAACAAAATTGCAAAAATACAAAATAAATAAAACTAAGCAAAAAAAATCGTAAGGTTGTATGATAGTTTGGCTTGATTTTTCGATCGTATAAAACGTGTTTAGAAACTTTAGATCAACCGTACATTTATGCAAACCATGTAAAAGAACATTAAAATAACCATTTTTGGTTTTGAATATTTTTCAACAACAAATATTTTTAAGAAAGTTTTTTGCAAAATAAAGAAATTCGTTAAGGTTTTTTTTTTTTGGAAAATTATAAAAACTAGTATCGCCTGTGGTCGAAGTTTGATTACATCAAAATCGATTTGACTTTTGTTTTTTTTTTTTTAAATTATAATTGAAAAGGTTTGTCAAAGTTAAAAAACATTACATTGATAAATACTTTTGGCTAATACATATTAACAACTCATTTTACGTACCCTGTACTCGCTATTATCAGAATCAGAAAGTAAAACAAATTTTCATATATCGATTGCGCTGATTATTGTTAATGTTTGCTTCTCATATTGTTTCGATGTTCATTTTGCCGTTTCTCAAATTTTCACGGAATTCTCGCGTCACACTTATTTTTTTAAAAAATGAGCAAATTCAAAAAGTGAATAATATTACTGGAAGCTAAACATTTTAAATTGTAAATCCGAATCCTACAGTGAATTTATATTTCAAAAACTTTGCTATTGATATCTGAATTTTGGTCTTTACATTGAGAAACATATCAAATCTTGTCATCGAATCCAATTTTTCTAAATTATTTGTTACCTACAATCTTTTCATCGATATATTCAATTTCAAATTTTACATTAAATCGAGTTATTTCTTCTTTTAATTCGATCTTGTTTATATCGATTGTCCGATATTTCTCATTCTGATTTTTTCTACCATCGATCATATCGAGTACAAATTCCTAAAGTGTTTCTTAGCTGATTTCTTGCTGATTTTTTTCTTAAATTAAAAAAGCCGAAGAAATTTTTCGTCACTATGAGTGCATTGGAATCGTTTACCCGTCTCTCGGATAATTTAATTGAATTTGAAGCAGATTTTAGTGATGCAAATATTTTGGAATATTCAGCAGCTGCAAAAGAAGTCCATAAAGATGAGATGAAGTCTATCTGGGCTAATGTTAAGTCGGCGTATGAAGCATGCTCAAAGGAGCTAGCTGCACCTAAGGACAAGACAACTGAATGCGAGTACGATATCGAAACAATAAAGAATCGATATCATAGCTGTTATCAAAACTATGTTCGGTGCATTTCACGGCTCACTGAAAATATTCAACAAAGATCTGCTAAGTCGTCTTCCTCTTCAAGGTCACCAGATATTCCATCCAGTTCCAATTTCCACTTACATCCATGTGATACCGATGTATTCAGTGGAGATTATTTAACGTGGCCTTCTTTCCGTGACTTAATCACAGCCATCTACGTAAATAATACTCGGCTTAGTCCAGTTGAGACGCTTTTCCACTTAATCAATAAAGCTCAAGGAGAAGCTCGAGATATTGTAAAAAGAGCTCCGTTAACAAATGATGGGTTTTGGTCAGCATGGCATAATTTATGTGAACGTTTCGAAAACAACCGAATACTCGTTAATAGCCAACTGAAAATTCTATTTAATCTTCCATTCATATCCACTGAATCTAGTCATGCGTTAAAAGGTATCCAAAGAGATATCAACAATTGTATTACAACCCTTCAACTTAACGATATAAAGATTGATGATTGGGATTGTATATTTATTTTTCAATGCTCCAAGCGTCTGCCCGAAACTACTTTAGCTCTTTGGGAGCAATCTATTCAAAATAAAACAGACATTCCAAAGTGGGAAGCTTTAGATAACTTCCTGACCAGTCGTTACCAAACGCTGGAAACCGTTTCAGATATTCGAAATTCAAATCCTTTAAAGAACTCATCTAAAAAATCTCCTACATTTTCAACAAGTTCAAATCCACCAATAAGGGTGAACACATATAATTCCAAGATCTCTGGTTCACTTTGTAAGCTCTGTCCAGAAGAGCAACATCCAATTCGTCAATGTGCTCGTTTTCAAGACTTCAATATCGAAGAAAGAACAAATTTCATAAAGAAACATAAACTTTGCATAAATTGCTTTGCTCGTGGCCATAGTGTCAGAGATTGCAAAAATTCATATAATTGTTATACCTGTAACAAGCGACATCATACGCTTTTACATTGTAACAATCCATGTCCAACCAACAATGCTTCACCTTCTGAAAATCTTAATACTACGAAAAATAATTCCAGTATAACTTCGGGCATGCAGCAGCCCCAGTTTCATTCAACACAGTCCACTTACTCTTTTATGCCTGTTGATAATGTTCAAACATGTTACTCTACAAATTCCAAAGGCGTTCTTTTAGGTACCGCGATGGTTCATATACGCCATCTAGGTACAACTTTTACTGCTCGAGCCCTCATCGATACTGGTTCAGAAGGAACTTTTATTTCTGAACGATTATTTAAACTACTAAATCTTCCATCTTCTTCAATACAAGCACAGATTTCAGGTCTTAATAATACTACTTCAGCCAGAGTTGACAAGATATGTTCATTTGTCTTAAGCTCTCCAATTAATACTACAATTCACATTGAAGCTAGTGCTTTAGTTCTACCGCAACTCACAGGAAGTCTCCCAACATCTCCTATTGATCCTTCAGTTTTCAGTAATCTCCCTAGCATTCAGCTCGCAGACTCACAGTTCTTTAAGAGCACTCAGGTTGATCTGCTGATTGGCGGCGATCTGCTTCCACTTATTCTATTAGATGGAATAAAACATAATATTTGTGGTACCTTATTAGGCCAGGAGACCATATTTGGTTGGATATTAACTGGGCCTGTATCCAATACATATATTTCTTCATTTTAAACAGGCGTGTCATACCACAATAAAGCGTCACTAGACAAGGCACTTTCTCGATTTTGGGAGGTAGAGGATCTTCCGAATAAACAATTCCTCGATTAAACTAATCGTTTTTGTGAAAAATTGTGTGTTCAAACAACGAAACAAAACAACGGTGGTCGTTATGTTGTCCAATTACCATTCAAAGAAAGATATCCAGAGACCCTTAAGCTAGATCATTCAACGTCAATTTCACATGGGCAATTTTTACTAAATGAACCACGATTATTAAAAAATCCTACTTTTAAAACTCAATATAATGACGTTGTTTGCGAATACCTAGAACTTGGACATATCCATGCAGTTTCGAAACCGGAAAATGAATATGCTGCAAATCATTACTATTTGCCTCATCATACTGTTATCAAACAAGACAGCTCCACAACGAAAGCACGCGTCGTATTCAACGCTTTAAGTCCATCATCCAATGGAACAAGCCTCAAAGATGTTTTGTACACCAGGCCTGTGCTTCAATGCAATCTCAATATATTACTACTAAAATGTCGTTTTTATCAACACGTCTTTAACAGAATTTTACAGAAAATTTATCGCCAAATGCTATTTGATCCTAGTCATTGTCCTTTCCAACGCTTTTGTTTCCGAGAATCTCCAAACAAAATGGTTTGCATTTTTGAACTCAAAACTGAAACATTTATAGTCAATTGTGTTTCATTTCTTGCCATCCGTACGTTTATTCAACTAGAATATGATGTTGGAAAAACTTCTCAATTTGCTTTTTTTCGAAATAACATGTACGTTAATGATGTGCTCGCTGGAGCTCATGACATCCATACCGCATTGCGATCACGCGATGAACTCCTATCCAAGTGCCTTAAGAAGTGGAGGAGTTCATCGCGTGATCGCAATGCGGTATGGATGTCATGAGCTCCAGCGAGCACATCATTAACGTACATGTTATTTCGAAAAAAAGCAAATTGAGAAGCGCTTCACGTTCATCTATACAAACTACAATTTATCTATTTCCTGTCGCTTTAATGTGTCAAAATTGCTTATATTTAATAATTGTTAACTTCCTTTCTTGTATCAAGATTGGTACTCGTTCACTTTTCGAGCAACCACATCCTGAGTAACTTCTTCCACAAATCTTTGTCAATAAATCCATTGATTCAGAAAATTAAAACTTACACCCACTTCTTTCATATCGCTAAACTCAAATTAACTTGATTTGAGTAATTCATTTATAGATAAATCTCTTGCTTCACCATTTCACTGGCATCCAATCCTCACTCATTTCTTCATTGTTAGCTGTTTTTTTTTTCATTTACTAAAATACTAATAGCTCAATTTTAGTGAAGTGGACACATATTAACAAATAATTTAATATATCTTAAAATATTAATTTGAGGTTATTTGGTGCAAAAAAAGTTATTTGAGTGCAAACTTTTGGTTTTTGAAAATCCTTGAAGGACATGAAAATATCAAAGTTTTGGCTTAGAATATATTTTCAGAGCATATAAAGTCCATCTACTCCAAAAATCATAACAAAATTCTCAGTGGCTTAGCGTCAGGTCTGCAAGGGATGAAGGGCGAACAAACAAACAAACAGTGTTGTCGTTTAACAGCCGCTGAAAGTAGTCATGGTAACTTTTTTTAAATAGCACTAACATACCAAATTTATTACTTTTTATACATTTTTGGATAATACGACTAAAATTGTATGAAATATGGTATTTCTCTTAATTTGCGGATGTCGTGCCATGAGTAAGGGTTTCGTTAAAGTAAAGATTTTCCTCTACACAAAACTACTAAACATGCCTGAAGTAGTTTTCACTAAAAAAACTCAATTATTAATCCTACAGGTATAAAGAAATAATGGGTTACGTCATGTGTCTATTTACCACTGGGTTTATTGAATAAAATTACTTCATTCTGTTCAGGTTATCAGTTCGAGAGAGTAATTAGGAAACAGCAACAACAACAAAAACAATGCCACACAGCTCTGTTGAAGTATTCTGAGTCACTCTCGTCTCTCTCGTGTATGCTACAGCAACGATGTTGAACAGAGCTGTGTCGCTATTGGTTTGCACTGTCCCATTGGGAAAAAAGGTTTTTAAATTTGCTTAGTTTTACCTATCTTAATGACAACTAATTCGAATAAAAATTATATTCTGCAAATGTACTCGAAAATACCTTTCCAACGATGTAAGATGTATGTGAATATGCTGACGTGAACACAGAACCAACGATTGTTCTTTTTTTTTGGACAATCTTGCCAAATTGCAAAATTGCACAAAAAAGTTTGCAGTTTTGGGCGATTGTTCATCGCTTTTTTGAGCGATTGTACATTATGAACAACCACCTAAATATTATGGGCGATTATTCATTTGCCAATTTGGGCGATTTTTGGCACAGCCATATTAGTCTGTGCGAATAATTGCCCAAGCTGCAATCGCCCAAATTGTGAAATGAATAATGAGGCAAAAAAGAAAGGCTAAAATTTTTGGGCGATTGTTCATTTTTAGTTGAGGTGATTGTTCATTATCAATGTTAGCCCAAATTTTGAAGAATGAATTATTTATATATGAATGAAGATAATGATGGACATTATGGCCTTAAAGTGATTTGCCCTTATACAGAAGTTAAAAACTACATTCCGTACAAGGTCAAATTTTTTTGGGTGATTGTTTATTTTGGGATTGGGCGATTGCAACTTGGCGAATATTCGCATAGACTTATACGGCTGTGTGAATAATCGCCCAAGTTACAATCGCCCCAAAGTACGAAAATGAACGGTCTCCCAAAAAATCGTCAAAATTTTTTGCACGATTGTTCATTGCGGGCTTGGGCGATTGTTCGTTTTGTTTTTTTTTTTTGTGTGATTGTTCATAATGAGCAAACGCCCAAATTTCAAAGAATAAACTATAGCCCAAATTTTTTTGGGCGATTATTCATTTCACGATTTGGGCGAAAGTTCGCAGTTTTGGCGATTGCTTATCGCTTTATTGGGTGATTGTACATTATAAACAAACGCCCAACTGTTTTTGGGTGATTGTTCATTTTTGAGCTTGGGCGATTGTAACTTGGGCGATTATTCGCATAGCCGTCGGTTCACAAGTAAAACTCACTAAGTACGTTTTTGGCAAAACTTTTTTTGCACCATGTTTTATAACGTGGGATTATCCCTATAACAAAAAACACATTTTTTGCCACGGATGCCCCAGAAAACCAGTAAAAATATTTAAAATTCATTTAGTATATTTTTGATAAATAGTTCGGCTGGTAAAACTCATATTTACTCAATGAATTTTACCTGAAAGTTAAAAAATATTCTTAAATATAGGAGCTGTTGTTACTGTTGTAAAAAATAACTTCACAAATATTTTTTGGTGTCGTGAAATACACTGTGTGCAACAAATTTTCATTGAAATATCATTACAATTCAAACATAGTTTTAAACATACCACACTTGAAAAAAAGTGAGCTCAAGTTTTTAGAATCTGGCCATACACACATTGAATGCGATTCCATGCATTCCGCCATTGAAAGTGCAAAGAAAGATAAAAACGCATATACTATGGCAGACTGGATACATATTTTTAGTAAAGCTTGATCCAAAAGAGTCAATACGAATTTTAAAAACAAATATGAAGTTCATCTGCTAAAGTACTCTGATTTTTTAATTTGCAAGATTTAGCAAACACTTAAATGAAAAACACAAAAAAACGATGAAAATTTAAATAAAATGTTATGGCTAAAAACTAAATGTATAAAATTCGAAAAAGACAACCCTGGGACCATGTTCTATTGGTAAACCACCAATCAGAAGACAACAATATTTTTATTGCTGGTAGAGGTCATCCAAGGACAACTTGCAACAAGTTGAAGGCAGCGTACACTGAAATCATACCTATATTGGAGCAAAAATAGTGCCATCTACTTAAGCTTCCCAACAAGCCATGAAACTGACTGTTCCAGCAAAACGGAGTTAAAAACGGTAGTATCTGATTTGCTAAACCGTGATTTGCTGAGAGATAAACCGTTCTCTATATAATTTCAAAGTCCCTTTTTATATTTTTTACGCACTGAATTGAAATGAAACGTCGTTTGTTCTAGTCTTTTCAGATCTTTCTTTTCCACCCGTTCTCCATCAAACTCTAAAAACATGCATTGAATGTTGTATTGAAATCAAAGTAGTTCAGTTGTGAAGTTGTGTTGCCTGATATTGGTTAATTTATTTTTGCCGCTAAATTAAAATAATTTGTTCTGTTCTTAGTGAAAAAGGTGATAACTGTTTGACATAAAAAATTAAAATGCAACTGAATAAAAGCATCAAAAGGGAAACTTTAGAAATATTTAATTCTATGCAAATTAAAAAACCTAAAAAGGAAAATGTTTCACTGCCTCCAGAAAATGACTTCAATTTATATGAGTTTGCAAGTGATTGCGGAAGCGAAGATATTGAAATAGTGCATCATAAATCATTATGGAAATGTTTATTTAATTTTATGTTCTTATTAATAAAAGGGAATCTAGGGGCGATCCCTTACAATGTAATATGTCTGACTGTCTCAACCTGGCGAGGCCAGCATAATCTTTGTGAAATCACCTCAAGTCGACGCAAACCTCCACGTGGTGTTTCCTGGGCAACGTAAAACTGACAACCGTTAGTTTGGCGGCTAATCTGAGCGGCGGGCCTCCCTAGGCTTAAAATAGGTTGTGCGTCGGGTTTGAAGCCCACCCGTAAAAACCCATTTCAATGAAAACTAATAAGAATAGAAGAAAACTGATCCCCAAATCTGATGACGACTACCGCAAACGAAAAACTGATAATGATTTACGGATATGCACCTGGAATGTCCGAACCCTTAATTGGGAAGGTGCCTCTATCCAACTGGCTGATGTTTTGGAAAGATACAAAGCTGATATCACTGCTATCAAAGAAATGCGATGGAAGGGACAGGGTTGCATTCGGCATGCACCCTGTGATATCTACTACAGCGGCCATGAGGAGAAGCAAGAGTTTGGATGCGGATTTGTAGTTGGCAAGAGACTACGGCCCCATGTCCTGCGTTTCACACCTGTGAACGAACGACTTGCCATAATCCGCATCAAGGTTAAATTTTTTAATATAAGACTAATATGTGCGCACGAGATCAAGGAAATTTTGCGCCTTGAAAATGCTTACGAGCGCTGCCCCCGTCACGACGTAAAATTCGTGCTTGATGACTTCAACGCTAAGGTGGGCAAGGAAAATATTTTTGGTCCAACAGTCGGAAAGTTCAGCCTCCACGAAAACACCTCCGATAACGGAATGAGGCTGATTGACTTCGCCGCAGCACATAACATGGTCGTAAGTAGCACTAGATTCAAGCATCCCTTGATCAAAAAACCAAAAATCAAATTGATCACGTTTTGATCGACGGAAGGCACTCTTCCAGTGTATTGGATGTACGCACGATCCGTGGTGCAAACATTGACTCGGATCACTATCTTGTTGCAGCCAAGATCCGTACACGTCTGTGCGCAGCTAAGAATACACGCAACCCTACACAGAGAAAGCTAGACGTCGACAAGCTGCAATCGAAACAGACAGCCGATGCTTTCGCCACTCGACTCTCACTCCTGCTTCAAAGCACTCCTCCAATCGATGATATATGCGCGCAGTGGACACACATTTCCAACTCCATGCGTGCGGCTGCTGAAGAGGTGATTGGCTACCAACGCCCTCACCGAAACCAGTGGTACGACCAGGAGTGTCGCGACGCCACTGCAGAGAAAGACGCCGCCTACAAAGCCACCCTGCAGTCGGTTGTAACGCGCGCTGCTAAGGAGCGATACAAAGAAAAGAGAAGGGAAGAGAGACATATTTTCAGGCGGAAAAAAAGAGAGGCAGAAAAGTGCGAGCAGGAGAAGATTGAGATGTATGTTGAAAGGAATGAGGCTAGAAAATTTTTCCAAAAAATAAGACGCCTTGCCGATGTTTTTAAAACCGGGGCCTTTTCTTGCAATGATGAAAACGGGAATCTAGTGACAGATGTCCAGAGTACACTGACGTTATGGAGGGAACACTTCTCTAAGCTTCTAAATGGCGACACTGACAACAATCCCGCCAATAGACATGATATTCCGGAAAGCCCAATTTCGGATGACAGCGTCGAGGCTCCGCTGCCCGACTATGATGAAGTTCTGACAGCTATAGCTCGGCTTAAAAACAACGAAGTCGCGGGAGCTGATGGCTCACCTGCTGACCTGTTTAAGAACGGAGGCGAAGCTCTGCTTAAATGCATTCACGAGCTCCTATGCAGAATATGGTCGGAAGAATGCATTCCGAACGATTGGAATCTCAGTGTGCTCTGCCCAATCCACAAGAAAAGTGATCCCACTATCTGTGCTAATTACCGTGGGATAAGCCTTCTAAATATCGCATATAAGGTCCTGTCGAGCGTTTTATGTGAAAGATTGAAGCCCATTGTAAACGAACTGATCGGACCTTATCAGTGTGGCTTCTGACCTGGAAAGTCCACCATCGACCAGATTTTCACGCTATGACAAATCTTGGAGAAGACTCAAGAAAAACAAGTCGACACCCACCATCTTTTTTTCGACTACAAAGCCACCTTCGACAGCCCAATAAGAAAGCACCTGTACTCCACTTTGTCTGAATTTGGTATTCCTGCAAAACTAATACGACTTTGCAGGATGACACTGAGCAACACCAGCAGCGCAGTTAAAATCGGGAAGGACCTCTCCCCACCATTTATTACCAAACGAGGTTTCAGACAAGGTGATTCCTTATCGTGCGACTTTTTCAACCTAGTGATGGAAAAGATCATCCGAGCTGCTGATCTGAGACGTAGTGGCACAATATTCTACAAGAGTGTTATGCTGCTTGCGTATGCTGATGACATCGATATCATTGGCCATAATGACCAACTAATGGCCAACTGACGCACGAAGTCAGTGCAACATTTTCCAGATTAGAAAAGGAGTCAAGTCGAATGGGTCTGGCAGTGAATGCAGATAAGACGAAATACTTAGTGTCAACAAACAAACAGTCCCAGCGTCTTGGAACCCACGTTACAGTTGACAATACCTCCTTCGAGGTTGTGAAGGACTTCGTTTATCTGGGATCCAGCATAAACTCAACTAACGACATCAGCATTGAGATCAAACGAAGAATAACTCTCGCCAACAGGTGTTACTTTGGGCTCAGTAGGCAATTGAGAAGCAGATCCTCTCTCGACGAATGAAAATCACGCTCTATAGATCGCTCATCATGCCCGTCCTACTTTATGCATCACAAACCTGGACGCTGAGCAGTTCAGATGAAAAGACTTTAAGAGCATTCGAGGGAAAGATTCTTCGTAAGATCTACGGACCAATCTGCGTCAACGGCGAGTACCGAATACGGTGGAATGATGAACTGTTTGAGCTGTACGCTGACATCGACCTAGTCAAACGCATTAAAATCGAGCGGCTTCGCTGGCTTGGTCATGTTCAGCGCATGAAAGACGATGCTCCAGTGAAGAAAACATTCGATTCGGTACCCAGCGGCGGTCAACGAAGAAGAGGACGATCGCATCTTCGTTGGAAAGACCAAGTAGAGGACAACCTGACGGCGCAAATTCTGAGATGAGGCCAAGACCGACACACGGTTGTAGCGCCAACTAAGTAAGTAAGTAACTTGAATGTTCATAGCTTACGATAATCAAAAGAGTTTTAATTAATTCCACTCAACACATAACTATATCTCTATTAACATATTAAAAAAATTAACTTTTTAAGGTTAAATTAAAATAAATAAATACATAAATATACACACACTATTTCGTAAAAAAAAAATTATTTTGTATTGCTTAAATACCTGAACAAGAAGGTTTCATCGTACTTTACTCCAAGCTTTGAAAATGAGTTGTATCAAGCAAAAAAGTTTTATAATAACAAAATAAATATTGATGCAATTTATTTTGCGTTTTACGGCTAAACAAAACGCTTTTAACTTCTTAAAAACTCTTTTGACACACGAAAAAACTTGGGTTAACTCCTCACATTTTTTTCGGTGTACGGATAATATATTGAAATATTTTAAATATTGAAATAATAAATTAGTTTTTATTTCATCTAAAGTTCATTATTTGTTAAACCAATTTAAAAAATATTTTCACACAATCAAATGCAAAATCAGGATTTTTCTCAATTGTCTGGCAACTATTGTAAAAAGTTCTACTGCACATAATTTTTCAATTCAATCTCAGATAGCGAAGTATTTTTTTTTTTTGTTATTGCAATAAAAAAATAAGAGAAAATTATAAAGAAATTAATGAGTTTATAGTTGAAAATTTAATACGCTTCTTTTAAATTTTGTTTTGTAGAAACGCAAAAGCGTTAAATTTCTGCTTTTTATATTTTTTGTTTAATTTTAAGTATTGTTTTTATTCTCAGTGTAAATAATATAAAAAATATTCCAAAATAAATTTTTTGTTAGTTTTAGATGAATCTTCTTCTCGATAGGGGCCATAAAAAAAGCAGTCAAGATATTTTGGGCCCAATTTAACGGAAACAAAAAATCTAAGTGCATTTTAATAAGGGTACTTGTAGCTATAACCTTTACTAGAAATAGTAAGATAATTATTAAAAAATGCTGTCATTCTCAAAGCTTCCATTTTCAATGATCCCCGTAGCGGGGAAAAATTGTAACCAAACCTTATAATAGTAGTTAAGGTTGTCGTAATCTTATTAGAATGCACTTTGATTTTTTTTTCCGATAAATTGGTACCAAAATATATTGACACCGGCTGAAAAGGTGTATTTTGACGTAGAATTACGTCCTACAGCGCGGTTTGTATGGGGGTCATTTTCACAAATTTTTTCAAAGTGATATTTGACACTTGAATGACACTTTGATATTTGATATCGTACAAAGAAAAATAAATGCCAAAATATCAGTTTTAGTTGGAATAAAACGAATATCTAATTAAATAACAAAATCTAAGAGGATGAAAAATTCATATATTCGTATGAGAAATGCACAAGCTGCTTAGCTGCAGTAGCTGCTTATGCTGTTTTTAAGGTTGTTGTTGCTGTTGTGTTTGCTTGTTTGGTTCGTAATCACGTCGTTCGTTGTTGAGCTGCTTTTTTTGTTGTTGTTGTTTTTTATTAATATGTATGTAAAACATCGATATTATTGGCCATACGCGAAGTCAGTGCAGCATTTTCCAGATTAGAAAGAGAGTCAAGTCGAATGGGTCTGGCAGTGAATGCAGATAAGACGAAATACTTGGTGTCAACAAACAAACAGTCCCAGCGTCTTGGAACCCACGTTACAGTTGACAATACCTCCTTCGAGGTTGTGAAGGACTTCGTTTATCTGGGATCCAGCATAAACTCATCCAACGACATCAGCATTGAGATCAAGCGAAGAATAACTCTTGGCAACATGTGTTACTTTGGGCTCAGTAGGCAATTGAGAAGCAGAGCCGCAGAAGAGGACGACCGCATCTTCGTTGGAAAGACCAAGTAGAGGACAACCTGACGAAGCTTGGAATTTCCAACTGGCGCCAGCAAGCGAAAGACAGAAATGGCTGGCGCAAATTCTTAGATGAGGCCAAGACCGACATACGGTTGTAGCGCCAACTAAGTAAGTAAGTAAGTAAGTTACTTAATTCACACTGATATTTTTAAACATTATATTATTGAGATAACAGTGACTGTTTTCAATGATTTAAATGAATGAACAAAATCACGTGAATGCAGTCAATAATTTCCAGCCAATGATTTGAAAAAATTATTATATTCACTTATTTAAATCATTGATTGGGACTTGAAATCTTAAATTACAATCAATAATTTGAAAAAATGAATGCAATCACTTTTTCAAACCATTGATTGGGACTTGAAATTTCAAACCACAATCAATGATTTGAAAAAATTGATGCAATTATTTTTTATAAAATTAGAATGAAATATATTAATGGACAGCGGAGATATTTGCATCGAAAGACCAAACTTTGATTTTCATGTCGTTTTTTTCTCATTCTTAGGTAACGATGTTTTATGAAAAAGTCATTGTACTGAAAATTTCCACAAGTTTGAATGTGTTTTTGTGTCAAAATAACACAAAATTTAATATTTAATGTTAATAATATTAAATACACAAAAAACTCCGATAGTAAAAAGAATTGTAATAACAAAATTACCGTTAGTTGAAAAATGTTTTAGGGGGCATGACAAAAACTAAGTATGTAACATTTTAAGTTAGGACGCACTTATTTATTTATTTATTTATTTATTTATTTATTCATTCATCAACAGATTAAAGTATCCTTACTGACTACTAGACTTAAAGTATTAACAGTTAACAATAAAATAATAAAAATAGTTAGTTATTCAAAATATTGCTTATACTATGCAAATAAGAACATAAGTGATTTTTAAAGCATCTCTGCTTAAACCTGGATAGAAATCAACATGTTTGCAGACTGAATTCGCCAGTTTTAAACAACGTGTTATTGGTTCATTACAAGTGTAGTTTACTCTGCGATATGGTATATGAAATAAATTCCGTGCTCTAAGATCTCGTGAGGGAATGCGAAAACTAATCTGAAGAAGCAATTCAGGACAATTAATGCTACTACATATAATATCCCTTACAAACATGACGGCAAAATATTTACGACGCATCTTCAAAGTGAGAATACCGAGAAGTAGACATCTTACTTTATAAGCCGGCATTTCTATATTCCAATTTAATCGTCCGATTGCCAATCTCGTGAATCGTCTTTGAACTCGTTCAATTCTATCAGAGTGCACTGCGTAAAAAGGATCCCATATAATGCAGCAGTACTCTAATACTGATTTCACAAAAGCATTATATAATGAAATTAAAGAAAAAGGATCGTTAAATTCCTTTGAGTTTCTAGCAATGAAACCCAGCATGGAATTGGCTTTAGAGATCATATAATCAATGTGCCTAGATAAACTAAGCTTATGATCAAGAATTACTCCTAGATCTTTCATTTCCGTTATTCGTGATAAAGTTATATCGCCAAGCTTAAACGGGTGAAATAACGGATTAGAGTTTCTGTGAAAAGTCAAACATTGACATTTTGCAATATTGAGCGGTAATAAGTTATCTCGACACCAAGTAGATAGTCTCTTTACATCTGACTCAAGAT
This sequence comes from Dichetophora obliterata, assembly GCA_963920525.1. NCBI lineage: Eukaryota > Metazoa > Arthropoda > Insecta > Diptera > Sciomyzidae > Dichetophora > Dichetophora obliterata. The sequence goes on along the minus strand of OY986436.1, from coordinate 20,549,486 downwards.
CCGCGCATTCGGATGTCAACTTCAAACAAGCAAAAATTTTTATGTCGTCAGCGTACATCAAACACTGAGAAAATTTAAGAATTTTAGGTATTTCATTAACAAATAATAAAAACAGAAGAGGTCCTAAACGACTGCCTTGAGGAACGCCTGAAGTAACCCGGATAACTTCTGAAAGCACATTGTTAATGCGAACATATTGCGTCCGTCCGGTTAGATAGGACTTAAGCCATTTTAAAATATTTGAATGAAAGCCAATTCTTTCCAGTTTGCTTATTAGTAGGTTATGGTGAACCCTATCGAGCGCTTTAGAAAAGTCAGTGAAAATAACATCACACTGGTAACCATTTTCAAAGCTATTTAGGACGTAATTACAAAAAATAGTAAGGTTAGTAACAGTTGACTTACCGGCCACGAAACCATGTTGTAATGGAGATATAGCCTCTTTTACAAAAAAAGTGAGCCTGTTGTAAACCTTCAAAAACTTCCAACACACTTAGCTGAAAACTTCCTATGTTGCTTGAAGAGTCTATTAATTCTAAATTATTTAAGGTTGGATTAGAAGTGGGAGAGGTATAAACAGATTTAAAAAATTTGGCGAAAAGGTTGCAAATTGTGGGGAGATCGGAGGTAGTATTGCCAAGATAACTAATAGTATTTGGAATACCAGCAGATTTTTTTTTACTGTTTATAAACTGCCAAAAGCTTTTACTGTTATTAGTTTTTAATTTAGACTCTTCCTGAAGTATATAAGTTTTATACAAAAATTTATTCAAATGATCAAATTGTTTTTGAAGGCTTCGATATTTATCATAAAGCTCCATATTATGTGGGTTTTTATTAAAAAATTTATAGGCTTTGTTCTTCCTGTTGTTTAGATTTACTAGAGCACTATTAAACCACTTGGGCTTAGAAGATGTTTTAAAATATTCTTTAGGAATGAAAAAATTCATCGCTTCATTGCTTACTCGAAAAATAGTTAAAGTTTTTTAATAATTCTGCGTTGTTTAAAACTGACAACCAATCTATATTGTTCAAATAATTAGTAATACTACAAAAATCACCTTTGGAAAAATTAAAATAATGATTTCTATTTTGAGTTGGGTTAAGATAGCTATAAAATTTGAATGTAAGGCTCAGTACATTATGATGGTTTGTATGAAGTACTAATGTAGAATTAACACTGCTAACATGAGCATTTATTTCCCTATCTACAAAAATAAGATCAAGAAGTCTATTATTATTATTAAAAATACCATTCAATTGGTGCAAATCAAATTCCGCGAAACTATCAACAACTACACTCTCACAATTGCTTGTAATATTAAAAGGTAGCCAGTAATGCTCATCGCCATCATAAATCCAATTTATGTTAGGAAGATTAAAAGATTAAAATTTAATCTTAATATGTATACTAGATGTATACTTAATATGTATACTTAATATGTATACTAGATCATCCAAAAAAGCAAAGGTGGTTTTTTTTCGCTCCACTAGCATTTTCTAATAGAATGAGGTTAAAAAATAAGATATGCATCAAAAGATTGGTATCGTTAGTGGAAAATAGCCATCCGGTTTTCATTTGAAACCTCAAAAAGAGCCTTAAAACGTTTGCCCTGTAATTTTTTTGGTAAAAGTTCTTAATTTTTTTTTTTTTTATTTTCACAGACAATAAAACAGGTAAGACTTCCAGGTCCGTGTAATTTGTTGTTGGTAGGTGAGATATTTAATGGTGTTTTTGAAGACGAAAATAAATTTTTTCTCATTTTTCATGTTTTATTTTTGTTCAAAAAATTTCCAAAAATCATAGAAAAATCTGCGAGCTATCAACATTACATCATCATAACTATGTTTCACTAGTTTTTTTTTACTCATGAACTTACGTCTTAAATGCGAACAAATGGATTTTATTTTTGTTTCATTCAATTTAAATCTTTCAAATTTTAACAAAATGCTTCTCTTACTCACCTTAATCATTGGTAATGATCCACTAATATGTTGTGAGAGCGTTTGGGCTTTGTTTCAATTTAATTTAACTCATAAGCCTTGTCTATAAAAAATATTAGATGTTTTCACGGTTGATTTAAATTAACTAGGCTCGTTGGGCCCCAATTTGTCGCTAATATGTCAAGGAAAAGGAAATTGATATTTCACCTCGTATAAATTTAATTTGACCCCTCATACATTGGGAGGAGGACTTGGGAGCAAGACTTGAAATCAACAATTTTTTAGTACAAAAACTTGACAGTACAGAGCAAGTTTAATCTTTCACTTTCGTCTCCAAAACTCACGTAAACTCGCCACGATTTGTCCAACGAACTCACGTTATTACTTTCAAGTCTCACTCAATGTATAAGGGGTCATTGATTTGTAATAGGCATAAAGAGATAACACTTGTGGTACCTCCAAAGATGTCAAATCCGTTCCTAACGAGCTCACCTGATAAATCCAATACCTGTTCTGGTTTTTTTAGAAAGCTCAATCTTTCTTTGCATATAGCTTTTAAACCAGTGATCGACAGCTTTGCCCTGAAAGCATTTCCCACCAAAAGTCTTTAAGTTTCGCTTATGCATATTCTATGTAAAAACACGCGTAAGTTCACGCCAACAAAGATCTTCTTTTTTATATATTGATTTATTTGGATCCTTTGCTTTCATGAAAAAGGATTGTAATAAAAAATAAATCAAATTTACCCTTAGTAGATATCAAAAAATACATTCTGTATGAAAATTTAGAAAATATTTATTCAAGCATTTTATTGAATGAAAATTAAATAATTTCTTGAAAAATTCATATATAAAGATTCATATTTTTATTGTTATTGTTTATTATTCTTGATATTTGCTTAATAAATAATGTTTTTTTTTTTCTTAATTAATTTTCTTTTTCATATTCTATATACATTCTGAAATTGACAATTTTACAGTTTTCAAACTCATTTTTTAGCTAAACTAGACTAAAAAGGCCATAATTCACCCAGATATGAAATATCATCAAATTCGGTCCATTATTCTCATTTTTCCCGTATTGTGTATCGTTGGTGTTTAGCTGATTAATTTTTAGAAACAAAAAATCAGTCAGCATGGCAGATAGCGCTCGCCATTCATCGTAACGGCAGCTCCTTCCTCATTTTGAAAGAAATAAGGACCGATGATGCTGCCAGCGTGTAAGCCGGACCAAACAGTCAATTTTAATGGAATCACGATTACGATTCGTTAATGGCTTCAGGATTGTCTTCGCTCCGTATACGGCAATTTTGATTATTGACGAAGTGTTCTATGAACTTCGCGAGCAGAAAATATATAATTATAATAATATTAATGTTTATTTTTCCAATTCAAATATAAAGATTACAATTTTATAAAATATAATATTATAAAAATTTACAAATAAAAATATGGCCTTGGTTTGAAACCGTCTGCCAGATGCCAACTTGTTTTTTCATTTTCAATTATAGAAGATCAATTGAGGCATTTTTTTTTTGCTGATATTGTTTCATTATATATATAAACAGTTTAATAATAATAAACATTTGCTATTTGAGCTATTACATAGATTTTTGCCAAAGGACAAGAATGGAGATTTAATTTTAAAGGAAATATATTCAATGTTACGTTTAAAAACTGTTACCCTTCAATAAACTGTTTTCGGTATTTTAAAGATTCAATGCAATATTGAGCAAGATTTTTCCAATTTTTTCCATTTAGGATACTAATAGACTCCTCTTTGCTAAGTGTCGATTTTTGAAAGAATACAAATCTTAGTTCTTTTAACATTGGACATACAGATAGAAAATGGTAAGATGTTTCTTGTTCTTGCAGGTTGCACAGTGAGCAAAAAGTTCTACGGTCATTAAAATATGGTCTGTAGTTTAAGTCAAGAAGTTCGCCTCTCACACGAAAAATATTAGAGATTTCAAAGAGCATTAGTTCATCTGAGAAATAGTTAAGCTCGTTTAAGTTATACTCAAGATTCGGGTATAGTGAACGGCGAGAGGACCCTTTGGCATCCTCCATTAGATCTAATCTTATTTTGTAAACTAGATATTCAAGAATGTTATTTAATTCTTCCCTTAGAGAATCATCATGCATATTTAGAGTATTCACTGGGACACCACACTTCAAGAATATATCCACCCATTTCTTAAACCAGCTTATATGTTTTTGAATGCTGTGCTTAGCAAGTATTTTTGGAAGGCGGGTATCATCAAAAGCGAGAGCTTTTATAACATATTCAAAATGCATTTTCAATGTATATATGTATAAAAACAGGAGGAAGACCCGTTTCAAGCAAAAGCATATAATTGGGCGCAGTCTGAGGTAAACGGAATGTTTTTTTGAGAAAAAATCTCTGTAATTTTTCTACTTCTTCATGCTGCTGGTATCCCCATACTTGGCAGCCATAAGTCATTATTGATCTTAACGTAGCTTCCAAAACCTTAAATTTTACACTATGAGCAACGTTTCTGTTCCTAAACAAGTTCTTCCAAGTTGAATTTATAGCCGAGATCGATTTTTTAAGTTTATTGTTTAAGTGCTTTTTGTGGTTTATTTGAGGTGTGAGTATCATTCCTAAGTAGTTATATTCTTTAACAATTTCAATGCTTAACCCATCTCTCACTTCTACAGTGTCTCCCTCTCCCTGTTCTTAAAATCACAATCTTTGACTTTGACGTTTTTATTACTAAATTCCACAATTTACAGTAAGTATCTAATTTATTTATCATATGTTGTAGGCTTTCTGGAGAATCAGCTAATAGAAGTAAGTCATCGGCATATAAGAGACATTTTATATTAAAACCCGCAATTCTAATACCATTGGGTAGAGCGTCAACTATGTCATTTACAAATAATGCGAACAGCAGTGGTGACAGCAAACATCCTTGCCGAACTCCGCTTTTAGTAGTAAACCATCATGATATTTGCTCCCCATCCCATACCGCTGAAGCCGTATTTTCATATAGACTTTTTATCACATTCAAAATTTTAGTCGAAATGCCCAAGATATTCAATTTATAAAACAGTGCTATCTATCAATACTGTCAAAAGCAGCCTTAAAATCGATAAACATGACATATAATTTTTTCCCGTTTTCTAAGTAATAATCTACTATACTATTTTGAATCGTGAAGATGTGAACGATCGTTGAATATCCTGCACGAAAGCCTGCTTGAAACTCACTTAGCAATTTGTTTTCTTCTATCCAAATTTCTAACCTTTTTAATAAGATGCCTGTAAATATTTTGGCAATTGCATTTATAAAAGAAACACCCCCTATAGTTCTCAACATTATTTACGTCACCTTTTTTGTATATTGGGAACACAATTGATTTTTTGAAGGAATCAGGTACTTCTGCTGTCTGTAAAATTTGGGAATAGGTCCTTGCTAAGTTTTCTTAAAAAAGATTGGGGGCCATTTTTGAAAAATTCATAAGGAACTCTGTCTTCTCCGGGTGCTTTTTTGTCTTTCGCTTTATTGAGAACAATGCGGATCTCTTCTGGCGTTATATCCTGTTCTAAAGACCTTACTATGATTAGATTTTCAGCAAACTGAATTGGTTCTCTTACGCTTGTTGGATTCAATAGGTTTTCAAAATAACTAGCCAAAATGTTCGCATCAAGGTGCTTGCCTATCTTGAATGTATTACCGTTTAGTTTTTTGACTGACTTCCAGAATTGAGAAGAATCTTTTACACTGTTCAAATCTCTTGCTATTCCTGAAAAATACTCTTCTCTTTTAACTTTGCAGATTTCTTTGTAGTGTTTATTAGCCCGCACATAAGCTTTTCGAAAAAAATCACCATTTCGAGATCTTGCCAGCTTCAGAAGGTTAAAGGATCTTGCTCTAGCTTTTTTTCAATCCAAATCAAACCATTTTTGTTTTCCTTTTGCCTCAAACCTGTTTTCAGTATACGAGGTCGAGTTTTTGATCGCATCAATGTAAAGATCAATTTGCTGGTCGGTGCTTGTTAGACTTAAATCAATCTGCTGGTTATATTGACTAAGTCTCCTCCTATAATTTTCCTTATCTTGTTCCCTCCACAACAACCTAGGCAAAAGAGCTACACTGTTTTCTGAACTAGGTTTGTTTATGGTTAAAGCTACCGTTATCGGCATATGATCCGAAAAAGTTAATGTACCCACATTGAAGTCGCTTGATAATCTGCAACTGATGAACCTGGACCTCCAACAAAAGTTAACTCCCCCAACACGTCTCCATTAGTCAACCCATTTAATATGAAGATATCAAAATTTTGAAATAGCTCTAATATTTTTTTTCCGTTTTTAATATTATCTTTTGATTGCCTTATAAGCTTAAATTGATCACAGTAAAACATCGTATCACTTTTTATCTGCTCATCTCCCACTCGTGCATTAAAATCGCCAATTAACATAACATTACCGATATTATTTAAGGAGTTCAGTGAATGGTCTAAGCTACAAAAATCTTGCTCCCAGTTATTACAATTCAAGTATATAGGAAATATGTAAAAAAAATTCCTCCGAAATGTTTATTTTTAGTGCTATATGATTCTCAATATTTTCAAAGCTACAATTTTTATTTAGCGTTTTAAACCCAAACAGATATCCCCCAATCGCCCGCCCGCGCGTGTGAACCCGTGTAGCTGCTATCCAATGCAATTTGAAACCTATAAAAAACTTTTCAAACTCTCCATACTTGTCTTCCATTACATGTGTTTCGCAAAGCAAAAAATAGTCAAAGCTATTTATATATTTAAAGAAAGATGGGAATAAAAGTTTATTTCTTAAACCCCTACATTATATGACAATATATTTAAGTTACTTTTTATTTTTTTTTTTATTTATTTACTTGATTGCTAAACCTTAACAGGTTTTATAGCAAATTTAAAATTATAAAATAAGATATTTAATACAATTCAAAAATATAAAGTATGATTTTGAATGAAATAATGTATTTTTAACAAACTAAAAAGTTTTAGTAAATTGCTTAAAGTATATAATTTTATTAAAGTATAAAAAATAATAGAAAAAAAGTTAAGTCAAAATCGATAAAATCAGACAGCATAGCAGGGTTGCGTATTCAAGACAAACAAGGTCAAGTTAGCAACAATTTTTGTATACGGCGGAGTCGTGTGACAAACAAGATCTCATACCCAATAAAACACCACTCCAATAGGTACATATATAATATATATCGTTCTGTCTCCCTGAAGCCGGTGAAATCCTGGCTTGACAGGGTAGTTACTCGACAAACTAGGTCAACTTCACCAAACCAATTTTCATAAAATAAAGAAAACCAGTTGCGTACGCAGGCACCAAGACAAACTAGGTCTTATCGGCCACTCATATTAATATATTACAAATCGATCTAACGAAGTGTTTCAAGAGGTAAAAAGACACCAAGACACCACGGTACCGTCGACAAGGTAGTTACAATCATCATGAAGATATGAGGCAACTGAAGATCCTAGGATTAGGTCCATTCAGATTACTTAGATGTTTATCCACCAAAATTTTCCATTTTACGCTTAGGTCCATTTATCCATTTAGATTGTTATATTAATGTGTTTACAAATCACCAGATGCATCAGATATATGTTTGAAAGAACTTTACATAATCAACGTCGGTACTGCAGGTAATCTATAATTGTATGTTTGATTGAGTCCATGGATTCACTTAAGGATATAACATCAGATACAAAATTAAAATCACCGCAAGCGCTTCTAAGAGGTTCATTTTGCAAATAATTAGTTCTACAAAAGTTCATGTGGAGTAACTCAAAAGATCTTCTAGGACGAAGAGGAATATTAAAATATATTTTACTCAATAAATATGGACTATTTACATAACCATGTAAAAGTTTTATAATCCAACAAGCATTTATCATAATTCTCCGATTTTTTAAAGAAGGAAGATAAGGTGGTAAGTGAAAATCAGTATTACCATAAAGATAGCTTAAGCAAAACAAAAGAAATTGTTTCTGCACTGATTCAATGTCGTCTAACAACTGAAGCGTATTCTAAGATAGGCCGCACAAGGGAAGTGAATAAGGTTTTCGTTATGAATGGATCATTAAACTCTTTTGCCCATCGTTTAATAAATCCTAAAGTACTATTTGCTTTATTTATTATTTTATTTACATGAATATTAAAGCGTAGTTTAGGATCCATTGTAACTCCAAGATCATTGAAAATATCTAAGGACTCCAATGGATAACCACAAATTTTGAAGGTACATTTAATTGGTGGTTTGCGTGAGAAAGACATATGCTTGCATTTCTTCATGTTGAGGTTCATACGGTTCGTTTTGCACCAGTTATGAAGATGATCAATGTCGGCTTGCAAAAATACAGCGTCATTATCATTTTTAAAAAAAAGGAAGAGTTTGACGTCGTCAGCAAACATTAAGATGCTTATGACAGATGGCAAATCGTTTATAAAAAGTAGAAACAGAAGAGGCCCAAGATGACTTCCTTGAGGTACTCCTGAAGTAACAGGAAACTCGTGTGATTTCTTGAGCTTAAAAAGAACAGATTGTGTTCTATTGCTTATGTAAGATTCAATCCACTTTACCAACGGTATAGGAAATCCAACAAGATGTAATTTTAAGATCAGTAGTTTGTGATTTACAACGTCAAAAGCTTTGCTAAAATCCGTGTAAATAACATCAGTCTGCATGCCTTTTCCAAAGTTTTCTATAGTTTTTGATGTAAATTCGAGAAGGTTAGTAACAGTGGATTTTCCAGAAAGGAATCCATGTTGGAAAGGAGACATTAAAGATTTAACGCTATGCGATAGTCGTGATGTAACAATTGCCTCTAAAAGTTTAGGCAAAGCGCTCAATTTTGCAATGCCACGGTAGTTATCAATTAAAGACCTATTTCCGGATTTATGCAGCGGAATGATAAATGAATGCTTCCAGGCTGCAGGAAAATAGCAGGATTTTAATGATGAAGTAAATAGTAAAGAGATTGGAGTTACTAATTCTTCACAGCAGTATTTTAATATACACGAAGGTATGTTATCAGGACTACTTTTATATGATGTTTTAATATTTTTTAAAAATGATAAGACTGTGTTAGTGTCAATTATTGGGAAATATATATCCCCAGATTGAATATTGAAAGGATAACTTAAATAATCATAGGACGATGATGAATAAGTCGATTTGAAAAAGTCAGCAAAAAGATTGCAAATACTATTATCATTATCAGACTCAACCGAATTATACTTCATAAATGAAGGATAGGAATCAATCTTGCGTTTTGTGTTAACAAAGTTCCAGAAGGATTTAGCATCAGATTTGATGTTTAATTTTACTTTTGTTAAGTAGGTATTATAGGATTGTTTGCATAACTGTTGATAACTGTATTTTATCGAGGTATAGCATCCAAAATCACATATGTTATGTGTTTTTTGATATTTTTTATAGTATTTAGATTTCAAATTCCTCATTTTTCTTAATTCATTTGTATACCATACCGGACCCGATGTCAAGGAGGCTTTCCTTTGCGGAACAGCTTTAAGAAAACAATCATTGAGCATTCTATTAAACGCATATACCGCATCATCAAGACTCTGAGAAGATAAACTATTTGTATTAATATTTAGAATAGAATTCCAGTTTATATTAGACAAGCTATTCTTCAAAATCACGTAGTTTGTTTTTTTTAAAGTTAAACTCAATAGGTGGTTGAGAATCAGAATACTGCGCAGATGGTTTTGGAAAATTTAAAATAATTTCTAATGTTGGATGATGAGAATCTTCGGGTGTAACCAGAGGATCTGATTTAGACACAGAAGCGATATTGCTGTCATCAAAAAATACCAGATCAAGCAAACGATTATTTTTGTTAAAAATGCAGTTAAGTTGGAATAGCCCTTGGATTGAGAGCTCGTTTAAAAAGTAATTATCGGATGAACTTTCAGACGAAGGTAAAAATATTTCAGGAATTTCAGAACAGCAGTTCCAAGAAACGTTTGGCAGGTTAAAATCTCCAGTTATTAAAATATGATCATTTGATTGCAGTTTTGAGCAAACTTTATTAATAGAAGCCAAATGTTTGCTATAAACTTCTAAGGTAGAAAGGGGAGGAATATATGAGCATGTAATAAAAAGGCTCAAGGAACCAAACTTAACATGAACACAACAGAATTCAATGTCCAAGGATTCTGGAATTAATAACTCTTCAGAGTAATGTGTCGCTTTGACTGCAATCAACACACCCCCACCTTTAGAGCAGATACCAGGAATGGAGTTTCTATCTTTGCGGTATATGTTAAATTTGTTCAGTATTTAGAGTGTTAGGTTTCAGCCAAGTCTCACTAAAAGCTATTATATTAAAGTGAAGGTTGTGACTCAAAATTAATAATTTATTTAGTTTTGTGTTAATGCCACGAACGTTTTGGTAAAGGATAGGGAACTGAGAGCAACAATCTAGTTTTTTTGATTCTTGTTAAAAACCGAAAAAGTAGCCAAGGAAGTTGTAGGCCGAGGTCTAGAAATAAATTCATGCACCATCGTATTGTCAGGCCAAAACTTTTGATCCAATACCTTGTGAAAAAGATCACCAGGCAAAGATATTTTAAAAGAGGACGTAATTCGCTCGTATGAAAAATTGAATTTGTAAACAGAGATATTTTTATTTACAACATTTAGCTTAGAGTTTATATAGAATAACACGTCTTCACCGGATGTATCAGCTGCAAAACGAGAAACAAATATAGATTTTGCAGGCTCAATAATCACAAGTTCTTTATGAACAGGGGCTTTGATACTGCTGTTCGATATTTGTTTCGGTATCGCTCCTGTAGAAACCGGAGTAATTTGAGATACATCTAAATTTAATTTCTTTTCGATACATTGGTTCTTACTATCAAACTGGCAGACGTTTCTTTTTCATTCACTGCTTTTGGCATTATGTTGCCAAACACAAGCCCCTCCTCTCTGCACCAGTTAAAAATCCTCCCTGCTACCAGCAATGTTTCCCCTTTGATTTTCACCTCCACATTAGCATCGCTATTTTTGATCGCCTTTCTCACACGCAGCAGCGATTGACGCACTTTTCTTTTCTCCAGTGGGAAGTCTCTATGGATGACCATACCAGAGCCTTTTAGTTTGCGTGCATTATGTAGCGTTTCATCAGCATATTCCTTTGAATTGGTTTCCACCAAGACATTGCACGCGTCGCACGCGAATCGAATTAATAGGAGCCGGTTCATCTGGAACAAGTGAAGTAAATAATTTTTTGACTTCATCACGCGGGTTCATATTCGGATGTTTAGTGAGGCGCACTACGAGATTTGTTTCGCAAGCTTTTTTTGACAAAAAGTCAACTTCTCTTTTGAGCAAACTGCATTGCGTTTGGATCTTCTCTAGTTTAGATGCGAGCTCCGATTTTCTTGTTTTTTGAGTTGTAGGATCTCCTCATTTACGCACATTATATCATCTTTCGTTGCCAAATTTGCATTCTTTTCATCTAAAAGCTTACCCATAAAGGTCTTCAGCTCATCTATTGACATTTGTCCTACTACCATGGTTGCTCTGACCGACGTTGATGTTATTTTTTGTTGTTTTTTATAAGTAGAGTTATTCTGTTCTGGCGAATTGACTGCGAGTAATCTTTTTGCGCTCATTTACACTTTAATTTTGATATGAAGTGCTAATTTTGATAATTATAGTATAAACAAGAGATATTAAAACCTTTTGCAATACTTTTTGATATCAAATTGCTAATTTATTTAATGGTTTTTACACTTTTTAATAGAGCTTCACAATTTTGATGTCACTTTATATTTTACCAGAGTTGCAGAAAATATATATTCTTCCATAACGTAACGTTACGTTTCTTTTTGTTAAGTAACGTTACGTAAAGTTACTATTCGAAGTTAGCATTTTTCAAACATTTACTTCCAAGCACAAGAGCACTTCATAAAAAGTAATCACTACAATATTAATTAAACACAATAAGTTTTCACTTTAAAAAGCAGCTTGGGGTGGGGCTCAGCCCCATTTTACCCCCTTATATCCTCGCCTGAAAATAGAGTTTATTTTTAAGCATGTTTTTGCATTCGCCTATTTAAAACTAGTCATTCACTGGAACTGCAACAAACTTAAATTAAATTTGGTTTTATATAACTACTCTTTTTTTCTATTTTTTTTTTTATTACAAAACAACAGCTTACAAATTTTTCTAGTGTACCATCTTTTGATATTTTGCTGCTTCCTTAGGCCAAGATGAACTCCCACAAATCTAAAAACAATTTTTGCAGCAATAGCACATACATATAAATATATCTAAATTAAATGAACTAATTAGACACTAATCGCAACTTTTTCTGCACCACCAGCAATTTGATGTACTGTGGACTAAAAATAATAATGAATTTCTAATTGCGCTGGTGTGGCATTCCACACACTCGAATTGTGTTTAGTAAGCAAAACAAATGAACGAACACTAAACAATCAACTGAATTTCACTCAACACGGCAAACCACGGTTAAAACTTTGTTACCGTTGTTTGTGTGTGAGTGCGTTAGTCCATCAAGAACAAAAACACCAAAGTTGCAATCGTCAAAAATTTCTTCAGTGCAAGAATTTCTTAAGAATTTCACATGAGGGCAAATTTTGCTACTTAAGCATAAAAATATGGCGTATTAACGAGTTGAATAGGGTTTTTTTTGAGGTGGTGGAGAAATGTTTAAAATTAAAAGGGGGCAATTCAACGTGTGTTTGTGGTAGAATTAAAATTATTCCACAAAAAATATATAAGTGTTTCTTTCTTACTTTATTTTACTTTACTAGACATCATTGAGAAGTTTTGCTCCTTCACTACAAGCAATAGCTAGGAATCATTGGCAATTGAATGGCGCCAAAAAAAAGTCCCACCAACACATGACGATACGCTAGCTATCAGCTTGTAGTAGCCGCCTGTCACGCGTTGCTACTACGTTTTTATGAATGAAAATTCATTCCTTGCAGCCTTTTTTCCCACCGGCTTCTTCCACGTCTTCTTTCTACGAACTGCCGGCTCTAAAAAAACACGTTTTAAGCTTCAACAAACCATGTCGATGCAAGCAGCATGCGCCACGGCGGTTTACATTCCAAGCAACAAGCCAACCACTTGTACTTGCAAGTTTCTATTTTCTTCTTTTTGCACTCACTTTTAGCGAGGCGCTATTTTGCTCAATTTTGAATTTAATTCCATTTCTGACACTTTTTTACACTTGCATGGATATTTTTTGACTTGTCGTGTTTTGACTTGCGACTTCTTTACAGTCGCTGCCAGGACGTGGATTGGATTAGTTGTGTTGAATTTTTCCTTTATTGAGTTTTTGTTATTTTCGGCGCGCTATTTTTTTAAATATTCTTATCTAAATACCGCAAGGATAACGTACAAATATGCGAAGGATAATCATTAAGTTGCACTTTATGTGTTTGCTAGTGTTACAAAGTGTTTGTGAATCGTTATCGACAATATCAGAGTTGAATAATTGTGAGTGATTTCACTAAGAGTTGAATAATTATCACTAAGATACATAAAATATATAACGCCCATTACAGATTGAGGTGACTTATCAGTCGCACCATCTCCGATTTGGCTCAAATTTTGTTCCTAGATTGGTTTATTTCTTAGAAAACCAAATCCGAAGTTATAAATTTTTAGAACCATATTTCAAGGCCAAAATAGAGTGTACTTTGAAACAACGTAGCTCAGTCAATTTAAATCCGATTTTCTTTTTGTCTTTTTTAAGGAAAAAATATAAAACTTTTGGAAAAATTGCAGTTAGTTGGCCCATTCTTAATTTCAAAGTTTAATGCCATGCCAACAACAGACGCTATAATTTTTTTTCAGTTTCTTTATTTTGGTTTTTTGTACGTTTCAATACCTTTCGAATTATATAAAATTAAGGTGTGTTCTTGAAGGGTTCAGAAGTTATGGCGTAAAACGTGCAGTGTTAAAGAATTTTCAATACAAGTTGGCTTTAATTTTTGAAATTAACAATGGGTCAATTTACAGCAATTTTTTTAAGTTTTTTATTTTATCCTTAAAAAAAAGGAGATAACTAATCCAATGATAACTTAGTTAATAAAATGTGATTTAAATTAACTGAGTTACGTTTTCTAAAAATAGGCCCTATTTTGGCATTCGAATGGCTGTGGCTCCGCAAAAAAAATTTTTTTGAACTTTAAACTCCAGAATTGGTCTTCTTAACAAAAAACCAACCTTAAAAAAAATTTTGAGACAAATCGGAGATAGTCAGTGCGACTGATAGGTCACCTCAATCTGAAATGGGCGATAAACATTATAAAACAGCTTGAAATATATATTTAAGATACTCCTTTGAGGGGGCAAAATCAATATCACATATTCTACACAGATTCTTGAATTCACTTAACGCTCTATTAACTGGCGAATTTAAGGCATAGTTTGTTCGGCAAGTGCCTAAATAATATATATCGCAACGACGGAAAAATCTGCATGGCACATTGAAATTTATTAACCCTAAGAAACTTGGACTGTGCCAACTAAAACATCATAAATCTATAGTAATAAAACTCAGTTTCTGTTTGTTTGGCCTTTATACAAATCTAAGCGACTGGAACGGATTTCGCTCAAACTAGGTATACATATTAAGTGCATTCTAACTTAAAATGTTGCATTTTTAGTTTTTGCCCGACCCCTCCAAAATTTTTCAACTAACGGTAATTTTTAATTTCTGTTATTTTGACATCAAAAACACTCACATATATTTAAAATTGGAGAAATTTTCAGTACAACGACTTTTTCATAAAACATCGTTACCTAGGAATGAGAAAAAAACTACATGAAAATCAAAGTTTGGTTTTTCGATGCAAATATCTCCGCTGTCCATTAATATATTTCATTCAAACGTTTTTTGTTCAAAGTTCAATAAAATGACTTTATAAAAATTAGTTGAACTGTACTGTATTAGTCAGTGTATATATGTTTTATGATTATGTCAAAAGAGCTCCAAAATATTGACTTTTTTCTCAAAAAATGACTAAAAAATTGTTGTTGTTGTAAAAATGAAATCAATTAAAAATTGCACATCAAGCTATCTTGCATATGGCATAGCATTTATTTGCAAAAACTCTTCCAGCTAAGCGCAAAAATTATTTTACTTTTTTTGTCATCAAAACAACGAAGGTACCCTCCTTTGATTATTTAAAGGAGGTACGAAATTATTTTTTCCCAAATGTTGTTTTTACAATTTTTACAAAAAACTCAAGTCTCGAAAATAGTTCATGTGAAAAAATTACCCCAATATCTCTTTCCAATCAAAAGTTATGGTTAAAAATTTATTTTTTCATACCAGACTATTAATAAAACTAAGTTTTGTTTTAAAATTTTCTATATAATTTGAACGTCCCCATTTATCTCTAAGAAAGCAGTTTTGTGTCTAGAGTAAGTACGAGTATTTTCGTTTATTTTATATTTATTTTCCTTACAGTAATCTACAGAGTTTTTTGCCTACCCACCCCCCGGCCCCCTCCTGTTAAATTTGTTTTGTTGTGATGGCTCTATTTTGTCTTACTATTGATTCACCGTTGTCACTCAATTCTTTATCAATGGTACTTTAAATTTTGTATATATATCACCATTTCATCGAAAAGATGACTGTGAATAGGAATGCTGTAAAAGTTAATATTTTTATGTAATCAGTTTCAGCTATATGGCGATATAATAAAACATATGCGCATCTGGTTAGCACAATTATTTCATTGGTTTTGATCTGTTTTTTAAATTCACAGATAGATGGCGCCGCATTTGTAAGTTCTGTGGGTACAAACTTTACACCTTGCGGTGAATAGCCGAATGATGTCTACCAAAAGATTCTTAAAATTTAACCCCACACGTTTGGGATTACAGACAGGTGGCACTATTTTCTGCTTAAAGAAGAATATCTGTTGTTCTTATGTAGGTAGCAGATAAGTTTTGCAAAATTTTTTGCGAAAATGCTATTGCTACCAAACTTTTAAAATGTCAAATAATGCAGTACTGCCAGTTTTTTCAGTCGCAGCGTCATCTAGCCGTCAATAGCGCCTAAGTTTGTTCTACTTTTACAGTTGCGCTTTCAACACTTAAAAACATAGAATTGGATCAATTAAAATGTCCAGCTCACTTGCTGGATTATTCGTTGTTTTTCCTGATCTCCCATGAAACAAACGCAGCTAATATAAATTTTAGTACAATCATTTAAGTACAACGAATTTTTCATAAAATATTAATAGCTAATAATGAGAAAAAAAATTATATGAAAATCAAAATTTTTATTTGAATGCCAATTTCTCCGCTGTTTTTAATATATTTCATAAAAAATTTTTTTTTTTTTTTTGTTAAAAAGTTCAATATATTTTTTAATATAAATCTTTGTTCAGATGTTAAAATGTCCATCTTAAGGACGCATTGAGTCCCACCATAATTTTTATATTGTTGAAAAGGTCATTTTGCTCGCTTTAAGATTAAGTAAATTTAAAAGTTATTTTTAATTTGTAAAATATGTTTTTCGTACTCCTTCTTTGAATTCAATTAGCTCACCGCAAGAGATGGATTCACCAACAACAAAAATTTTGGATTTTATTTTGTTCCATTACCTTTCTAACGGTAGCTTAAAAATAAAATTCAACATGCTTTTCATTATTCCAGAATTTAAAAAACATTTAATCGAGAAGTGTATATTAAAATATTTATGTAAATGACTCTTGAGTAACACCGGGTATATCAGCTAGTGTTTAAATAAATATCAATGCGTTACACTTTGCTCCATTCCACTTTATGCTTGTGTGTTTTTATAAATTTAGTTCAAGATTTGTCTTAGCCCAGCGGGCAAAAAAAAATCACTCCGAAAGGCCTTTTTAAGTGCTTGCAAGTCAGCTGAAAGCGTGAAAGTGCTAACCCAACGTATGACACACCATTGAAATTTTAACATTACATGTCATTGCAAAAAAGCATTCAAATTTATCTTTGCAATTTTAGTCTCTCTTGAAAAGCTTTGGGTCAGCAGTTCGTTTTTGTTGTTAAGCTTTTTAACTGTTCGCTTTCACAACAACAAAATAAAGTGCTAACGTTTTGCTCATGGAGGAAGCTGCTGTCATATCGACTTGTCGAAGCTTTCTGACAAAAATGTTGTGCTTATGAACATTTATACAAATATTTGTAACTGGCTCACTTTTTTTATTAAACATGGCGTATGAGTTGCTTTTTATTATTCTATTGATCATTATTTAATTAAATGTAACTCATACGTCACGATGTTCATATAGAAGAAATATTTATATATGTTGATTGATGTTGATGTTGGGTGATATTATAAACTTTTAATAAACGATAAGTCTGATAATATTATAGTATTAGGTGACTTCAACTTAAGCATATTACTTATTTCATTTTTGATTGATAAATATTTATTTTTTCTCTCTGCTAATGGTTTATGCAGAATCATGCATAAATTAGCCAAGTCGTATATCTGGTAGTTCATCTTCTTGTATTGATCATATTTTTGTGAGGTTAAGTCGGTCTAGCAATTTATCTATCAGCAATTTCGTTTCAAATTTTAGTTTCTCTGATCATTGTATGACGTGTTTGCTATTTGAAAATGTGGTAATATCTAAAGTAAAGTAAAGTAAAGTAAAGTAAAGTAAAGTAAAGTAAAGTAAAGTAAAGTAAAGTAAAGTAAAGTAAAGTAAAGTAAAGTAAAGTAAAGTAAAGTAAAGTAAAGTAAAGTAAAGTAAAGTAAAGTAAAGTAAAGTAAAGTAAAGTAAAGTAAAGTAAAGTAAAGTAAAGTAAAGTAAAGTAAAGTAAAGTAAAGTAAAGTAAAGTAAAGTAAAGTAAAGTAAAGTAAAGTAAAGTAAAGTAAAGTAAAGTAAAGTAAAGTAAAGTAAAGTAAAGTAAAGTAAAGTAAAGTAAAGTAAAGTAAAGTAAAGTAAAGTAAAGTAAAGTAAAGTAAAGTAAAGTAAAGTAAAGTAAAGTAAAGTAAAGTAAAGTAAAGTAAAGTAAAGTAAAGTAAAGTAAAGTAAAGTAAAGTAAAGTAAAGTAAAGTAAAGTAAAGTAAAGTAAAGTAAAGTAAAGTAAAGTAAAGTAAAGTAAAGTAAAGTAAAGTAAAGTAAAGTAAAGTAAAGTAAAGTAAAGTAAAGTAAAGTAAAGTAAAGTAAAGTAAAGTAAAGTAAAGTAAAGTAAAGTAAAGTAAAGTAAAGTAAAGTAAAGTAAAGTAAAGTAAAGTAAAGTAAAGTAAAGTAAAGTAAAGTAAAGTAAAGTAAAGTAAAGTAAAGTAAAGTAAAGTAAAGTAAAGTAAAGTAAAGTAAAGTAAAGTAAAGTAAAGTAAAGTAAAGTAAAGTAAAGTAAAGTAAAGTAAAGTAAAGTAAAGTAAAGTAAAGTAAAGTAAAGTAAAGTAAAGTAAAGTAAAGTAAAGTAAAGTAAAGTAAAGTAAAGTAAAGTAAAGTAAAGTAAAGTAAAGTAAAGTAAAGTAAAGTAAAGTAAAGTAAAGTAAAGTAAAGTAAAGTAAAGTAAAGTAAAGTAAAGTAAAGTAAAGTAAAGTAAAGTAAAGTAAAGTAAAGTAAAGTAAAGTAAAGTAAAGTAAAGTAAAGTAAAGTAAAGTAAAGTAAAGTAAAGTAAAGTAAAGTAAAGTAAAGTAAAGTAAAGTAAAGTAAAGTAAAGTAAAGTAAAGTATAGTCAAGTAAAGTAAAGTAAACTAAAGTAAAGTATTTAAATATTTAATCAATATGACAAAGAGTGAAACTATATAATGACAGTAATTGCAATCGTTACAATTTATGCTCACCTCATATACATTTGTTGCAGGAAGGAATATGCTTTGCGGTACTTTTTTCGCATATGGGTGAAATTTCACCCGAAGATCGCTTATTCAAATCGCTATTCAAATATTTACCGTTATGCTTTATCAACCATAATATTGATATCATATTCCAAAAGAAAGGGATATTTTATACAAACACCATACATTTCATTAAGTTTGCATTAAAAATGAGCTAGGTATAGCGTTTCAACCTTCAACATGGGTGAAATTTTACTCGAGGGTCAGATGAGGGTAAAAAATATTTTAATATTGAAAAAAGTGAATAGAAAATAAAAATATAAAAATTTTAGTATTTCTAAGTAAGAATTTTGTGATATTTTGTATAGCTTGTTTAATGAAGCCTTTTTTTAATTTATAAGGTCACATTTTGGTATTTCTAAGGTAGTTAAAAAATATTTTTTTTTTTTTTTTATTAAAATCACATTTCAGTATTTCTTAGGAATTATCGGGTCTGTTCGGAAATGCATTATGATGCACAAACTGCTTTAAAGCACAAGCAAAATGTTCGAAAAAAGCCCATTTTGCAGCAATGCAAACGTCAAACATTCTAAAATGTAATTTTTCTATTAAGCGTCACTCATCTTTCGCATCAAAAAAATTCACGCTGCAATTTGAATGCTTAAAAAATTGCAGTTGTGCGCATACTGCAAATCGTGATGCATTTTCGAACAGACCTATCATGTGTTTAATACATTGGGCCTTACTAATAGTCTATTTAATGCCTACTCTAAATTTAGTGTGAGCTTTTCTAACATTATTTCTATAGAATTTGTTGTCAAAATGCTTACACTAAATTTAGAGTCGACATTAAAATGACTATTAGTAAGGCCTATTGTGTTATTTTGTACAGATAGTTTTAGAGAGGTTTTTATTTGAAAATTTTTTACAGTCACATAAGTTTTTTCTTAGGTACATAGTATCATTGAATATTTTGTTGGAATATTTTGAATTTTTTTTTGCAGCAGGAGTAAGTGGATCCCGAAAACCTTGGGACTTTAGGCCTTGCAATCCCGGAACTTTTGGGACTAAGAAAAGTCCAGGATCCCGGGATTGGATGCGCTAAGAAAAATTACTCTTTATAATATAAGTATAGGTAGACTAACACAATCTCAAGTGGTGAAAAGTTGGATGGCAAGGCTGCAAAACTTAATTTGTGCTTATAACTATATTCTGGAAACTCCTCTCACAACGTTTGCAAAGAAAATTTATCAACAGTAAACCTTTGTTTGCTGTATATGGCTACAAATTATCATTGGAATTGAATGAAGAAAGAGTTATCAAAATCGGCTCAGCGCACAGTGACAGAAATGGCCAATAAAGCGGCATTTAATTCAAATTTTAAAGTTTCTAATACCATTATTTTTTTTTAAAAAGGTCAAGCAACCAAGGCATGCGCCTAATACAACAAGGTTTGGTCTTTGATCTGAAAGGAAAGGGATAGATTAGTTAGAGAAATTGATTGGAACCATACGTGAATTATTGAGAAGGCTAAACAACCGTGAAAGACAATTTGAATTGCTTTTAACCGAGGCTAGTGTTATGCCTTAACCTCGGCAAGCATTTCCAGCCCGAAGTTATTGCTGTCCTTTAATTCCACATTTTCCACAACTCATTTGTGGATTTTCAGTTTTCAATAATTCTTAAATGTAGGAAAGAACAAAGAAATTGAAAAGAATCACGTCCGAGCCCGGATTCGAACCAGGGACCTCTGGGTTGATAGTCTTGCGCACTCTCTACTAGACTACAAAGGCCGACAAATTGTTTTTATTAAAAATAATTTAGTAATGCCCAGTTGTGTTTTTGCCGTTTTTCTTTATGTTTTGATTTGCATGTTCGCAGAGTTGTAAGCTGTCAAACTTAGCGCATTTTGGAGCAAGTGAAAAAAACAAAGAGATTAATTTTTGCAAAATGCATTGATTTTGTTGTAAAACAAAACATATTTTCATTAATCGAAGTGTTTAAGGTGTTAAATGAAAACTTCTGGTGTGTATTTATTAAAAATGTTAACGTGTGCAGTCTTTGTTTATGTTTTATTATAATAAATCGTTTTACAAATTTAACATTTGTGGTAGTGTGTTTTATATGATTTACTAAGTATTTCGTGGAGCGCAACTTTTTGAGTGATTATTTGACTAAAAAGTGTTGATAATATAATCGATAGAAATAAATATATCAAAGAAGAGTGTCGTAATTTTCAAGGGAAATTGAGAAGTTTTAATGGAAAATTAGTGGAAAAATGGAGCGCCTGCTGCATAATATCAGGGGTTTTTGAAAAATAAACATGGAATGGTTGGATGGTGACCTTTTCTTAGTTGACCCAACCAAATCTAACAATGTCGAAAGACCATTAAAGGAGTTTTCAGAATGTTCTGCAAAACCCAAGACAACAGAGTTTCCACTCTAGTTAACAACACCCCAATTGATGAACTTATGGTTGCGTCACGAGTCAGTTTATAAAAGGGTGGAAAAAGAAATGCATCTGAAATAGCATCAATCTTAAGTTCTGAAGCAGAAATGAGTTCTAAAATAGAAAAATTCATTGAATCGGATATTCAGCATCCTATTAAAAATACTCCGGAGGAAGCTTTGGCTTTTTACGTGGATGGTGATTTCACAAAGCACACTTATAAGCTGATGCAATCTGGTGCAAAATTAAGAAAGGCAAATATTTATCCCGGCTGCGATGCCTTGGTATTAGCAAAAAAAAAGTATTAACCGACTGAAGTAATTATTACCGAGTGGTCTGCTGAAGTACCTATTCAGTGCTTAATTGATCACACAATAAAAAGGATCGTTGAAAAACAGGAAGAAGTGTTCCAAAACATAAGTTCGAATACTATTATTGCCATGTACAAATGAGGCTGTGATGGTATAAGTGGACACTCTATGTACCAACAAGGCTATAGCGACATGGTTACACATCATAGTGATGAATATGTGTTTGCCGTGTGTATTGTGCCTTTGCAAGTGCAAGTAGGGAGCAACTATTTTATGGCAAAATTCGCGTCCATCATCTATTCGGTATTGTAGACCAATAAGAATAACTTTCGAAAAAGAATCGAATGAGTTGATTGAAACCGAAGTTGAAAAAGTATAAAAACAGATTTTAGATATTATGCCAACACGATTTCAGTCATTCCGAGTCTATCATATTTTTGACATTAAAATTATAGACTTTAAAGTATGTAGTGTCATTGCAAAATCGTGGTCATAAACATGCGGCATTTGCGGTGCTACACCAAAACTTATGAACGATTTGAATGCTGTTAATAAGCTTCCCCTTAAAGTCAATTTGTATCAGTATGGCTTATCAATGTTACACGCTTGGATAAAGTGTCTTGAGTGTGTTTTACATATTGCTTATAGACTGCCTTTTAAAACATGTCAAATTCGCGACTCGAGCAAAAGTGTGGTTCAATTAACAAAAAAAGAAATACAAGAAAAGTTAGGAAAATAAATGTGCCTTTTAGTTGATATTCCGCACTATGGATCAGGGAATACTAACAATGGAAATACGACAAGAAGATTTTTACAACAACCTAAATTGGCCGCCACTATAACTGGCATCAATGAGGATTTGATCAAACGATTCGGAGTAATTCTGCATACCATGACTTGCGGATTTAAAGTGAATACTCAAGCTTTACACACTTTTTGTTTGCAAACGGCGGATATTTATGTAGAACAGTATCCGTGGTTCTATATGCCTTCGTCGGTGCATAAATTTCTTTTACATGGAGCTGATATTATAAGTAATGTAGCTCTCTCGCACGAAACAAAGATTTCAGACATTTGAGACAGTATCATACCCGTAAAATTTCAGGCAAAAGACTTGATGCACGCACTTCTTTTTTTTTTCTCTAATCCGGTAATATCATCAACTTCAAAAACTACATCTTCCTTCTCCCGGAAAAATATAACGCTAGATAAGGACGTTTTGAATTTGCTTTTAGAACCAAATTTGCAAGAACAGGGAATCAATTCAGAAAGCTCCGATTCTTAAAGAGCTTCAGATTATATCTTACCATTATCATAAATTTATATGCTTAAGCATAGTACTCAATTCAGTTTCATGTGAAATTCCACTCAAATCTCTATACAAAAAGTGACAGCTGCGAAACAAGCGTGTAAATTTTCACAACATGTTCGCCAGAGCAGTACTCTGTTCCGCTGAGTGAAATTATCGCAACATGTTTCTGAGCAACATTTTTTCATGACAATTTAATTGTACTGCCTATTTATTTTGAAGTGAAAAGAGAGCTATCATATGAAATCTCCCAGCTTATTCTCTGAGTCTCTCTGAGAAACGTTGCCATAGGAATTCCTCGCAACAAACTTTAAGTCAGAAATTTCACGCAACAAATAAATAACTGTTGCCAGCGAAATTTCACGTAAGCGAACAGAGTACTAGGCTTTACTAAAAAAAAAGATCCTGCTTTTTTCTGTTGTCTGACTTAGAAACCATTTGTTTTTGGCTATTATTCGAAAAGTCTTTATATGATATAACTTAATAATGAAGTTGTGCAGAAACGGTTTGTTACAATTATGTGGCACAGATGCATAAGCGGTTAAAATACTAAAAAATAGCTAAAACACTGCGATAAATATTTTACTAAGCTTAATGTAGCCTAACAAAATGATTGGATACAGATATTCACATGTTTTGAATTAAATGCCGCTAGATAGACTATTTCGGCCACTGTGCAGCGGTTAGCGAGCTTAGCTGGCATAAAATTTCGTGAGTCTCCTTTTATATAATACTATAAATATACATATATATTGGCCAAAAAATTGCAAATTTCAAATTGTAAGCCGAGGTAGTCAGATATTAAGATTATAACCGTATAACCTTTAGACAATCCTTTAATAATTCTGTAGTATTTGATTTTCTTAACGCTGATTATAATAATATAAAAAATGAACTGAATTCTTTTAACTGGGACCAACTATCAGTCTTGGATTTGGACGATGCTGTTTCGTTTTTCTATCACAGTACTTTTTTGTACTTGATACTTTTGTTCCAAAAATAAAAAAACGAAATAAACTATCTGAACCGTGGCTTGATCCTAATCTTAGGCAACTCAGAAATCAAAGAAATAATCTCTACAAACTCGTTAAAAACTTACTTACTTACTAAGTTGGCGCTACAACGGTATGTCGGTCTTGGCCTCATCTAAGAATTTGCGCCAGCCATTTCTATCTTTCGCTTGCTGGCGCCAGTTGGAAATTCCAAGCTTCGTCAGGTTGTCCTCTACTTGGTCTTTCCAACGAATATGCGGTCGTCCTCTTCTGCGTTGACCGCCGCTGGGTACCGAATCGAATGTTTTCTTCACTGGAGCATCGTCTTTCATGCGCTGAACATGACAAAACCAGCGAAGCCGCTCGATTTTAATGCGCTTGACTAGGTCGATGTCAGCGTACAGCTCATACAGTTCATCATTCCACCGTATTCGGTACTCGCCATTGACGCAGATTGGTCCGTAGACTTTACGAAGAATCTTTCTCTCGAATGCTCCTAAAGTCTTTTCATCTGAACTGCTCAGCGTCCAGGTTTGTGATGCGTAAAGTAGGACGGGCATGATGAGCGATTTGTAGAGCGTGATTTTCGTTCGTCGAGAGAGGGCTCTGCTTCTCAATTGCCTACTGAGGCCAAAGTAACACCTGTTGGCAAGAGTTATTATTTGTTTGTTGACACCAAGTATTTCGTCATATCTGCATTCACTGCCAGACCCATTCGACTTGACTCTCTTCTAATCTGGAAAATGCTGCACTGACTTCGCGCGTATTATGGCCAATGATATCAATGTCATCAGCATACGCAAGCAGCATAACACTCTTGTAGAATATTGTGACACTACTTCTTAGATCAGCAGCTCGGATGATCTTTTCCATCATTAGGTTGAAAAAGTCGCACGATAAGGAATCACCTTGTCTGAAACCTCGTTTGGTAATAAATGGTGGGGAGAGGTCCTTCCCGATTTTAACTGCACTGCTGGTATTGCTCAGTGTCATCCTGCAAAGTCGTATTAGTTTTGCAGGAATACCAAATTCAGACATGGTGGAGTAAAGGTGCTTCCTTATTGGGCTGTCGAAGGCGGCTTTGTAGTCGACAAAAAGGTGATGGGTGTCGACTTGTTTATCTTGAGTCTTCTCCAAGATTTGTCGTAGCGTGAAAATCTGGTCGATGGTGGACTTTCCAGGTCTGAAGCCAGACTGATAAGGTCCGATCAGTTTGTTTACAATAGGCTTCAATCTTTCACATAAAACGCTCGACAGGACCTTATATGCGATATTAAGAAGGCTTATCCCACGGTAATTAGCACAGATAGTGGGATCGCCTTTCTTGTGGATTGGGCAGAGCACACTGAGATTCCAATCGTTCGGAATGCATTCTTCCGACCATATTCTTCTGCATAGAAGCTCGTGAATGCATTTAAGTAGAGCTTCGCCTCCGTTCTTAAACAGGTCAGCAGGTAAGCCATCAGCTCCCGCGGCTTTGTTATTTTTAAGCCGAGCTATAGCTGTCAGAACTTCATCATAGTCGGGCAGCGGAACCTCAACGCTGTCATCCGCGATTGGGGTTTCCGGAATATCATCTCTATTGGCAGGATTGTTGTCAGCGTCGCCATTTAGAAGCTTAGAGAAGTGTTCCCTTCATAACGTCTGTGTACTCTGGACATCTGTCACTAGATTCCCGTTTTCATCCTTGCAGGAAGAGGCCCCGGTTTTAAAACCATCGGCAAGGCGTCTTATTTTTTCGATAAATTTTCGGGCCTCATTCCTGTACACCATACATCTCAATCTTCTCTTGCTTGCGCTTTTCTGCCTCTCTTTTTTTCCGCCTGAAAATATGTCTCTCTTCCCTCCTCTTTTCTTTGTATCACTCCTTAGCAGCGCGCGTTACAACCGACTGCAGGGTGGCTTTGTAGGCGGCGTCTTTCTCTGCAGTGGCGTCGCGACACTCCTGGTCGTACCACTGATTTCGGTGAGGGCGTTGGTAGTCAATCACCTTTTCAGCAGCCGCACGCATGGAGTTGGAAATGTGTGTCCACTGCGCGCATATATCATCGATTGGAGGAGTGCTTTGAAGCAGGAGTGAGAGTCGAGTGGCGAAAGCATTGGCTGTCTGTTTCGATTGCAGCTTGTCGACGTCTAGCTTTCTCTGAGTAGGGTTGCGTGCATTCTTAGCTGCGCACAGACGTGTACGGATCTTGGCTGCAACAAGATAGTGATCCGAGTCAATGTTTGCACCACGGATCGTGCGTACATCCAATACACTGGAAGAGTGCCTTCCGTCGATCAAAAAGTGATCAATTTGATTCTTGGTTTTTTGATCAGGGGACATCCAGGTGGCTTTATGAATATTGAGGTGCTTGAATCTAGTGCTACTTACGACCATGTTTCGTGCTGCGGCGAAGTCAATCAGCCTCATTCCGCTATCGGAGGTGTTGTCGTGGAGGCTGAACTTTCCGACTGTTGGACCAAAAATATTTTCCTTGCCCACCTTAGCGTTGAAGTCAACAAGCACGATTTGTACGTCGTGACGGAGGCAGCGCTCGTAAGCATTTTCAAGGCGCTCGTAGAAAATTTCCTTGATCTCATCGTCCTTGTCTTCTATCGGAGCGTGCGCACATATTAGACTTATATTGAAAAATCTAACCTTGATGCGGATTATGGCAAGTCGTTCGTTCACAGGTGTGAATCGCAGGACATGGGGCCGTAGTCTCTTGCCAACTACAAATCCGCATCCAAACTCGTGCTTCTCCTCATGGCCGCTGTAGTAGATATCACAGGGTGCATGCCGAATGCAACCCTGTCCCTTCCATCGCATTTCTTGGATAGCAGTGATATCAGCTTTGAATCTTTCCAAGACATCAGTCAGTTGAATAGAGGCACCTTCCCAATTAAGGGTTCGGACATTCCAGGTGCATATCCGTAAATCATTATCAGTTTTTCGTTTGTGGTAGTCGTCATCAGATTTGGGGATCATTTTTCTTCTTTTCTTATTTGTTTTCATTGAAATGGGTTTTTACGGGTTGGCTTCAAATCCGACGCACAACCTATTTTAAGCCTAGGGAGGCCCGCCGCTCAGATTAGCTGCCAAACTAACGGTTGTCAGTTTTGACGTTGCCCAGGAAACACCACGTGGAGGTTTGAGTCGACTTTAGGCGATTTCACAAAGATTATGCTGGCCTCGCCAGGTTGAGACAGTGAGACATGTTACATTGTTACATCGCCCCCAGATTCCCACTCGTTAAAAACACCGTCATTGTAAGTGATGAAGTAAAGGCAAGATATGCAGAGCTGTCTAAAGAGTTTTCAAAAAAGTCTGAAGAAGCACATAAATTTTACACCAACTTGATTGGTGAAAGAATTATTAATGACCCTACAAAATTTTTCGTCTTTGTAAACGTCAAGCGTAAATCGGACGGATATCCTACAACCATGTTTAAAGGTAATGTTTCTTCTTCCAACCCACAAGTGATCTGTAATCTCTTTGCAGATCATTTTAAAGAATTATTTCGTCCTCCTTCAACCCCAATTCGTACCCCGTTACTGTATCCCAACACGTCCCCTTTGGTTTGCACAGTCAATATTACACAACAGGACATAATTAATTCTATAAATAAATTAGATCCCTACAAGTCTCCCGGTCCGGACCTTATTCCACCAATTCTCCTTGTTCAGTGCCTAGCTCAATTAATAACACCATTACATATTATTTTTAATAAGTCTTTGCAAATAGGCGTTTCTCCATCTTTTTGGAAGTCATCTCATCTTACACCAATTTATAAGAATAGCGATAAGAGAGCGATCGAAAACTACAGAGGTATTGCCTTATTGTCAACTATTCCTAAGCTTTTTGAAAAAATAATATGTTCTAAGCTCACTGAAATAGTTAATCCACACTGAAATGAACAACAACACGGATTTCGTAAAGGACGATCAACCACTACAAACCTCACAATAATGGTTTGAGATGTTCTTAACAATATGGAAAAAGGTCATCAGATAGATGCTATATATACCGATTTAGTAAAGCATTTGATCGTGTTGATCACGTAATCTTAACTAAAAAATTAGAAAAATTCGGTATATCAGGTTCTTTGTTGAAATGGCTTATATCCTATCCTAGTGGAAGATCCCAACATGTTAAATTTCAGGATATTCTATCTAATAAGATTATTTTCTCATCAGGCGTACCCCAAGGAAGTCACCTTGGTCCACTCCTCTTTAACATATTTATTGCAGATATATCTGAAGTTTTGTATGATATCCCACATCTCTTATACGCAGACGACTTAAAAATGTATTATGTCATTAAATCAGATGTGGATACAGTTTTCTTGCAGAATAAACTTGTATCCCTGGAAAACTGGTGCAATAAAAATAAGCTTTCTCTAAATGAAAATAAATGCTATGTTATAAGTTATTCCCGTAAAAAAGAAATGCTTTACAGAAGTTTTGACCTAAATGGGATTGAACTAAAAAGGATCAATCACATTGCAGATCTTGGGGTTATCCTAGATTCTAGGCTGCGCTTTAATCTTCACCTCGATCATATTACATCCAGGGCAAACAAGCTTCTCGGATTCATTAAAAGACGCGCAAATGATTTCAAGAACGTCTGGGTAACTAAAACCCTACATTGCACACTAGTGCGTCCAATTCTTGAATATTGTTGCACAGTATGGAACCCAAGTTTTGAAGTGCATAGTGATAGAATAGAATCTATCCAAAAGCAATTCTTACTTTTTGCCTTGAGAGACACGTACAACCCTCGGGAC
This sequence comes from Dichetophora obliterata, assembly GCA_963920525.1. Taxonomy (NCBI): domain Eukaryota; kingdom Metazoa; phylum Arthropoda; class Insecta; order Diptera; family Sciomyzidae; genus Dichetophora; species Dichetophora obliterata. The sequence goes on along the minus strand of OY986436.1, from coordinate 20,520,880 downwards.
TATAGAAACCTGCCACCATATGTTCACAGACTGAAAGCCATTAACTTAATGCCGTTGTCAACAAGAAGATCGCTGCTCTGTTCATGTTTTATATTTAATGTCATTGTCCGAAACATTGACAGCGAATATATTTCCAACAAAGTAACAATTAATGACCCAATAAGGAGAACTAGGCATACAAGATTTCTGAGTGAGTCACAGCACCACACCACGTACGCTTTCAAAGAACCAATTAACAGATGTTGTATGATATTTAATACTATCAACGAGCACTACCTACCACCTATATATACGTTCTAATATGTTTTGCATCGAATAGACGTGTTTTTTGTTCGCTCGCCTTTAGCTACAATTAAAAGTGTTTTCTTTAGCCTAAATTTCTGATTTAAAAACGCGGTGAACAGCCTTGCATTGTTCTTGCTATAAGTGCATAAGCGATATTTGTTAAAAATTTAATTTTGGAACTTTTGAACAATTCTAATTTGCTGCACAATAATTATTAGTTCGTGAATTTTTTGTTCCCGCCACGAAATCTACCAAAAAACACTATGTCATCGACTAGAGCTAAGACATTATACTCAAAAAATTTGCCTTCTACTCCTTCGCAAAGTGCCTCTTCGGCTGCCAACAACAACAACATCAACAACAACAAATCAGCTCTAACAATCGATCAGCTGGATGACCGCCTAAAACAACAGAGTGATCTTCTAATACAAAGCTTTCAAACGGAACTTAGCCACCTTCGCAATGATACCTTGAACACATTGACGACGACAGCAACAGTGCGTCAAATGTCAAATTATTTTTACATGCTTTTCTTATGGAGGTGAAAGTGGTGAAAATGTTGCAACGACAATGAGTGATTGCAACAAAGTCGCTGTTGTCGGCTTATGTTGTTTCGCACTGTTGCAGTCGTCGTCAATGTGTTCAGTACATGAGTTCAACTCAAAGTTTGAAGATCTCGAGACAACGTGGGGTGAAAAGATTAACAGCATAAACGCCGCCGTTGCCAAAGTCGTGGATCGCGTTGAGAAATTGGAGTCGTGGAGCGCTGTCGATGTCGTGGAGAGAGTTGATAAGTTGGAGTCGTTTGCTGAAAACATTGAAGTCGCTGCTCTTAAAGAAGATATATGTGAGATGCACAAACTGATTGCTGATCTTGAGCGGAAAGAAGTCGCTGCTGATGCTATTTTGGTTGGTATTCCGGAGAACAAAGAAGAGAATCTTACTCATATGTTCAATAAGCTGTGCTTCACTATAGGCTGCAGGTCCCATCACTTCGGAGTGTGTTTCGTGTGAAGAGTAATGCACGCAGCGCAAGAAGCTCTCCCATTATTGTGAAGTTTTCCTGCTCTTATGAAAGAGATGCTGTTCTTCGAGCTGCTGCAGTCTACAGAAAAAACAACGGAAAAAATTTATCTCTGAATGATCTAGGGCTCAACTCTCACTCAAGTTTTTATCTTAATGAGAGTCTGACTAAGCGCAGTCGTCAACTTCTGCAGAGTGCGGTCAAGCTGAAGCGAAACAAAAAACTAATCTCCGCATATGCTAAAAATGGACTTATTTTTGTAAGAAGGAGTGAAAATTGCGAGAGTGAAATGATTGAGCTGGATGCTGGAACGGGTGAGCTGGAAGATACCGAGACTCATTATGATGGATCAGGCTTTTTATTATAATAATAACATTTGCGAACCTTTCACTTATTCTAAGCTTAGTATTAAAACTTCATTTCTATTTCCCTCTCTTTCTTCTCTTCTTTTTATTTTCATTAGTGAAGTATTCTGGTTACTATTTGCCTTTTGTTTTAATTTCTTATTTTGTATGTATTTAAAAGTTTTGTTTACATTAGTTAGCTTGTTTAATGTTTCTGAGTATTTTTTTCCATCCTATGATTGGATCTAACTATTATTGTAATGGTGTTAATGAAAATTGTAAAATCTTGATAAATATTCTTTGTAGACGTTACTCTGGTCTTAATGTTGTGCATTTTAATGCTCGAAGCCTTAACTCATATAAGTTTGACTATTTTAAGTATGTGTTTGAGGAATCGTCCGTTGATGTCATATGTGTTTCAGAAACATGGTTTTGTTCTGACGTTGGGGACCAAGCTTTTGAATTAAAGAACTTCAACTTATTCAGAAATGATAGAATTGATAAGAGGGGGGGTGGGATTGCTATTTACTGCAGAAAAAACATAAATGTTACAGTAATTAATAAATCAAACTGTGATAGTATTGAGTTTTTAAATCTTTGTATTTCTGATAGCAATACAAAAATTTTTCTTTCTTGTGTCTATAATCCTAACAAATGTTTAAGTCTAAATTCCTACTTCTCTCAACTTTCTGATTTAGCAGTCAACTTTAATTTTTTTGTTCTGTGTGGGGATTTCAATGTTAATCTTTTATGTCATGATAACATCTCTAAATCTATGTACGAAAATGTGTCTTCTGTCGGTCTGTCAATTGTAAATGATACTATGCCCACGCGATTTTCCCATAATCATATTCCTAGTCTTCTTGATTATTTTATTGTTTCTGACCAATCAACTGTTCTTTTGTTTGACCAGATTTATTTTATTTCTGATCATGATTTAATATTCTGTTCTCTCGACATTAACTTATCTCGTACAGCTACCTCTAGGACTATCTCTTACCCAGACTTTAAATCTATAAACTTCTCTGCCCTCTATCGTGATATATGCTTAGTACCCTGGAATTATATATGGTTTTTCTCTGATGTTAATGAAAAAGTAGAAGCCTTCTCTAATATCCTTAACAATCTTTTTGTAAATCATGTTCCCACTAGAACTACTGTTTTAAAAAATGTTTCCTTTTTTTTTTTCTTATGCTTTAATACAAATGTCAAAAATGCTATAAAAACGAAACAAAATGCACAGTTGTTGGAAAAAAATCCCGTCGTCTGAAAATTGGGAAAATTACAGGATTGCCAGAAATGCTTCAGTTCTAGCTATTAAGCAATCGAAACGGAACTACTGCTCTGCTCAATTAAATACCTCACTTCCTTCCAAAGTTCTGTGGAAAAATCTAAAAAACCTAGGAATTGGGAAAAAATCTGGCTCTGGTTGTAACATTAAGCCTGACGTTCTTAACCATTTCTTTCTCTCCAGCAATTCTTCTCAAGAAAACATAAATATAGTTGATGTCATTGTTGAACCACACTTCCAATTCTCTTCAGTTAGTGAGAATGATGTGGGCAAGTACATAATGAAAGTTAAATCAAATGCTGTTGGAGAGGATGGCATCTCGATAAGATTTATAAAGATAATTATACCCTACATTCTTAGTCCGTTAACCCACATCATTAACCACTGTTTTACAACGTCTTCTTTTCCTCATTCCTGGAAAATTGCTAAGGTGGTCCCAATTGCTAAAAAATCGTCTGCGGTCGAAGCCAATGATTTCAGGCCAATTAGTATTATGTCCTCGCTGTCTAAGGTGTGTGAAGCGATTATGGCAGATCAAATCTCAATTTTTTTGAATACTAATAATATGCTTTCTCCTCTACAATCTGGATTTCGAGCTGGCCATAGCTGTTCCACTGCTACTATGAAAGTTTTGGACGATATACGAAAATCATATGACGAAGGGCAGATTACTCTTCTCTGCATGCTCGACTTTTCCAAGGCTTTTGACACTGTAAATCACAACTTACTTTGCCAAAAACTAAAGTGCTGGTATGGCTTTTGTGATAATGCTGTAAGTCTTTTGAGAAGCTACTTGTCGAATAGATTGCAAAGAGTAAGGGTTGGTGATAGGTGTTCTCAATTTAATTTGGTACGCAGTGGAGTGCCACAAGGTTCAATTCTTGGCCCATTGCTATTTTCAGTTTTTATAAATGACGTTTTCTCAACTTGTAAATATTCTTCTATGCATGCATACGCGGATGATATTCAATTACATCTTTCCCGTAGAACTGGTCTCTTGGAGGACTTGAGTTGTAGACTTAATGAAGATCTCCAAGATATAAACCAGTGGTCTTTAAGAAACGGTTTGCAACTTAATGCACTAAAATCTCACGTTCTACCGATCTCGGCATCTAAAATTTTTTTTGAAAATATCCCTGACTTGTTTATAGGTGATAAGAAACTTAAACTTGTTACCAATGTTGTAAGCCTAGGTTTCCATATAAACTCAACACTGACGTGCACCGATCATGTTAACAGCATTATACGTAAAATATATTGTTGTCTTAGAAATCTTAGAATGTCTTCTGACTTTACGCCCTTAGAAACCAGGCGTAAGCTTGTAGTACAGTTGATATTACCTATAATAACGTACTCTGAACTTATATACAGCAAATTAGATTCACACTCTGAGCATAAACTACATGTAGCATTTAATCACGCTACTAGATATGTCCATGGCATTCGGAAATTCGATCATATTTCACAGTACAAGAAATCAGTTCTTGGTTGCGACTTATCTAATTACCTTAACGCCAGGACTTGTATCTTTTTATACAAACTAATTCAGTCTAAAACTCCCTTATACCTATTTGAAAAACTACAATTCTCCCAGTCAGCTCGAAGTAATGTTCTGATAGTACCTAATTTTAAATTCCTTAATTCAACGAGATTATTTTTCATTAACGCCATTCGATTATGGAATTCTTTACCAAACCATTTAAAATCCATTGATGGAATTGGAAGCGTTAGACAAGCTGTATTTAAAATGTTTACTTAACTACAGAGTTTTGTTAATGTAACCAGTTTTCTTCCTTTATTTCACTCTTTCCCTCTATCCTCTTTCATCTGATTCTTTTCTGTTTTCTTTATAATACTGTCTATCTTCATCTTTTATAATTCAAATACTTAAAAGCTAAATTAAATTATATTTTTAATTATAATAATAATCGTATATTTCTTTCAATTATAAACTTAAGTAACTTATTCTCAAAATTCAAAATGATTAATTTTTATTTTGTAATTTTTGTTATATGTAATGTTTTATTCGAAATTATATTTCTTTGTATAGCAAAAGAACTTGTTCTTATTATACTAATGTACTAAAATAAATAAATATAAAATATATAAATTAATATATCTAAATACATGTTCAAGCGTATTCTCTCCAATCGCCTCTTTCCACCCTAAGCATCTATCCTTTAACTGTTCCCTTAACTGTTCCCTATTAATTATAAGATAGCAGAGTAGCTTAATAGTCATATTTTATAAAATATGTATGTAATAAGTTCCTTCTGTTTTTTATAAGATAGCACAGTAGCTTAATAGTCATATTTTCTACTACTTTGTATATAATATGTAAGTAATAAGTTCCTTCTTTTTTTTTCTTTTCTTTTCTTATCTCCTTTTCTTTTTGACGTGTTCTTGAATTCATGTCATTTAGGTGGGCGGATTACGCCCACTTCGATTAGCATGTCTTTGTACACTAAAACAAGGTAAGGGGTGAGGAAAAAATAAATAAATAAATAAAAAAACAACCTGTTAGAATAAGTATATTGCCTTGCTTGGCCAAATAAGTAAATAAATAAATAAATAAATAAATAAATAAATAAATAAATAAATAAATAAATAAATAAATAAATAAATAAATAAATAAATAAATAAATAAATAAATAAATAAATAAATAAATTTCAAGTGTATTTATAAAACAGAGCTATTTTTAAAACTAGCCTTTATAACAAACATTCACTGTTAAACGCCTTTCTCTATATGCATTACTTTGCCACACTTCTCACCCTCTCAACCTCCTTATTACCATTTCCATTATGCCAATGTGTGCTCATGCAATAATGAAATTACAACAAACATGATCGCAAATTATAGGTTATTCGTTACGGCCGCGACGATGCCATTTTGTTGCTACAATTTTGCTTAATACTTTTTTACCCACACCCTACAATCTACTGCTACTGCACAAGTATGTATGAGCAATTGTAAATACAGTTCCGAGAAAATCTTAACTTTTTTCAACGCAAACAAACACAGTTTTTTATAGTTTTTGGTTATTATGTTGTGATTATTATTTTGGACTCTTCCAGACGGTTGGTTAGGCGCGAAATGGCGCCTAGGCCAAAGTTTAATAGCACAAATTAGCGGGTTTCAATGTACAAAAGAAAAACTTGATTAAGTAATGCTATTTTTGTATTATGTGTGAATTTCAATGAGGTATTTTTGAGTTTTTTTTTTTTGTGTTGGCGCAAAGAGGCGTTGAATTTATTTGTAAATAAGGTCAAAAACTGAGACTAAGTCCCAGTGACTCTTTTGAAATACTTCATCGTTGAATAAAAATTATATCCTCTTAGATGTTTTTCTTTCCATCATTATATTTAAAAATATAATAATATCAAAATATTTGATATATAAAAATTTACAGTGGCGCAAGTCCAAATGTTTTTACTAATATGCAATATTCTGCATCATTTTTGGGTATAAATAAGTTTATTTTTTACGATATGGATAGCTCCATTTGTGCTCTTGACCTAGCTTATAAGCAAAACTGAGTTCTTCATACCTGAAATTTATCATAAGAATTTTTCTAAATGTTCGATTTTCTCAAAACTACAAAAAATGGACTTACGCCACTTGTGCTCTGAGGAGCTCATTTGTTGAATATACTATTTTTGGCAAAAACATATCTCAAATTTAGAATGAGATCTTAAAGGACTTGATAGCTACAATGTTTTAATGAATGCAAAACGAACGATTTTTTAATAAAAAATATTTTTTTTGTTAAACTCAAAAAAACTCTTTTTTTTTAAAATACTTACACAATTGGCATAAAATTTGGTATTTAATGATTAATGATAAATTCTACGGTTCCGTGTAAGCTGTATTGTAAGATCGTAAAGATTTTTTTTTAAAGCATAGTACTCTGTTCAGTTTCATGTGAATTTCCACTCAAATCTCCATACAAAAAGTGACAGCTGCGAAACAAGCGTGGAAATTTTCACAACATGTTCGTCAGAGCAGTACTCTGCTCCGCTGGGTGAAATTATCGCAACATGTTTCTAAGCAACATTTTTTCACTACAATTTAATTGTACTGCCTATTTCTTTTGAAATGAAAAGAGAGATGTCATATGAAATCTCCAGTGTGACCAGAAGATTTTTGAAAAAATATGCTTTTTGTTAAAAAAAAATATGCTAAATATTCCACTTTCAATTTTTATATTCCACAAAAATATTCCACTTTCAATTTCAAAGATATATATCTAAATAAGTCTAAATATGCATATAAAAAAGAACACAGAAGCAAGTTTAAAAACATTTATTTATTTGATTACTATCGCACTTAAATTTATTTTCTTCTCCTATAAAAAATTATAAACATTGTTATGGTTTTTTGATTTTGAAGTAACGATATACAATATACAAAGCTTAAATTCAGGCTCATCTTCGAGGTCAATTCTTAAATTGTTGCTTGTATTATTATCATAGAAATTCGCATTTCTCAATTTTTTTATTAAGCTATCTGGTATTTGATAGGCATTACAACACTTTTTTTTGAGCATGCAGCCATGTTTTTACATTCAACAAATTATTTAAGAGTTTTTCTTGCAATCTTTTTCGAATTTTCGTTTAAATAAGAAAGATTCATACAACTAAAAATTTTCTCAACCTCAGCATTGCTAAATGGTAAACTAAGCGAGAAAAGCACAAATTTTTATAAATCTTCAGATTCCGAACTTTGATCAATAACTTTTTTTTCTGCTTTATTGTTTTGAATCCACATTTTAAAATAGTTAAAAGAAATAGCTATTGTTAGCAATAATAGTGGTATTCACGATGTGGTGCATTTCTGATAAATTTTTGCAAAATTTACAATACTTACAACTTATTGTGATCGAACCTTCAGTAAAGTATATATTGTATTTTTAAAATCAATTATATTAATTATATTAATTTTTATCAAACAAACTCACAGCGTAGCCTTTAGCTTGCTCCATGCTGAGTAGAAATGCTTGTACAATCAGCTGATCTAATACACAACTTGTATATTTTCCACAGGGTTGTATTTTGAAAACTGAATTTTGTTTTTGTTATATTAAAAAATTTACTACAAATATCAAATTTATCAAAAATACACAATACAAGGGAAAATACAACACATCGTGAATACCCCTAATGTTTTCTTAAGTAAATTACTGACTGCTGTAACATAATCCATAAAAAAAATTTAACCAAACAAACATATAAGCAAATTTACTTCACTTATTTAGCTGCGTGAAGTTATTACATGAATTGCAATAAAATTGACAACGAAGAAGTTAACCACAAAATGAATTCCTTATATTGCGTTTTACAAGGTGGTTCAGAGATAAACAAAAACAAATGTCGATAGCCAAAAAAAAACCCATTTAGTAACCAAATAGACATTTTTTTATTGCAATTTTTGTAAAATTTGAAAAATATAATCATACGAAAAATATTCCACTTTTTATGCTGCATATTTTTATAAAAAAAAATATGCTTCCCGAAGCTAAAATATGCCAAAGTGGAATATAATATTCCACTTTGGTAACACTGGAAATCTCCCAACTTATTCTCAGAGTCTCTCTGAGAAACGTTACCATAGAATTTCCTCGCAACAAACTTTAAGTCAGAAATTTCACGCAACAGGTAAATAGATGTTGCCAGCGAAATTTCACGCAAACGAACAGAGTACTAGGCGTAAACTATAAAAAATTTTGAGCACAATTAAAATCAATAATATTTGGCAACATTTATGAAACCTTCAGCTTTTTAAATATACATAAGAAAATAAAATACAAAAGTTTAATTTTTCTATATGTTATTACCAGGGCTAAGATTTTGATGAAATGTCATCTTTTTTCTGCTGCTTCTAAGACATTTCCTGGTTTTTGAGAGCGTCAATTTATGTTTCCTAAATTCCATATATGAAAAGTTTTTAGGTAATTTTTTCGTCATTTTTCATCGTTTTTTATCGGTTTTAGTTTTCACGTCATTTTTACGAGATTTAGAGCATTTTTTTGTAATTTTTAGCGATTTTTAAGTTATTTACTGTCATTTTTGGACATTTTTAATTTTAAGAACATTTTTAGGTTTCTTAGGTCATTTAAGTCTAATTTTAAATTAATTTTTTTCGTACTAATATATGTAAAAGTGCAAATTTTTAACAATATTCCTTTAACAATAAAGTCCCTTCAATAAAAAATAGTATCTCTCGAAAAAGGAGTAGCTTTGTTTATAGACCACCTTAAAAAAGCTCTGCGCGTGGTGAAACTGACGAAAGAGCATGTACAAAGAATTATCCAGTGTTAGATAAAAACTCAGGATATGCTAGTTTTTATTAACTCTATTTTTATGCTCTATTGCTGAAATATTAGGGAGTAAAAATTTTAATACTATGAAATTAGAAGAGGAACTTATATCCGATGACTTATGAAATATGTTCCTCTCGTCAGTGCAGAAGTAGAAAAAAGTTTTTCTGTTTACTAAAACATTTTGCCAGACAAACGACGCTCTTTAAATTTTAATAACTTAAAAATTTAACTTTTAATATTGGCAAGGATCTACTTAGTAGCAGGGATTTCATGATACCTAGCACAATAGTCAATTCCAAACACAAACACTTCTAGCACCAAATGACTTGTGCAAAGGTATAGAACAAGCATAGCAGTCGGTCAATATATTTACGGATGGACAAACAATCGAATGGCCATCAAGTCAAAAAATATCCTGGCTGGCAGAGATGCACTATGCGCTTCGAAGAGAGTGCACATATACTAGGTCCCTTGCCAACAGGGCATTGAGGGGAACGAAATGGCAGACGGTCTAGCAAAGCAGGGCGCTGGGCTGGGAGCAGAATTCGCAGAACATGTACCTGCTCCGCTTCAAGAGTTGTGGTGGAGTTGTTAAATTCTAGATCTTGCAAAATCTTGAAAATCATTTCTGTTCTTCTTGGCACGCTTATTCAGAGATTGCAGGACACTAGTAGGTATCCTCACTGGTCACTGCATGGCGGCAGCCCACTCAAGGAAGCTGGGCATTTAGGAAGATGTCTCACAGAAGACAACTGAACTCAATTTCAAGAAAAGATGTTTTTGAAAAAAAAACTTTATAAACACTTCTGAATTTTTAAAATTTTGTACTAGAATTTAGTAAAAATTTACTCAAAATACTACTTTGATTTAAATTCAAAATTATTTTAAAGTAAAGCAAAAATCTTTTCTTAATTTGAAATAATTAAACTAAATTTAAGTAAAATTTATTGAAATATTTTAATAACAAAAAGTATTTTATAACTAAGGAAGCTCGCTTTTAAATTAAGGAAATGTGTACTTAAATATGAAATTTTCCTCAAATCAAAATTCTGTATTTTAAAAGGAAGTAAATAATTATTTAAATCCAGTAAAATTTATAATCTTTAGATCAAAGAAACAAGTATTAATTTTTAAAATGACATAGCTTTAATTATAGTAAATTTTATTTTGATTTGGCAAAAAATTTAGTTGATTTTTAAAACATTCTAAACATTTTATGAAAAAATAAAATCGAAAAAAATGTTTCCCCATTTAAAACAAAACTATAAAAAAATTACAAAATAAATGACTGATTATATAACTTTTTCGCAATGACATAGCTTTAATTATAGTGAATTTTATTTTGATTTGGCAAAAAATTTAGTTGATTTTTAAAACACTATAAACATTTTATGAAAAAAAAAATCGAAAAAATTTTTTCCTCATTTAAAAAAAAACTATAAAAAAATTACAAAATAAATGACTGATTATATAACTTTTTCGCAATAATTAAGAATCCAAAAATTAAAAAAAAATTTTTTTTTTAATTAAAATATTACTACTTATTGAAGCAAAGTGCCTTCAATTATTACTTTTTCATAAAAAAATACACTTTCATAAACATTTAAAAAATAAATATTTGATATTGATAAATATTTAGAAAAAACAGTAAGTAAATGCGATCCTGACTTCTAAAAATGTTTGGCTAACAATTCTGGAATATGTACCTTAACTGAAATATTGACAACATTTTCAATATTGACGCCACTTGTCGCGATGTCTGGCTAAAACGCATGGAAAGGGAATGTTTTCGTCCACTTGTTGTTTTAATTTTTGTTTTCTCTTTTGCCACTACTTGAAAAAAAATACATATAAAAAAATTGCATATATCCCAACGTGAAAATTATGAGTAACTGCTAAAAACAGTGAACACGCAATGTCTGCGATTGCCTTGAATATCTGCTGTGGTTTTTGTTGTTAGCGGAAGTCTGGATTGTCTACTTCCCGCATGAAGCTCCCCCCGTGTCTACTTCCCCCCACCAAACAAGGCATGATATTTTGAATAAAAAAAAAACAAAATTTTTCGTTAAGTATACGAGAAGAATTGTCTCAGACAGCAAGCAGCTCAGCGTATGAGTTCGTTTAAGCCTTGATTTATGATGCAGTGAAGAGAAATGCATTTAATGCTTTTGTTGTTGTTGTTTTTATTGTTTTTATTTTCTCAAAAGGGTTACTTAAGAGTCTAAATAGTTATGGTATAGTTACACCATGCCGCCAATATCGCCGGAAGTATGTATTTTTTTTTTTTTTTTTCATATCCAGTCGTTCCGTTCCGCCTTATTTAGAAAATTGTTTTATACCAAAGTTTTTACCGCCGGCAATAGGCCAAAAATATCACGTGCAATATAATTGCTAACGTCTTTTGCTTGCTACTTTTTTTTCTTATATTTTTATTGCACTCAATTATTGGCAGCTTAGTGGCCAAAATGCAAAAACTATTTGCATAGCTTGTTTTAAAAATATTTAATTGGTTGAAAGAGGTACGAGGATTTAGCTAGACGCCGGCAAGGTGTGGAGCTTTAAATGACCTTTAAAAACACGTGTTTAAGTCTTTAACAGTTTAAATTAATTGATTTCATGGTTGAGTTCGTTGCATGCAGTTTGAACTCCGAGAGTAACAAAGAGCAACAAAGTATCTTAAAAGGCCATTTTGAGATCTATTAAAAATGAAAACCAAAACGTATTTTTGATTAAAAAAAAAATCTTACAAAATAGGATACTATAAATTACCTTGTTCCATAAGAAAGTCTGTCATTGATTCCCGTCTGTAATGGGGTAAAAAAAGGAATATTGCCAAAAAATATAAATGAAAAATTAGCAAGTTGAAAAATGACCCAAAAGTTTAATGAAAAATTACCAAAAAAAAACCCAATAAAAAGGAAAAACTAACTCCCAATAAGATTTAAAAAACACCCAAAAGTTCGACTAAAAAAAAAGTAGTGCGACGCTTTTGCTTCAACTCCGAATGTAATTCAAAATAAAATCTGCATATTTTATTTTTTTATTATATCTTATTTAATATTATTTTTTAAGGCATGAACAAAATCCATCATAAAGGGTTTTTGTTTCTCAATTCAAAATATTGTTGTTAATGTAGAATCCTTTGTTGTACACTCCAACATTATAGACCAGTAGTTTTCAACCGTTTTCATTAAATATGTTCTGTTTAATATAATCCGTTTCAATTTAAAAAAAAAATTTATATAATGCACCGTCAAATAAAAAAAATAACTATCGCAAAAAATGAGATCATTGGTTTTTACAAACAATATTCCAGTAAACTTTTTAAAAACAATCTATAACATTTAACATGAAAAAATACAATTTAAAAAAAAAACTTTACATAAGGTTACTGCTTTATTCTATATCACGAATAATCACCCCAACGATAAGTAAGACGCGAAAAGCAATACAATTTTGTGTGGCGGAAAGTATTGCTTCTCGCGTTTTCTCATCGTTGGTATGCTTCTTCATGATACAGAATAAGGGTTGGTTCCTTTTCGCAGAATTTCAAAATCTTGAAAAAAATCTTGAAAAAAAATCTTGAAAAACCTATGCATAGAATGTATTCTTCTTAATTGAAAATTATACACTATTTTGAATATATTTAAAATTATACACTTATTATATATTGTAATATATAGTTAGTGTAAAATTTCGAAATGTACAAGTTTTGCAAAAAATGTCGTTTTTAATTTTGAATGAGTGCCAAATTTCGAAAAGTGACAAATTTTGCAAAAAAATTTTCATAAATGGACAAAAAACCACTACGTCCTCGTCATTTCAAAATCACCATAAATATTTCAAAAATTTATAATTTTGCCAAAATTTGAAATTTTTGTTTTCGAAATTAAACACCTTTCCGTTTTTTCTCGAAATTATACATTTTATTCAAAAGAACATTTCTTAAATTTTCAAGATTTTTTCAAGGTTTATGCATATTTGTGTTTTCTAGATTTTTTTCAAGATTTCGTTTTCAAGATTTTTTTTTAAGATTTTGGTTGTTTCAAGATTTTTACCTTCAAGCATTCAGAAAGGAGGAGTTGGGTCCTTTTCGCAGAATTTCAAAATCTTGAAAAAAAAAATCATGAAAAAAAAATCTTGAAATCAAAATCTTGAATAAAAAAATTTTGAAACAAAATATTGAAAAAAAAGAATCTTGAAACGAAAATCTTGAAAAAAATCTTGAAAAACTTACACATAGAATGCATTCTTTAATCCGCACGCGCGATTAAAAAATACATTCAATGCGTAGGTTTTTCAAGATTTCTTTATTTTAAAGTTGACACTATTTCGAAAAGTGTCGAATTTCGAAAGAAGTATCAAATTTTTCGAATAATGTCAAATTTCAAAAATTATCAAAATTATGAAAAATTGTCAAGTCACAGCAATTTTCAAATTCTGAAGTAAATGTCACATTGTCCAATTATTTCAAAAAGTTTTAAATTTCAAAAAGTGTCAAATATCGAAAAAAGTGTAAAATTTGGCATAAGTGCCAAAATTCGAAAAAATCGTCAAATTATGAATAAGTGTCAAATTTCGAAATGTACAAGTTTTGCAAAAAATGTCATATTTAATTTTGAATAAGTGCCAAATTTCGAAAAGTGACAAATTTTGCAAAAAAATGTCAAATTTTAAAAAATATGTGTTCATAAATAGACAAAAAACCACTACGTCCTTTTCGTTTGTCTAGAGACGCTAAGTGTGGGACTATAAATATTTAAAAAATTTATAATTTTGCCAAAATTTGACATTTTTTTTCGAAATTAGACACTTTTCCGTTTTTTCCTCGAAATTATACATTTTATTCGAAGAATTAAAGAAAAGAAGAAAAAACATTTTTTAAAATTTCAAGATTTTTTCAAGATTTATGCATATTTTGTGTTTTCTACACTTTTGTTTTCAAGATTTTCGTTTGAAGATTTTTTTTCAAGACTATTTTTTTTCAAGATTTTGGTTGTTTCAAGGTTTTGACCTTCAAGCATTCGGACCGCTCCCAAACTCGAGATCTCGGATCCATACAAAATTATGCACAAAGACTTAGAATTTGTTCATATAAATTTCTTCATAGAAAATATTATAAGTAAAAAGACTTAGAATTTTTTCATATAAATTTCTTCATAGAAAATTTTATAAAAAGACTTATAAATTTTTCATATAAAAATCATGAAAAATTTTTTTGATTTCACTGAACGTATTTTTAGCAGCTAACAATGAAAAAAATACTTTTTATTCAAAAAATTTAATATTTTCATATAAAAAAGTTCGACTCGTAAATGAGCTCACAACAAACATGAGATCTCGGATCCATAAAAAATTATGCAAAAAACTAAGAATTTCCTCATAGAAAATTTTATAAAAAGACTTGAAAATTTTTCATATAAAAATTATGAAAAATTTTTAATTTTAATTAACGTATTTTTAGCAGCTAACAATGAAAAAATAAATTTTATTCAAAAAATTTACATATTTTCATATAAAAAAGCAGAACTCGTAAATAAACACGAAATCTCGGATCCACACAAAATTATTACTTTAATTAGACTTAGTAATTTTTCACATACAAATTATGAAAAAATGTTTGATTTTAATTAACGTATTTTTAGCAGCTAATAATTTAAAAATATTCTCTATTCAAAAAATTTTATATTTTTATATAAAATACCAGAACTCGTAAACGAACACGAAATTTCGGATCCATACAAAATTATGCAAAAAGACTTAGAATTTTTTCACATAAATTTCTTCATAGAAAATTTTATAAAAAGACTTAAAAATTTTTCATATAAAAATTTTGAAAAATTTTTTTTGATTTTAGTTAACGTATTTTTAGCAGCTAACAATGGAGAAATATTCTCTATTCAAAAATTTTTATATTTTCATATAAAATACCAGAACTCGTAAACGAACACGAGATCTCGGATCCATACAAAATTATGCAAAAGGACTTAGTATTTGTTCGAATAAATTTCTTCATAGAAAATTTTATAAAAAGACAGAAATTTTTCATATAAAGATTATGATTAAGATTATAAAGATTATTTTAAGTAACGTATTTTTAGCAGCTAACAATGAAAAAATATTCTCTATTCAAAAAATTTGATATTTTCATATAAAAAAGCAGAACTCGTAAACAAACACGAGATCTCGGACCCTTACAAAATTATGTAAAAGACTTTGAATTTTTTCATATAAATTTCTTCATAGAAAGTTTTATAAAAAGACTTAGAAATTTTTCATATAAAATTTTGAAAAATTTTTTGATTTTAGTTAATGTATTTTTAGCAGCTAACAATGAAAAAATATTCTCTTTTTATATTTTTATATAAAATACCAGAAATCGAAAACGAACACGAGATTTTGGACCCATACAAAATTATGTAAAAAGACTTTGAATTTTTTCATATAAATTTCTTCATAGAAAATTTTATAAAAAGACTTAGAAAGTTTTCATATAAAAATTATGAAAATTTTTTTTTTGGATTTTAAGTAACGTATTTTTAGCAACTTACAATAAAAAATATTTTCTATTCAAAAAATTTTATATTTTCATATAAAAAAGCAGAACTCGTAAACAAACACGAGATCTCGGACCCTTACAAAATTATATAAAAAGACTTAGAATTTTTTCATATAAATTTCTTCATAGAAAGTTTTATAAAAAGACTTAGAAATTTTTCATATAAAAATTTTTAAAAATTTTTTGATTTTAGTTAACGTATTTTTAGCAGCTAACAATGAAAAAATATTCTCTATTCAAAAATTTTTATATTTTCATATAAAATACCAGAACTCGTAAACGAACACGAGATCTCGGATCCACACAAAATTATGTAAAAAGACTTAGAATTTTTTCATATATAATCTTCATAGAAAATATTACAAAAAGACTTAGAAATTTTTTATATAAAAATTATGAAAATTTTTTTTTTGATTTTAAGTAACGTATTTTTAGCAGCTTACAATGAAAAAATATTCTCCATTCAAAAAATTTGATATTTTCATATAAAAAAGCAGAACTCGTAAACAAACACGAGATCTCGGACCGTTACAAAATTATGTAAAAAGACTTAGAATTTTTTCATATAAATTTCTTCATAGAAAATTTTATAAAAAGACTTAGAAAAATTTCATATAAAAATTATGAAAATTTTTTTTTTGATTTTAAGTAACGTATTTTTAGCAACTTACACTAAAAAATATTTTCTATTCAAAAAATTTTATTTTTTCATATAAAAAAGCAGAACTCGTAAGCGAACACGAAACCTCGGATCCATACAAAATTATTACTTTAATTAGACTTAATAATTTTTCATATAAAAATCATGAAAAACTTTTTTGATTTTATTTAACGTATTTTTAGCAGCTAACAATAAAAAAATATTCTCTATCAAAAAATTTTATATTTCCATGTATAATACCAGAACTTGTAAACGAACACGAGATTTCTTTATAGAAAATTTTATAAAAAGACTTGGAAATTTTTCATATAAAAATTTTGAAAAATTTTTTTGATTTTAAATTAAAATATTTAATTTTTAATGAACGTATTTTTAACAGCTAACAATCAAAAACTTTTTTCTATTCAAAAAATTTTATATTTTCATACAAAATAGCTGAACTCGTAAGCGAACACGAAACCTCGGATCCATACAAAGTTATTACTTTAATTAGACTTAGTAGTATAAAATACTTTTTATTCAAAAAATTTTATATTTTCATATAAAAATGTCTGACTCGTAAACGAGCTCGAAACAAACACGAGATCTCGGATCCATACAAAATTATGCAAAACGAATTAGAATTTTTTCAAATAAATTTCTTTGTAGAAAATTTTATAAAAGAAATTTGTTTTTATTTTTATTAACGTATTTTTAGCAGCTAACAATGAAAAAATACTTTTTAATCAAAAATTTTTATATTTTCATATAAAATAGCAGAACTCGTAAATAAACACGAAATCTCGGATCCACACAAAATTATTACTTTAATTAGACTTAGTAATTTTTCATATAAAAATTATGAAAAAATTTTGGATTTTAATAAACGTATTTTTAGCAGCTAACAATGGAAAAATATTCTCTATTCAAAAATTTTTATATTTTCATATAAAATACCAGAACTCGTAAACGAACACGAGATCTCGGATCCACACAAAATTATGTAAAAAGACTTAGAATTTTTTCATATATAATCTTCATAGAAAATATTACAAAAAGACTTAGAAATTTTTTATATAAAAATTATGAAAATTTTTTTTTGATTTTAAGTAACGTATTTTTAGCAGCTTACAATGAAAAAATATTTTCTATTAAAAAATTTTTATATTTTTATATAAAATACCAGAACTCGTAAACGAACACGAGATCTCGGATCCATACAAAATTATGCAAAAGGACTTAGTATTTGTTCGAATAAATTTCTCCATAGGAAATTTTTTAAACAGATTTTTGATTTTAAGTAACGTATTTTTAGCAACTAACAATGAAAAATATTCTCTATTCAAAAAATTTGCTATTTTCATATAAAAAAGCAGAACTCGTAAACAAACACGAGATCTCGGACCCTTACAAAATTTTATAAAAAGACTTAGAATTTTTTCATATAAATTTTCTTCATAGAAAGTTTTATAAAAAGACTTAGAAATTTTTCATATAAAAATTTTTAAAAATTTTTTGATTTTAGTTAACGTATTTTTAGCAGCTAACAATGAAAAAATATTCTCTATCCAAAAATTTTTGTATTTTTATGTAAAATACCAGAAATCGAAAACGAACACGAGATTTTGGACCCATACAAAATTATGTAAAAAGACTTAGAATATTTTCATATATATTTCTTCATAGAAAATTTTATAAAGACTTAGAAAGTTTTCATATAAAAATTATGAAAAATTTTTTTTTATTTTAAGTAACGTATTTTTAGCAACTTACTAAAAAATATTTTCTATTCAAAAAATTTTATATTTTCATATAAAAAAGCAGAACTCGTAAGCGAACACGAAACCTCGGATCCATACAAAATTATTACTTTAATTAGAATAAGTAATTTTTCATATAAAAATTATGAAAATTTTTTTTGATTTTACTTAACTTATTTTTAGCCGCTAACAATGAAAAAATACTTTTTATTCAAAAAGTTCTATATTTTCATTTAAAAATGTCCGACTCGTAAACGAGCTCGAAACAAACACGAGATCTCGGATTCATACAAAAATAATGCAAAAAGTCTTAGAATTTTTTTTAAATAAATTTTTTCACAGAAAATTTTATAAAAAGACTTTTTCAAAAAAGCCGAACTCATAAATGAACACAAAATCTCGGATACATACAAAATTATGCAAAAAGACTTAGAATTTTTTTATGAAAATTTTTTTTTATTTTTATTAACATATTTTTTGCTGCTAAAAAATAAAAAATTTTTTATTCAAATATTTTTAAAATTATATGAAAAGACTTTGAATTTTTTCATATAAATTTCTTAAAAAAATAATTATATGAAAATACTTTGAATGTTTTATATTTTGACTGATGTACTTTTTGTATGATGCAGCTAACAATGATAAAATAGTTTTTATGAAAATGACACATTTTCATTTAAAAAACACGGCTTTGTTAAAAATTGTCGGATGCGGTTTGAAATTCAAATAAATTTATATTTGCAAAAGTTTTTTATAAAAAAAAAACACCCTATCTTAGATTTTAAACAGATCCATAAATTTATTCATGTTTATGAAGAAATTCCGAGATCTGAGATCTCGTGTTTGTTTCGAGCTCGTTTACGAGTCCGGCTTTTTAATATGAGAATATATAATTTTTTGAATAAAAAGTATTTTTTCACTGTTAGCTGCGTTAAATACGTTAAATGCGTTAAATACTGTAGTTAAAATGAAAAAAATTTCATAATTTTGAAATGAAAAATTTCTAAGTTTTTTTATAAAATTTTCTATGAAGAAAGATGAAAAAAATTCTAAGTCTTTTTGCATAATTTTGTATGGATCCGAGATCTCGTGCTCGTTTCGAATTCATGAAAAAGCCAAATTTTTGACATGAAAATATTTTAATTTATTAAAAACAATTTTTTAAATTGTTATCTTCTAAAAATGCGTTTATGAAAGAACATTTTCATAATTTTTGTATGAAAAAATGTTAAGTGTTTTCATATAATATTGCATAGATACGAGATCTCGTGTTCGTTTCGAGCTCGTTTATAAGTCCGAGATCGCGTATTCGTTTTTTGTATTTCCAAAAAATTTATAAAAAAAATAACATTTTCGACTTTCGTAAAAAAAAAATTTTGTATAAAAAAACCTATATTTTAAAACAGCACAACAACAAAAAATATTTTTTTTTGTCCCGGTTGGTATTAGAACCCATGACCAAAGGCTAGCTCGCTCTCATTGTTAACGAAGCAAATTTAGCAACGATTACTTATCAACTTCGATGGTGATTTTCTCCCGTTCGCGTATTCGAAAACGATTCGAAAACGATAATCGTTGACGATTAAAATGTCCGAGAATGCAGATTTGTTTCGAATTCGTTAGGCTTATTGGTTTGTTTGAGTTACAGCTGGTAAGTGTACAGGATGTAACAGTAGCAGGATGTAAATCCTTAACCGCACTACATGGTATAAATATTTTAGTACAATTTAAAAGGTTCAAGAAATACGTTTTTAAAAATGTTTTAACGTGCTATCAAAATTGATAAGCCCTCCCACAATATATATCCGAAGTTAAAATTTCGAAATAGAAAATAGCAAATTTTCACTTCCAGTCTGTTTTTGTCAATATTTATTTATTTTGCAATGATCTAATATTCTTTTGATTTTATATGAGACCTTATAAAAATATTTTTTTCAATGTTACCAAACACTTGGTTCCATATCCTTGCTTGACATGCTATAAATTTTATGTTCACCGCTTCAGGGTAAAAAGCGTTACTCGTCAAGTGCCTGTTTGAAGCTGTTGAAGTGTTTCGATTACCAATTGATAACTAATGAACCAATTTTGAAAATTTTTATGTCTGTAAAAAGTTCTTAATATAATATATCCGAAAAATGCATATCTTAATATATTTCTCAGGATTGAAACTTTTTAACACTGTTTATATTAATAATTTTATTTTTGTAGAATCATTGGACTTAGACCCAAATTTTCGCTAAATGGGCAAATGAAAACTATTAACTTAAAAAGAAGAATATTTCTTAAACACAAAAACATACTTATTTTTGCATGAATGTTTGTAAAAGTTTTTAAATTAAACGTTTCGATTTGATTATTTGTCTTGAGAAAATTGTATAAAATAAAAAATAATTAAATAAATAAAAATATAAAGATTATATTTCGAATTACATTCGGAATTGCAGAAAAAGCGTAAGAAACTTCGTTCCCGACGGGGGTCCCACAACCGGACCACTTTTTTATTAAACAAAAACTGTACACAACTCTTCAACTATTCTTTAATAAAATATCTTTGACAGCATTTTTAGTAGAAAAAGACTGTGCAGAAAGTTAAATGTAAGCTTAAATATAATCTGACCAATAATTTCTCTATATTAATGCTTCATTCGAAATCATCTCCAAGCGCATTCCTTCTTTTTGCTGATTCCGAAGCAATGTTAGCGTCCTTAAAAAAAAGCCAACCAAAAAAATAGCTATAAAATTTGTACTTAAATTAATAAATTTTTAACACTCTACTCAATGCAAGATGAAGATAAAAAATGTACCAGATAGCTTCAAAAAATTAACACTCGCCTTAAACGAACCATATAAAAAATTTCACTCTAATCATTATTAACTGTTTATCAAGCAGATTATGAGCAGCTGGCAATGTTAGGCCGCTTAATGTAATTAGTTAAGGCTCAAAACAAACTCAGGCTGACGATGACCTTCATGCCCCATATTTTTTTCTATAAAATTTTACAGTGACATTTCATTAAAAATTTTGTCATGATATTTACTAAATGCTTTGCTGTTGTGTTTGCACTTAATCATGACGGTTTTGTGGTTCCAGTGGTTGATTTTATTGGTATGCCGCCAAGTTATTTTGTGTTAAAACATATAACGAGTGTTGTGTAATGTTGCTGATATTTTTCATTTTCTTTTAGAATTTCAGCTACTTGTTTGAAGCTACCTGAAGAAGTTTATAAAAAACAACATTTCTGTCGACTTGTCAATATACACGAGTATGGAACAGTCAATAAAAAACAAAACATATAAACAATAAGGTTTTTCTTATCCATCCATAAATATTCCCCTGAGAATATACAAAAAAAAATAGTAACCTTTACAATGAAACAAAAAAAAACTGAAATAGAGTACTCTTTCCTTTATATTGACTGAAATAAAGTGCTCTACATTTTGCCTCTTATACATTCGGAAGCTCTTACACGTAAGTATTTTATTTTGAAGGGTAGTTTTTCTAGAGAGCATGTTTTGTGTGCTGAAATCATGTTTTGGTTATGAAATTATTTCGTCTGCCCTTTTGTGAGTACCCTTTAAATACGTCTCATTTAACGTATGCGCTTAGTTAAATGTACTAACAAGCGTTTGACTTAACACGATTATTTTCTATGAAAATAACATGACTAGCCATGGGCGTCCGAAGGGGCATAAATAGGGCGTTTGCACCCCCCAGGCAATAAACGTTTTTTATATATCTTCATATTAAATCAAAAAATTCGTAAGTTCAAATTAAAAAATGTTAAGAGAAAATCAAAAATCTTTCTAAATTGTAAGTTGCGCTTAAACTTAGGGCTTTGAGAACTTTGTTAATAAAAACGTCGGTTTTAGTTGTAGAGGTGTAAAATTTTGCGAAACATGTATTTTGATAAGATGCATCATACTCAATCAAAAAGTCTATTTTGAATTTTTTGTAACTTATGGCTTTTTTAATTTCATATGACGATATGTTTATTATGTATTTAATATATTTTAAAAAGAATACAAAAATACTTTTTTAGGTTTATTTATAAATAAAGCAGAGCTAAACCATTCATTTTCAAATAGTATGTTCTACCCGTTGCTGTAAGGCTGTGTTCATATTACGCATTTTAGTCGCGATTGCGCTCACGTTTTTTTTTTTTTGCAAACGCTTCTGAAAAATCCTGAATTTTGTATGTATTTAAATACATTTATTTATTTAATATTCAGTATTTCTCAGCTGCGTTTGCGAAAAAAAACTGAGAGCGGTGTCGCAATCGCGACAAAAAAGAGTAATATGAACACGGCCTAATAAGTTACGATACCATTTCATTTGCCTTTGTTTCACAAAAACTTTTCAATATGTATTCTTAAATTGCAAAATTTTTTATACGAATTTTATTCGTAATTTTCAGACACGAATAGAATTCGTAGAATGGACATAGTTTGGCACACATTTCAAATATTTTATTCGTATTCGTACAAAAACGAATTTATGTTGTACTTTACATTTACGAATGATCGTAATACCTAGTCACGAAAAAACCTTCTGTTCAGCTAGGGTTTGAACCGCGATTCTCTAGCGTATGGGACACGTACTCTTCCAGTAGGCTACGGCCACCTTGCAATCACACATGTCTTTATATTCAGTAATTGTTCGACAAACCAGTCTGAACGATTTCAGTTGTAAATTTTTTAAACTTAACTTAAACTTCGTACTTTTTACGAATAATGCGTACAGTCAACCTGCGAATGAATTTTTTAGTAAATACTACGAATGTAATGACAGAAATTACGAAGTTATTCCTACGAGAATTTGACGAATGTTAAGGAATGATATCCTTTATTAGTCGAATATCATTCTTCGTAGCAGCAGAAAGCAAGGTGCATTTAATTCAATAACGGATATAAACTTTGATGATAAGCAAATTTATGTTTTAAAGTCATTGTAAACGAGCAGAAAGAAAACAAAGTAAATAAATTTAAAAAAAAATTTATGTTTTCCAAAAAGTCGGCTTTTTTTTAATTTTTTTCTAAACTTAATAAAATGTCAAACAATTCTACAGCATTTAAATTTAAGAAATTTGCAGCGATTTAGGCGAGAGCAAAGCTTCTAATTCAAAAGCGAAAGAAAAAATTAGGAAAATTTAATAAAGTAGGCCAATTTTGGATCAAGGACTAATTTTTTTAAAAACCTTATATCATATTAAGCAATCGATTTTACATTAGAATATGTTATAGTCAAAAATTGTTTATGACAGAAACGTAAATAGGAGACTCGATTTCAAGCAATTATTTTTTTTTTAAGATCAAAGAAACAAGACATGCGCCTTATACAAACAAGGTTTGGTCTTTGACCTGAAAGGAAAGTGATAGATTATTTAGAGGAATTGATTGGAAACCATACGAGAATTATTGATTAGGCGAAACAACCGTGAAAGACAATTTGAATGGCTTCTAACCGAGGCTAGTGTATGCCTTAACCTCGGCAAGCATTTCCAGCCCTTTCCTGTCCTTTTAATTTCACATTTTCCAAAATTTAGTTGTGGATTTGTTTTTAGTTTTCCATAATCCTGAAATGTATTAAAGAACAAAGAAAGTGAAAAGAACTATGCCCGAGCCCGTATTTGAACCAGGGACCTCTGGGTTGATAGTCTAACGCACTCTCCACTAGACTACAAAGGCCGACAAATTTTATCCTTCTTAAAGTTCACGTTATTTAGCGTTATTTCTGTACTCTTTTGGCGTCACGTGCTTATATTAAACCAGGATTCAGAATCAAGCCTTGCAGGAGGTTCTGGAATACGGTAAGAAAATGTATGAAAGCCAAAAAACTTCTAATACACATGTACCTCTTTATTTATTTATTCATACTTTTTGAATTAAAAAAAAATTAATTTTTTAAATCATTCAGATAATAGGTATATTTTCTTACTGGATTGTAGGAATTTGCAAGCTGCTAGAACTAATTCATGATGGAAAAAGAAATAAGTAGATTGGTGTCAATGCGGTGCAAAATATCTTCCTTAGCATGCGGGAACATTTCAAGAATAGCGACAACTCAATTTCTTAATTTTTGCGAATGTTATGGCTTTTGACCTCCTAAATCCAAATCTGAAAAATTTTAGTACACTCGAAATTAGTTTAGGAGTTAAAGACTTCCAAAGTTAAAGAATGGCCTAAAAATTAAGTTGGTTTCAGTTTTTCAACAAAAAATATTGCTTAATATTTGGAAATTTTTGTATTCTAACTTTAAAAGTTGAAATCTTGGGGCTCTTAAGTAATTAATGCGATTTCATTTAAGGATATAGGCCTCTTATTATTTAATTTATTAAACTATTAAAAATATTTGCTTTAGCAAAAAATTACTAAAATGTATTACATGACAAAAAAAAGAAATAAAATTTTTCAATATTTCTGACATGATACGAGAAAGATTTTTACACCATCTTTAAAATCATATTAGATTTTCTAATGTGTACAAGCGTGTGTCAATCGGTGTAGTGTGCATATCATATTCACAAAATTAGTACCAATAATCGTAGTAAATAGCATTATATAGGTTACATTTTGTTTATGTTCATTCTAGATTCAATTATGCCTTTTCCTCCCTAGAACAAATCCTGAGGACGCCCTTGTGACTAGCCGTTAGCAAACCTGCAAACAACCCCATTCAAATTTACTTTTGCAATTTAAAAATGTTATGTTGTATAAATCTGCTGATTATATTAAATGGTGCTGACATACTTTTCATATTACTTTATCTTCTCTATTTTTTTCCAGCTGATCCTAAATTTAGTGGACCTATAAATAATGTTACAGTTCCTGTGGGGCGTGATGCAATTATGACGTGTGTGGTACATGATTTGGTGGCATTTAAGGTAAGTTGAGTCTTTGACTGAAAAAATACAAGCAGATATGTAGAATGAGGAGGAGCGTCGTTATATGGAATTTTTATTTAATTTTCCTTCGGCTCTATGCAGGATTTGTGCGAATAGATATAAAAATAATAACTATGTGTGGACGTTTAGACATATTGGTGGTCATCTTCAGGGCAGGGTTGAGAAATGATTTTTTTCATTTTGGTATACAAATTTTAAATATTAACAAGTATGGAAGAATGGAGGTAATGTTGGATTACATGAATCTTAGGTAAATTGTTAATATATTAATGTGAGCACCACATCATTCCAGGGATGATAATTCAAATTTTCGGTTTGGTACTTAGCGGATCTTAAAAAGTACTAAAAGTACTGAATTAAGAAATAAAATAAAAATGTGCAAGAAGTTTTAAAAGCTTGGAAGTGTTTTCAAACGTGAAGTTTGTAGTGCCTGGTTGCAATGAAAATTAGTGATGAGAACTTTTTTAGTAGCATACAAGGCGTTTACACTAGTACAGCAGTAGTACCGTTGAAAGACAGTTGAATTACATTTAAAACTTTTTATCCATTTAAACTCGCTTTTGCAACTGTCGGAACTTTTTTAAAGACAGTTCACGAGACAGAAACTAGGACAGTAATAACATCAAGTATATTGAAGAACAGAAAAGATCAAAAGTTCAAAGAATTAATTGGTAATGTACAATATTTTAGCTTAAGCGTATTATTTAAGAATATGTATTCAAAATATAAAAAAATCAACAAATTTTAAGTTTTATTAACTTTTTTGTCAATTTTCATGCCAACTTTTTACTTTAGTACCTAATTACTTTAGTACCCAATTGAACTACAATGGCAATTCAAGGTCAGGTTCTCATCTCGAGCTCCGAAAACACGGTAATGTTCTTTTTTTTCATAGAAGAAAGTAATTGATTACCTTGAGTTTTTTGACAGTGATTTATTGATTCTTAAAGTGTAGGAAAATATTTTTTTGGTGCATAAATGCGTAACGTGATGTGTCAATCGCTGTCAAACGTAACGTTGAAAAAAAAGGTACCCAAACTTTTTCCATCCCACTGCACGTTCATGTCATCTGATATAAAAGAAGCAAACAATTTTTTAAATTGTATTATATTTATTGGAGCTTGAATCTATAATATCAATAAATAATTAAAAGTAGCAAAATGGCACACATTTGAATTGTAAGTAGCGTTTTTCACATTTTGCGCTCTTTAAAGTTCTCTAAAAAAACCGGCCAATATTATCTAAATTTAGGTTTTGGATCTAATAAATGTTATCTACTCTAAGAAAAAATTCAATTCAATCCATAGAGTAGTTCTTGAGATATCGTGGAGACCAGTTTGTAAGGCACGATTTTTCAGAAAACGCGTTTTAAGATTTGGTTAACGATTGTTTCGAGTGCGTTAAGAAAAATATGGGTGCGTTTCGTATGCGATAACTTTTTTATGCAATTGTTATCGGCCAAACCGCTATGGGAACATATGCTACACTTCATAAGCTATCGAAAAATAAAAATTAAATTTTTTGGTTGAGCTTCATAAAAACCTGTCCTTAAGTAACGTCACGCCAGATCAAAAAGCCTAATAATCCAGAGATGATTTTTAAATTTGATCACTTGGAAAATAAATTTTTATATTATTTCAAATCCTTCTAAAAATACTTGTTTACAAAAAGTCTTCCACAATTCAGAGAATTTTGTCAAATTGTAATCCATGTCAAAAAGCACTTCTGTGTTTTTTAACGCACGTCAGCACATATTTTTTCTTATATCTTTAAACCCTTAGGATCGATTGTTGTCATTGGTTTTATTTAATATAGTGCTAATTTATTACTATACAAATGAAAAAAGTCTATACTATAAAAATATTATTATGTTATTATTATTATATTATTTAAAAAATAAGACTTTTTAATTTTTTTTTTAATTTTCTTTTTTTGTATAATACGGTAGTTTGAAAATATTGACTGTTTTAATAGTAATGCCTAGTGTAAACTATGTGTAAGATAAAACAAGTTGAAAATGTCTTTTACAATATTTGTAAAAAGTACTGAAATTATTGTGGGGGTACTGCAGTACTTTTGCAAAGCGAAAAGTACTGAAACAGTACTAAAGTACTTTAGTACTGAATTTATCATCCCTGCATCATTTCCCCCATAGATATTGACTGTATTTGCCAAAAGATTGAAGTGTACTTTCTTAGGTGATGGTGTCTCTTTAGTGTCTTTGCTTATGAATGCTGTTTTGAGTCTGTCAATGTGAAATGTACTTGTGTTATTATGTTTAAGTATTGTAAAAAATTTTGGAATTCTGTGTAAAACTTTGAAATGTCCGTCGTATGGTTCTTTAAGACCTCGATGAGTTGAGTCATCGCGAATGAAAACAAAATTACATGTTTTAAGTGCTTGGGGTATGTATTGTTTAAATTTGGTGTTGTGGTGTGAAATGCATGTTCGTTTTGTTTCAACGACTTCTTTGATTTTTGCAAGTATTTCAGTTGGAACGAAAGGTTTATTATCATGTACTATTAATTGATTTGGAAACCTAAGTGTTTGACCAAAAACCATTTCTGCTGGTAAAGCTTTAATATCTTCATTGACTGTCGACCTGAGCCCTAAGAGGGTTAATGGTAGCTCTGCGTACCAATTGGTTTGGTTATTGCTTGCGATCAGAGAATTTTTGAGTTGACGATGAAAACGCTGTATAACTCCATTAGTTTGTGGGTGATAAGCCGAAATTGTATTGTGTTTGCTACCGAGACCTTTAACGAAATTCTTGAATGTACTAGAGGTAAACTGATCTCCCCGAGCGGAAGTAATTTCTAGAGGAACGCCAAAGCGTGATATGAATTCTCTTCGTAGCTGTCTACTATCATATCAGTGCTGATATCTTTTAGTGGATATACTTCAGGCCAACGTGTGTTTCGCTCAGTTGCTGTAAGCAGATATCTAACTATTTTATATTGGTAATGTGCCTACTAGGTCAATATGAACAGGTTCAAAGCGTCCGTGTGGAATGTTTATTTTATGTGGAAGTGTTTTAGTGTGTCTATGTACTTATTTTTGATCGTTGACATTTAACACATTCGTGCGACCATCTGTTAATTTGTGAATTCAATTTGGGCCAAGAGTATCTGTGTGCTAGTAGTCGTCGTGAAGCACGTGTTTCCGCATGTGAAATATTGTGTAATTGTTCAAAAATTTGTTTCCGTAACGTTTGTGGAATGTATGATCGCATTTTTGAGTCTGTTTGTTCGTACCAGATTTTTATATTTAGTAAAGGTGTGTGTATATGTTCAAAGTTGCACACGTTTTTGTTTAGTATGTCTTGTTATTCTGTATCTGTAGTTTGTTCTTTATGTAGTGTTCTAAAATTGATGTCTGTAGGTGTAACAGAGTCAATTTCGGCACGTGGAAATGCGTCTGCTAACGCGATGTCTGTACCTTTAATCAGGTACGTACCGAGACCATTTTGATTGGGGGGGTATTAATGTATTTCGGCCGACAGGCTACCCTTAAGTCCCGACTTTTTTTTAAATACAACATACATAGTTGAATTATATAAAGTTACTCATCCGTTCGATCAATATAAATAAATCTTAAGGGATCTTTTTCATTTGAACGGCTAAGAAAAACACATTGTAAATATTTTTACTAAAAACTTTTTTTATTGATGAAAAAAAAACTTGTGTACATCAAAATACATATAATTAAGTATGTTTTAAATTTTTTTTTTTTTGATTTGGCCTTTTATCTGCTCTCTTAAGCTTTTCGCAATTTGGACATCATTTTTCGAATCCAAAAAGGTTGGCAATGATTTCTCAGCTTTTACAACAGATAACTGAAAATTTTTTTAGTTCATCTAAACGATAATACTTGGAACTATAAGATTACGTATATTCAGCCAACTAAACCTCATACCTGTGTTTGGCGCCATTTTCAAAACAAAAATTGAAAAATTACCCTATTTTTTTACATTTCTAACGCTCCAAAAATTAGAGTTTTTGGCTTTAATAGATGATTATTGTAGGTAATATTCTTAGAGATTTTAATGGGGGTTGGAATTAATTTTAAAGGTTTTTTTTCGGTTCTTGAGCATTTATTTAGAAACAACGGTACAATGTATATTATTCAAAGTATTGTCCATCGTTAGCTACAACATTTTCCCATCTTTCTGGCAGCATATGGATTCCGCGCCGGAAGAACGATTCGTCTTTTGAGGCAATCCACGAATCGACCCATTTTTTGGTATCCTCGTAAGAAGTGAAGCGCTGCTCAGCCAAGCCATGCGTCATCGATCTGAATAGGTGGTAGTCGGAAGGGGCTATGTCTGGGCTATAAGGCGGGTGGGGTAGCACATCCCAATTCAGCGCCTCCAACGTTTCCTTGACGGTTCTTGCAACATGTGGCTGTGCGTTGTCATGTTGAAAAACCACTTTGTCGTGTCTTTTGGCATATTCCGGCCGTTTAACCTTTAATGCTCGGCTCAATTGCATCAATTGTTGTTGGTAGCGTTCCCCAGTGATGGTTTCGTTAGGTTTTAGCAGCTCATAGTACACGACACCCTTCTGATCCCACCAAATACACAGCATAAGCTTGGCGCCATGAATATTCGGCTTGGCCCTCGATGTTGATGCATGGCCGGGTGGTCCCCACGATTTTTTTCGCTTAGGATTATCGTAATGGATCCACTTTTCATCGCCAGTGACAATACGATGCAAAAAACTCTTCCTTTTATGCCGTTGAAGCAGTTGTTCGCACATGCAAAATCGCCGTTCAACGTCTCTCGGCTTCAACTGGTACGGCACCCAATTTCCTTGCTTTTGAATCATTCCCATGGCCTTCAAGCGTTTGCCGACCGTTGATAAGTCGACTCCCAATGATTCTGACAATTCTTGAAGGGTTTGACACGGGTCTTCATCGAGCAAAGCCTCCAATTCCTCATCTTCAAACTTTTTCGGCTGGCCCGGACGCTCTTTGTCTTCCGTATCAACGGAACCAGTACTCACAAGTAGAAATCGATGGAGCATAGTCCCCGTAAGCCTCAGTAAGCGTGCGTTGTGCTTCAACCGCTTTTTTCTTCAAATGGAAGCACAAAAGTAAACCTTCCCGCAAATTGCGTTTTGTTGGAACGAAAGTCGACATGTTCACAGAGAAAAAAATATATGTTGTTTACACTTCAGTGGAATGACACATACTGAAAAATGAAGCTTAGACAATGTGCTTTGAAATGAATATAGTCACAGGTGTGCCCGATGCGATCTATTGATAGTTACGCCATCTCTTAGAAAACCTTTAAACTAATTCCAACCCCCAATACAATAATAAATATAATGCAAAGCAGTTTTAGCTCAATCAGACTTTTTCGTTAATCTTTGATACCGTTTTAAGAAATCCTGAAATTTTTAACCCATATCAATCTTTCGATCTTTTTAAAGTGAAGAGGATCCCTTAAAGGCAGTTTTCATATCGTTCCCTCTATCAAAAAAAGTAAAATAAAAGCATTTCAACATTGTCGAATCAGCATTTAAAAATGAATTTCCATTTTCTTTTAAAAATTCATAGTTTATATGTGTTAAAAAATAAACAGGGCTTTCAATTTCTTTAACATTTTTTCTTTTAATTTTTTAAATTAATTAAAAAAAATAGTGTTTTAAATAAAAAATACAAACTTCATTTTTAAGTATAACATTTAAATATTAATTCTTCTTTTTTTTAAGGTAGCCCATTGCTGCGCAATATTATCTAAGTTAATGAGATCAACTATGTCCTTTTCCGATGAAAGTATTAATAAGTCATTAAGACGTGAGTCGCTTTGCGTGGTTCTTAAATAATTTTTTACTAATTTTAATTTGCTGAACATTCTCTCATTTCCTGCAACAGTAACAGGAGATGTGCACAGCAAACGCGACATTTTGTTAACTGCAGGAAGGGATTTTTTATTGCATTCTGAAACATTAGCTATACCCGATAGAGTTTCTACGCCTTCGCATAGATCATAGAATACTTCAAATTCCGCTTTCAATTGAAGTGAATCCAACAAACAATTTTTTGGTAACAATTTTATTGATTCTAGAATTTGCTTTTGGGTCAAGTTAGTAGAAGATAGAATTGGATTAAAGAGTTCATACAGAGGCTTTATTGTTTCTAGGCAATTGCTTAATTTATTTTGCATCAGTGAGGTTATCAAGCTGAAATTCTCTTCTAAAAAAACAGTTCATCGAAAAATAAGCCGCGTTGGCATTGTTGGCATTGTTGGCATTGTTATGCGATGGCGAATTGAGAATTCCTTTTCAGCATCAACATTAAAAAATTTTAACAATGCAACAGAACTTCTAATTAGGTTATCCGTACCTTCAGAGTCCGAATTTATTTTTTCTAATGATTTAAGGGTACAAGAAATAAATTGCATAGCATCTAAAATATTCAGTTCAAATATTCAGTTCGAGTTTCATATTTACTTGCAAATTTTTCATAAAAACAAGACTTATAATAAAGTCCACAGAAATGAGTTGGTTTAATGGCGAATATGCAGCATTTCGAGTCCACTTGTCAATTTTCTTAGAGCTTTCGGAAATTTCGTTTAGAACATCAACAATGACATAAAGCGATGCTTTTATAATAAATGAATTTTCAATGCAGATTTAAAAATGGTGTTCTTTTTGCCATTATCTCGAGTTCAAAAGTTAAAACGGACTTTTTTTTCAATAGTTTGACTAAATCCTTTAAATTCATTATTTATTTATTTATTATAATTGTATTTAAATTAAAATCTTACGTCTATGAAATTAAAGATATTACATCAGAGTTTTTGAGCTAAGAAAATTTCTTTAAGTATGTTGGCCGATTTCGATCATAAAATTTTTTATTACAAATGTTAGGTATTTCTGTATAAAAATTTCAATCTCATAATGTTCTACAAAAATGTATTAATTAGGTGGTAAAAAGGGGAATATGTGTGGCGACTGAGTAAACCTTTGTTCGTTTGGGCTTGTTTTATTCCACTTATTTTTTCAACTTTTTGACAAGGTATTTGTATCAGGGACTGTTATCATTAAGCTATATCCACAAATATAAGCCTTAATCATTATTTTATGATTTTTAAGTTTTTTCTCAGATATAAAAATAGAAATCTGATTTTATCTTTTAAATCTTAAATAAAAATCATTAATATTTTTTTGGTCAAACAAAAATATCATTTTCGGTTTGTATTTTTGGTCAAGGACACGGTTGCACAATTGGACTAAAAATGGTTCAATTTTTTCATTTGGTCCGCTGTTCTCTTTTACATTACTATGCATTACTATTTCCTTACTTTTTAACAAAATTTAATGAACAACTTAAAATGAGTTGGCCGACTGAAGTTTGTTTAAGGTACGACTGAAAGTGAGTTGGCCGACTGAAGTTCGTTTAAGGTACGACTGAAAGTGAGTTAGCCGAGTGAAGTTTGTTTTAAGTATGACTAAAATTGAATTGGACGACTGAAGAAAGTTTTGGGTATGAATTAAAATGAAATAGCCGACTATTGGTTTTTGTTATGAAAATGGCAATAAAAGGTACGACTGGCTTTGATGCGTTCATAATAATTGTTTATAAAAATCAATAAATAAAAAATGTTAGTAAAAAATAGCAATTAGGCCGACTCTAAAACATAAGGAGGGTAGTATACCCCCTTACCCACCGCTAGTTACGCCCCTGACTTTAATATGTCTGATGTCATTTGTGAATTGTGAAATGTGTTCTAGGTGTCTGGTTAGTCTTGGACTACGTTCTGTTTTTATGTGAAGTGCATTGGTTAACCGGAGGCGAACCTTTACAGGATAACATGTCTGACTGTCTCAACCTGGCGAGGCCAGCATAATCCTTGTGAAATCGCCTCAAGTCGACTCAAACCTCCACGTGGTGTTTCCTGGACAACGTCAAAACTGGAAACCGTTAGTTTGGCGGCTTATCTGGGCGGCGGGCCCCCCTTGGCTTAAAACAGTTTGTGCGTCGATTTTGAAGCCCACCCGTAAAAACCTATTTCAATGAAAATAAAAAATAATAGAAAAAAACTGATCCCCAAATCGGATGACGTCTACCAAACGAAAAACTGATAATGATTTACGGATATGCACCTGGAATGTCCGAACCCTTGATTGGGAAGCTGCCTCTATCCAACTGACTGATGTCTTGGAAAGATACAAAGCTGATGTCACTGCTATCCAAGAAATGCGATGGAAGGGATAGGGTTGTATTCGGCATGCACCCTGTGATATCTACTACAGCGATCATGCGGAAAAGCACGAGTTTGGATGCGGATTTGTAGTTGGCAAGAGACTACGGCCCCACGTCCTGCGATTCACACCTGTGAACGAACGGCTTGCCATAATCCGTATCAAGGTTACATTTTTCAATATAAGCCTAATATGTGCGCACGCTCCGACAGAAGACAAGGACAATGAGATCAAGGAAATTTTCTACGAGCACCTTGAAAATGCTTACGAGCGCTGCCCCCGTCACGTTGTAAAAACCGTGCTTGGTGACTTCAATTCTAAGGTGGGCAAGAAAAATATACTTGGTCCAACAGTCGGAAAGTTCAGCCTCCACGACAACACCACCGATAATGGAATGAGGTTGATTGACTTTACCGCAGCACGAAACATGGTCGTAAGCAGCACTAGATTCAAGCATCTTAATATTCATAAAGACACCTGGATGTCCCCTGATCAAAAAACCAAAAATCAAATTGATCACGTTTTGATCGACGGAAGGCACTCTTCCAGTGCATTGGATGTACGCACGATCCGTGGTGCAAACATTGACTCGGATCACTATCTTGTCGCAGCCAAGAGCACTCCAAGCACTCCTCTAATCGATGATATATGCGCGCAGTGAACACATATTTCCAACTCCATGCGTACGGCTGCAGAAGAGGTGATTGGTTACCACCGCCCTCGCCGAAACCAGTGGTACGACCAGAAGTGACGCAACGCCACTGCAGAGAAAGACGCCGCCTACAAAGCCACTCTGCAGTCGGTTGTAACGCGCGCTGCTAAGGAGCGATACAAAGAAAAGAGGAGGGAAGAGAGACGTATTTTCAGGCGGAAAAAAAGAGAGGCAGAAAAGCGCGAGCAGAAGAAGTTTGAGAAGTATGGTAACATGAATAACGCCCAAAAATTTTTCGAAAAAAAGACGCTGTCGATGGTTTTAAAACCGGAGCCTCTTCCTGCAAGTATGAAAACGGGAATCTAGTGACAGATGTCCAGAGTACACTGACGTTATGGAGGGAACACTTCTCTAAGGCTCTCACTCTCTCTAAATGGCGACGCTGACAACAATCCCGCCAATAGAGATGATATTCCAGAAATCCCAATTACGGATGACAGCGTCGAGGTTCCGCTGCCCGACTATGGTGAAGTTCTGACAGCTATAGCTTGGCTTAAAACAAACAAAGCCGCGGGAGCTGATAACTTACCTGCTGAGCTGTTTAAGAACGGGGGCGATGCTCTATTTAAATGCATTCACGAGCTTCTATGCAGAATATGACCGGAAGAATGCATTCCGAAGGATTGGAATCTCAGTGTGCTCTGCCCAATCCACAAGAAAGGCGATCTTACTATCTGTGCTAATTACCGTGGGATAAGCCTTCTCATTATCGCAAATAAGGTCCTGTCGAGCGGTTTATGTGAAAGATTGAAGCCCATTGTAACGAAATTGATGGGCCTTATCAGTGTGGCTTCAGACCTGGAAAGTCCACCATCGACCAGATTTTCACGCTACGACAAGTCTTGGAGAAGACTCAAGAAAAACAAGTCCACTCCCACCATCTTTTTGTCGACTACAAAGCCACCTTCGACAGCCCAATAAGGAAGCAACTGTACTCCACCATGTCTGAGTTTGGTATTCCTGCAAAACTAATACGGCTTTGCAGGATGACACTGAGCAACACCAGCAGCGCAGTTAAAATCGGGAGGACCTCTCCCCACCATTTGTTACCAAACGAGGTTTCAGACAAGGTGATTCCTTATCGTGCGACTTTTTCAACCTAATGATGGAAAAGATCATCCGAGCTGCTGATCTGAGACGTAGTGGCACAATATTCTACAAGAGTGTTATGCTGCTTGCGTATGCGCGAAGTCAGTGCAGTATTTTTCATATTAGAAACTGAGTCAAGTCGAATGGGTCTGGCAGTGAATGCAGACAAGACGAAATACTTGGTGTCAAAAAACAAACAGTCCTAGCGTCTTGGAACCCACGTTACAGTTGACAATACATCCTTCGAGGTTGTGAAGGACTTCGTTTATCTGGGATCCAGCATAAACTCAACCAACGACACCAGCATTGAAATCAAACGAAGAATAACTCTTGCCAACAGGTGTTACTTTGGGCTCAGTAGGCAGTTGAGAAGCAGAGCCCTCTCTCGACGAACGAAAATCACGCTCTATAAATCGCTCATCATGCCCGTCCTACTTTATTCATCACAAACCTGGACGCTGAGCAGTTCAGATGAAAAGACTTTAAGAGCATTCGAGAGAAAAATTCTTCGTAAGATCTACGGACCAATCTGCGTCAATGAAGAGTACCGAATACGGTGGAATAATGAACTGTATGAGCTGTACGCTGACATCGACATAGTCAAGCGCATTAAAATCGAGCGGCTTCGCTGGCTAAGTCATGTTCAGCGCATGAAAGGCGATGCTTCAGTGAATAAAACATTCGATTCGGTATCCAGCGGCGGTCAACGCAAAAGAGGACGACCGCATCTTCTTTGGAAAGAGCAAGTAGAGGACAACCTTATGAAGCTTGGAATTTCCAACTGGCACCAGCAAGCGAAAAACAGAAATGGCTGGCGCAAATTAGATGATATTTGAGCTTAGAGCTTCGAGATGATGTTTGATTGTTAAGTATATTGCAAGTAATTTGCGATAGAATGTACTGTATTTGGTTATACTGTTGCTGTTCTACGCCGCTGAGTGCTGTGTTTGATGCATCTACAGCAATCGCTAATTTAGCATTGCTATTAACATGGTTAAGTAGAGTTTGCATTGCAAAACTATCTTTGATTGTTGTGAAAGCATTTAGTGAAGTGTCAGTCCAGAGTAAGTGTTTGTGTTTTGTTTTGTTTTAGATGATACGGTGACCATATCATAAATTCGACCTAGCATGTGTGCGAGTTTAGGAATACACCTGTGATAGTAATGCGTCATACCAATGAATTTTTGCATTTATTTTACGGTCTGTGGATAATCTCGTTTGCATTGTGTTCGTTCTTCTGAAGGTCGGATACTTTGACTAGAAATATTTTAACTGAGAAAATTTATGTCTGTCGTTCAGAAAATGCATTTATTTGGTTTAATGTTTAAACCGTAGTCTGAGAGTCTTTGAAAAACTTGTGTTAAGTGTTTGATGTGTTCTGTCTCAGTCTTGCTAGCTATTAATATGTCTTCTAAGTAAGCAAAAATAAAGTCCAGTCCATGTAAAACTTCGTGTATAAATCTTCGGAATGTTTGTGCCGAGTTTCTCAAGCCGAAAGTCATTCGGAGAAACTCAAGCATTTCAAAAGGAGTTGTTATGGCTGTTTTGAGAATGTCGTTAGGAGCCATAGGTATCTGGTGATAAGCTCTTACCAGGTCAATTTTTGAGTAAATGTTTGTGTTGTGTAAGTTAATGGAGAAGTCGTGTTAAATTTTATCATGTGTTCATCGATTACTTGGTATTTGGTATTATTCATTGTTGCTTGAAAACATGAATTGAAATGGGTTATTATGGGTCTGACCTTATATGCCCTATCAAACCGAGTGCGAGACATAATATTTGCAATATAAGGTACAGCCATATCCGGTTCAATTGACCAATAATGCTTTATAGTTGGTAACATATGATAGCCCATTTGGTAGTTCATCTCTAAAAATGATTTCATTTCAACCTTGTCAACAGCAAATTTTCTTCCATTTTGCTGTGCATACTGAATGGATGACGAAATCAAAATATCAATTAATGTTTATAACTGGGTACACTCGTAAAAAATGTTTGTAGGTGTCAATAAAGTTGAGCTTTCGCTTCCAAAAATATTAATTTTACCAAACATATAGTCGTTTTCTTCAAATGTATGTGGAATATACTTATGATGTTTGCATCTGAAATTTTCATCAGGAATTTTAGCAGGCTCTGAGAAATTTTCAGTGGCACAGTTTTGTCTCTAAATTTGCACAATTTTAACTCCAACATCAATATCTCCCTCGGTAAAAAGTTGATCTTCCTCATCAAGAGCCAGTGCGTCCTCCTTCTCGCTATCCTCAGCCATAAGTAATTCCAAAATTCCATCCTCTCTTAAATGGAACTCCCTGGTGTCGTAATGCGTCATTCCTATAATAATTTCAACAAAGCAAAACTTTTATTAGCACATAATTTTATGTCCTTAGAGTTCGCAATTAGAAAATATACTGAAAAGTTGCACTTGAGGACCATAGGCACACCTGTGTATGGTTTTTACTTAAAAGTTTTAACTATTTTCAAAACCTTCGAGATAAAAACTATGCAAATACAAAAAAAGACTTACTGATTGAATAAAGAAATAGAAATTTATAATAATAATTAAGCAATAAATACAAGTTATAATGCCACAATGTTCAACTCACAAAAACTCGCGCAACGTGGTTTTAGGTACGCTCAATTTCGAACAGCTGATTTTCAAACAGGGTTGCCAAGTCAAAAATGCTTAATTCACTATTTTTAGAATTCTATAGTAACGTAAGAAACATTTTTGGACTTTAGGATAAGTTCTGATGAACAAAAATATTTTGGGACACTGCTGTCCCTTGGTCCTGATAGGGTTAAAACAGCTAGGATCCTCCAATATGCGCCCTACTACCAGAGAAATGCGTATCTAATAGGAGGTTGAGAGACTCCTCACTAGACATTATCCATGTGCCATCTTTTGCCATGTACCTTTTGAGATATCCTGTTCCTGGTTTCAGTTTTCAAATTTTTGAGGGCTACCTTGTAGGCTTAAGCTCGAATCAAGCTCAGCGCTCAGCTGCGTTAAAGACTCTTCTGCTTTCAGTCCTAAATTCATCCAGTACGGAGGATCACCACTTTGGTTTTAGCTTCCCCCTTGTTATTCTTTTAGGACATGACAAAGCAAGAGAGCAACTTTAAAATAAAGCCAAGCAAACGAGAGAGTGGACCTAATAAAAGCAAGCTTTAACCCAATATAGCACTGAACTGAGAATATCAAAGAGGTCCACGTGGAAGGTTTGCTGCGAGAAGATCGATAGTCTACTAGCAGCGACCCGTCTACAGAAGACACTATCCAAAGATCATTCCAACGGCATTTATACACTATTAAAACCTGATGGAAGCTACACTATAAACTCGGATGAAACTAATCGTCTTTTACTACAAACGTACTTTCCGGGATTTTTATTTAAAGAGGACACCACATCGGACACTGTGGCATACTATTCAGTTATAGGTGGTCAAAGAGGACTTCAGGTAAAATTTTTACGTCCGATAGTGTACGTTGGGCCATATCCAAATTTAGCCCATACAAATCTTCGGACCCTAATGGAATCTACCCGTGCCTACTACAGCAAGGCATTGATTTCGTTGTTCCTCCACTCACTCGAATTTTTAAATTCAGCCTTTCATTAGGCCATATTCCTCGCGAATGAACAAAGGTTAAGGTCGTTTTTATACAAAAGCCCGAACAATTGCCTACATCGTATAGACCGATCAGCCTAAGTTTTTTCTTTTTAAAGGCAATGTAGAAAATACTGGAACTCAACATTCGGGAGACTAGCTTGAAGAGAATCCCTCTAAACAGGTTTCAGTTTGCCTACCAAGCTGGCAAACCCACAGTTTTGCTTTTGAAGCAAAACAAACAGCGCCATATGCCTTCATTATTATAAAAAGGGCCTATGACAATACGTCATACAATGTGATTAAGCAGCTATGCAGATTAAAAATATTCCATCTTTAATCATACACTGAATTCGAATCATGCTTAAAAACATAATCATAACGTCTGAACTTGGTGGAATTCGTAACACAATCACTGCCACTAGAGGATGCACCCGAGGAGGAGTACTTTCCCCTCTTCTGTGGATCCTAGCCGTGAACGAACTTCTCACAAGCCTCAACAATCAGGGTTTTGTCACCAAGGGATATGCGGATGATCTAATAATTTCAAGTCTGGGCAGTTATGCCAGTTGTGCCCTCCGTATAACTTCAAAATGGTAAAACGAAAAAGGGTTAAGCATAAATCCTGACAAAACAGTTCTGGCACCCTTCTTTAGAAAAAGGAGCCTAAATTTCACAAGGCCTACCCTGGATGGAAAAGTCATTGACTTTTCAAATGAGGTCAAGTACTTAAGAGTGTTTTTATGCAAACAGATCCATTGGAACACCCACTTAGATTCAATTACAGGCAGGGGAACACGTGCCCTTTTCGACTGTCAACGCCTCCAT
Organism: Dichetophora obliterata; assembly: GCA_963920525.1. Taxonomy (NCBI): domain Eukaryota; kingdom Metazoa; phylum Arthropoda; class Insecta; order Diptera; family Sciomyzidae; genus Dichetophora; species Dichetophora obliterata. The sequence goes on along the minus strand of OY986436.1, from coordinate 20,481,307 downwards.
GGCAAAATGTGGGCCCTTAAACCGAAAATGATACATTGGACGTTTACAACCATTATTAGACCTATGGTTAAGTATGCAGCACTTGCATTGTGGCCCAAGGTCCAACAACGTACAGCAGCTAACCAACTGACAAAGCTGCAAAGAATGTCGTGTATTAATATCACTGGGGCAATGAGAACGTGCCCATCTGAAGCTCTGTGTGTAATAACTGAAAATGTGTGAAAATTACCTCTTTCTAAAAATCTTAGACAGGATTCTGTGGAAGGTAAGCTTCTTGAAACGCTACAGGGTTGTTATACCCAATACGCAGCTCTGGAAGAGTTATTGCTTCCCAGTTGATCCTGGCTCACAGATATAGTATACTGATGGGTCAAAACTTGAAAACGAAGTAACGAGAGCGGGGATATAAGGTCCCAATTACCAAAAAAAACCCTTCCAACGGGATACACGCCGACCATATTCCAGGCGGAGGTATATGCAAGCCTATGAGCTTGGATCAAGACTAGTCTCCAACTGTGTCGACCTAGTGAACAGCTGGGACAAAGCAATAAAATAGAGTTGTGGTGGGTTCACGAGGGCTTCGAAAGGGCGGATTGCCCTGCTAAAAGAGGAGCGTCTCGAATTCTTATAGGACCCGAACCATTCTGTAGCCTGGCTAAAAGCTACATTCTCGAAAAAATCAGAATATGGGAAAACAAAAAGTTTCAGTGCTACTAGAACGACACTAATAGACAGAGGCAAGCTAAGAAATTTGTAACTCTCAGTAAAGCTAAAGCTAAAGATTTACTTAAGCTAACCAAAGCAGACCTTAGAATTCTAACTAGATGTTTCACAGGTCACTTTTTACTCAGATGACATCTTAAAAACATGGGTTTATCTGAATCAGATATCTGCAGACTATGCGAGGAGGAGGAAGAAACTCTAGAACACATTCTATGTGAATGTCTAGCAATCTGCAGTCTAAGACGTCTCCACATTGGAGGGGCAATATCAACAATTTGGAGCACCAAGCCAAAAACAGTTGCTAACATTTATTTAAAGCCTTAATCTGGACAGTTAAAAAGAATAGGAGAGGTATGGGGGATGAAAGGGGATATAGGGGAGTGTTCTTTGTGCATTGCTCCACAATGGCCTGTATGGCATGGGTGACCCTTCAAGAAGCTTGCGCTCCCGCCATCGCAGTTCATTGCTTCTTAGCAATCCAAACCCTCACACCAATGTCAAGGTTGCTATTCTAGTGGGGTTAGACATAAACATACACATATCAATATGAAAATTCACTAGTGTCTAGCTGAAGGTTCAATCTTTCCGAATTGTATTTGTTTTTTTATGAGTTTGTTTAATTTTTAGTACTTTTATTTATATATTTAGGTTGTCTGGGGAGCTCAGCGCCCCATGGTACAGACTTAAGGTTCAAAAATATTTATCAAAACTCTCAAATTTTGCTATTACGATTTATAACAGCTGACGGGCCCTGAAGATGACCGCCAATCTGTCTTCTTAAATTGTACACATATTGTTTTAATATATATTCACACAAATTCCGCATGAAAGAAATGTCATTAAATCTAGATAAAAGTAGTAAAATATATAAAAAATTTACACAAACAATTTTTTAAATATACAGTGAAACCTCTACTAACGGACACCTCTCTTAAGCGGACCCTCTCTTGAGCGGACGCGGACAGTATATTTTCGTCTTATTGGGCGAAAAAACTCTGTTTAGCGGACGCGAACCTCTCTCAAGCGGACACATATGTCTGTTGAACGGACGCGAACCTCTGTTAGACGGACGCGAACCTCTCTCAAGCGGACACGAGCGAGAAAAGTAACTCACAAAATGTATGTAAACATACAGAAATGAAATTGAGGATTTCCCTCACAAAGCGCCTTGCTTGCGTTTTTTTTTTTCATTTGCCTTGTCATCGCTTCACTGAGCTATAGAAAGTTGCAGTGAATAGACATACGAGATGGCAAACCCATATGTGACCTTCTCCGATAAAAGGGGCCTAGTGTGTGAAAATGAAGTTTTGAGAAAAACGCATTTAAAGTTTCATAACGCATTTTACTCGATTTTCCCAAGTTCGTTGTGTACGTTTTTATGGGGTAAATAAATTTTTATCAGAAATCTAACTAATTTCATCTTATTCTACATCCTTTTAGGTACCAGAATCCACTCTTAAGTCCAAACCCGTTTTTTGACACACTAGGTCCCTTTTCTCGGAGAAGGTCACATAAGCAAAATCGTTTTTTTTTTTTTTAAAACAAAAAAACTTACGTCAATCGACGATTTCTGAATTTCTTAAGTCATGAATTATACATGTATAAATGTTAAAGTTTGTCAATTACATACTATTTTTCATGATATGAACTGAATTTTTTTTTTATTTTAAACACATATGCGTTAAAAGAATATAATATAATGCGCGATTTTGTTAAATACATAAATACAATAAATATATTTTGAATTGAAAAAATTTCCTTTAACATTTTCTCATTAATCTATAACAAAATTTAAAGATATAAAACTTAGCCTCTCTATTAAGCGGACACCTCTATTGGGCGGACAAAAATGGGCTGACGGTGAGTGTCCGCCCAAGAGAGGATTCACTGTAGATACAGTAAAAGGTCTAATCAAAACCTCAACCATAACCATAACCATAACCATAACCATAACCATAACCATAACCATAACCATAACCATAACCATAACCATAACCATAACCATAACCATAACCATAACCATAACCATAACCATAACCATAACCATAACCATAACCATAACCATAACCATAACCATAACCATAACCATAACCATAACCATAACCATAACCATAACCATAACCATAACCATAACCATAACCATAACCATAACCATAACCCATAACCATAACCATAACCATAACCATAACCATAACCATAACCATAACCATAACCATAACCATAACCATAACCATAACCATAACCATAACCATAACCATAACCATAACCATAACCATAACCATAACCATAACCATAACCATAACCATAACCATAACCATAACCATAACCATAACCATAACCATAACCATAACCATAACCATAACCATAACCATAACCATAACCATAACCATAACCATAACCATAACCATAACCATAACCATAACCATAACCATAACCATAACCATAACCATAACCATAACCATAACCATAACCATAACCATAACCATAACCATAACCATAACCATAACCATAACCATAACCATAACCATAACCATAACCATAACCATAACCATAACCATAACCATAACCATAACCATAACCATAACCATAACCATAACCATAACCATAACCATAACCATAACCATAACCATAACCATAACCCATAACCATAACCCATAACCATAACCATAACCATAACCCATAACCATAACCATAACCATAACCATAACCATAACCATAACCATAACCATAACCATAACCATAACCATAACCATAACCATAACCATAACCATAACCATAACCATAACCATAACCATAACCATAACCATAACCATAACCATAACCATAACCATAACCATAACCATAACCATAACCATAACCATAACCATAACCATAACCATAACCATAACCATAACCATAACCATAACCATAACCATAACCATAACCATAACCATAACCATAACCATAACCATAACCATAACCATAACCATAACCATAACCATAACCATAACCATAACCATAACCATAACCATAACCATAACCATAACCATAACCATAACCATAACCATAACCATAACCATAACCATAACCATAACCATAACCATAACCATAACCATAACCATAACCATAACCATAACCATAACCATAACCATAACCATAACCATAACCATAACCATAACCATAACCATAACCATAACCATAACCATAACCATAACCATAACCATAACCATAACCATAACCATAACCATAACCATAACCATAACCATAACCATAACCATAACCATAACCATAACCATAACCATAACCATAACCATAATGAGGAATTTGAAATCTAAATACTATAAAAAATATCAAAAAACACATAACATATGCGATTTTGGATGCTATACCTCGATTAAATACAGTTATCAACAGTTATGCAAACAATCCTATAATACCTACTTAACAAAAGTAAAATTAAACATCAAATCTGATGCTAAATCCTTCTGGAACTTTGTTAACACAAAACGCAAGATTGATTCCTATCCTTCTTTTATGAAGTATAATTCGGTTGAGTCTGATAATGATAATAGTATTTGCAATCTTTTTGCTGACTTTTTCAAATCGACTTATTCATCATCGTCCTATGATTATTTAAGTTATCCTTTCAATATTCAATCTGGGGATATATATTTCCCAATAATTGACACTAACACAGTCTTATCATTTTTAAAAAATATTAAAACATCATATAAAAGTGGTCCTGATAACATACCTTCGTGTATATTAAAATACGGCTGTGAAGAATTAGTAACTCCAATCTCTTTACTATTTACTTCATCATTAAAATCCTGCTATTTTCCTGCAGCCTGGAAGCATAGCCTGGAAGCATTCATTTATCATTCCGCTGCATAAATCCGGAAATAGGTCTTTAATTGATAACTACCGTGGCATTGCAAAATTGAGCGCTTTGCCTAAACTTTTAGAGGCAATTGTTACATCACGACTATCGCATAGCGTTAAATCTTTAATGTCTCCTTTCCAACGTGGATTCCTTTCTGGAAAATCCACTGTTACTAACCTTCTCGAATTTACATCAAAAACTATAGAAAACTTTGGAAAAGGCATGCAGACTGATGTTATTTACACGGATTTTAGCAAAGCTTTTGACGTTGTAAATCACAAACTACTGATCTTAAAATTACATTTTGTTGGATTTCCTATACCGTTGGTAAAGTGGATTGAATCTTACATAAGCAATAGAACACAATCTGTTCTTTTTAAGCTCAAGAAATCACACGAGTTTCCTGTTACTTCAGGAGTACCTCAAGGAAGTCATCTTGGGCCTCTTCTGTTTCTACTTTTTATAAACGATTTGCCATCTGTCATAAGCATCTTAATGTTTGCTGACGACGTCAAACTCTTCCTTTCTTTTAAAAATGATAATGACGCTGTATTTTTGCAAGCCGACATTGATCATCTTCATAATTGGTGCAAAACGAACCGTATGAACCTCAACATGAAGAAATGCAAGCATATGTCTTTCTCACGCAAACCACCAATTAAATGTACCTTCAAAATTTGTGGTTATCCATTGGAGTCCTAAGATATTTTCAATGATCTTGGAGTTACAATGGATCCTAAACTACGCTTTAATATTCATGTAAATAAAATAATAAATAAAGCAAATAGTACTTTAGGATTTATTAAACGTTGGGCAAAAGAGTTTAATGATCCATTCATAACGAAAACCTTATTTACTTCCCTAGTGCGGCCTATCTTAGAATACGCTTCAGTTGTTTGGTGCCCACGATACGGTTGTTACATAGACGACATTGAATCAGTGCAGAAACAATTTCTTTTGTTTTGCTTAAGCTATCTTTATTGTAATACTGATTTTCACTTAACACCTTATGAATATCGGTTACAACTCTTAAATCTTCCTTCTTTAAAAAATCGGAAAATTATGTTAAATGCTTGTTGGATTATAAAACTTTTACATGGCTATGTAAACTGTCCATATTTATTGAGTAAAATATATTTTAATATTCCTCTTCGTCCTAGAAGATCTTTTAAGTTACTCCACATGAACTTTTGTAGAACTAATTATTTGCAAAATGAACCTCTTAGAAGCGCTTGCGGTGATTTTAATTTTGTATCTGATGTTATATCCTTAAGTGAATCCATGGACTCAATCAAACATACAATTATAGATTACCTGCAGTACCGACGTTGATTATGTAAAGTTCTTTCAAACATATATCTGATGCATCTGGTGATTTGTAAACACATTAATATAACAATCTAAATGGATAAATGGACCTAAGCGTAAAATGGAAAATTTTGGTGGATAAACATCTAAGTAATCTGAATGGACCTAATCCTAGGATCTTCAGTTGCCTCATATCTTCATGATGATTGTAACTACACTTGTCGACGGTACCGTGGTGTCTTGGTGTCTTTTTACCTCTTGAAACACTACGTTAGATCGATTTGTAATATATTAATATGAGTGGCCGATAAGACCTAGTTTGTCTAGGTGCCTGCGTACGCAACTGGTTTTCTTTATTTTATGAAAATTGGTTTGGTGAAGTTGACCTAGTTTGTCGAGTAACCACCCTGTCAAGCCAGGATTTCACCGGCTTCAGGGAGACAGAACCATATATATTATATATATACCTATTGGAGTGGTGTTTTATTGGGTATGAGACCTTGTTTGTCACACGACTCCGCCCGTATACAAAATTGTTGCTAACTTGACTTTTTTGTCTTGAAAACGCAACCCTGCTATGCTGTCTGATTTTATCGATTTTGACTTAACTTTTTTTCTATTATGTTTTATTCTTTAATAAAATTATATACTTTAAGCAATTTACTAAAACTTTTTAGTTTGTTAAAAATGCATTATTTCATTCAAAATCATACTTTATATTTTTGAATTGTATTAAATATCTTATTTTATAATTTTAAATTTGCTATAAAACCTGTTAAGGTTTAGCAATCAAGTAAAAATAAAAAAAAATAAAAATAAAAAAAATAACCATAATCAAAACCACAACCATAACTATAACCTTAACCTTCACCATAACAATATCGTTATTATTTTTCAGGTTGCCTGGCTTCGTGTCGACACTCAAACCATACTCAGCATACAGAACCATGTGATAACGAAAAATCACCGCATTGGCATCAGTCATACCGAACATCGCATTTGGCAGCTGCGCATACGTGAGGTACGTGAGTCCGATCGCGGCTGGTACATGTGCCAAATCAATACCGATCCCATGAAGAGTCAAGTAGGCTATCTGGATGTAGTTGTTCCGCCAGACATAATCGACTATCAGACCAGTCACGATATAGTCGTGCAGGAAGGACGAAATGTCACTTTGACATGTACGGCGACGGGGCTGCCAGCGCCAACGATAATATGGCGACGCGAAAAAGACACCCCACTATTGACATCAGGCTCAAATGGGCGCGAGGTTTACAGCATAGAAGGACCCAACTTAACGTTGTGGCAGGTGAATCGCGAAAATATGGGTGCATATCTGTGCATTGCCTCAAATGGTGTGCCGCCAACTGTGAGCAAACGTGTGCTGCTGGTTATCAATTGTAAGTGGGAAATGAGTTGGAAAATGTTAAGAATGAGAATTTAAAATATTTTGTTTTATAGTTGCACCCATCATAACCACACGCTATGACACAATCTACGTGGGCATTGGTCAAAAGATCACTTTGGAATGCATAAGCGAATCACATCCGGCATCGGTTAATTTTTGGCTCAAGCATAAGGATTTTATACAAGGTGGCACCTATGAGTCAATAACTGTGGATAATGTTTTTAAAATTGTTATGCGTTTAACATTGAGACCGCTCAAGCCCAAGGATTTTGGCGAATACAAATGTTTGGCACGCAATATTCTAGGTGAAACGGAGCGAACTATAACACTGCATCGTGAGTTGTTTTTAATGCTATGTCTTTAAGCCTACGACTTTCAAATTGCTATCTATTTTAGATAAAGCCAAAAAAGATATTCATCATCTGCATCAGACAAGCGAAATGGGCAATCAGCTGATTTTGATTGAAGGTAGTGCATTTTGTTTTTTTTTAAATATGCGAAAAATTACTTTTAATCATTTTTCTTTTACAGAAATCTTGTCGAATAGTGTTTCAAGTAGACACGAATACGCTATATTCGTTATACTACAGCTCTTAGTTTATACATTATATGTTCTGAGATAAAATAAAAAAACGTTATTTTTGATGAATGGAATTCTGTTTTGTATTACAAAAGAATAATATTGAAATGGGTAGAGTAGAGCTTTCATCGCAGTAATCAAAAAATTATGAAATTAAATTTAGAAATTCAGAAAAATCTAATGAAATTAAAAAATGCTATATACTAAAAATGCTTAATGCTGTATATTAAAAAAAAGCGCAATTAAAGTTGAACAATTACATTTTCAATTCAAATTCCGAAAACCCACATGAAATATCGATAAGATCACATATAAATCGTAATTACATTTGAAATTCAGAAAAGATTAATTGAGATTCAGAAATTATATTTAAATTTTAAAAAAAGTTCCATTAAAATTTAGAAATGTCTTTCGAAATTTAGAAAACAGCAATTGATGTAAGGAAGTAATCAAGTGATTTTCACATAAAATCATCTGAAGTACTTTTCTGAATTTTCGAAACGATTTTCTGGGAACTTTTTCATTTCAAGACGCAATAAAAAAATGCGTATGTGCAATCTAACAATAACATGATGTTCGACAACGTTTTAGGTTATGCAGATTTATGGATATTCATTATATTCAGCCCAATTATGAATAATTTTTCCCCCGGAATCGGGTAAGGGGTTTTTCATTTTTAAGCTAAGGCTCAAGAACATTTTGGAAATTTTTTTATGCTAATTTGCTCATTAACAGTCAATATTCATGCGTGCAAAAACAAGTGATGCTTTTATCTGGGATTCCGGTAGAAAAATTATTCATAATTGAGCTAATTGTGTTGTTTATTTGCTCTAAAGTTGAGATGAAATACACGATGATATTTTAATAGCCGACTTTAGCCATGTCACTAATAAGTTTGAGAAAAACGAAATTTAAGTATTCAATCTCATCATCTGTAATATTTAAGAATTCGTTAAAAAATTTATAAAACTATAAAAACTTGTTACCTTAAAAAGTGATCATCATGCCTAGATTGTTTCTGTTAATATATTCATTCAATTACTTTGCGATTTGTATGCAGTATTTGGGTTCGTTTAGAATTTTGTTTGTAGTTTTTAGCAGCTACCAGTAGATTTGCAAGTTTTTTTTTATTCTCCAGAGACATTTATTATTAATAAATCTGCAAGATTATCTGCAGAAGCACCTTCTATCAAAATATTGGCCACATACCAAATGTGTGATATGTTTGCTGGAACTTTTTGGAAGACTATCGTTTTTTTAGTTTCGTTAACTACGAATGGCCAAACAGCATCGTTTGCTTCGAAATTTCTTGAACTTGTTTATTTTTCTTCTTGCATTTGTGTGCCTGAAAGAACAAGTACTAAATTTGTGACCACTATTTTTTCCCGCAGCAAAAATAGTAATTAAATAAAATAGTAACATTACTTTTGTCGTGTAGGTCTTTTTATATATTTGAATGAAACGATTTTACTATAAATAGTTGGTGGTTAGCAAAACAAAAACCAAATATGATTATTAAACATTAGACAATTAAGACTTAAATAATAAATAGATACTGACAAGCTAAGTGGTTAATTTTTATATATAAATATATAGTATGTACAATTATTTGTTGTTTACAGCATACATAAGTTACAATTTTATAGACTTAATTAAAAAATATGCTAGGTACTGAATGAGAGAACAATTCTTGTTATAATTGTCATTTTAATTAACAAGTTTTTGCTAAACATACATATTTTTTTTAAAAGAACACACAGATAAATATATACTGAAACAGCATGTCAGATGTCATGTCATCTCATTTCGTCAGTCATAAAATTTTGAAACAAGCCGCTGTTGTTCGGTTTTAAAACAAGTTGACAATAAATATGCGAACTAGTTAACTTAATTACAAGTAATTTTACTAATATTTTTATGTTGAATTTAACTAGTTAAATGAATGAATGCTATTGATAGAATTAATTTTTAAATATTAAGGGTATTCATGCAAAGGGGCAATGACTTTATAAATGGTATAAAACGTATAAGTTTATACGTACGGATAAGTTTTTGCACAAACCAGATATATTTGATTAGCTGAATTTTTATGAGCAATCAGTTTTTTTTTTGCAAGCCTAATTAAAGGAAAATGGTTTAATTTTTTGCAATCGCTAGTTAGTTGAATTGTATTTTTAATTTCATCTTGCTTGCTTGCTTATTTGAAAGCTTGTTTCTTTTGTGTATCATGTTTAAAAGCTCACATTTATGCAATAATTTTTGCATAGATTCTAGGATACGTTCATACAAAATGGTTTTATACCTGATTTATAAACAACTTATTACAAAAGTGATAAGCGTGTCCCATTGCATGAATACCCTTAGTATTAATTGAATGAGCATGCAGTTACTTTAAATTATTATGAAAAAATATTTTTCTGCGATGTGCTCGAAGTGTGCTTCTATTGCCACATTCGGATAATTTATTTTTACTTTATGATTATTTGTTTGAGGTGGTGATGCTTTTTTGTTCAATATTTAATTTGTGCTATTATGTACTTGAGTTGTGCCGCAATTTATCGCAGAGAAATTGTAAAAATTTGCATATTTAGAAATTTAAGCGCTTAAAAAGATATTTTCAAAATACCAGCCTTGCTTATTTTGTTCTAAAAAACAAGAGTTGTGGCGTTAAGGTGTCAGATTTGTTTAGGATAGACTTCTATGTACCATTATTCGAAGTAGATTTATTCAGCATTTCATGATATATTAAGTCGATTAATAGTTTCTTTTAATATGTCTACGGCAAATGACAGCACAACTAGAGCACAATGCCAATTTTTTAAAAAATGTATGTATGTGCACTAGTGTCGGTTGATTTGATGAAATTAAGTTTTTGCATGGATTTTCTTTAGAAGACAAAAATCTTTTAAAATATTTGATTTTTACTAACATAAAAGTCGGCTGACAGCGGAATTAGAGAATGCTGTAGTTACTTTTGGTATGGCTTCAGCAGCGCACTGTGCAGTTCGAGCATTAATTCAGGGGGCACGTGAAGGACGATTGCAGTATCCAATGAGCGCAGTGGCAGTTAAGCACGACTATTATATGGATGACTGTCTAATGGGAGCTGTCAGGATTAGAGCAACATTCAAATTTTATTTGCAATGAATATTACTTTGCGGGAACAACTTCAATTTGTTGGAACGATCCTCTAGTGCATTTTAACTGTCGCACACCCAAGAGACACATCTCAAATTTTCCAAATTTTTACTATGGCCTATCTTATAACAAAAAATCAACCGGACAAAACTCTAATTTTTTTCTATCTTTTTATAGCTTTAATGATAATAAAATTAAGGGGATTTAAAAACAAAGACCTTAAGGGTTGGAAGACCTTCAAGGGATTAAAAAAATGATTTTGTGCCGGACATTAGCAAAATAATTTTTTCTTTGTACAAGCTTGCAAAACGTTAGTAGCGCATGTTAAAATCAAAGGCATGTTTTTTCATCTTTTTAAGATCTAAATGATAGGAATATTACCCCAAAACAATTATTTTGTTCTTAGTTTAGCCTAGCCCTTGAAAGGGTTAAAGTAATCGTAGTGATCATCTACCTCGGCTGTCTTTATTTTGTACATATATTCCTAGTCTTTAATTAAAATAACATCTTTGTGACTCTTTGTTTTGTATGGAGTCTCTTAAAGAAAAATATTGTTTTTGCTCCTCTTGAAAATATAAAAATGTTGAGTTGTAAAAAAAAGAGATTTGAAAAAGGTGTGCGATATGTTCTTCGGTTTTTCATTAATATGCTCCTTCTAAAATTAAGTCTTCTGGCGTAGATTCTGCACAGCCCTATTTATTAAAGGCACGTGGTGGCCGCTGCAAGATTTAAGAGAAAAAATATGTTGATGTGTATATCTGCATGGTCACAAAGGCTATGCATTTGAAATTGGTAGACAGTCTTACAACAAATGATTTCGTCTTGACATTTTTGCGCTTTACAAGCATTCGAGGACCATGCTCAAGATTATGGAGTGATAATGGCAAAATTTCGAAGGGGCTCATACAGAATTGAAGCGAATGCTACGTAGCTGGAGTAATAGCTAAAATATGGAATAGAATGGCGCTTTATTACTCCAGCTGCAACACACCAAGACGGATTGTGGCAAGCAGCAGTGAAATCATTGAAGTTTCATTTGCGACAAGTAATCGTATCTCATCAGTTGACCGATACAACGATCAGAACGTTGTTGGCCCAAACAAGGGTGGTCATAAATTCAATAACTCTATTATCGCAAACTGAGATGCCTGACGATTTGTCTTTCTTAACGCCGGCTCATTTTTTTCTAGGAGAGCCAATTATGTATATAACCATATGGGGCAAACGTTCAGGAAATTTCAGACAAGCTAAAGTTACATTAACAAATTATTAAAATGAGTCACTTATTCTGGAAAGCATGGAAGAATGGTTACTTAAACGAACTGCAACAGAGACCAAAATGACGAGAAAGGCAAAATGAAATCAAATGGGCAAAAATCAAATTCTTTTTTTTTATCTTTTTATAGCTTTCATGATAAGAATATTAAGAGGGTTTGAAAAACAAATATCTAAAGTGTTGAAAACCTTTCAAAAGTTACAAAAAAAAAAGATTTTGTGCCGAACAGGAGTAAAACAATTTGTTCTTTGTACAAGCTTGCAAATTGTAAGTAGCGCAGATAAAAATAAAAGGTATGTTTTTTCCTCTTTTCAGGACCTAAATGATATGAATATAACCTCAAAAAAATTAATTTACTCTTAGTTTAGCCTAGCCATGGAAAGGGTTAAATTACTTTTTAAAAAAATTCTTTAAGAAGTACCAAGTTTGTAAAAACTTCAAGGAAAATGCTAAGATTTGATTTTTGAATTGTACAGAAGCAGAAAAAGCCTAAGAAATAATTATTCTATAAAATATACAAAAAACAAACTCTTTTTAAGTATATGTATAAATAGAAGAAAGGATAAAAGGTATTTATTATTAGTGTTGATGAAGATTCGCTATTAAAGGTAATATAAAATACAATTCACATGCGCTCGCCATGTCCAGCTAGCGATCGAATAACTTAATATATGACTTTAGTAAATGAAATTTTATGAAAAATATTTAAGTACAATAATTTAATTACCTAACTACGTTTAAGAGTTCTTGCTCAAACTACTTGTACGTGTTATAAAAGACCCATAAAAAGGGCGCTAAAATATTAAAAAAACCTGCCAAAATATGTCTCACAAAATTTCACTAACTTGATGGTTACACGTCCAAGTTTTGCCTTTCAAGTTGCAATACATTCACACTTTTTACTAACACATTCATATTTTCAGAAATTGAACACCAATTTGCTTTCAATTATCCTTTCAAGTCGTGTGGCAACTGGACGGTCAAGATTTGAGCAGCTGATCAGATTTTTTGTAAATAAATTTTTCGTGATAGATAAAACTAGCTAAAAATAGTTTAAAAAGAAAGGTATGAATTTGTTGACGTGAAAATGTCTGTGGAAGATGAAAAGAACGATTTTTTTTCTTTTCTATTAAATTATTTATTTGCATGCTTTTTTTATGACGACGCACAGTGGATCTACTTCATAGGAAAGGGCGGAATCAAAGAACTATATATTTTATAAATGCGTATTAAAGTACGATTTATTGTTTTCAAAATTGTCCAAACTATATATTTCCACTCGAATAACTTCATAATTGTGTTAAAGGAATTGTCAGCATGTGTTTGAAATAAAGATTATTTTGCAAGCAAAAGAGATTAAAACAATGACTCATGAATGTTTGCCCTAAAAAATCAATCAACTAATTCTAAATATAAAGTCTTTATACTTTTGCTTTATGGTTCTTAAATTAAACTTGGGATATGATATTAAAAATAACGGTTTGAAGCTGTCAGAAAATAAAAACACAAAAAAAACGAATCTGAAGGGATAATTTCGAGTTCCTTAAAGTGATTTTTACATAAAGTTTTAAAACATTTTGACAAACATGCATAGAAAAACAAGAATATTTTTGTGTTTGGAAGATATTCTTCTTTTTAAGTTAGTAGTTTTCATTTGACCATTTAGCGGATATTCGGGTCTAAGTTGAATGATCCTACAAAAATAAAATTAGCAATACAAACAGTGTGAAAGCGTTTCAATCCAGAGAGAAACAAATAAATATGCATTTTTCGGATACCTTATATTAAGATTTTTTTTAAAGACGTAGAAATCATCCAAATGGTTTAATTAGTTTACAATTGGTAACGGAAAAACTTAACAGCGGCAAACAAGCTCTTGACAAGTAACGCCATTTACACTGAAGCGCTCTATTAGCTCTAACATGAAATTTATTTGTGCTTGCAGCAACTTTTTCAAAATGTTGTTTCTGATTATTTTTTTTAATACACAGCGATCTTTGTTTTTGCTCCTAAAAGAGCCAGGATTAGAATTATTAAAATTATTGCAAATATTAGATTCGAAAAATTTGCAAAATATTGCTAATTTTAATGACAAAAAAAGGAATTCCTAAAAAAAAATTCGGGTTTTTTGCTATATTTAAAATAATGCAAATGAAATAAAAGTAATCGCACTCTAAATACATTTCTTTAGGTCAACGATAAAAGATTGAATACAAATTTTTTTATATCTTCATCTTCATCATCACCTCATGAGTCACAATCCTCAACTACACCACCAATAATGCCTTCGCATAAGAATTAGGAAAATCTAACTTAAAGACAAAAACGAAAGCGAACTGTAGATGTAAGAAAGAATTCACTTAACGAGTTATGTTTCAATCCAACTCTTCAATCAGAGGCTAGGTGTGAGCAATTTGTCAATTATATTAAAATATCTTTAAGACAATCCGGAGGCAATTCAAAAAGTTTAGGAGTTCTGTGAAAATGGCTGCAATATTCAGCATTATTGGGAATACCAAATGACAAGGCTCTTGCATTTTTTGTGTTAGCTAATGATGAAGGTCTTTTACTCATTTTTTGAATTTTTTTCTTAAAACCAAACTTATGCTTGGTTTTCACTATGTTATTTTCAGTGGTCAGTTGTTGTCAATCAAATTGAAAATGACAACAAGTTGACATTTTTTCTACATTTGGCAATCTTGGAAAATTAAAAACAAATAATTATTAAATGGAGCTATGCAGAAAATGTTCTAGAGTTTTATTAAGGTGATATTTCAGGTGATAAAATTTTGTGTCGTCATAAAAATGGACATCCAGTCTTGCTCAGGCAATCGCCGCGTATTGATCGTCTTGGTAACCTGCGCTTTCGGACACGACATTTACTGTCTCTTTCACTACTCTCCCAAATTAAAATTACACGTGTTTTTCAGTAACAGTTATTAGCTAATATCTTCAATTAATAGTACGCCAGAACAAAACAAAAATGAATGGGGTTGATCCCCCTAACCCCTACCACAATAGGTTTAAAATCCTAGACGTAGACAAACCACTTATTCCAACGAGAACGATTAAAACAAACAATAAGCGATTACGATCATCAGAATTTCTGCCTCTACCCGAAATAATACATAACGACGATCAAATACCTCGGTATTTAATCGTCTCAGCCGTCGGACTCACAGCCGAAGAACAAGTTCCTCCGATTGCATCCTACAACGTTTTTCAAATCGAGAAAGGTTTAAATTACATATCCCGAGATTACACAGAAGTCACAGAAATGAAATCAGGCGATCTTCTAATAAAAACTCTAAATCTCAAAACAGCAGAAAAATTCCTGAAAGCGAAACTTGTAGACACCGTGCCAGTTAAAATAACATCACACAAGAGTCTCAACTCTATTCAAGGGAGAATTTTCTCAAGAAATATTATAAACATTCCAGAAGATGAATTGCTTTCTTCCTTAAAAGAACAAAAAATCATAGACATTAAAAAAATAATGAAAAATATCGATGGAAAGTTAACCGCTACTGGTGCAGCTATTGTAACCTTCGATTTAATCCGCCGTCCAGAATTTATTAAATTAGGCTGGCTAAGAGTGCCTGTCGTTGAGTTCATTCCGAACCCAATGAGATGCGCAAACTGCCAGAAATTAGGGCACACAAAGAAATGGTGCCGGAATATTGAGATATGCAGAGAGTGCGCCTATCCACCACCTCATCAAAGTTGCATAAGGAAGTTCTGTGTTAACTGCAACAATGAATCACATCCATCACATGATCCCGGCTGTACAACATTCCTTAAACACAAATCAGTCAACAAAATTAAAATAGATCGGAGATGCCCCGTTCGTGAAGCTTGGAAAATTTTCAACAGCAATCCCTCAATGCACACAATAGAACCCTTCAAAAAAACTTCTTTAACCCCCACTTTAGCACAAATTTTAAAAAATTATAGCTCAGAAACAACTCACACAAAACCTTCAACCTCAAGTTTTGATCAACAATCAAACCAACAAAAAACGCAACAACAACAACAGCAGCAACAACAACCAGTCAAACAACATTATGAAAAAACATCTTCAACTAATAGTACGGTACCTACAATCGAAGCAGCACAAGCAAAACAAGAAAGCATAAAACAAAAAAGCAACATCAAATCAACAACAATACCCAAAACACCTTGCGAAAATATTTTTAACCCATTTGATACGGAAAACAACACAACTGAGCAAACACAAATAGATACTGATTTATTAATGTCTCCAATTAAATCAAAACCAGGCATCTTGAGTGACTCAGACTCTTCACCCAACTCCAAACTATACAGGAAATTTCCAGATCTGCCAACCATAATAACCCCAAAAACATTAAAAAAATCACAAAATACAAAGAACAAATAAATTAATATAAAAACTAAATAAAAATTTTAATCAAGTTCTAAATTTTTAAATTTTAAACTAATATCATGGATATAGGAATTAACTTCACAATACTACAGTGGAATATACAGGGGTATACAAATAATAAGTATGCCTTGGAAAACCTTGTTTTTAAGCATAAACCTGACATAATCATTCTACAAGAGACACATATCGTTCAGAAAAATATTCACCTTTTATATCTGCCACACTACAACTCTTACCATCACAACAAAGTTTCAACCTATGCCAAATCAGGTATAGCCATTCTGACGCGAGACAACCTAAACGTTTCCCAGCACATAGTTTCTTCTAATTATCTCCTTTTTCAATCTATTACTGTTCACGGCTTGGCCAATTTACACATCACAAACATTTACAAGGAAACTGACGTCAATCTTACACCAAATCTTGCCAATGACATACCTAAATATAACTCAGGACACCACCTCATCGTTGGGGATTTAAATGCCCAAAACACCTTATGGGGTTCCCAATCCACATCAAACAGCGGATACATATGGGAAGATTTTATTACCGAAAGAAACTTATCTATTCTCAATAATGGATCACCTACCTTGTTTAATACGAGAAACACGCTAACTGCTGTAGATGTCTCTATGGCTAGTGTGGATCTAGCTTCCGTGTTAAATTGGAACTGTAATCCCCAGCCAGAAACATGCGACCACTTTCCAATTATAATGTTCAACAACAGATCATCTCACCCAATAAAAAAACACGTTTCAAGGTTTTTAGACAAAAGAGCTAACTGGTATAAATTCAGTAATAAAAATGATAACCTAAATAATGTGTTTACAGAATCAGACAATATTAACAAAGAAGCGGCCCAAATCAAGAAAATCTTAAGATGGTCTGCAAACGTTACCATGGCGTCAAGCCACAAACCTAAACAAAGGAACAGTCCAGTTTGGTTTAACTCCAATATTGGAAAATTAATCCATGAAAAGAACAAAGCTTGGAAAAATTTTAAACAGAGGAGAACAACTGCCAATATCATTACATACAAAAAATCATGTGCACAAGTTAGAAGAGCATGCAAAGATGCAAAACAAGATACTTGGAAATCATTTTTAAATTCGTTAAATCCAACAATGGACATTCGTATACTGTGGACTAAGGTAAAAAATATCCGAACAAAACGCTGCACCAATTTTCCACCAATTTTCTTTAACAATAGAAGCCATACACACCCTACAAATATAGCAGACACATTTGCTGAAATATGGAGCTCAATCGGATCGGACAGTTCTTTTAACTCGGCCATAATTAATAAGAAAATTAATATTAACATAGGAAATATGACCGAAAATAGCCACCAATTCGATATTCTGTTAGAACAAGTTCACATTTCTGAACTAGAAATGATACTTTCGACTTCAAAAGGGACCACGCCTAGTAGAGACAAAATCACGTACTCGATGGTCAAAAATGCATCAACATTGCTTAAAGAACGACTTTGTAGATTCTACAGCAAAGTAATATCATCAGGGACATATCCGCACGACTGGAAGCACGGTGTACTCAGCCCTATTCCCAAACCAGGTAAAAATTCGAACTCTGTAGATGGATACCGCCCTATATCTCTTTTACCGGTTTTATCAAAAATCTTGGATAAAATTCTAGCCGAAAGAATAAAAATCTGTTCTAAAGGCAAAATATTGAACGAACAACATGCTTTTTTGCCAAATCGGGGGGTTCACACAATATGTCATGCACTCGAAACACAAGTTAAAGCAAACATTCAACTTAAAAAGCATAGTGTTATTTTGTCTGAGGACCTTGAAAAAGCCTTCGACCGGGTTATAGCTACAAACGTAATCACAGAACTTAACGAGTGGGGAGTTCCAAAAACAATTCTAAAACTCGTACTATCCTTTTTGACAAATAGACGAATAACAGTTAGAGTAGATGGTTTCTACTCGATGACTAAATCCTTAGACAACGGGCTTCCACAAGGTTCCCCTCTATCAGTAGTATTATTTTTGGCTTACTCAAATTCTTTAGCCAAACATCTGAGACATTCTGAGTGCATTGATATGTTTGGAATATATGCTGACAACATTTTCGCTATTTCCTCAGGAGCATCATGTACTGAAATTACTGAAAACCTCAACACTTTCGATGAAATCGTGCATAATTGGGCACAATTAACTGGAGCAGTTATACCAATTGAAAAAGCAGAAGCTTTACACATATGTAAAAAATACAAATGTGGCCCTTCAATCATAAGAATAAGGAATCACCAAGTAAAAATAGAAAAAAAAATGAGAATACTTGGACTCACATTCTCAAAAAATGCTTTATGGAATGACCATATAAAAAAGTTAGGAGACAAACTAAAAAAAATACATAACCTGCTCAAGGTAATCTGTTCCAGAAAGAAAGGACCCCATATCGACACTGCCATAGCTATTTGTAAATCTCTTGTAGAAGGAACAGTTCAGCACTGTCTGACAATATACGGCTGGACTTCAGACGGCAACAAAAAGAAAATAAACACATCTATTAACAAGTGCTTTAGGACGGCATCTGGGATCCTAGCGGCAACTCGAATTGATTCCTTAAGAAATGAAGCTCAGTATAGAGATGTTGACTGGCTTCTAAAAAACAGGTCTGCCAAACTAGCGGCCAAGGCCCTAACAGAAATACACCATATTCTAAATAAACCATTTTGGGACTTTCACAGGAATGAACTAAACAGTAATAATTCAAAAAACAACTGCGGTATCCAACATATTCTAAATTACTTGGAATCTATTAATACGCCAATACCAGAAAAACCCTCAGAAAATATACTGCAGAACCAAATTACCATTAGCATCGACACAAGCTTGAACGAATTTAGTAAAAAAGATTGCAATCCTTCTATTTTTAAATCCAAATTTTTTGAATGCATGCATAATTCTACACATGCGATTACATTATTCACAGACGGATCATGCCTGGGAAGTATAGCTACCTATTCAGTAGTAGAACAAATGGGAAATAATTCCTTTAATACATTAGAGCAGGGTCTTTTGGCGCCACATGCAGGAATATTCAATGCAGAACTAGTTGCCATAAAAGCTGGAATTGAATATGCAACGATTAAAAATAAAGACACAATAATTTGCTCTGATAGTCTAAGTGTCCTAAAATCACTACAAAATAAAAAAAGTACAACGCTTAGATTCATTTTAAAAGAGTTGACACAATCTCCAAATATCAATATTAAATTGCTATGGATTCCTGGCCACATCGGAATAAAAGGCAACGAAGCTGCGGACGCAGAAGCCAAAAATGCATTGAAATATCCCTTTATTGCACAAACACCATGTTTAGACACCGTAATCATTAATTACAACAGAAATATACAACAACATCTGGAACAGATCCAATGGGACACTTCCAGCTCCTTCTTACATCTTCATAACAAAATGGTAGATCGGAAGAAATACAATACAAATTATTCGAGAGAGGACTGTATTAAACTAGCAAGGATACGGGTTGGGACTACACTATTTAGTTCTAGCCACCTGTACAACAACACCACCCCAAAACAATGCAGCTTGTGCTTAACAGCATTATCCGTGAAACACATGCTACTGGACTGCGCAGTTTCGAAAATCAACACAAGCTTAGAGATCGCACTAGACTGTAGCAAAAAAGAAACCATAAATACAATCAATAATATACTAAACAAACATAATGTCCTCAATGATATATAATTAGGAAAATCAATAGGAAGTCCCACTAGATGGTGCAAAATGGCCAAGTAGCCCAGCACCTCTGTATATTCTACAAATTAATTTGTAAAATATTGTAATAAATAAATAAATAATAAATAAAAATGGACATAGTGACCATTAGAAAACCAAGCATTAGAAAGAATTGTTCATGTGTCATATATGTCTGAGTCTTTGTTTAAGATTTCTGGGAAGTCTCTCGTAGTGCCCACTGTGTTCTTTGTAACATCTTTGTTCTTGATGCCAGCCGAAAGGTCAATTAATAAGATTTCATATAAAATCAAAAAATATTGGATCATTGCAAATAAATATTGACCAAAAAATTGCGGAAGTGAAAATTTGCTTTTTTTTGTTTCGAAATCTTAGGTTTAGGTGTATATTTTGAGAGGATTTATCAATTTCGATAGCTCGTTATTCCATTTTCAAAAACGTATTTGTTAAACCTTTTAACGTGCATTCAAATATTTATCCCATTTGCGAAGTGCGATTAGGGATTAACATCATGTTACACTTATCAACTAAAGGTAGGGAAGAAAAATTGTTGAACACCCTTATTAAATACTTTTTTATTTCAAATTCGAATTTAATGGCTCCTAATTATTAACAACGTAAACATTTAGTTAGTATGATTACCACTTTAATTTCTAGTTCCACTTTTTCCTTGTTTCGATCCACTGTGCGACGGTATTTTGAAAATAAAATCGACTATCAAGTTGCGTGCGGCCTACGTCACAGCTGCAAACTCAATCTAGTTTTGACAAGTAGTATGTGTGATCAACTTGAAAGCAAAATCTTAAACGTGTAACTGCAGCATAAAGGGCTATAAACACAAAAAACTACATATGTCAAAGGCATATATTACGTAGTTATCTTACATTTTATAATAATAAAACACCAGAATAGTTTTTGTTTTTTTTTTCCTCTAATAGAAAATTAGTTTAAAAGTCTAAATTGATCAAATCGACCCACCCAAATGTGCACATAAAAGTGGCAAAAAATTCATGTAAATCATATCGGCACATAATAGCACAAGTCGGGCACATCTCAGCACATCATTTTTTTTTTTTTAATAAATCAAATATGACATATCTGACTTTATAAATATGAATTTGTTTAGGTTGTTGTGTATGAATGTTATTTTGTTTTTTTTTTGTGTTTTACATGAAATAAGTTGACTTTATAAAATAGGCATTGTTCATTAAATAAAAACTTAACTAATATTCAAATATATGCGTCATTTGATGTCATTTGTGAGGTAGGAAATACATATTTGCAGCATTAGTTTTTTATTTCTTTGTTTGCCCTTTTTTTTGGCATGGAACTTTGAAAGAGCTTTAAGCAAAGCTTATGTTCAGTTGTGATAAAAAGTTTATGTATAACAAAGTTTTTTTGATTTGAACGTTTCAACATAAGGCTTTGTTCGAAACAAATCATTCGTTAGTTTTAAAAAAAAATATCTCAACTTCATCGTCATCGGTAACTTAAATGAACATAATACAATTAACAATTGTTCTAACTACTTTAAACTGTGCCTCAAGAATTTGCCGGAAATTCAATTTGTATTAGTTACATGGAAAATAGACTCTAAAATGTTTTTAATGTTTTTTCTTAAACTGAGTGCAAACTAAACCGAAAAATTATTGTTTTAATTTTTCCAGATAGTATTATTAACTACTACACTTAATTATAGGCATAAAATTAACTAAATTTGCTTTAGCAAATGTCACCAAGTCCATAGCTGCAGCTGATACCAATCAACTTGTGGATGTTGAGGAGGAGCTTTGCTCTTTCTGCAACTCTGACGCTGTCGCTGCCTGTTGCTTTAAACAGTGTCCATTGCTTTGGTGAGACGTTGATGCTGCTGTTGCCTCTGCTGCATGTTCCCAATCAGGCACCACTATATTGGGTGGGGGCGTGGCACCTTTTTCGTTGGCCAACTTAATGCGTTGAGCATAGATTTCCTTCACTAGTTGCTGCACAAAGGGATGCTTAAATTTGCCTTCCGTCGAATCAAAGAACTCCTGATGTTTTAGCAGACAATTATCGCGTTTTTCATATTCGAAGGCCTGCATCACCATGTCCAGCCGATCGAGATCTTTGACAAATTTTGATTCGGCGCTCTCGCCGGTTTCGTACTCCTGCAAGTAGCAAAATTGAAATAAAAATCTTTTATATTTGTTGTGTTGGAGTAGCATATTTTAATGTTTGTACCTTAAGAAATGTTTTTATTTTTTTTAGGCATTCATACATAAAGATTCCTTAATATTTTTGCACTTCAACCTACCACGAACAGCTCCATAATGCGTTTGCCGCGCGGCTCAATCAATTTGCAGATATCGTCCATGGCTTTGAATTCCATGGCACGTTTCTCCTCCTTCGAAATGCCACAGAATGGTGTCAAATCGCCGACTATGCTTTCGGCCAAATCATGCACCAAGGCCAATTCCATACAACGTATTTGATTGAGACCTTCGGTGCCATCAAGCAGAAAGGTCATCATGCTCATGCGGTACATGTGACCCGATATGGATTCGCAATCGTTGACATCACGTAACACCCAGCCGGTGCGCTTAGTGTGCTATTCAAGAGAGAGAGAGATAGAGAAAGGAAGAGAAGCAAAATTAATTAACATTTCAAACCGAAGCTTTTAATTGAACTTGAGAAAAATTAGCATATTGCATACACGTGTGGGTGGGACGGTCAGTTATTTGGTTTTTAAATTGATGTAATTGTGTTATATTTTTTATATTTTTGTTTTGGTATTTGCATGGCTTGCAATTAAATTAGAAATGTGCCTTTCCAATTTGTTAGCATTCAAAACAGATTCGATTTTACACTTATGTGTGATTCCAATTGAATTTTTAATGAACATTTTTTCAACGTTAAAAAAAATAACTGAAGACCTAGTACGTAGAATAAAAAAAACAAAATGTACACAAAAAATAACGCACAATTTCTTGCATTATATCATCTACTCAATATTTGTGATGAGTTTTGGTAGCTGTTAAATTAATTTTTTTTTTTTCTCTTTTTTCGTTTTTTTTTTGTTTTTTTGTTATTCAAATCAGCAGTATAAACAAAAATATTTTTACCCACCATCTCACCATACACAAATCTAGATCTAGACGATCACAAGTTTGTGTGTGCTCACGTGAGCTGCTGTTGAATACAAAATCATTGTATATTTTTATATTATTTCTTTTTCGACCTTTGTATTCAATGTTTTGCTCGCATTTTTTTATTTTTATGCTTTTATTTTGTTTTTGTTTTTTTTTTTTAGATTTGACACACAAAATATTACTTAATGAAATGGCTATATCTACAAATCTACAAAAATAAAAACACTGCTTGACTTTGAGAAATGATAAGAAGAAAAAAACGAAAAAATTTAACGGAATTTTCATATATGCTTGAATCTAGGTATAGATATTTTATGTTAACAAATCGAAAAGTTAGTAGAAAAAATTGATTTTTTCAGCAATAATGGATAATCGATACTCTAGTAAATTTATAACTTAAGGTTATTTCATTTATTCCAATCCAGAGGCGTCACTTTACCGCTTTAATTACGTCCAAAATCAAATTAGGTTTCTTCCCTCACTAAAAGTGGTAGTTAGGCCTATTGTTCAATCATATTAAAGTTATCTAGATTTTGACATACACTCATTTTCAGTAAGCAAAAATATTTTACGCTTTTAAAAAATTACAACTAGGGTTTTGTGTTCATTAAAGAAAAGTTCTGGTGTTGTTTTTCCAGAAAAAATTGTTTTTAATATTTTATTTTTAAGTAGAAGAAAAAATTTATGCAAACACACTATAAATTTATATATTACTTATATTTTTATACATACATCGTTGGAAAGGTACTTTAATTACCTGCCCATTTATATATGCAATTTATATCAACTTTGTATTTTAGATAAAAGGAATTCTCCATCAGAAGTTGGTACTATGACCTAAATTCATACCGGGAGGTTGACTTATGAATTATGGTAATGGTATGGTATGGTAATTTTGGCACGAATTTAAAATTCATGCCAAAAGTTAAATTTGTATCTAAGGTTAAATTCGTACTTAGCAAAAATAACGAGTTTAATTTCCTCACAAAAGTTAAATTCACTTTTCACACTTTGTGCAAAGTACGAATTTAACTTTTTGCATATAAAAAGTATTGGTTTGAGCCTTTTAAATATGTTATACAAATTAAAATACTGATACTTGTATGTATTGAAAACTTTATGAGATTTCACAATTGTAATATTTGGCCTTAAAGTGTCATTAACTTCTACGCCTAAAGAGAACAACAATTTATTTTTACAAACATCTTGCAAAGAGCGCCCTAAGAAACATTTCCAATAAACGAGATAACGATATGGGGCATTCAACGTAAAAGAGGAACATGAGATAAATTTCGGTTTCCATTAATAATCTGTAATTTGGTAAAAAGCTATAGCTAAATGTCTATACTTTACTAATCTGTAAAAAAATTTTTGAAAAATTTTTCAAGAAATTCATTTTTGTATATGGCAACTACTTTTTCACACAGAGTTGCTAGGGAGTAAAATGTTGATTATGTTAGCAACACTGTTGTGTGGCTTTCTCTTAACTGTAGAAACCTGTGTCCTTTGTATGTTAGTTTTTGTGTATATCTTTTTTAAACAGATGCAAGTCGCATGTCCCAGTAGTCACGCAAAAATATATTTTTTCTAACCTGAATCATGACTTTATAAATTTAAAACTACCTATATAATAGTAAATATGTGGTGCACTACTTAAACATCTTTTAACAGTAAAGGCGATTATATTATTGCTTTTGAGACTTTTTAAAATGCGATTTTAACATTAGGTGTAAAGCCTGATTTTATTTAAATGCCGTTTAATTTACTTGTCTGATCCTAAAACAAATAGCTAAAGCTTCCTTATGTCTTTATGCTAAGACTTTTATAGGTGGTATCCCCTGAGCGTTGGTTCAATATAAAAAAAATCGCAGCATCTTATAAATTTAAAAATGTTTTATTGATACAAGAATGAAAGTTAAACTTATCTGATATGTACTCAAGAGACAATAAACAGGAATTGAATGTTGAACCTAGATATTGCTGGGCCAAGAAAAACGCAAAAGCCAATTCAGGTACTGCAAGTAACTCTCAAGGCGTCTAATATAAAGAATATTCAAAAATTAAAAAGAGGAAGATGCAGAAATAAATGGTATTTAAGATCGATTTCGGGCAACGAACAAGAGCTTTTCGCCACTTAAGAAAAGGATGTGTCTTACGTACCTACTATTATAAAACTGTTAAAAAGTCAAATTTCAACAATTTGTAGAAAAATTCAAGATTTCCTTTAAATTATAGAGTTCGAGGTTATATTTTCCGTAGCTTCTGATTTTTTTTTATGTTTTACAGAAAAATTTATAAATAACTACATTAATTGGATTTAAAACAATTATACAACTGATAAAAAAATATGTATTATTTCTACATATTTTTTATTTTCCCGCAAGTCACAAAGACTTGTCC
Source organism: Dichetophora obliterata (assembly GCA_963920525.1). Taxonomy (NCBI): domain Eukaryota; kingdom Metazoa; phylum Arthropoda; class Insecta; order Diptera; family Sciomyzidae; genus Dichetophora; species Dichetophora obliterata. The sequence continues at coordinate 20,455,330 of OY986436.1, read as the reverse complement.
CAGTAGTTACAGTTTGTAATATTTTTCTACAAAGGTAACATACAAATTCTTAATTTAAATGGTAGCATTTAGTGTATGTTGTACAACACAGAAGAGACAGACTTGAATTTTTGAATGGTTTGGCTAAAAATCTTCTTTGATTGTGCAAAGGTAGATGAGTGCGATTTTTCAGTGTCCCCCCAGTAGTCACATTCATTGAAAAAATTGTAACACAAAACATAGAAAATATTACTATTCTATTTCTATGAAACATAGAAAAATGTCCCAGTAGTCACAATGGAATGTCCTATATTTAATTTAAGTGATATAGTTTAAATATCGAAACGATATTAAATTTTAAAAAATTTCTATATTTTTCGACAATATTGAAAACTTAGTAGTTCTCTATATCGATTGTCATTCTAATTTGTATATTTGAAAAATCTGTTTTCCATATTATTGTTCAAAATCTGTAAAAAAAGTCTGCGGGATATGTTCCCTTCTTGAATAAAACAAAGAAGTTAACGAAGAATCTCACGACTTTATTGCACAAAAAAACATGTTTTATTTACATATTTAGCGGTTTTTTATTCCAAAGTATTTTTTGTATATTTCCGTGTATTTTTTTGCATATTTACTATTGACACTTCTTAAGAATTGTTTTTGAATTGGTCATTTTAAGCATTGTTTTTATAGCTATAAAAAATAAGTTTTACATATTCGCTATTTGCAAAGTAAGAAAAGAAAAATAAGTCAAAGCAAAGATCAAAACATTAGGGTATTCTTTATGTCTAGGATATGCCCGTTGCACGGTGCAAGAATAGTAAATATACAATCCGTGCATCACCGCAACAACAAAATACAAGTAAAAAAACCATAAAATATTTCCTATGTATGCTACACTGAAACCCTTGTATACATACGGCGATGCTATGAAGCATCCCAGTTGGAAAAGGAACCCTGCTGTATGTCTGTCGGCAACATGCCTGGGAAGGACAGGAGACATGCTCGCCTCCATACCTGCTTATATCTTTTTTCTATAGGCATTTCCTAGGTCGGCATGTCTGCCAAAAGAACTGCTGTAGCAGCAATGCAGCATGCATCTTATGGTATGGATGCAGAAGTGATACATGTCTGCCAAATGAACTGCCGAAGCAGCAATACTGCATTCATCTCACGGTATTAATGCTGCATTCATACCATGAGATGCATGCTGCATTGCTGCTACGGCAGTTCATTTGACAGACATGACGTCCTAGGACTTGTCTATAGAAAAAAGATATAAGTGGGTATGGAGGCGAGTATGTCTGCTGAATTTCCAAGCAATGTTGCCGGGAATTGAAAAATTATCATTATCCAAATACTTGAGCCTCGGCCGCGTGAGTGTAAGTGCATATGCTTATCCATTCGACCATTGCAGCTGTTAACAAATCTTCGCTTAATTTGCGTCATTAAGAATAAACGTACGAGCACAGAATAAAAAAATTACGCGTTCGCTTAGCAATTAATGCAAAAAACAACGAAATCACCAAAAAAAGAACAAACTAAAAAAAACCAAAACAAAACTAAAACCCATTAGGAAAAAAAAAATTATGTCTCTGATGGGATTTGAGCCCACTACTCAAGATTCCAAAATACATAAATAAAAACTAAAGCTCTAGTCAACTGAGCCATTCGCACTGTTGTGATGTTGTTGAAATAATATACGTGACAACATTGTTGCTATCAAAAGTGATTCGACGAAAACACAAAGTGTCGGATAATTACAACAATAATGAAAATATTGAAGTTGTTGTCCATTACAATTAACCGGAATTAGCAAACATGATTAGCAATTATGATACAGTTGTTATTATACTTATATTGAATGTATTTATGTTGTGTTATAAAACAACTTAATTCTTACTGTACTGATGCTTTTTGTTAATAAATAATAATAATAATAATGCACCTCACTTCAAAGTAAAGAGGAAGTTTTTGAAATTTAAAAAAGTAGACCTCTTAGCTTTAAAATTATAACCTGCTACATTCTTTCCATCTGCTGGACTGCTTTGTTTTCATCCGGGATAGTTTATGAAATGCAACCCTGTGTTTCCAATGAGAGATAAGAGAAGAGAATGAGAGAGAGCAGCCAAGCAGAAGGTGGGATGAGCGCAGTGTTGCCAGGTTAGGGAATTTCCCCCTAGATTTAGGGGTTTTTAACTGTGTTGAGCAATTTTAGGGGTAAAGAATCTTAAGGGGTTTTTTTAGGGAGATTTAATGTTTTTTGAGGTTTTTAGGGGCATTTGAAAAATTTAATTTTGAAAATGAAGTTTTACTTTTTCTTAAAATTATGCTCAAAATTTAAAAAAGAAAAAATTTGGCTTCTTGGGTATTTCAGCAACACTTTATAAAAACAGCTGAATTGGCAGCACTTCAAATAAATTACCAATCATTTCCCACTTCACTTCAAACTTGCTTCGCGTTTTACTTGCAAGTGATTGATTTCGTGTTAAAACTAAAAACAAACCAAGCATGGGAAAAACTATAATAGACAAAGAAAATAAGCCGAATAATATATCAAAAAATTGGAGACGAGGCCTCCTTTCAAAAATAAGTTTTAATTTTTAGGTCAATTTCACATTGGACAATTGTGAACTCTGTAGCAACTTTCTGCCCTTGTTGAAGACGTCCAACAGCTCAGCCTTTTAACCCTTTCAATGGCTAGACTAAGCCAAGTGCAAAATAATTTTTTGAGGTAATATCCCTCTCATTTAGGTCCTAAAAAGATGAAAAAAACATAACTTTGATTTTTACTTTTTTGATTGATCTCATTTTGATTTACAAAGAAAAAATTGTTTTACGCCTGTTTGGCACAAACACTATTTTTTTAATCCCTTGAAGGCTTTCAACCCTTTAGATCTTTGCTTTTTAAACCCTCTAAATATTATTATCATTAAAGCCACAAAAAGATAAAAAAACATAAATTTTATTTTTGTACAGTTACTTTTTTTATAACATAAGCAAACAATTTTTTGCTTTTTTTCGACACAAAATCGAAAATAAAACTGACTTTAATGTCAAAAATCCTTTTAAATTTATTTTTATCACGTTGGTTCATCTTTTCTTTTTTTTTTAACCAATTGATTTAATTTAAAAAAAGCGTTGCAAAATAAAAATAAAAATTAATTTCTGACGTGTCCAATATATTGGGCAAATCCTCTGAAAGGGTTAAATACATAGGCTTGTATTGCAGTTGCACAACTTTTCAGTTGCGCCCTATAAAATTTTTGTATGTTTTTCGAAAAAAAATTTTAGGGGAATTTTAGGGGGATTTGAAATCCAATCAAGGGGTAAATGGTGAAAGGCACCTGGCAACACTGGATGAGCGTAAAGTTCAGCTTATTATAGAGTTCTTTGAGTTGTTGATTTTACTATGCTACGCTTGTACACGGTTAAAAATCTTGGAATAAATTTTAGTCCAGCTAAAATACTACTGCATATTTTTAACCTTGAGGTTTAAAATTTAAACTTTCACAAATACTAACCCATAATTAAAACTTTTCTGTACTAAAATTGAAACCAAAGAAATATTGCTAAATAAGCTTTTACTAAATTTTAAACCAAACCTGTATTAAAACGATTTTTTAGTATTTTGCAAATACTAGATTTGAAACCAAAGCTGGTGTGTTCATATATAAAAAACAAAAAAGTTTCAATTTTATTCTAAGATTTTAACCGTGTAAATATAATAGGGCGCTCTTGATCCATTGGATATTTTAGTATAGGATTTTTACAATCCGTGCTCTCATGCAATTATGCTAGACATAGAGAATACCCCTAATATTTTTGTTATTGTACTGAATACACAAAATGTCGCTATTTTCATATTGTTACTTCTACCGTTCCATACAAGAAGGGTACAAACAGAGTTGCACATTTTTTGATTTTGAGAAAACATAAAGGAGGAACTGTTCTTTCTATAGAGCCGTTGTTTTATGCAAAAAAGGCACATCTCTCCTTGTGTCCTTATTGCATCTACTTCCTCAATTGTGTAGTCTTGCGCAATAACTTCTTTACACTACCGTCAAAGTGTTACACGTACAACACGAAAGGTACACAATACAAAAAGCAACGGTTTAGATACTTCCGAGCTGTTGCGCCAATCTTTTTTTTTATTTTTGTTTATTTATTTTGGTTTTCAATTGTACTAAATAGAAAAACTATCATTTGTTTTATGTATATGTGTTTATATTCTTGTATATAGTTATGCTGTCAAACATGCAAACGCATTACGTTTGCCAAGAAAATAAAACCATTAACAAGAATCGCAGTTTTTAACCAATTAGCTCGTAATCTTTTGGTATGATTTTTTTGCAAGGTCATAAAAAATACATGATAAGATAAAAAAACACGCAAATCTTATAAAGGAAAAAGCAACCTTCGGAGCTTAAAAAGCAGTTAAGACGCTTTAAGCAGCAAATTGATGGTTAATAAACTATATAATGACTGTTATGGAAAATATTTCGCTGAAGTCAGCTGCTAGTCATGCGATGATAATAAATATATTTTATAGTGTATATTTTAGTAATTGGAATTGGCTTCAATGATCGAAAGTTTTAGCGATTTTTGAGATTTTTTTAATAATATGGTTCAAGAATTAAGTCTTGAAATTATGCATTCAATTGATGATATAATAGTAATATATGAAAACCATTAAAATTGGACAGCTTGCATTCCAACCGGCCATACAACAGAAAATGTTAAATAACTATTTTTAAATTTCAACCGCGATTTCGAGTATTTATAAATAATATCTTATCTTGAAAATAATTAATTCGGACAAAGGGGCGTGGCAGTTTATACACATTTGATTTAATAAAATTTAATTACCTTGAACAGTTAAGATGACAGAACAATAAAATTGTGCTCATTTATTTAAATAGAATGAATTTAACAAAGAGGCGTGGCATTTCCTATACATTTTATTTGATAAAACTGAATTACCTCAATAAATTCAGATGATAGAACAAATCAAAATAACACCTTAAAAACGAATGAATTTGGACCAAAGCTGTAAAAGAATGCATTCAATTTTATTTTATTCACAAAAAAGTGAATCAGTGAATAACGAAATAAGAATGCATTCAATGAATAAAAAATTGATTTATAAAACAATTTTATAAAATTCAATTGATTTATTGATTTATTTATTGATTTATGCACATTCATTTTTAAAAAATTGATTAATTATTCATTTCAATTATTCATTTGAATGCTATTCACAAAGAATGCAATTTACAAAGAATTTTAGAACTTTAATGATTCTTTTTTTAATCATTGTTAATTTTTTATTCGTTATTAATTTTGTTTATTCATTATTCATTTGTTATTCATTGTTAGTTTCTTATTCATTATTTATTTGTTATACATAATTAATTTTTATTCATTTTATATTTATTATTAATTTTTTTATTCATTTTCTATTCATTATTACTTTTTTATTCGTTATTAATTTCTTATTCATTATTCATTTTATATTCATTATTAATTTTTTACTAATTATTAATTTTTTTATTTCTTATTCACTTTTTATTCATTCTTCATTTGTTATTCACTATTAATTTTTTATTCATTTTTTATTCATTATTCATTGTTTATTCATTATTCATTTTTTATTCATTATTCATTTCTTATTCGTTAATTTTTTCATTTATTATTCATTATTAATTTTTTATTCATTATCAAGTTTTTATTCATTATTTATTTTTTATTCATTATTAATTTTTTATTCATTATTAAATTTTTATTCATTACATAATTGTTATTATTTTTTTATTCATGGCTTAGGAATCGGGCTATATCGTTAAATTAATAAAAGAAAAGCATAGTCCGAGTCCTAAGCCATACGTAAAAAATTAATAGAAAAATAATAATGAATATAAAATGAAAATGAAATTAATAATAAATAAAAACTTTAATTCTTTGTGAATTGCACTATTTTTGAATAGCATTCAATTTTTTTTCAGCATTCAAATAAAAAAAAAATTTATTCATTATTCTGAATAACTAAAATCAATAACTAAAATAAATAATTAATCAATTTTTTAAAATGAATGTGAAATTAAAATTTTATTTTTATTTATCTCAGTTTTGCATTCATTGAATTATTCAGTTTTATTCTTTTATTCAGAATTATTATTCAGAACTATTAGGTCATTATTCAGTTGTACTTAAATTTTTAATATGAATGCAGATTTTACAGCTCTGATTTGGGCAAGGGGCTGTCACCTCCCATACATCTTTTATGATAATATTTAATTATATCGGGAAAATTTAAATGAAAGAACCTCGAAAATTAATTTGTTTATTTAAATTTAAATATCAAATGACCTACCACAAAAATAATGAATTCGAACAAGGAGGCAACGAAACTCCCATACAAATTATTAAAGATAACTGATTAGGTGAGGATATGTATATCTATCTCTAAAAAAAATTTAAATTCAGTTGCCTGTGAAAATTTTCTAGGCTGAAGAAAAAACTTTTTGTTTTAAATTTTAATCGTCAAGAACATTATACTATTTGCCACTTTAACAGTGTTTTGTATGTTTCATGGTCATTTTGTAAAATAGATATGTGTAAATGTATTGCGATTTTACTAAATTTTAGACACGTTTCAACTGAAGTCTATACAATATAGTCTTTACATTCTAAAACACATTCCATTGCATGACCATCTCCTGCTAGATATCTTGAACTTTACCTAAAAATTTTCTTTGAGCACGAATTTCGTGCTTCAAACAGCTGACCGTCAAATTGGCAGATCAAAATTTTCTATTATTTTGTACAAATAAAAATTATTATAATCATCAAATAAAAGTTATCAAACGTTTTAAACGTTGCACGTACAGTAGTTTTTTTAACAATAAATCACTAAATTCAAGCAAATATTTCAAGCCGTAAATTTAGAGCTATCGTAACGAAATTCAACACTCAATGTATTCCAAAATACAGAGCATGTTCCAAAATGAGCCAAATCGGATGAAAACCACGTCTACCTTCCATACAAATGACTTTACCAAAAATGGTTAGTCTCTTTACATTCCACAAAAACTATTCTTATAACAAATTTGCAATGACTCATAAGCTTTAATCGTTGATATGCATTTTGCAATGCTTCAAATTTTGAAAATAAGTTTGAATATTTACTAAGCACTCGATGCTAGGAAATTGTTAAAAAAAAAACAGAAAATTCCGCCCACAACCCATACAAAGTGACGTCATCGCAATGGTAAAACCTTTATAAATTCCAAAAATATTAATGTTTAAACTTGATATTGTGTACATAAGCTTTAATAAATAAAAAGAACTCAGAGTTTCAAATTAAAAATATTTGTATAAAAGCACGCATTATAAAAATGACGTCATCAAAATAATACAACATTCAAAACTTCCAACACAACAAAATAAGCGCGTGTGAGTATTTTAACTTGGTTCCAGTCGAAGATAATTCTTTACAAGTTTTTGATAAATTCTCTCATTTTGACATTTAATAACAAAAACCAACAACCAAAATAATTGCAGACTTCGATCAACAGATTCTTTAAGAGTACGCACACTTTAAAATATTGCATCTGAGTAATTTTTAATATAAGTTTAAACTTTAGTACGAAAACAACTAAATATATTGAGTGTAGACAATTTTCAGTCTTTTTCAAAATAACAGACTTCGATCAGCGGATTTCGGTAATTTGTAATATATGTTTTTAGCTATGCACTTTACTAACATAAAGTGTGAGAAAGCTACTCAATATACGTCTTTAACATAAATCCCAGCAAAATATTTGATGCAAATGTGACATGCATTCTTAGCAACACTGCTTCCATAAGACATTCTATAGATCCAATTGTGCTTCTTCTTAGCCTTAAGAAGGCCTAAAGAAGGCCTTAAGAAGTACTTTGAAGAGGCATTCTCATAAACTACTTCTGGAAGACATTCAAATAGCATTTAAATTCAATTAAAACACAAAATAAACTAATTACAGTATAAGTTTTAGATATTTTCCGTGGGATTTTTAAATCCCCCAACAAAATCCAAAAATACAGATCAAGTTCGAAAATGAGCCAAATCGGTTGAAAACCACCTCCCACACAAAATGACTTTACCAAAAATGGTAAACCTCTTTAAATTCCACAAAAATTATTCTTATAACAAATTTGCAGTGACACATAAGCTTTAACTGTTGATATGCACTTTGAGTAAAAAATTTTTAAAAATCGAATGAAAATCACGTCTACCTCCCTCCCAGACAAAGTGACTTTATGAAAACTGAAAAATCTCCTTAGGTTCCACAAAATTGAGCACAATGGCTTCAAATTTTGAAAATAAGTTTGAATATTTTCTAAGCACTCGATACTAGGAAATTGTTACCAACTCTCATTACCAACACCAAAATCGTTAGAAAATCAGGGAAAAGGATATCAGGGAATATTTTCCGTGGGATTTTTTAAACACCTAACCATAAAAAGCATTTAATTCCATGAAATGCTTTCTTAAAGTTCTCCTGGAAAGCACCTACCAAAATCCATTCATTGAAGGGCTCAAAGAAATCTTCCATTGAAAAATTCTTAAAGCACTTCTAGAGAAGACTAAGGAAAACATTCTTCTTAATGGCATGCATATGTAAAAAGAATGGCTTCTGGGATGGAATTCAGTACTTTCCCTTTCACTTTACCTTCTTTCGGAAGCACTTTTTTGCTGGGAATGTTGTGTTCACAGACTTATAGTTAGGAAAATTTTATGAAAAATATTTTTGTAAAGCATTTTATTCCTTTAGCTTTTATAGGTCTTTTGAAACCTTTTAAAAAATAAATTTTAAGAATGTACAATTTAACGCAATTGTAGTAATAGTACCACACTACTATTTTCTACAGCGTACATCTATGAAGAAAGAAAAATTATTTTTAAAAACATCCTGAAACTAATGGCGTTTTCTTTTCTCGCGATAATCTTGCATTTATTCTGACTTGCGCCGGAACTGTCAAGTTTTCGTGTTCTTTTCTCAGAATTTCATAGGGTTGTGCGTCCTTTTCTCAAAATTTTGCACTCTGATCCGGCAAAAGTGCGACATTTTCTACCCTTGTGAAATCGTAAAGACGAAATGCAACATTATCACGAGCGTTACCCAGCGGATTTGTATGTATTGTTTGTAATTTATAAATAAAGATTTTGTTATAATGGATGTAAATTGCATAATTTTATTTTAAGCTGATTTGTGACAGGGTTGCATTTTTCTTGTTTTGTTCTCATATGAAAAATGCAACATTTTCGCAGGAAGTATGGCAATATTTTCAAAACAGATTATTTTTCTTCATAGTAGTACGTCTAAGACAAATTTTGTCTGAAGAGTTTTAAAGTGAAAGTTTCTAAAAGACAAACCCGTCCTACGACGGGTCCTCCGCAGACTTACTTTTTGGAGCCATTTGCCGAAGCACAATTTTCTATTTTTAAAGCTTGATTCTTTTTATTCACTTGATTATTGCAAAATACAAATATACCACTTTAAATAACACTTTAACTATTGAGCAGTGTTGAAAAATTAGTTCAAGTGTAAAAGTGCAAAAAGTCAAATTTGGTATCAATCAAATTTATACACAACTTTACAAAGTGACTTTCCAATGATCATGCATGTAGCAACTCAGGTTTTGTTTCGCGGCTGATACAATTATATTTTTTGGTACAATTTATCAAAATAAATATCATAAAATTCGTCACAATTTATTTATAAAAGAAAAAAAAACAAAGAAGTAGTTAGATCTCAAACGTGCTATAGCAAAAACCTGATCTTGTCACTGATAAGTGTCAAATTAATTTTCGGTGCATACTTTCAGGCCGAACATTTTAAGGACAATATATGTTGTAAAAGCACTGTAATAATGTCAAAAAATTATTACAGTTTAAGCGATACTGTGCGCGGAGAAGCATGCTCGCCTCTTATGTATTAAGATAGTGCTATAATATTGCTAAATTTAGAGAAAATTTAAAATCTGTTATAAAAATTACTCAGACGTAAACATTTAAAATGCTGCAACACGCATACAGCTTTTGTCTCCTCTGCCAGAATCCGTTGATTGAAGTCTGTAATTTTGGAAAAGATTTAAAATTATCCAACAGTTTAATCAAATTACTCTCACAGTTTGAACTCTAATTGAATTTTGTACGGAAACAGACCTTTTGTGTTAACAAGACAAATTTGTATACAGAATTTGAAAACTTTTATGGCCGTTTTTGTTGAAACATCAAAAAAAATTCTCAATTTTTCAACTAATTTTGAAGAAGAAATAAAAAATTTCCCAGAGGCTGTGATTAAATGTCATATTAAAAAAAATGGATTTGATTATTCTTTAAAAAATGAGCTGATAATTTTTAAGTTTTGCACGCTATGATTTTTTTAAAAGTAATTAACAATAGTTGCATAGAACTTCTTGACTTTTTCTCATTTGAAACCAATGTAAGTATTGCGCTTCATAAAACAGCAAAAACAATTTGTGTATTTTAATTACTACTTCCGGTGCAGCCTGGTACCTGCTTGGCAATGACATTGTCGTTTTTTATTACTCATAAAGGCATAGCAACGTCTTGCAACAAAGCACAAATAATTTCGTCGCAATTAAGTCCACTTAAGAGATGTAATTTTACCTTCCCTATCCACCTCTTCAGTACTTACTTCTTCGTATTCCTAAATAAAATTCATAATTTCAAACAGCGTTGTGAAATTTAATTAAAACATTTTTTATTTATAGCAACTACGTCGTAATTGATGGTTGAGGGGGGAGGGATAAAATATCATAAGGGAGGATAAGCGTAAATAGCATGCATGACCTTCACTGCTAACACTTTTTCTTTGATGCAATTGTTTTGGAAATGTCAAGTTTTATTGATCAAATATGTTGGTTATTTTTCGAATGCTTTCGAAGGTGTTCTTCTATTTGTTTAAACAAGTTCGAGGGCAAGTTTGTTTTGCTTGTTATGGGTTGCTTTGGTATAAGCCGAGTCAGTCAGTTTTTGAGGAACGTTGAGCTTAAGGCTAGATAGTCTCTGCTACGAAAGTTCAATCACTGCGTTCAGGGATAGAAAGGAAAAGCTTTGTAATATAACTTCTTAGTGGCAAATGAACAAATAAAATAACCTATTATTTCTCAAATATGTGGCGAGGCCTTCAACGCCAATATACAATTCTCACTGTTCAAACACTTATGACATCTACCTTACAGAGTAAGCGACAGTGCGAGTCGGTGTACTACTCACGACGCACAAGCTAGATAGAACACAAAAAATTCTCACCTATGTAATAAAAACCAACAAAAACATAAGGGAACATATTTGAAAAGAAACAAACGCAAGCAAATGACGGCACGAATTAATTTCGCAAACATTTCGGATTCCGGAAAGAACTCGGAACGGAATTTTGTATGGCAATTAAGGCATTTATACGAATTTTTATCGAATTAAAACACAGTAAATTATTTTTTAACAAGATCTTTTAAAGAACATCTAAATTATTGAAAACTTTTAACTCAAACACCGTTTGATCGATTTTATTATGTTAAAATGCTCGAAAAACCAGTTTAATTTTGAAAACAGATCAGAGAAAATGTTGCATTTTTGTAAAAATGTACTTTATAACGTCCCAGATTTAACACTGTTATGTCAGAATAACGCTGTTAAGCCAGTTTTTTTGACATTTTCTTGTTGACGGATATTAATAAATGTTTTTGTTTTATGAATTTTATTAGTTGACCTTTAAGTATTTCGTTGTTGTATATATATTAGGGTGTTCTCTATATGTATCGGATTTTTAGTATATTCGAAAAAGGTAGGTCTAACCCCCCAAAAAGTTGTCAAATGATCTCAGAAGTAAGGTGGAAAAATTTAACGCCCCTACGACCCCACCTTCCCATGCCGCCGTTCGATTGAAAAAAAAAATTATCACTCATACGCCTTGCTTTCTCATTTTGAAAATTATTTTGTTTTATAGTGCATAAACTGTGCAAATCAGTTCAAAGTTATTATACAATATGTAAAATGTATTATTTTTAACATTTATCATATTGTCATACGCAATATTATATAAGTTTTATTTATATTATTCCTATGCGAACATCACAATAACATTTTATAAAGCAATGTATAGCCATACAAGTGGCGACGGCGCGCCGCTTGATTTTCATCGGACGGCTTGGGGCTCTGACACTTTTGACAATTACTGGGTGCTTGACAACTACTAAAAACAACGTTTTACAAATGGCCGTCTTGCAGCCACTTTTATACTTACACTATGATAGTTGCATTAAAGTTTATTTTATCGTTCATAGTGGCAATCAAGTGTGTAAAAATGTCGTTGCGAAATGAAAATATTATTTGTTTAGTTGGTCCAATTAATTTTAGTATTACTGGTTCAAAATTGCCATCCAATAAACAAGTGTTACAGGTATTATTTTACAATACTAGAAACGTTAAATTAAACCTTAAAGAAAGTGCAAGTTTGGTGATTCGTGAAGTGATGATATTCTGGGAAAAGGAGCGCAATTACAGCATTGTGTTACAAAACTTGCATTATTGTTCCTTAAAGCAGAAAACGAAAGCGATTTCAAAATACGGCCACCAGGAGCAATGCACCATGCGAGATGGATGTCAAAAGCAATTTACTGCTTGCAAATATTTCTTCTCCGACACTAAAAGGAACTCGACACTAAAAGGAAAATGGTACAAGCTTTGACAAGGGTTAGTGTAGAACAAGTGGACAAAAGGCTTTCTTTAAATATTGAGGATATCAGGAACTGGGAAGGTAATAATGCGATTAAATAATTTTTAAATTTTAAACTAATAATTAAAAACGTGCTAACAGATAAGACGGTTGACGAATGTATAAATGAGAAAAGTGCGGAAATGATTTGTCGATTTAAAATCGATGACAGTTTTCTCAGTTGTGACCCGGAAAATTGGAGTAGCCATGAAGCTTATATTGATGGGGAAAAAATTGTAAAGTCGTTGCGTGTTGTCAATGATACTGCTGAGAGAGCAGTTAAGCTGATGGAAGACTATCATGGCCTTCTCACCAAAGACGAGAATCAAAAAAAATACATTCTGCAAAGCGTTTACACAAATTATTCGAAAACTGTTTTGAGTAAAAATTATTAATAAATACATATTGTATAATAACTTTGAACTGATCATAGTTTATGCACTATAAAACAAAATAATTTTCAAAATGAGAAAGCAAGGCGTATGAGTGATAAAAATTTTTTTTTCAATCGAACGGCGGCATGGGAAGGCGGGGTCGTAGGGGCGTTAAATTTTTCCTGCTTACTTTTGAGATCATTTGACAACTTTTTGGGGGGTTGTCTACCTTTTTCAAAAAAATTAAAATAGGGAACACCCTAATATATATATTAGACCTGTCCAGATTTCCAAAGTTCACGTTTTTTAATGAGCACTTACAGTTTTAGAATCTCTCAATGATTGAAATAAGAACTGTGAAAAAAGATTTTGAAAAACTTTTGCCAAAAAGTTGCTCAACGCGGTTGAAGTCAGGATTTTGGCAATTTTCGAAAATTTTAAAGGTATACGTACAAACAAAATTTTAAATAATTTATTAGTAAATATAAGAAATATCTAAAAGCGCAATCTTTGAGCTAAATGGTCAAGCAAATAAGAAAAAATTCAAAAAGTGAAAATTATTGAGCCGTTTACTTTCTGTAGCCTCTAGAAATCAAAAAATTCAGAAAATTTTCGCAATTTTTTTTTTTTCAATTCATTATATTTTTCGAAAAAAAATTTTTATATACGTTTGCATATTTTTATCTATTCTTGGAACAATAAGGTATAAAAAAATGTAGGTTAAGAATTTTTGGATGTGTCGTTAGTCACTAAACAATTAATTTCTTTATGAAAGGTCTGACTTAAATAGTTTAGTTTTAGTTATATGTGGCAGATTTTTTCTATGATCAGCTACGACTTGAAGCAAATATTGTTTTTGCTCTTCATCCTTCGTTGCACTTGAGTTGTATGATGTTATTAAGGCTACTCCTCTCTCTGCAACGTCGTTCACTATTTGTAAATTTTTAACAATTAAAAGCCCATTTATATAAGATTTGTTGTTTTCCCAATTGTCTACTGCATCGTCCATAAATTCAACTGATAGCTGCATCTTCTCAAAAAAAAAGAGTGTGTTCTTTGTTACAAAATGCTCCAACTTTAGATCTGATATGTTGTTGATAATAAAAGCTGGTGCTTTTTTGGCCCTAGTGGTATTGCCAGGATTGTTTCTGATGGCGTGCACCATATTATTTCGGGTTTCGTAGCTTAATGATACATCATAAAAAGCTAAACCAACTAATTCTTGACCTAGGTACCAAAAATGGTTGCTTAATTTTTTTCAACGCTATATCAGCAGCGCTTTTTTGAATACTCTTGTATCTGTAAATTTGTAAAAAAAACGTATGAACTTTTTATGTTTAATTCAATTATTATAATTAATCATATCTTATTTGAACGAAGATTTAACTAACCTGTCAAGACTAAAGATCAACTGAAGATCGTTATAAGGAGCTGAAGTTGGAATACTGGATACGAACCAGTACTTTGCATACACCATTACAAAAAACAAAGACACATAACGAATCATTAAGTCAGACCTTTCATAAAGAAATTAATTGTTTAGTGACTAATGACACATCCAAAAATTCTTAACCTACATTTTTTTTATACCTTATTGTTCCAAGAATATATAAAAAATATGCAAACGTATATAAAAATTTTTTTTTCGAAAAAATATAATGAATTGAAAAAAAAAATTGCGAAAATTTTCTCAATTTTTTTATTTCTAGAGGCTACAGAAAGTAAACGGCTCAATAATATTCACTTTTTGAATTTTTTCTTATTTGGTTGACCATTTAGCTCAAAGATTGCTCTTTTAGATATTTCTTATATTTACTAATAAATTATTTAAAATTTTGTTTGTACGTATACCTTTAAAATTTTCGAAAATTGCCAAAATCCTGACTTCAACCGCGTTGAGCAACTTTTTGGCAAAAGTTTTTCAAAATCTTTTTTCACAATCATTGAGATATTCTTAAACTGTAAGTGCTCATTAAAAAATGTGAGTTTTGAAAAATCTCATACATTTCGTAGACAGGTCTAATATATATTGTTTTGGCTCTAGGTCTGCGATTCAATTAATAATAAGAAAAAAAAAGAAGAAAAAACTTATTTTTGGATTTTTTCTTAAAATTTTTTGTTTTGTGATATTAATGTAAGTTTTTTCTTGTTTAATTTTTGTCTTATAGTCTCCTGAAGATGAGCGAAGCTGTTCGAAAAATTGAGAAAAATAACAACAAAATATAAAAATTAAAAAATACAAAGAGAAGTTTTTTCTTCTTTTTTTCTTATTATTAATTGAATCGCAGACCTAGAGCCAAAACAATATATATATACAACATAAATGTTTTTGAGAAACACCTTTAAAAGCTTTTAACATTAGATTTAAAAAGTACTTCGGTAGTAAAATTATCTATGCATATTTCTGCTGGAGTTATTCCATTAAATTATTTGGAAGCCTGATTGTAACGATTCTTACCTTCCACCATTAAATGCTCATAGCCAGAGTGAGGCTCTATTAATTGATTTTTTTAGTCGATTTGATTTAATTCAAATCAATAATTTTACAAATGATAATAATCGTACTCTAGATCTAATATTTGTGGATAAAGAATTTATCGTAACACTCGAGGTTCCGTCTTTACCTATTTTTAATGGCACTATTCATCATAAGCCTCTTCTTCTAGAATTTTCATTTTATCAATACCAAAAACAGATCATTAATCACTGTTCAACACTAGACTTTAATAAAGCTAACTTTGGTGCAATGAACGATCATTTATCCTCAATTTCCTGGGACTTTATCTCTCGTGAACTTGAGCTATCCGCGGCTTATGACAGCTTTTTATCAATGTTGAAACACTCAATCCGTCAATTTATACCGTTGAAAAAGACTGTTTGTAATAATAACCCTCCTTGGTTTAACAAGAGACTCGTTAACTTGATAAACAAAAAGATTAAAGCTTTTAATCGCTTTAGAACTCATATTTTAAATCTGAATCTAAAATCCATCTACGTGTCTCTTAATCATGAGTTCAACACTCTTAACAAATTCCTTTACACCTCTTACATTTCCTCAATTACTCAATAGATTCCTCAGTAATTACTCAAAGAAAATTGTAAATATTTTTAGACTTTCATCAACAATAAAAGAAAATCTAATGGATTACCTAGCTCTATGTTTTATCTTTACTCCTCTTCAGACAGTACGGAAACTATTTGTAACTTGTTTGCTAATTATTTTATGTCTGTTTATTCTTCGTCTTATAATCCTGATCCAGTATCACTTATTAGCCCTTCTGAATCAGTCTTAAATCTTGGTGATTTATCTTTTTCGATTAAAGATATTAAATCTGCTCTGTCAAACCTTAAAAATAACCCAACTGCAGGCCCTACTGGCATAGCTCAAACGGTATTGAAAAATTGCGCCGTATCTCTGGCATCACCACTTCTCTTGATATTTAGGAAATCTTTATCAGCGAGTTCTTTTTTGGATAGTTGGAAACATTCTTATATCGTCCCAATCTATAAATCTGGTTCTAAATAGGATATCATAAAGTATAGACCTATTTGTAAACTTTCCCATATCCCTAAAGTCTTTGATAAAATCATTTATGATAAATTGTCCTTTCATGTCAAAAATGTTATATCCTCTGAACAACATGGGTTCTTAATCGGTAAATCAACATTGACAAACCTGGCACTCTTTTGCAATTTTGTTATTACAAACTTTGAAGCTGGCCTTCCAACTGATGTTATATTTACTGATTTTGCGAAGGCGTTCGATAAAGACTGCCACAAACATCTAATTTTTAAACTTGCCTCCCTTGGAATTCATTCGAATCTATTAAGATGGTTCCAATCGTAAGGTGCTTATCAAAACTATACGACACCAAAAAAAATTTATTGCGCACTCTTACCAAATCTATGTTGAATACAGTTAGAGGAAAGCTTAAACACAGAATGAGAGAACAAAATGTACTTCTTAAAACAAAGTCTCGTTATCAGCTCTTATCTTTGATTTTAAGGAGTACCGTTAGATTGTGTTGAAATGCTCTCGTTGCTGCTTAATTGCAATCGTATCAAAACTATACGGCAGTCATTTGAAAGTTCATCAACAGAGAGGTCGCATCATCGTCCATCTGAATATTAACTTAAATTGTGACTACAAAACTTTTTGATTATAATGCCGCGCGGGACTTTACTATCCAAAGAAGAAAGAGGCAAAATTGTTGCATATCATGACCAGGGGCTTAATTTTTCACAAATTTCTAAAAAAATTGGTCGTACACGTTGTGTTATCGCCTCATTTTTGAAAAACCCGAATAATTACGGCAAAAAATACAAAACAGGTCGTAAAGCTAAGCTATCAGAGCGAGATAAGCGAATGATTATTAAAAAAACCAGCAATTCAACTTTATCTTGTGCCCAACTTGCAAGCAAATGCAGTCAATCAGTTTCGAAAATGACAGTTTGGCGATTTCTAAACACTTCCGAAATAATTGTAAGATCCGTTATGAAGAAAGCTCCAACATTACTTCCGCACCATAAGATGGCACGGCTTCAATTTGCAACAAATAATTTGGATACCAACTGGGACTCGGTATATAAAAATAGTCTTCTTAACTTAACTTACATTTTAACAATTTTTTTCGGAAAAGGTCATCTTTTCAGATGAAAAGAAGTTTAACTTGGATGGCCCAGATGGATACCGATACTACTGGAGAGATTTAAGAAAGGAACCGCTCATATTTTCCAAAAGAAATTTTGGTGGTGGTTTGATGGTGTGGGGTGCCATTCACAAGACGAGCACACTTGGATTGCGTTTCGTGAGCTCCAAGATGAATAGCTCTGATTATATAAATGTATTGGAGAGCAGCCTCTTGCCATTTTTAGAGGAAAATAGAGAAAGACCGCATATATTTATGCAAGATAATGCAAGAATCCACACAAGTCGGCAAACAAAGGCATTTTTGGATGCGTGTTCTATTGACCTTATGGCTTGGCCAGCGTGCTCACCTGACTTAAATCCCATTGAGAACGTTTGGGGAATACTGGCTAGACGTGTTTATAAAGAAAATACAAAATACTTGTCAGTTCCAGATTTAAAAGTTGCTATTTTAAGGGAGTGGAACAAGATGGAGCCAAGTATTCTATGCCATTTGTTTGAATCGATGAGAAAGAGAATATTTTACGTTGGAATTGCCAAATGAGGCCCTATATAATATACATGTAATAAGTTAAGTTCTTGTTGTTGTACGAAAAACATAAAAAAAAAAAAAATATAATAAGGTAAGAAAGTCGTATAGTTTTGATACGATTGCAATTAAGCAGCAACGAGAGCATTTCAACACATTCTAACGGTACTCCTTAAAATCAAAGATAAGAGCTGATAACGAGACTTTGTTTTAAGAAGTACATTTTGTTCTCTCATTCTGTGTTTAAGCTTTCCTCTAACTGTATTCAACATAGATTTGGTAAGAGTGCGCAATAAATTTTTTTTGGTGTCGTATAGTTTTGATAAGCACCTTATATATCTAACCATCACCCAGTCGGTAATAATAAAGGATATCACATCTGGCATCTTTGAAGTTACATCAGGTGTTCCTCAAGGAAGCCATCTAGGGCCCCTCCTGTTCCTTCTATTTACTAATGATTTACGGTCATACGTCATTCCCAGTGCCTTCTTTTTGCGGATGATCTTAAATTATTCCGATCTATTAAGTCATATGCTGATGTAAATTTACTTCAATCAGACATCGACTCAGTCTTAACCTGGTGTGAGTTAAATAAATTACATCTCAATGTTTCCAAATGCCAATGTTTCACCTTATGCAGGTCATCATCTCCTTTAATTAGCCCTTATTCCATAAATTCATGTGAACTTGAGAGGGTTACATTGAATAAAGATCTTGGAATTCTATTAGACCCCTGTTTAAATTTTAAAGATCATATCAATCTTATCATCAATAAATCTTACTCCATGCTAGACTTCTTAATAAGGAATTCTAAAGATTTTAATGACCCCTACACACTAAAAAGTTTGTATGCTGCACTAGTTCGGGCACACTTATAGCTCTATTACGGTTCACAACACAACAGTAATTGCTGTCTTCAATGTGTAAATTTCTATTACGGTAGACAACAAAGCAACTGAATACATTCCACTGTTGTCTGTCAACAATGCTGTGTCTTCAACACACTTACTACGCAACACAGCAGTTGTGCTTTATTGTCTTGTTATCTGCCAAATTTTGAAGACAGCTAATTTGGTGTTGTGTTGAAGAAACGAAATAGATTAAAAATGAAAATTTTATTTAAAATTGCGTTTTTCTTTATTAATTATGAAAATTGCACAGAAAATTGATAATACGTCTCCTTGTGAACAGAATTATATTGAATTAAGCAATTGAATTCGAAATTGTTTGTTTGTTTACTTTTTTATTTTGACAGTGACCAGTTCACAGTTGCATCGAAACGTACTAATTAGATTACGTTTTTATTTTGAGTAAGAAAATTTTTGCGATGCTACCTTTTTATTATTTTGGAATATTTATGATAGAAAGAAGTGCTATTTTATTTTAATAGTTAAGAAATGCCGGGAGAGGGGTTTTAAACTAAAAACAAGATTATTTTAAATTTGCCATAATTCTTAAATTATAGTTATGCTATTGGCATCAGAGAGCTGCACAAGCCTACTTGAAGTTTATTTGAAGTACTTGCTTGAAATACAAGTTCAAGCTAGCTTGAGCTTGATAATTTTGAATCAAGTATAGCTTGTAATTGAATATAAATAAGCCCACGACAGCTTGCAAGTATTCTAGCTTACAAGCAAACGGCACAAAGTTTCAAGTAAAGGAAAGCTTGATGCCTTCGGCAAAAAGCTTGAAATTGAAGGCAAGTATCCAATTGAAGCAAGTATCCAAAAAATTCAATGAGCTTGTTTAGAGAGAGCTTAAGCGTAATAGGACTTTTAAGGATACTATGAACTACGTGGTTGGAAATTTTAGGGGTAAATGATTTCGAAAATGATGTCAAACTTTAAAATTTAAGATGGCGGATAGAGTTGCCACCTAGATTTATTTTTGCTTTTGCGAATTCTTGTAATTTTGAAATTCTGACGGATTTGATTTCGAATATAATGTCACAGTTTTAAAATTTAAGATGGAGGTTAGGGTTGACACCTAAACTTTTACCACAATATTGCCACCTAATAAAATGTATTTTTAAGAGTTTTAGACATCATTATTAGTGCTGATTTCAAATCTAAAGCCAGAATTTTAAAATTCAAGATGGTGGATAGTGTTGCCACCTTAATTTTTTGTAGTTTAATGAATTCGGGCTTGGCAAAAAAAATGGTACACCAAAAATGGGTCGCTGAATCTGAATCCGTTGTCAGAATTTCAAAATTATAAAATTTTTAAATAATAGGGTTGCCACCTAATAATATGTCTTGTCATATGTCCTTTACTTTAAACTTCGTGCCGTTCGCTTGTAAGCTAGCATACTTGCAAGTCGCAAGTTGTCGTGGGTTTATTTATATTTAATTACAAGCTATAATTGATTCAAAATTATCAAGCTCAAGCTAGCTTGAACTTGTATTTCAAGCAAGTACTTGAAATAGACTTCAAGTAGGCTTTTGCAATTCTCTGGTTGCTACTATAAAAAGGGTCCGTGTTCCCAGCCAAAAGGAAGGGAAGCGGGATTTTTATTCAACACCATTATAATCTTAGTAAAAAAATGCTTCCTTGTACTTAAAAACATTTTAAAATCCAGCTATTTCATTAAACTAGATTTAATCCTATTTTTTAACCCCAGTTGAAATTAACGGGTTTAAATATGGGCTCACAATATTTCCTTTTTATATCGCAAAAAAATTCTTATCCAGATAGTACTTTTTGCTATTTAAAAAATAATTTTTAAAGAGTACGTTTTTACTTTTCTCCACAGCAACCCTGGACCAGTCAAGCAACGAATTCTACATACGTTCCACAATCAAACGTGACAACAACGTATTGTTGTGAACCATAATAGTTCGAAACTGTTGTGTCTTCTTGACTGTTGTATCTACTCGTAAGAAGACACAGCAGTTTATTGCTGTGAACCGTAATAAGCCTATTAGAATACTGCTGACTCTTATGGAATCCTGCTTCATCCACTCAATCTCTTAGAATCGAAAGAGTTCAGAAAAAATTCACAAGATTCATGGTTTTCAAACTTAGCTGGAACCTCCCTCAGCCTCTCCCTTACACCACTAGATGTGCCTTAATTGATATTCTCTCACTTGAATCTAGACGTAAAATGCAGTCTGTCACTTTTATTCGCGATTTACTCCATCACCAGATTCAGTGTCCAGCTCTGCTTGATTTACTAGATTTTATACCCCATCCCGATTCCTTAGGAGTCAGTTTAATTTTCATGTACCTTTCCATAGAGCTGCTTATGCTCAAAACGAGACTATTACACGTTGCACCATTGAAGCTAATCGGGTCTTGTATATGATTGATATCTTTGATAATATTCCAAAAAATCGCTTTAAAATTAACCGTAAACTTCTCCAAATATATCATGTCTCGTAGTGCTATTAATTTCTGTCCACTTAATATCATATACACTTTTATTTATTTTTTGTTAATTTTATAATAATTCTGTGATAGTTTTGTTACTGTGTTCTTCTTACATAATTTCCCACTGTTATTTTATTTTATATTAAATTTTTTATATTCTTGAGTATTACATAATTAGCGTATAAGAGTTCATGTCTCAGCATGCAGGAAATCTACTTATCAATTTTTATATATCCTTACATAATTTTAATTGCTTTGCATTAAAGTTCTTTGAGCACGTTCATATTTAAACTTTTAATTATATTTAATTTATAATTTGTTATTTAAAGGTTAATTTAATTTTAGTAGGTTATATAAAGTATATTAAATTGTTATGTAGTCTCCTAAATAAATAAATAAATCTCTTCAAACACTTTTGTTAGGTTTTGCATTCAAATTCAGCAAAGTTCTTTTTTGTCAAACCGATTTTATAAAAAAAAGGATTGGATATAAAAGCAACCAGTTTTAAGATAAACAATATTTTGTTTTTGTCATAAAAATTTCAATGACTCTTTATTTGTGTCATAAACTTGAGTATAAAAGAGATATTTTAAAAATGCTTTCATTAAAATCTTTTGAGAAAACTTTTACTCTACTCGAGTGGTTGTTGAATATGTAGATATTTTCAGTTTTCAAAAAAATAAGATTAACTTAAAATAAAATCAACAAGACAAGGGAAAGAACGGAAACTGTTAATCCGTTGAAATGAAAAAAAAATACATACATACTAAAATAAAGCAAAATAGTCTTTGTTGCAAAATAAACTAAGAATATAATAAGGGGAGAGGAAAGAAAAAATAGCTTGTGACTATGAACTTGGCCTTGACAGTAGTATCGTTTTTTATTAAACACTTTTTATGCGTGTAGCAAACAATACATGTGCACATTTATATTTGTTGAACTGGCAGCTAGCTATAGCTATTAAATTTCTTTTTTGACGCTTCAGAATTGCTCGATATTTTGCACAGCATTATATTAACTCTTATGTTAATCAGAAAAAACGCTTTTATTGGGTTTATTTCTTTATCCAAGTCATTAAGCAAAGCCTTTAAATTATTGATTTTTTTACCACAACACATTAACCGACAAATACATCGTATAGAATATTTTATCGATTTTATTTTTTCTTGTTATATCTACTGTGTGTCAGATAAGCAGCTGATAAAACGATGATGATGCAAGAATATAACACTTTTTCGTTCAATGTTTATTTTAGTTTAATATTAATGCTCTCGCTGCTATTTTTTCGCGCTGACTCGACAAAGAGCACAGATGTGAAATATGTGAGAGTTTTTCTTTTGAGATGGATAATAATATAAGCAAGATTTGCTTAATTTTACCTGGCATTTTTAAAAAAAGTTTCTTTTATATTTTTGTTTATCAAATTATTCATTGTTCTTATGTATATATTGCTCACAAAAAAAAACAATTTGCACATTTTAAACAGCGAGAGTTGTTAAAAAATTTAAAGAAATCTTCAAATTATTGTGTTTATGGGAAGTAGCAAGAAAGATTTTCAATACATAATATGTTTAATGGGTCTTTGTTGGCATTTTAAGAAAAATTAGTGTACAAATTCGGTGTATTTTTAATTGAAAAGTTTTGGTATTATTTTAATACCAAGTTTTGGAATTTTATTAATACAAGTAGTTAGTGCTTAATTTGGCGTATCTTATGGCGTTTTCTTTTCTCGCCAAAAAATTCTGCTCTCTGAGAGCGCAGAATTTTTTAAATTTTGACCTAAACTCAAAAAATGTTGACCTGTTCTTAGTCGAGAAAAGAACATAAAAATGCAACTTCTTTTTCAATGTTGTGTTGGCTGCCCTGCTATATCGAGAAACATCAAATAAATTGCAGAAATTTTCCTTGAAATAGCAATCCAGCAATTCATTTTTAATAAAACAGACCACTGATGTGGCTATTTCGTTAATATCAGCTATTTTATGTTTACTTATAATAAATTTGTGTAAAGAAGAAGCTCACTCTTTAATAAAATGTCAATACAATGTTCAATATTTTCTTAACATGTCACTTTTTTGTTTCTTCAATTGGTAGCATTTGAGGGCAGAACTCTGAAACCGTTGATCTTGAGAGTGCAAAACTTCTGAATTTTTTATACTTTTCAGGTCAACATTTTCGAGAAAAGAACACGATTTATTTTTAGAGGTCAAAATTTTTTTGAGAAAAGAACACAAAAAGTGCAGAATTCTCAAAGAAGGCAGAAAAAGTGCAGATTTTTTCGAGAAAAGAAAACGCCTTAAAAAATATTGTTATGTTAAAAAAAAAAATAATTTTTTTGGAAGAACTTTGTCTTTTGTTCAAGAATAATTTATTACAAAGGGTTAATAAAATTTTTTTTTAAAGAATAAAAAATTCGTTCGATGAAATTAGTGCGGAAAATACAGCGCCCAAAATAATGTGAAGTGTATTTTATATTCTAAGAATACATTTTTTGCACAAAAATCCTTAAAATTTGTACACTAAAAGTAGGGATTTTGTACACATATGGAGCTCAGTGAGAATTTGAACAAAAGTAGTGTAAAGTTTCAGTGTACATCGATATATAAAAAAAGGGGTGTTGCAATATTAGAAAAAGACTGCCCAGTGAACCAAAACTATCTATTTTTAATTCATTTATGAACCTTTTCGAGCACTCATAAATTAACCCTCTTGGACTCATTCGTCGTAATAAAATGCCTCTCAAAAGCAAACCTTTTTTTTTCTTTAGAAATGACTAAATTATTAAAAAAAGCAATCATCAATTGTACTTTTTGACATACAGAAATTAACTGTTTTGAACTCATTCGCTAATTGCCTCTCAAAACCAACCTTTTTTATTCAAAAACGAGTTAAAAAACGAACCACAGAAAATCCATTTTTCGGCGCTCAGAAATTAATCTTTTTCAATCATAAATTGTCTTTTTAATGCATATCGATAATATGATTTACTTGAACAAAGTTGTAATATATGCCCATGGCCGTCGCCAGCGAAATATTGCTCGCAGTACTAATTTTATTCGAAATTTAAATTAAAACGAAATCTTTATTAGGGGCATTGAAAATTTTTTTTATGGAAACAAAATTTAATGGATACTATCAAGTATGTAGTTTAGATCTACATTTCATTATTGCTTTTGGAACTCAATAGAATGTGAAAATTATTCATTTCTGAGCTTATTTATCAATAAAAAATGGTTATTTTATAAGTAATTGATTCCTACTGAAATGATAACATAATGTTTTTAGGCTCAAAAAAGTTTGTTAATAGTTTTGCAAAAGAACTAATTTTTTTTATGTTCTCCAGCAAGAACATTGATTTACTTGAACTCGGTCGCTGTAACTCAGTCGCTGTAACTCGGTCGCCGATGTTATCGTTTGAACCTGTTTGTACCACCGAGAAATAATGTGTACCTGTTTCTACCAACGAGTAATCGTTTTTACCCTTTCGTTCTAACAATTATATCGTTTGTAGCACCGAGAAATCGTTTAAACCCGTTTGTACCAACGAGTAATCGTTTGTACTCGTTCGTACCGATGATTATATTGTTTTTACCTGTTTGTACCACCGAGAAATCGTTTGTACCCGTTCGTTTCAACGATTATACCGTTTGTACCTGTTCGTACCACCGATAAATCACCTGTAACCTTTGTACTTATGTATTTGTATCATCGGTCGTACTCGTTAAGAAAAAATTATAAAAAAAAATTTTTTTATACATTTTCCCCCCTTAAGGTACAATCAAAAATTAAGGTGGTACAATCAGGTACACACCAAGTACAATTGAATGAAACAAAAATAAATCCCCTTCCTTTAAGTGGGTTGCCAACTTCACATAGGTTACAAGAATGGGTAGAATTAAGTGTAATGAAGTAAGTGGATGGAATTTGACAAAGGGCGTGTCACTATTAGAAAAACACTGTATCTTAGTTAATATTTACACTAGGATACTGAAATTCGGTACAAGACTATGTATAATTATAACAAAACATAGAACCGAAAGCCCTGGCAGCTAGTGCTTCTTTTCCCCCCTTTGTAAAATTATAATTTATTGTTATTTTTCATATAATAAATAAATAAATAAACCAAATATAACAAAACACGATCAAGAAGTAGGCGAAATTCCACAAAGGGCGTGTCATTATTAGTAAAACACTGCATCTCGAATAATATTGACACTAGGTACTAAAATTCGTTACATGAATGGGTAGAATTTTTTCGAGAATTTATCAGATTCTCTAAAAAGGAAGAAATAATAAAGTTTTGAACAAAAAAACCAACTACAAAATCACTACAAAGTAAAAAATAGTTTTAAAGGACTTTTCAGATTAATTTCAACTCAATTTTAGAGACATATTGAATTTATTGTCAACAAGGCTAATTCGAAGCATGGGTTTTTAATACTAAACAGCAAGGAATTTAATGATCCTTATACGCTAAAATCACTCTATACTTCGCTCGTCAGGCTTCTCCTTGAATACTGTTCTGTGATATGGAACCCTTCATTATTCCTACACTCAGAAAGAATTGAAAGAGTGCAAAGAAAATTTATAAGGTATATGGTATACCAACTGAATTGGAATCTACCTCTACCTGAGCAGTCTACAATGCAGAAGAATAGCATCTTCAATCATATTTGTTACACATCTTGTTCACAACAAAATAAAATGCCCGGAACTACTAGAGATGCTTGACTTCCAGCAAGATCCCTCCGTAGTCAGTTCCATTTCCATGAAACGTACTATAGAACCTCTTACGGATGTAATGAACCCTTATCCCGTAGTACTAGAAAAGTAAATAAAGTCCTCTCCTCTATCGATATATTTACATCTTCCTCTCGCGAGGAAGTTAAAATCAATCTATACTTTAATCAAAAGCTCTTGATGTCTAGAAATACTTCTATATTTCTTAACAATAAATTGTTATTTAATTACTAACTTAACTATTTTTGCCCTTTAATGTATTTGTAATTCATCTTCGTGTACAATCAAAGAATTTTGTTTACATAATTCATAAGTTATTAGCTTTTTATTTAACTCTTGTTTTTGTAGGTTGTGTTCCTGTAAATATATTTAATTTCTATCACAGCTTTGAAAATCATGAGCTCACTTGAAAAATTTCTGCCCACTTATCAGTGACAAGATAGGGTTTTTACAATAGTACATTTTTGATCTAAATACTTCTTTTTTTTCATCCTTTTATAAATAAGTTATGAAGAATTTAATGAAATTCTTTTGATGTATTGTACCAAAAAATATAATTGTATCAGCCGCGAAACGACACCTGAGTTGCTACGAATATCATGGTTGCAAAGCCAGTTTGTAAACTTGTGTATAAATATGATTTTTACCAAACTCGACTTTTTGCACTTTTACACTTGAACCAATTTTTCAGCACAACTTTACTACTTAAAATGTTATTTAAAGTGGTATATTTGTATTTTGCAAAAATCAAGTGAATAAAAAATCAATCCTTAAAAATAGAAAAAAGTGCTTTCGGCAAATGGCTCCAAAAAGACGACGAAGGACGGGCTTTTACACTAAAAAATTTAAAAAAAAAAATTTCCAATATATATAAATAAATTATTAACTTTGACCAAGCAATTAATAGGAAAAATGATTTTTAATTTAAAAATCTTTTTTACTTTGTAGTGATTTTGAAGTCCGTTTTTTTTTTGTTAAAGTTTTTTAAGAGTATCCCACTGAACCATTTGCGAAGGTTTTGCGTAAAGTAATATTTTTGAGTACGTTTTGAGACAGAAATTTTTTTTGCGAATTTTTGTTTTGTTTTATTTTTTATTTATATGATCAATGTTTTTGCTAGAAAAGTTTAAATTCTTGAAACTTTTTTCAATAGACTTATTAAAATAATTTTTATTATAATTTAATTTTATTTTATTATAATATAATTAAAGTTTTTTTCTAAATGACCTCTATATTTATTATGTTGACTTTATATGATTTAAATACAAATTCTAAATGTTTGATAGTTTAAATCATACTTGATTTTAAATACAAATTCTAGTTGTTTGACAGTTTAAAATCGTTTATCGAGCTTAAGGTCAAAGTTAGAACAATTAATTGTTCTAACGAATTTTTCCAAAGAAACAACAACAACAACAAAGTTTTTCAATATGAAAGGAAAAAAAACCACTAGCAATTGATTTTATTGTACAATTTCTGCGGTGCTAAACGCGTCATCAGAAATCTTTGTGATTGCCCGTGCAAGCGCGTTGACGCACTGCACCATCGGGGCGATGAGATTTTGAAGCTTCAATTTCTCATTTTTTTCCCTCAATTTCATAATGTCACATTTGTTGTTGTATTTCTGTTTTACTTTAGTTTCTATGCTTATGTTATTATATGTAGTCCAACAGCCTGCTGGAAGTCTGCACTAACAAAGCATGTTTATGAGAAATTGAAGCTTCAAAATCTCATCGCCCCGATGGTGCAGTGCGTCAACGCGCTTGCACGGGCAATCACAAAGATTTCTGATGACGCGTTTAGCACCGCAGAAATTGTACAATAAAATCAATTGCTAGTGGTTTTTTTCCTTTCATATTGAAAAACTTTGTTGTTGTTGTTGTTGTTTCTTTGGAAAAATTCGTTAGAACAATTAATTGTTCTAACTTTGACCTTAAGCTGGATAAACGATTTTAAACTGTCAAACAACTAGAATTTGTATTTAAAATCAAGTATGATTTAAACTATCAAACATTTAGAATTTGTATTTAAATCATATAAAGTCAACATAATAAATATAGAGGTCATTTAGAAAAAAACTTTAATCAAATGGTAGAGCTCGACCAAACGGAAACAGCTGAAAACAAAATCAGCAAAAATTCTAAAAACAACTTCAGTAAACATGCTTTGTTAGTGCAGACTTCCAGCAGGCTGTTGGACTACATATAATAACATAAGCATAGAAACTAAAGTAAAACAGAAATACAACAACAAATGTGACATTATGAAATTGAGGGAAAAAAATGAGAAATTGAAGCTTCAAAATCTCATCGCCCCGATGGTGCAGTGCGTCAACGCGCTTGCACGGGCAATCACAAAGATTTCTGATGACGCGTTTAGCACCGCAGAAATTGTACAATAAAATCAATTGCTAGTGGTTTTTTTTTCCTTTCATATTGAAAAACTTTGTTGTTGTTGTTGTTTCTTTGGAAAAATTCGTTAGAACAATTAATTGTTCTAACTTTGACCTTAAGCTCGATAAACGATTTTAAACTGTCAAACAACTAGAATTTGTATTTAAAATCAAGTATGATTTAAACTATCAAACATTTAGAATTTGTATTTAAATCATATAAAGTCAATATAATATAATTTTATTATAATTTTTATTATACTAATATTTTATTTCTATACAAATATAATATTAATTATAAACCAACTTATTTTGAGTCAAAAAAAGAAACATTTTTTATCATTTTAGAAGGAAACAATTACTTATTTTCTATTCATAAATAAGTTCAGAAATGAATAATAAATGTTACTTTTTCACATTCTTAAATAAGTTTAAAAAAGATTCATGAAATGTTCTCCTCCTGACTGAACAATTCAGGGGCAGAACTGCCAAAATTACTTTGAAATTGGTAAACCTTACAAATTAGAATAAAAACGAAAACTTTATTGGGGGCTGCATTGAAGTAAATTGTTTCTAATATTATTTTTGTGATCATTTATATCAAACCACTTGCATTAAATTCATTGTAAATTCATAAAAAATTTGTTGATGTTCGGAAAAGCCTTTTTATCAATAATATGTCTATTTACAAAAATGTATTTAGAAAAACAAATATATAAAAATAATGTCAATGTCTCCATAAAGTTTTCTTTTTAATTATACTTTCATTGTTTCTTAATTTCGAATAAATTTAGTTCCGAGAGCAATATTTCGCTGGCGACGGCCCTGGATATAGATATAACTCCAAAGAAAATGTCCAAAGAAAATGAAAATAATTTGTTAGCATTATCATTTCTTTATAAGCATTTTATCGATATGCAATAATAAGACAATTTATGATTAAAAAAGATTAATTTCTGAGTACCGAAAAAGTGCTTTTCTATAATTCGTTTTTTGACTCGTTTTCAAACAAAAAAACGTTCGTTTTGTAGAGACGAATGAGTTCAAAATGGTTTATTTCTGAGTGCCGAAAAATAATTTTTCAATGGTTCTTTTTTCAACTCGTTTTCCAACCAAAAAATGAAATTTAGTATTATTTTTTAACTCATTTTTGAAGAAAAAAAAAGTTTGCTTTTAAGAGACATTTTGGTGCGACGATTAAGTCCCAAAAGTTTCATTTATGAGTGCCGAAAATGAACTTTCCTACTCGAAAA
Source organism: Dichetophora obliterata (assembly GCA_963920525.1). Lineage (NCBI taxonomy): Eukaryota > Metazoa > Arthropoda > Insecta > Diptera > Sciomyzidae > Dichetophora > Dichetophora obliterata. The sequence goes on along the minus strand of OY986436.1, from coordinate 20,425,258 downwards.
AGTTCATAAATTAATGCAAAAAAGATAGTTTTGGTTCACTAGGATGTATTTGCATGACGTTAATTTTGAGCTTTATAAATGCCATGGTTCGATGTGTTTTCTGCCAAAAAAAAAATTTAAAACTGTATTTTTGAAGAAGTGTGATTAATTTTTGCACAAAAGACTTTAAAATGTTTACACTAAAAGTAGTGTATTTTACACAATTAAATTAGTGTATTTTCAAAACAACTCATTTGAATACCATTCATTTTGAGATTTGAATAAAATCTTTGATTGATGTATTTAAAACACCACCTTTTCGAATTCGATCTAAGGTAAAGTGGATTTTTGCATCAAGGTATTTGCAAAAAAAATGTAAACTGACAGGCATGTATTTTCTTTTTTATGCACCAACACATTAACCCGAAACACCCTGTCGTTGGCAACGCAAACACAAGCACTTAAAATGTGGTTAATTTAGTTTAAATTATTTTATATTTGCGTTAACAGGTCATTCTGAAAATTGAAAAAAAAAATTACTCAGGGTGATTCGGGTTAAAGTATTTAGAATTCAAAATGATCTCGGAAGAATTTAGAGAATTCGAAATTTAAAAAAATATAATATAAAATATTTTAGAAAATTTATGCGTTTCGAGAATGTTTTCAACATTACTATGTGTGGATTTCATTATGTCCAGTCATTATGACGATATGAAACTTATAAAAAATATCACATAAATAAGACTCGTAAACATTCTCTGCATAGCTCAATGCAATAATGCAATTCAGTTGTTTTCCAATTTTCCAATATTGTGGAAGATAGTGAAAGTGCCACACTTGTCATTTTTATTTCACTAACAACAAGTGAGCATTAAAAATTACAGTGGAAACCATTAGGAATTAGAAGAACCATTTTTAACAACTCGAAGCTTGTTGTATACAAATTTTAAATCAAAGAACAAGAAAAATATTGATATATTTCCATCAATATAAAAACTTAGATAAAAACAAATAAAAAACTTTTTGTTGACTACATAAGATAACAAACTTATGCCCTAACCTAAGGTTTGCTCCTCACAAAATAAAACATATTGCAACACTTTTTCATTCGCACTGTTTGTTTAGCTTAATCGAAGTCGAATTGGGTACAAAATTGTCTAAATCCAAAAGCGCATTAAAAAGTACAAAAAACAAATGCATGCGTTTCTTACCTTTAGATTGCCAATTAATTCCATGAATTGCAATATTTCTGGATAGCCCGATTTGAAGCACATTTTACCCTTATTCGCCATTGTTGTGTTGGAATTTTCCTCAGCTCCATTGTCGCCATTGGCAGACGACGTGGTGGCGGCAGCAGCAAGTGCTGCTGCTGCTGGTGCTATGTCATCTGTGGACTTGAGCGTTGACAAAGATTCAGCTGCAGCTAAGGAGGACATGGTAAGATGAGTTTGTTTCTGCTTGGCCCAAAGACTTTGATTTGCTTGTGTATGAAACTGATGAAGTTGCTGTTGATAAAATTTTTGTATTTGTTGGCTACGATTGCAAAAATGCTGTGAAGTTATTATAGATGTTTTTTCCGTAGTGTTGGTGTTGGTATTTTTGTTGTTGCCAGTGGTAATGGTGGTGGTGAGTTTCTGCTCCTGCGTATTAGAGTTTGATTTATTCGAAGTATATTTAGGCGAACCGCTTTCGTTCAAATGCGAGCACAGACTAAGTTCATAGCTGCTGTTGTTGCTGCTGTTCGTATTCTTGTTGCGCTGACAATTTTTTAGTTCGTTTGATTTTTGCTCTTCTCGAGATGGTTGCTGACTAGTAACGTTTGTTTGCTGTTGCTGTGGTGACGACAATGACAATGATGATGATGACGATGATGTCGATATTGCCGACGTCATATTAGGCGCTGCCAATGCTGACGTCATTATAAGTACGCTGCCTGATTCCAAGTGGGTCGCTTGATAGTTATTAGTGTTGTTGATATGGCCTGCAACAGCGGCATGTTTTAGATTTTTGGCAAGATCAGCAGAATTTACGCTGCTTACGCTGCTAGCTTGCAGCTTGCGCGTAGATTTCATCAATTGTTGTATAGAGAACATGCTGAATATGCTTGAGTGAGATCTTGGCGCTCACTAAAAAACTTTGGCTGAAATAAATTAATAATAAGAGAACATTAGTTAAGGCTAATTTTTAAGAACTTTTAACAAATTGTAAAAATACAAAGACTGACTATGAATTAAATAAACGTATTTTTTTCTATTCTTGTTTAAAATGCTGTTTATTTTGTGTTTTTTTTTTTTGGAATATATTAAATGTATATTAACTAAGTTCCGTGTTTGTACAAGTAATTATTGCATTGATTATACTTTAAAGTTTATTATTGATGTAAACACCTAAAATGTTTTAACAACTCGAATAAGTCACGTATTTTCATTTCGTTAACAGTTAAATTTATAGTATAAACTTGCTTTATCAATAAAAACTTTAAAAATTTTCCGCTAAAATACTTATTAAGATGGACATTGCACGTTTGAAAAACACACAGACTCAACTTAAAACATTTCCCTTCTTTGGAAGATGGATCGCTTTTCGATCGCCCAAGCGATGAATGCGCGATTCAATAAAAATCTACAAAATCTTCCTTCTCTCATTCTGGCGATCGTTGGAAGATGGGTTGCTTTTCAATCGCCCAAGCGATAAATGCTCGATTCAAAAAAATCTTAAAAATCTTCCTTCGCGCATTCCAGCGATCGTTGGAAGATGGCTTTTTTTAAAAACTTTAAAATTCGATCATTGGAATATGAATCAATATACTTCTCCTCTAAAAATAATCATTTAGTGGAGAAAAATTTTAAAAAACTATATTTTGTATTGAATTGCAGTATCGAAACTGAAAAAATTCATATCAGCACGATTTTCGGTGGTTTATTTTTTTTTTTTTTTGACCGATTTGACAAAAAATGTCCTCTATAAAACAGATTGTAACGTTCAACAAAAATTATTCGCAACAAATTGCTAAGGAATCCTAAATCGCTTAATTCGTGTTTAAATCTTCCCGCGAATCGCTAAGGACTTCTCTTGGCGATTCGTTTGAAACTCTTCCCAGCGTATCGCTTAAAACCCCTCTCTGCAATTTGTTAGCGACTCTTCCCAACAATATTCATAAAAATTTTTTGTTTTTGTTTTTAAAGCATCTTTTTCTCGCTAGGTGGCGTTAAAAAGTATTCGTTTTTGCAAATGACTTAATAAGGGTACTCTCGCTACTACTGGGGAAAACTTAATAATTCTAGTATATGTTCTACCAGCAAGTATCCTTATTAAAATGTATGCACTTTGATTCTTTTGTTTCCGAAAAATTTAAACCAACATATCTTGACCCCGGCTGAAGATTACTACTTTTTCAGGCGCCACCTTGCGAGAAGAAATATTTTTAAATATTGTTTTTTGTGTTATTTAATTAATTTAAGTATCTTTGTATAAAGGTCTTAACGATAAATATTTTAAATTGAGTTCATTTTTTAAGTAAAAACTTCTTCTTAGACGCGTTGAGTGATTTCTGACAGGGGAACATTTTGGTTTTACGACACCCTTACTCACGGCACGACACACAGTATCACGAGTTCATACAACGGGTGGCCAAAAATGGAAAGCGTTGTCGTAGAGTTGAAACTTGGTACAGATGTTTATATTGCTTAAACTCAAAATAGAAAAATAAAATAAAATTTAACATAATTAAATTTGAATTTGTTCGAAAATTAAAAATAATTTGTTATTTACATTTATATATTACTTTTTGCTGAGTCTTATAATGAGACCCAGTATTAATGTTAGTTTAAGTGTATACTTACTAAAATTTGTTGTTATTCCGACAGATTGCTAATACACAATACATATATATAAAAAATAAAAATTTGTGCTCAAACTAAGAAAACTTTAAATTTTGGTTTAGATCGGACATGCCACCCTTAAATACGTTCTTAAACCAAAAATCGGTATAAAATCCATAACAATAAAATAATTACAAAAAAATTCGACAGAGATGTTTGTGATACCAACAGAAAATATATAATTTTTTATAGGGCAAAGGATACAGCCACGCTATATAACTCCTGGAATAAAAATTAGCGTAGAATCCGTAAAAATCATTTAATAAGAATAAAATTCGGTACAGATGTTAGCAGCGATAATTATTGAATTAATTTGTTAACAGTTTTTGGGATCGGCCCAAGGACACGCCCATTGCACATATCTCTGTCGATAAGCATAAAACAGCTTAAGTCTGATTTCAAAGTTTCGAGAAATCTTGCTTAAAAATTTTCAATTGCCATATAATATTTTTGATAACATATAATATGAAGGGGAGTTTTGTTTTTGTGTCATAACTTTGGTTAAAATTATGCTAGAAGCTGAAACACAAAATTGATACAGCTACATCAATAACTCAGTTCTGTCTAAAGTCGACTTAAGCTATTATTGCTTATTGACACATATATATTTGTGAATAAAAAATATGATATAGGAGCATTGCACGGTCACGTACAGACAAATTCGACTATTTTTTTTTTTTGTTATTTACAGCCAACTCTAAATTTACTCATTGAAAGTGAAGTTCTTTTATCTAATTAAATAGATGCTTTATTTTTTTCTTCATTGCACGTTCACACTTTCTTTAAATTTTATTAAATGCAAGAGAAAAAAGAAGACATCTACTGGCACGTGTCGGACGGATCCAGTCAACAAACGTTCTAAATCGTTGTGTTCGATTACAAATTTTAGCGAAAATAACTGACATGGGGTAGAGATATTTGAAAACCAAATTTTAATTACACATAACTATGATTTGGGCGTAAAAAGATTTTAATTAAAGCCCAGTTTATTTTTAAATAATTTATTTACATATCGTCACGTGGAGACAAATCACGTCACGTGCCTGACAGTCTCACAATGTTGTAGTTCAATTGGCTAATTAAGGAATTAGTTAGATAAGTAATTAAAATTTCATAGAAAATTTCAAGTTACGACTTTACTCCAAAAGAACTGGGCCGATTTTTATGAAAAATTTTTTAAAATATTATATTTGTGCTACAGATTTATTTAGGGGTATTTTTCGTTTAATATTTTAATAATAAGTATATTTAATTAAGGTATTGAGTTTTTTAAGAAATCATCCCAGCTGCCACGCGTTGCTTATTCGTCGTCTTTTGACGCGTTTGTGTTGCGACAGTTTCAATAAACTCCATGTTACTCTCTATTTTTCTTTTTCTCTTCGTGCTCAGCTAGCACAGCGCAACAAAAAAAAAAGAACAGATGAGCCTCGAGCAAGGCGAAAAGTAAGATACATATAAATGCAAAGCGGCGCTCTAACACAAAACAATAAGGGCGATGGATGATGTCATATCGCATCACCAAGTCGGATGTCGCAAAACTAACCGTATCACATAAAAATTAGTCAAAATCAAAATTATGGTGAAAATTAGCACATGTGTAAAAAAATCGACCCGTCTTGAAGGCGTTAAGGAAGGAGGGGCCAAATAACACGGTTTTGCCGCGATCGCGACACCGCTCTCAAGCTCTTTTTTCGCAAATGCGGCTGAAAAATACTGAATTTTGCATGTATTTTAGTACATTTATTTATTTAATGTATTTAATAATTTAAATACATGCAAAACTCAGTATTTTCAGCCGCATTTGCGAAAAAAAGAACGTGAGAGCGATGTCGTGATCACGACAAAACCGCGTAATTTGGCCCCGCCGTGGAGATTGATAAAAAAACGTCCGTGGCGAAGCTGCGAACAGTGGCTTGCTAGTTTAATATAGTTTTCTTTTCTTGTCTCCACCTTTTTTCCATTATCTTTAGAAAATGCCTTCCATTTTTACTAAAACAAAAAAGTTTACGAAACATTTACTAAAAATTTACCAAAAAGAAAATTACATTTGGAAAACAGTGCAGACTATTTCATCATCAATGCTTCTCTTAGGGCCAATTTTTCAGTATGAGCTTAAACTCTAGTCAAATGCAAGTGAGGTTAACCCACTAAAACTGAGCTTTTAAACTCGGTCTAGGCACAAAAGAAACACATAATATGAAAATTTAAGTCAATATAGCACCAACGAATGGTAAAATATCTAGTTAAACCTAGTTTTAATGTCCAATTTTGATGAGTTAACCTCAGTTTAATTTCACTAGAGCTTAAGCTCGCACTAAAAAATTGGCCCTTAGATAATATCAAAAATAACTAATAAGTTTTTAATATGTTTTAATTTTTTGGTCACGGTTTGCCTTTCTGTGGTATGCTCCTATACAGAAAAAAAATTAACAATACTGTAACACCCAAATTAACCCTTTCAGTGGATAGGCTAAACTAAGAACAAAATAATTGTTTATACTTATATTCCTATCATTTAGGTCCTTAAGAGATGAAAAAACATACCTTTGATTTTTACTTGCTCTACTTACACGTGGCGGCCGTAGTCTAGTGGGTAGAGTGCGTGGCCCTTAAGCTAAAGAACCTCGGTAGCCCGGGTTCAATTCCAGCTCAGACAGAAAGTTTTTTCAATTGTTCGGTCGGCACCTCTCTGCAGACAATAGCAAGCCTCAGAGTAAAAATTGCCATGTAAAGCTTCTTGAGAACATAAGCCGTTCGGAGTCGGCATTAAGCACGTAGGTCCAGTTTTCGGTCATTTGTGATCAAACATTTAATAGCACGCACAACACAATTGATCAATAGAAGCTAGGTCAAACAAAGTCCTTCCAAGGACTTGTACAAAGAAAAAATTGTTTTGCTCCTGTTCGGCCTACAATTATTTTTTCTTTAAACCATTGAAGGTTTTTCAATCATTAAAGCCATAAAAAGATAAAAAAACATAAATTTGATTTTTGTCCTGTCTATTTTTTATTATAAAATAGAAAAACTTATTGTTTTTGCTTTTCCTCTGCACAAAATCGAAAATCCAGCTGACTTTAATGTCAAATATCTCTCTAAATTTATTTTTATCATGTTTTTTTCATCTTTTTTTTTTATAGAACCCAACGATTTCATTTAAAAAAGCGTTGCAAAATAAAAATAAAAATTATTTTCTGACTTGTATATATATTAAAGGGCTGCACAAATGTATTTGCTTCTTTGATTCCACCAAGTACTTTTAGCTAGGCACATCATTTGTACCAGAATTAAGCAAAGAAATAGCGTAAGACCGTTGCTTGCTGCTCAAAGAAAAAGTAATGTTTTAACTCTCTCTCTCTCAGATTAAATGCATACGCAACTTGCTCTCATCAATTACAGTAATTATCGGTCGCTATCTCGGCAAATGAAAAAAAACTGTATAGTTCTGCAAATACTGCAAATACTTGCGTTTGCTGAAAGCAGAAGTCATTATCAGTTGCTAATGAAAGCATAAGTAAAGTAAAAATAAAGTAAGAGTTAACTTAAAAAATGGAAATTAATGAAGTAAGTAAGTATTGAATTATAATTAATATATTATAATTGAATTATAATCCTGTAAATAACAATATTAATAGAGGTTAATATTAATAACGATGCTTTCAAAGTAAAAATTGTGAGCGGCGATTTTAAACTTGTTATTTTTTAAACTAAAATTATCTTTTTACATTTAAACATTAATAATTAATAAATTTATATTACCACACATAAAGTTAATATTTTTGAAAATTTTTATGTGCTTTCGTTATGCTTATCTGAATGGTTTTTTGTTTTTAATAAAATATATATTTAAATTAAAACATGCAACTGCAAATCCATCTTCTAAATTTCTGAAATAATGTTTCAAGTACTTGCCAACTTGTACTTCTCTTGCAAGTTATTTTTATGTACATTACTAAAACGCGATAGACAATTTATTATTTGTATTGCTTTCAACCGGTTTTCCACTTACGCACACTACCTACAATTTTCGCTCACGCCAACGCTATCCACAAATGAGAGTGAGAGAACGAAAGTAATTGCGATCCCCACAAATGTTTTGTACAGCGATTCAAATGTAATTGTGCAGCCCTTTAATATATATTGGGCAATCCACTGAAATTGTTAAAAAATCTCACCTTTGACATAAATAATAAAATAAGTTTTTTAATTTTACTTTAGCACTTAACAACTTGTCGCACTTTTTCTTCAACAACTATTTTTTAAACAACGATTTTCATAAGTCAAATAATTGTTGGTTTTAAACTTCTCCTTGTCTTGCTACGCTTTAATGAATGAAAAAACCATGTCTATGTAAAAAAGTAGTAGGCATAATATTAAGGGCCTATATTTATTTTCCTCTATCTGCATTTTGGGCTTTTTTTAATGCCAAAATGATAGCTGGCCTCGGTTGCATCTATGGTATAAATATTAGAGCGACAAACCAATTCCAACACCTTTTTTTAATCAAGTAAACTGAGCCTCTATCTACTACTTGTTTTTTACTTACGACAAAAGCCTCTATCTGCAATAAAAACAAGTAGATTTAAAAAAATTTATGAAGATTTTTTTTACTTTGAAACATTTTCCTATGTTGATACAAATATTTTCCAGTTGCACTAAGCACAAAGTTTTAGAGTTTGGTGCAGCTCTTGTTTTAGATGGTTTTTTATGGACTCCACGTTAGTAAAAAAGGAATTTTTTTTGCAAAGTGGATAATACACTCTTCTTTACTTTAGATTAAAATTGCCTTCATTCTTGTTGTCACCTCACCTATTTGAGAGTTCCCACACTCGTATCACGTCACTAGAAATCTGGTATTCTTGTTGCCATGTGACGTGAGTTTGTGTAACAAGTGAAAATAAAATAGAAGAACGCATTGAACACGCCCTTCTATTTCTGCTTATTTCAAAATTTTATGTGTTTCAGCAAACTGAATAGTTAAATTCACGAAATAGTTAAAATATGAGTTCCTTTGAGTTTTGGTTTTCAGACAGTGACAGCTCGAATGATGGCGAAAATTAAAAAATTAAAAGAAGAAATTTAAGAGATGCCTCAAACCCGTTGAAGTTACCTGATGGAGTGTGAGTTAAAAATGCAGTTTTGATTTCGTGATCTTATATTTATTTTCGGTTCGTCAGCTATTTTAGATTGTCAAAGGATGCGTTTATGTATATATTTAATATACTGGAGAGCAAAATCAATTCCTCGAAGACAAATTTTGAAGTACTTCCTATTATTAAATTGGCTGCTGTTTTACGTTTCTTGTTTGCAGGCAGTTATTTACCTCTTCTGTTCGCTCATTTTCCTCACTTAAAAAACAATGCGAGTAAATTGTCACTTTAATTTGCCAAGAATGTGTCATCAATTTGTCAACAAATAAATCACATGGCGCTGTTTGTTCACCGTGCCGTTACTCTTTCTAGTGACAACAAGAATACGAATTTAAGTCACAATGACACGCAAGCGTCACCTCACACGAGAAAAAGTGACAACAAGAATAAAGGCATAAAATATTTGCTCGTTGTAATTAATTTTGAAAAGTAAATCAAAACTTTCTAAAGAATTCAAAGTTTTTATGAATTAAAATGTTTTTTCGTCACTGCTAAAATTTACCAAGATGAAAAAAATTTATTAGCGTAAAAAATACACTAATTATGCTAACATCCCTTTTAATTATTTAATTTAACGAGTGTTTTTCCGTTGATTGAATATTTTATATCAATACATTCTACAGTCCATTTCTACCAATATATTGGAAATTTTGGATCAAGAAATATCCTTCATATTGAATTGTACGGTAAGTGCTGCACCAGAGTATCAACCAGAGACCGTACTAAGTAAGCATTTTATAATAAAAAGCAAAAAATAATAATTATCTTGTGACTTTTAAAATTTTAAGTAAAAAGTAATAATTATTTCTGCTTTTTATTTTTTAGGCAAAAATAAAAATCAAAATTTGGCCGATATTTTTTAAGCACAAAATAACCAGTAATATTGAATTTTTATTTTTTATGGCAAAAATAAAAAGCAAACTTGCCCGATATTTTTTTAAGTTTTGATTTTTATTTTTAAAGCAAAAATAAAAAGTTTGCCCGATATTTTTTGAACACAAAACAACTGGTAAGTTTTGATTTTTATTTTTTAAGTCAAAAATAAAAACCAAAATTTGCGCAACATATTTTCGAGCACAAAATAACTTGTAAATATTGATTTTTATTTTTTAAGTCAAAAATTAAAAGCAAAATTAGGATTTCAGTTTACAGTTGAACCAAAATTTAATAATTTATTATAAGGGGATTTATGTCATTTCGTAAGTGGTCGTTCAAGTATTACGTTAGCAGATTGACTTAGTTCATAAATGCATTTATGCAATGTATCAGTGTGTTTTATTTTTCCTATGTATTTATGCAATGTATCAGTGTGTTCTATTTTCAATTTGTCCTTAGTTTCAATACGAAAACTGCGCAACTCTGTTGATATTCTTAAAAATAGTATAGTTGCGCAGTTTTGGTTAACAAGCTTCGGACCAATTCAAATTAAAACACACTCATGCATTGAATAAATGCATTAAGTAATTCACCAATCTGCTTACGTAATACTTAAACGGCTCCCTATGAAGCACTTACGAAATGACTTTTTTTAAAAAAAAAATAATATAGAACCAAGTCATACGCCTTATACAAACAAGGTTTGGTCTTTGACCTGAAAGGAAAGTAATAGATTATTTGAAGGAATTGATTGAAACCATACGTGAAATATTGATCAGGCGAAACAAACGTGAAAGACAATTTTAATTGCTTTTAACCAAGGCTAGTGTTATGCCTTAACCTCGGCAAGCATTTCCAGCCCTTAGTTGTTCCTGTCCTTTAATTCCACATTTTCAACAATTTAGGTGTGGATTTTTAGTTTTTATTATTATTATTATTATTATTACTTTCTTTATTTAGCTATTTGCTATTTGTATAAAATTAAGTTATTATATTTAATATTATCTTAACAGATTTCTTATTTTATATAGCACCATAAATAATCCAGTTATATTTTGTTCTTATATATTGTACTAAAGCATTCTTAAAACTATATAAATTTGTTTCATTCTTCAAATAATTGGGTAGTTCATTGTATAAGTTAAGGCCTTTATATAACAAAATATTTTGTGATCTATTATTAGGAAAAAAATTTCGTCTAAAATAAGCTCCATTTCTCAAATTGTATGGCTGAACACCAGCAACATAAACCAATTGATTACTTAAATATTTAGGTAATAAATTATTCTTCATTTTAAAAATAAAAACTATCACATTCATAATAATTTTTTGGTTAATGGATAACCATTTTAAAGTTTCTAACATGGTTCTTTTTGGCGCTAACCTATTGCATTTTAAAATACATATCATTCCTTTGTTTTGCATTTTTTGCATTCTCGAAAGCATTACATTTGATGCTAAGAACACAATGGTGGAACAATATTCGAAATGAGGTTTTATCATTATATTATATACTTTGATTGCCCTAGCAAAAGACAGTCTACATCTTATTCTTTGAAAAAATCCTATTTTTTTTGCTACTTTTTTACATACAGTGGTGGTCACGAATTTAGCACACTTAAAAAAGTAAAGTGAATACTTATATTTTCCATTTATTTGTTGTAAATTTTTAATTTACTTTTTTTTAGTGTATATATTATGTCTTCTTTATTTCTTATATACATTTTTTTATTTCGAAACTTTTTCTTATAAGACTTAAAATCAAATAAAAATTAAAAATAAGCATTTCGACTTGGTCATGAATTTAGCACACGAGCGAAAAATCTCTAGGATGAAAAATATAGTCAAAATTGATTGCATAAAACTCAATATTTCGTAGGAAATCCCTTATTCTTAATTACTGTATCTTATATCCTTGGTAAACTTTTGACCAAAGCCTCACAACGGTACTTTGGAATACTATACCGAATCCTTTGGATTTCCCTAAACAAATCTGGCAAATTTTGGATTTTACTGTTAGTATTTGCTGCTCGACATCCCTCCACAGATTCTCAATCGGGTTTAAGTCCGATGATTGCGATGGCTACTTCAAAATATCAATATGTTTGTCTTCCAAGCAACTCTTAACTATGTCAGCACTGTGCTTTGGATCATTATCCTGCATAAAACGCCATTAAAGTGGAAAATTATCCTCTTGAAACGGTATCATTGTATTGACAAGTACGTTTGTGTAACCGTGCTGATCCATTTTTTGGTAAATTTTAACAATCGGACAAACTCCGTGCCAAGAAAACGCCGCCCATACCATAACATTTCAGCCACCCTGTTTAATCGTCTTGAGCGTGTACTTTGGATTGTGTTGCATGTTTGAAGGACGCCACACATATTGTTTGCTGTCAGATGCGAACCGACAAAACTTTGATTTATCCCTCCAAAGCATATTTTTCCAAAAATTCGTTGACTTTTTAAATATTGTTTTGCAAACGCAAGACTGCATTTAATATTTTTTTGCGACAGATGTGGTGTTTGTTGGGCTATAAAGCTACGGAAATTGTTTTCATTCAAGCGTCTTCTTATGCCTTTTGAGGATACATTTATGCCATATTTTGATGAAATTTTATTTGAGGTCTTAAAAGGATCACTAAGTGAAGCTCTATAAATCAAATGGCCCTCTCTTGCTATTTTTTTTCGCGCTCTTGGTCGCTATTTTACATTTTTAATGCTCTAATACTGCTCTTCAGTTTGTAATGCGTTATATAATAACTTTCACGAACATCTAAGAAGCAGAGTAATTTCTGAAACTGTGCTTCCACCATTTTTCATTTGCTGAATCAAATGCCGCTGAGCCTCTGAACATCAGTAGCCTTTCGCCATATCTTTTTACAATTTTTTGTTAGAACTCAAATAGAAACTTAATAAATTTAGTATATCTTACTAGTAAAGTTTAATTAACGAAAATAAAATACGATATGGAACAGTAATTCTAACCTGTGCTAAATTCGTGTCCATCATTTAAACCACATTGATTCATACTACTTGAAATATGTCGGAAAATTTAAGAATAACTAAGAAACCAACTAACGTACATAGAGTTAACTTCATAAACAATACTCAACAAAAAATATTTGATTACAATTCTCAAGCTAAGATGTAAAAATATTCAAATTAGAGTTACTAGCACAGTGTGTGCTAAATTCGTGACCTTATTTTACCTATTCGAGCTTATTAAAGTCTAGCTTGTTATCAATAACAATACCAAGGTATTTAATTTCTTTTCCTTTTTCAATAATTTCACCATTGATTTCAATATTTTTCTCCGAGTGGCCATTGATTAACATGGTTTTAGTTTTGCTTGTATTTAGTTTTAGCTTATTCATTTTTAAATAATTTTATATATTCTTTAAATCCTTATTAATATTATCTATACATTCATCTACCGTATTTCCTGCTATATATATCAACGTATCATCAGCAAATAAACAAATTTTACTGTAACTGAGAACTTTCTCTTTATCATTGATGTAAATAATAAGTAAAAAACTTCCCAAAACTGCTCCTTGAGGCACCCCAATTGACGTATTACTCCTATCCGATGTACATTCTGCAACTCTTGTACGTTGTGTCCTGTTGGACAAGTAGCTCTTGAACCATTCCAATTCATTACTATAGACACCGTATTCTCTCAATTTATGCACTAATATATTTCTATCTATTGTCTCAAAGGCTCGTTGAAAGTCAAGGAACACTGCTACAACTGCTTTTTTTCTTGTACTTCAGTTTTCCTCTGGGCTACGACAAAATTAAGCGCCGATTCACAGCTGTGTCTACGCCTGAATCCGGATTGATGTTGTGTTAACAGCTCATTTGTCTCCATGTACTGTTCCAAATGGAGCAGTATTTTGCTACCTTTTTCAGTACTTTGCTTTCCGTCATAAGCATATTTACGGGCCGATAATCTGATGGCAATATAGCATTTTTTACTTTTCCAATCGGTACTACAATTGATTCTTTATACCGGTCTGGAAATATTCCAGTTTGCAGAGATTTAACAATTATCCCTATGAAACTTGGACCAATTAAATCAAATGCTGATAAAATAGTCTTCGTTGACAGAAAATTAAAATCTCTTTTAGTGTTCATATTTTGAAGTACAGTTCGCAATTTCTGAAGATTAGTTAATTCAAATTTAAAGTTTATATTGACACTTTGCACCAGATTATTGTATTTTAGTATCGCTATATTTTTATTTATTTCTTCGACACTCTTCACAAAAAAACTATTTATTCTATTTGCTATTTCAAGTTTGTTTTTAATTATTACCTCATTTAAATTTATTTTTCCTATTGTATTTTTCTCTTCATTTAAAACAAACGCTTTAATTGTTTTCCACATAGATTTTTGGTCGGATGCTTGATAAATTTTCTTGCTTATAAAGCTGTTTTTTGTTAATGACAATTGTTTAGAGTATTCATTTCTTAGTTTTCCATAATTCTTAAATATAGGAAGAACAAAGAAAGTAAAAAGAACCATGCACAAGCTCGGATTCGAACCAGGGACCACTGGGTTGATAGTCTAACGCACTCTCCACTAGACTACAAAGGCCGACGATTTTTATAAATTTTTAAATTTTGCTTCAACCGTAAACTGAAATCCTAATTTTGCTTTTAATTTTTGACTTAAAACATAAAAATCAATATTTGTAAGTTGTTTTGTGCTCGAAAATAGGTTGGGCAAATTTTGCTTTTTATTTTTGCCTTAAAAAATAAAAATCAAAACTTACCAGTTATTTTGTGACCAAAAAAATATCGGCCAAGCTTTATTTTTAATTTTTCTTTTCCCTTCCGTCGCTACCGATGTGCGGCGAATTGCCTACAAACTCTGAAACTTGACTTCAAGTCTTGATCAATATAAAAGGGGTCTTACGAGTTAATTTGTGACCAAAAAAATATCGGGCAAGTTTTGCTTTTTATTTTTGCCTTGAAAAAATAAAAATCCAAAATTACTGGTTATTTTGTGCTTAAAAAATATCGGGAAAATTTTTATTTTTATTTTTGCCTTAAAAAATAAAAAGCGGAAATAGTTATTATTTTTTGCTCAAAATTTTAATAATCAAAATTTTAAAAATCAATAGGAAATTAAGCTGTACAATGTGAGAGGATTCTAATGGTACAAAAACGGCGGTGCAACAATTTTTTCATAATGCTTTTTTGTTTTTGTCTAAAAATAATTATTATTTACAGCCTTATTCTGGCAAATTAACAGATTGTTAAGCAGTATTTTGAATATTTCTATGTGTTTGTTGTTTTCAATACAAAATTCAAAGCTCAAAAAACAAAATTTGTTAATGAAATTGTTAATAACTGAAAAGTAGTTGACAATTTTTATCAAAATTTTTTATTTTTGAGCTTCAAATTTTGTTTTGAAACAAAAAAATTACAACAAACACATAGAAATATTCAAAATACTGGTTAACAATTTGTTAATTTGCCAGAATAGGGCTGTTAGTCTCTGGTATCAACATTAATTTTTGATTTCTCACTTGGAATGAAAAACTCTTTCAAAGCTGCATTAGTTCCAGGGCAGCACAACGTAAATTCAACAAGATTAACTAAATTTTCTACAGAATGTGCTAATTTTTGTAATAGTTAAATATTTCGACAAATCTTTTATCAATTTCAACATGTTGTTTTTCACCTTGTTTAATCTTTTATCAATTTCAACATGTTGTTTTTCACCTTGTTTTCATTTATAATTTTTATTTATTTATTTTTGTCAATGAACAAAGTTCTTACAGACTATGAAGAGTTTATATAAAAAAACTTAAATTATTTAGGTGAATAAAGCATTCTTTAAAATAACTATTTAGTAATTGCTTCATAGCTAATTTAGGTACAGAAAAATCAATATCACATTTGTACGGTAGTAGATTGAAATTAGATAAGGCTCGATATATTGGAGAATTAATGGCGTAATTTGTTCTACATGTTTCCAAATAGAAAATTCCGATCTTCTTAACATTCTAGAAGGGACATTGAAGTTTACTAATTCAAGTAATGATGGGCAATCAATTCCACCCACTAAATAAAAGAAATAAATTGGCCATTTCAGTCCTAGAAAGGACTTTGACCAAACTTCTATTGGTCAATTCCACCTACAATAAGATCAAAAATGAATAAGAGTGATGAAATTATTCTTCTATTTTGGAAAGATTTCAAAGGGATAAGCAAACATCGTGCATTATATGACGGAATAGAATCTTTAAAATTTAGCCCTCTAAATGCAAAACGAATAAACGATTTTTGGACACGCTCAAGCCGCAGAATATGAATCTCATAAAAAGGGCTCCATATGAAGGAAGCATATTCCAATTTAGAGCTAACTATAGAAGTAAAAGTAGATTTCAATGTATAAGCATATACAAAATTTAAGCTTATTATTATTCAATTTAGTTATTTAAATCTGTTTCAGTGGCCAATTTCTTGAAGCAGACATTTGTTATTAAAGTTGTGAAATTTAAGGAAGAAATTAGTTTTAAAATAACGAAAAGGCGGACAGGTAGGAGGACAAGTTTTGAGGAAGGACAGAACCTACAAAAGGACTGTCCTCTCTAAAGCAGGACGATTGATCACCTTAACAAAACGGCCACGCTTGTTGGCATTTGTGGTCTTAAACGGCTGGCGGATTTTATCAGCAGATAATCATGTGGCGAAAATATGACTCATTTAAAATAAAGTTTTTAATCAATTAGTTATTCAGTCACTATTATTCTAGGGCGTTCGTTGCGATAGTAGGCCAAACATAAGCGTTTTGTACAAAACAAAATAAAACCATAGTCAGAATACTATATAGATAAGAAACAAAAACAACGCTATACAAAGTAAACAAATGGATTTTCAAGTATTTAATACATTTTTTACCTCTTGTTCCTTGAGCTGCAGCTTCTGCTGCTGCTGCTGCTGCTATTTGTTTATATTGCTTTGGCAGACTTTTTGGCCGCGGCGCGTGTATCTATCTTTTCTTCTATTATTATTGTTTTTGCTCACTTCCTTGCTGAATGACGAACGAACTAGCAGCGAATGTTTTGTTGTTGCTAAGGGGGTTAAGGTCAGTTGTTTTTGTTGTTGTTGGAGGTGTACGTGCAAACTGCAATAGTTTCCGCGAATTGTTTTATTGATTGTTGAGTGTGCTTTTAAATTAAATCTTTTAAGTAGGTCCGCCGTGCATGTATTTTGTTCACAAGTAATAAAAATAATTCATTCGCGTTCAAAATTTGTTTAGGAATAAGTTAAAATTCGCCGAATTTAAAAACTTGGCGCTCACTGATTTTATTTAATGTTCACATTCATTAACTAAAATAAAAGCTTTAAATTTTTGCACAAAACTAGATCGCTCAGCTGTCTGTCTACAAAGTGGCAATACTTTTAGAAAATCAAAGACAATTTTGAATAACACGGCTAAATTTGCTTTCTTAAAACCGTCGCGTACGCTATGTTATGCTATAATGCCGATTTTTCTTCCAATTTTCTTTGGAAAATAATGCAGCTTTCTACCAATTTTCAAGGGTTGGTTTGGTTTTTATTTGGTATCCGTCACTGGTGTTGGCTAATTTTGATTTTTTTTTTATTTCTGCTTGTATATTCTTGTATTGTTGGTAGCAGCAGCTCCTTTGCTTTCGACTGTGGTTGTATCGGCTACGTACTATGTTTTACCAAACGTGATTAATTCGATTTGTAATAATTACAACGCGAGCATTCCTATGCTTTTCTTTTGTTTGTATAACACCTGCACTTTCTTTTTTTTTTTCTTTCTTTTTACCCACTTGGTCAGCACAGCGTATAACAAATAAAACTACAATTTGGTTTGAGTGTAGCAAGAAAATTCTTTGTCTGTCCCTTGCGATTGTATTTTGTTGGTGTTGTAATAGGGGGAAAAATGTTTACAGCATCTGTTCTTTTCCTTATGTTAGAAAGAGACAGCAGTCTCTTATTTGATGATGCAAGAGTTTATTTAATACAAGGTGTTCACAATCAGCTGTTTTTGACAATATCGCGCAGATGGTGATTCTTGTGCATTAAAAAGTTGTGTATTATTTCCATAGAGCCTGTTCTCACGCGCCTTACGTTAGGCGGAACATCGGATTAATTTTGACGTCTACAGGTAAGGTGGGAAGTGGGAAGGTGACAAGTTACGTGAGGCAGCATTTTCAAAAATTTTAAAAATTTTGCGATTCATTTTGACGTCTGTTACTTTGAAGTTTCATTGTGCCTCATTTTCCTCGTGGTTCTCTTATGTTTTAGCGCAAATAAATTTTGTTTTGCATTGGTTGGGTTTTCTGTTTGCGTTGCTGTTTAATTTAAGACTTACAAAGTAATGAATTCTCCGAAATTTAACACCACATTTATGGACTGTTCTCGGAATGCAAAATAAGGCGGGATTAAAAAAGTCGGTAGTAAGAACACCTGACAGATGCATAGTGTCAAAATAACGCCATTACTCTGCCTTTTTTAAGGCGAGTGAGAACAGGGTCATAGAAGTAAAATATAAGGAAGCGGTGTAGTTGAAGTGAAATGAAGTATTTTACAAACACAGTGAAGTTGACACAAACACAAAAACATTCAAACAGGGCCGCATTCAATTATGTAGTAAATAAAGGCGTAAACTATTTTTTATTTTTTAGATGCATGCTTACTATGCAATTTTTATATAGCACCGTTATATAATATGTTGCGTTACCAATTTTTTACAGATAAAAGCATTGCTAAAATAAAGTAAAAGACATGAACTCAGAATAAAACTGAAACGACAAAAGTTACTTTAAATGATTTTTTAAAAATTCATGTAAAAACACTATTTTTTATAAACTATTTAATTAATATTAAAATAACACAAAAACTAAACAACTAAAATACATACCAAATTAAACTCTTTTAAAATAAATAGTTTTGTGTAGTTTTTTCCGAACTGTCGGCTTTTAATTAGTTTTTTTTTTATATAAAAATACCTAGTTATAGCTTGTAACCTTAGGTTGCTAATCCACTTTAATTTCATGCCAAATTTCAAAGAAATTGTAAGCAAATAAAAAACTATTAAAGCTTATTCCAATATGAAAAAAAATTAAGGCCCTTGCCACCCTAAATAATGAATGCGCTCATGAAGCAGAACTTGTGTTTTGACAGATGTTCTTCCTCAAAAATGGATTTTTTTTTTGCTCGGGAAGAACTTATGTCAAATAACGACGCTCTATCTCTCTTCCTCAGCGTCGAAAATTCCTTCTACACACGTATAGTGTGTGTGAGTATAACACCACTTCCTTATCTTTTATTTCTATGATTATTTCTGACAGGAAGAATGAAAATACTAAATTTTACATAATTGGGCCTATTCTGTGGAATCTGTTATGAAAAACTTCGGTTATTCTGTTATAATTTCTCATACAAATTTTTTGAGCAGTCAAAAAATCTGTTACGAGACCAAAATTCGTATTCTGCACGACAATCTTTTATGAAATCTGCTATAAATAATATCACATTTTTTGAACTGTCAAAAAATCTTTTACAAATTCTTTTATTTGGTATTCTGCATGACAAAATCTACTATGAAATCTGTTATGAAAGACAACAGAATAACAGATACAATTTTTTGTCTCTTAGCGTAACAAATTTTTAGAAAGTGAGCATTTTGGTCTAAAAATAGGGTAGCCAGATATGTATAGTGAGAAAAAAGTACGTTCAGCACAAAGAAACAGTACAAATAAGTACACTTTTAAAATAATTTTATTGATTTTATAACTAAAATAGTTCAAAATAAATTATTTTTTATCTATATAATTATAAACACTTATTATAAATAATAATAGTAAACAAAGCAAAAATACTTAAAATAATTATATGAGATCCATTTTTTTAAAGTAAACGTTCAAATCAGATTTGTCGAAAAAAACTCCTTAATCATATTTATCAGAAACCTGCATTGTATTTCTTATAATAGTACCATCTTCTGTTTTTTGAAATTCGTAAAATCCTTTACGTCATTTTAAAATTTATTTTTACTATAATATCGCCTTCTAGGGCTTCTAAGGCAAGTCTATTTCGTTCTTTCCTCCAGAAAGTAAACATTACATTAAATATTCGTTCTGTTGCAGCATTTGAATGTGGTATAGAAAAAACTAAATTACAAAATTTTTTTCAATATTTGGATATATGCCACTGCTTAAAAACTCCATTCACTTTTATTCAGTTTTTTAATTTTTGTGTGCGATCTAAAAAAGTTTTTTAATGCAATGCATTCGTCAAATAAAATATCAGCATTTACGTTTTGAATTGAAAAACTTTTGAAATTTGAAATTTGACAAAATCACGAAAATTAATATTTTCCTTCAAATTGAAAAAGCGTAATTGCTAAACGCAGCAAGAAGAAGAAAAAATATGAAAATATGGCTGCACTACTTCATGAAGCAAGGAGAAGAAAAAGAGTTGCTCGTTTTCAAAAAAGTAGTAAAAATTGGGAATATATAGACTTTAAGTATTATACAAAAAAGTTTTGAAATTAAAAAAACAGTACAAATTGGTAAAAACTATGGGATTATGTCACTCCTTATAAAGTGACATAAGCCCAAATTTTTTACTTGGGGCAATGTCACTGCTTGTAAAGTGACACAACCACAATTGGGATAGTGTCACTTTTGAGCCTTAAAATGAGAAAATTTGGATAGACATTTCGAAATATTTTGTTCTTAGCTAAAATTAATTTTTTTGACTATTTTTTCGTGAAACGTATGTATGTATTAAGAGGTTCAAATCAAAAATCTTTTCTGTACAAATTAATGGCCGCTCTCATCTGGTTTAGAAGTTTAGAAGTTAAAGGGGCTCGAAAAACTTGCTATTTTTCTATGAATTGCATACTTTTATAAACTAAGCAAGAATATTCAAAGAAAACTTATGCTATTACCTATTCAATAAGCTAATAACCATTAAATTACATGAATTTTTTTCAAGATAGAACACTTTTATTACATATGTAAGTCGCAACTTTTTTTAATAAACTAAACCAGTTTAGTTTTTTCTTTAATTTGCACTATAACTAGCCTAATATATCAAAAAATTAAAAAATTTTATACAAAATCGCGCGATTTTTGGGAATTCTGAAATTATATCGCATATATTCTGAAATCGATTATACTGAAAAGAGTATAAATGTGCACTTTTATTACATATGTAAGTTATATGTAATAAAACTATAAAAGTATTTTTTTGGCACAAGTATAAAAGTACACGGATGACATAATCCCAAATAATTTGGAATTTTTACTTCTTTTTATTTGGGAATATGTCATCAATTCTATAGTGACATAATCCCAAGTAAAAAAATTGGGTTTATGTCACTGTATAAGGAGTGACATAATCCCAAAATTAAAAATTGGGATTGTGCCTCTTGGGATTACATCACGGCACCGTATTTGATGAGTTATTTCAAAAGAAATTTTTTTAATTACTTTGTTATAGTTACTAGAGATCTGCAAGCGATGGCATTTTCGCTACTTGCAATCTACCCTCAACAAATACAGTGCCAGTATGACTGCACTAAGCAAACGCTGCGATTGTTGTGTCGAACTTACTTGCAACATTGAAGCCAACTGTGTAAGAGCGTGTCGTAACACCGAATAAAGTTGTTGATTTGATAACCAGCGCTGGGTCTTTTCAACTTCTGGTATGCAATGGTAAATATGATCATTTACAAGCAACAAAACAAATACGTGAAGCGCAACTACTGCAGAAAAAACCAGCGCTTCTTTTGTTCTCCGGACGCAAAATATTTGCAGTGACATCGCAGCAACATTGCAGTTACTTTGCGTGACTATTGAGAGCTTGTAGCTCATAAATTTATGATTCAATTGAGCTTATTTATTTTTTAAAATAAATTATGAAGCTTAATTAAGTGAACAATGAAATTTATTTGGTAAATTTTTAAAGATATTTATTAAATTTAGTTTTTTTTTAAAAATTATGTCAGACGCCATTTTTGTATACATAAAACACTTTTTATTACTGATTTTGAGAAGATTTGGTATGCATGCAGATCTTTGATAAAGCAACAACTTTTGTTTATGTCTATTGTTATATTTGAGCTATTTTTTATCGGTTTTAATTTTCTAGTAATTTTTACTAGATTTAGGTAATTTTTTTGCGATTTTTTAAGTTATTTTAATGTCATTTTTGGACATTTTTCATTTTTAGAGCGTTTTTCGTTTTTAAGGTTATTTAATTGTGATTTTAAAATAATATTTTTTTCGTTTTTTTTTTCATGCTGAAAAAAGTAGGTTTTTATTATTTTTATTTTTTATTTAAAAAATTGTTATACATTTACTGTGTTTTCAGAAAAAATAAACAAAACAAAAACTCCCCTGAAAGATATCGCCAAACAAGTGACGAAACGGCGGGAAAAAATTTAATTTTTATATTTTTTTATATTAAAAATTGCAATTAAAAATTACTGGCCAAAAACCTCTACATAACTAAATGAAAATTAAAATTGGTCAAAAAAAATAACATTCAAGTATTTTTTATGGTTACTTTTTAATTTTAGTTGTTTTGATTTTTTAAGGCATTATTTAGTAACCGAAAAATTTATTGTGTCTTTAAAAATTAAATTAAAAATTTTAATTTGTTAAAATTTATCTGTTTTTTAATAATTTTTTAAAGAAACAATAAATTTTTCGGTTATTAAATAACGCCTAAAAAAATCAAAACAACCACAATAAACATTGCATATTAAAATTAGTAAAAGCTTTTTGACAATATATTATATTAAAAAACTGTAAAAAATGCTTTCACTAAATTTAGAGTCGACTTTTGTTTTGACTATGACAATGGGTCATTAGCTTTTATTTTGACATTTATTTGATAAGCAGCCCAGGCTAATCGCTTTTCCATTGGGACTAGCACAAATTTTGACAATTATATTCACCTTACAAATGCCAAAAACTCTCTACCAACTGTCAAAATTTGATCATCCGACTAAAAAGTTTCCGATTGACACACAGCCTAAACTATTTTGCAAAAACGTCAAAAATCAAGTTTTTCGTAAATATATTGGCTGGTATAATAGCCGTAAAAATAAACTATCAGAAATTATAGGTCGGAAAGAATGGTGTTTTTAATGCAAATTTTGGACATGTTTTATTTTATTTTCATACAAAAACTTTAAAAATTAAAATAACTTCATTGCTCTTATTTTTTTACAATATTTTTTTCAGTAGGTGTTTATTTTATAGTTAATATTTTAGCTTTTATATTAATAAATTTATAAATTTAAAAAATTCTGAACAGTAATCAATGCGAGCACTCAAATCTTTCTAACGATATCTTCATAGTGAGGATCGCATTTAAAATAATGAAGTTATTCAAGTTTTAGTGAAAATAACTTTAAAAAATAAAAAAAAAATACACGAAAAACCGGTTTTTTTATCACAGTTGTCTGTGATTGCAGCTTGGAATAATTTTTTTATATCTGCCCGTTTGTTTTGACGTAGAATTACGTCTTGCAGCAAGGTTATTATGGGGATAATTTTCACAAATTTTTTCAAGCATATTTAAGGATTTTAGTCGACACTTTAAGTACACCTACAGCCTTTAATATTCATCGTACAAAGAAAAAATTAATGCCAAAATATTAGTTAGCGTACGAATAAAACGAGTACCTTACGTATAGTTTTGTCACTTCTTTAAGCTGCGTTTCCATGTGATCTTTTCGTATCTTATCTTATCTTATTTTTAGTTAGACAGAAAAAGCATGCGAGCCCTACCTTATGATGTTGACGAATGTGAGTGTGCAATAGACACACTTTTTCTATTTTTATAGCATGTGATATCCGCTGTGAGTACGTCAGATACTAGAGGATAGAAAAAGTTCAACTTTCTGACTTTTCCTATAAAAGTGTATCACTTACTATAAATTTGATAGCCATTTTATAGCTACTGATAGCTAGTAAAATAAATGTTGGCCAGTGTCAGAGTAAACAGACTGAAAATAGAGATTTCAATGCAGGCAGCAGCTGCTGGCTGAGTATTTCTTTTTGGTAATTTTTGATCTGAATAATTTAAATTGATTTTCAATGCAATAATTTTTTTTCTATAATTAGATAAAATCTCCAGCGGAAGCAGAGAAGCCTTTGGAGTCCATCACTCAGTTTATGCGTCTATTAGAAGCCATTAAAAATTGTTACTGTTCGCTGACCCAGCCTAGACATCAGTTGCAATATTTGACTCTCCAGTGCCAACAGCATTCATTTGGTCTTTTGGTTTTTAAAAATGCTGTCAGTGAGTTTTTCACGCAGCAGTTGATTAATAATCTTGCAACAAAAGCTGATATTGTTATTAAAAGCTTAATTATTAAATTAAACGATGATCTATCATAATCACTGCTGGGTCAAACAAACAAAGCTGGCTGGAAAAAACTTCAAAGGAGCCTTTTATACTCTCCACCAGTGCTGGTGAAATGTATCAAGTGAGTATAAATGCAATATTAAAACAAAGATATTTCATAATCTACGTTTTTATTCGGCCATAAAGCTACAGGAATGCTTTGATCAAGAACGAAGATTTTTTTAACGCTTAGGATGTGCTTGATGTCAGTTGCGACACATCGATAATATCTATATTTGCATCCCAGGCCGGGGCCAAAGCAGTGGTTGGCATTAACAATTGTGATATTTGGGTCTATTCTACGGAAACTTTTATGAAAAAAATCTGTTATGATTTTCCATACAAATTTTCGAGTTGTCAAAAAATCTGTATGGGAAATCATAATAGAATAGCAGAATTCTTTTCATAAAAGATTCCGCAGAATATGCCCAATTATTTACAATGTAATGGATATCATTAAGTATGTGTTAATGAATCAAGCTTTTGATGTTCTTGTGAACATGTAACTTATCTTTATTAGATATAATGGCATTTTAAATGTTTCCCTGGTTAAAGGACGGCAGAATTATACAACGCTGCCGCAGCAAAAGAACGACATAATTACCACCGAATGGATGGTTATTTTTTATTGTTCAAAGGCATGCTTGACACCGTTATATCTGCATGCGAGCATCACCTAAAGGAGGGTAAAATGGTGCTTCCTAATCGCTGCACCATTAGTTTACAGGGATATGGTAATGAGCAACTATTTACATCGCATGTAAAGTTCTGGGATAAAGTTTATGGCCTGGATATGTCCAACATGCGCAAAGAAGTAATGTGAGAACCACTCATTGACGTCGTCGAACCAAAATATATACCTATGGAATCAGAGATGATAGCTTACTATAGATTGAAGCTATTCAACTTTTATACATAAATTTTGCATGAAATGCAGCAAGAATGGCAAAATCAGCACATTTGTTGGCTACTACGATACTTATTTCGATTTGCCAAATTCAGTTACCACTCCTATTCCAGTTCTCTTCGTCAACGTTGTCGATTGTATATAATCACTTTGAGTCGACGTAGACATTAAATCTGTGTTAAAATCTGCGATAATCACTTCAGTCGTCTTACAGACAGTTATTGATGAAGATGTGTTTCACGCATTTAGTTTTATAAACACACAAAGTCTGGAGCTTCTAGCTTGACCCTATTCGAAGTTATGACTCAACAAAAGACCCTGTCATATACATAACTTAAATGGCGCTTGAAAACTTTGAAGCAAATAGTTCAAAATACTTAAACAAATTATTGCGGCAGAACCGTTAGGTAACGATTAATGTTTTTAATATTTTTTCAAAAAGGTTCCAAAAATTTATTTTTAGTTTAATACAAATTTTGTTGTTCTATTTCTCTTAAGAGAAATGCAATGGTATCCCTTTTTTTGTGAAAAATTTTATTGTTTTTTTTACATGTTTTTAATGTGAAAAAACACTTCTACCGCACGTGGTGGCCACACATATTTTTTATTTAAATTGTAAATATGATAAAAAACAAAATAACTGTTAAAATTAATTAATGATCTAATTTAATCTATAATGTTAATGTAAAATAATGAGTTCATAGTTGATTCTAATTGTAATGATTAACAAAATTTAAAAAGGCCAAAATAAAAAATAGAAGCTTATTCTTAAAGTAATAAACATAAAAGAAAATTTCACTCCTCAATTTCTAAGTCCCCTGATAGAAAACTATGCAAATAATTGGAAGCATCGATCTTTTAATTACTGATCTTTAAAAATAAAATTCTGCTCCACCATTTCTATTTCTTTTGATGCAAACTATGCAAACTTTGCAAATCACGGGATCACTGTCTTTGGGACAATGCAAATTTTATATAAACTCTATTTAATGGCACTCTTAGATTGTGATCTAGTTTTGTGAAGTCAAGTTATCACACCATGTATTTACATGGTTTTTTAACAAATTTTTAATTAGTTCGAATTCAATGCAAACAAAAACGGCATTTTAAAGCAGAGGTAGAAGTTATTGCCATTTAGTAATTTTAATTCATGTATTTACATGGTGTGATTTTGTTTTAGAATCCATGGTTTTAGCGTTACCCGTATCGCCAAACATATAGAAAAGTCCGGGCATAGTGCGAAAATCAGGGCGACAGGATTCTTCCAGCTGACATTAAAATTATTCGAAGGCGTTATTTATGCGTTGGCAAGCTTGCAAAAATGTTTTTTCTTCCTTTTCGCGTGTACAACTGCTAGCTTCTATCACCTGTTCCTCGGCCATCATGCGTCGGATATCGTGCGATTCATTGTACTGTAGCAAAAGTTTTTTTGAAATGTTACACAACTCCAAAGCAGATAACTTTTGTATAACGGGCACTGGAGCCAGCTCGAAAGATTCGACCAATGTAACCTCCGATTAGCTTCCTTCGAAAACTGGATTATATTCATTACGAAATGTATCTCGGGCCAGCATAATAGAGCGAAAACGTTGCTTCAAATCTTATATGCCTGCTATTAAACTTAATTTAATATTATCAGAAAAAAGATTAAAACTAATCTTCAAATTTTTGATCTTGAAATCGGCAACAATGATTTAAAATTAATTTATTGGTTATATGTGAAATATGTCAAACCATGTCAAACTTGCTATAAACTCAACTACATATATGCATCTCGTTCTTATAGCAAAAAATTTGTGAAACAAGATACTGGAAGATACTAAAAGATCACATGGAAACGCGGCTTTAATAAAGTCACAAAATAGCAACATCTTAAAAGAAATTCACATATTCGTATGAGAATAGTTACGCACAAGCTGCTTCAGTAGCTTCTTATGATGTTGTTGTGGTTGTGTTTGTGTTAGTTGTTGTAGTTGTTTGGTTGTTGGTTTGGTTCGCAATCATGTCGTTTGTTATTGTGCTGCTTCTGTTGTTGTTGCTGTTATTAATATGAATTTAAAATTGACATATATAAATACACATAAGTTGCTTTCGTTTTTGTCGTTTGTTTTTGTTTATTTTCAGCAAGATAAATACAATAGAGAATACAGATGCGTGTACCTACAGAGCCAGTAAGTATTGGTACTACGCAGGTTTGCGCATGTGTAACTAAGTATGCGTTGTGCTTTAAAAACTTTATTAATTTTTTAAATATAAAAAATTCGAATTATTATATTATGCATTATATTTATTTCCATTTATTAAACATAACTTCGAATAACATTTAAGTTAAACCAACATAAAAATTAATAAGAACAACAAATTCATCATTAAAAATATCAAACGAGAGCTTGTGTACTTCGTAGCTGTATATAACACTGCAAAAGCGACAGGTTATAAGCGCATAAAAGAAAAAAACACTCAAAATGACAAATGTCAAACCAAAGTCAGTCGCAAAATTTTTAAAGTTTTTGAAACTCTTGCCTCACGGTATATTTACCTTCCCACTTCCTCATCTCTTTATAAACATCAAAGTGAGTCGGTTGAGTGAAGCTAGTGTAGACCAGCACTTATATTTTACTTCTTTGGTTTTGCCTGCAGTCACTGAACCTTATTGTGAATTTATTTTTTAAACTTAGCACATGAATCTATCACAACCAGATGGCGATTAGCTTTATTTTGAAAATTGTTTTTGTCCGGTGTTTTGTTGTGGCGAGTTTACAATCTTTGTGTTGACGTCATTTGTTGTATTAAAAGAGAACTGCATGTGAAACAGAATTTGTATACGTCTTGCAATTATTATTTTGTTTAACATTAATCAATATAAGTTGATAATTTCGTGCTAATTACTTAAACTCAATCACAAAGAAAAGAAGCAATACAATGAGTGATGACGTAAGTTAAATCGGCAGAATGAAGAGCTATAACATTAACCATAGATAACAATAACCTTCATTATATGTTTATTTTATTAGACTGGCCATCAATTCCAACCTGTAATATCGTTGGAGAATCCCGTCGAAGACTATAAAAAGCTTATCAAACTAAAACTGCAGGCTGATGAATACATTGAAGACGAAGAGCTACATATGAACTACGCAAAAATAGCTTCCAAAATACGCGAAGTTATCTGGACGCTCTTATTTAAAAATAACCCCGCAAAGAATGAAGACCTGATCAAAGCTGCTAATTGCTTGGAAAACCATAAAATTGATGCCGGTTTCTACGTCCCCTGGGACTACAATGAATGGATACACACAGTTCGAGATGAGCTGCTGAAGCGTAAAATGTTTGATTTTTGGCGCGAGCAAATGGTGAAACGCGAATTGGGTCCTTGCTGGGCAAGAGACTCTGATTATTTCGATAATCTTGATGATGAGGCACCTGCCGAGTTCTATAGACATGCCGGCTGCGTGGCACCATTTAGCAAGGAATCATAATCAGATGGCTTTTTGAAGTAAATAACGGCAATAGCTTTAACCAAAAATTTCTTAAAGATTTGTTCCTTAATCACGGCATTTTATTTATATAAATTAGGTTAGTTATATTTAACCAAATTTTTGTCTTTATAACATATTCAAGAAGAACACGGACGCGAAATTTTTAATATGGTTCCATTACATATTTGATGTTCTGATAAATTTTTTTATGCTGTTTTACTGAATATCGGGAATTTTTCCGAGTGGGAGAATACTTGCAGTTGCTTATGCTGCCATAGATTCACAATGACTCGCTCGTAAAATAGTTTTGCTTTTGCTAAGAATTTGCAAGCTTGCGACGATTATTTTTAGTCAATTGATGGTGGAAACTTTAAAAACTAAAACGGCAATTTCTTCGGAAATCTAAACATTGAAGTGAATACCATTACTCTGTATCTTATTACGAGAAGCATAGCTCTATTTTAATTCAACTAGTCTTTTTGCGGCGTTGTTTTCCTGTTAAAAATCTAGGAATTGAAAAATGTTTGCGATTTGCAAATTCCATTTTGTCTAAACATTTATCAAGATAGGTGATAACTCCGAAGTGCTGATTAATTCAATTGAATTATAACGAAAAAAGGCGATACAATGAGTGATGACGTAAGCTTTATTGCCAAAATTAACAAAAACTTTCACTAAGTGTATATTACAGGTATATTATAGAGCTACAGCAGAACTACGAAAAGATTGCTGACAAAATGCGCGACGTTATCTGGACGCTCTTATTTGCTAATAACCCTGCTAAGGGTGAAGATCTACTCAAAGCTGCGGATTGCTTACAACATCACAAAAGCGATGCCTGCTGCGCTTTGCCCTAGGAATATAATGCATGGATACCTAAGGTACGCGATGAGCTGCTGAAGCGAAAAATGTTTGATTTCTGGCGTGAGCAAATAGTAAACCGCGAATTGGGGCCCTGCTGGAAAAGGGATTTGGATTTTTTTGATGATCCCGAAGATGAGGAATCCTTCGAATTTTATAGGTATGCAGGCTGCGTTGCACCATTTAGCCAAGAAACCTAACGCGATCAGGCGGATTGCTTGAATTTCAAATTCCTGAAACAACCAAAATCTTAAAAAAAATTATTTTTAAAAAATATCCTAAAAAAATCTAGAAAAATTAATATCGAAAATAAAAGCTTGAAAACAAAAAAAATCTTGAAAAATCTTTAAATTTTAAAAAGGGCCTTATTTCGAAAATTGTACAAAACGGTAGCCGGTGTTGGACTTGAGGGTAGTCTTGAATTATTTACAGATAAAATCATTTACCATTGTACGGAGTGCTTAAAACAAGCTTGGAATGGTAATATTTCAAGCTGTCGTGAATTTTATATCTTAAACCACTTGCAAGTGGGTTCTTAATTAGAATTATTTCTTTTTTTTAAATTTTACACTTTTTCGAATTTGAACACTTAAAATTTCACATATTTTTCATAATATGTATGACATTGTTTCGCAAAACTTGACACTTATTTAAAAATTTTACATTTATTTAAAAATTTTACATTTTCCTTTGACACTTATTAAAAATTTTTAAATTTTTCGAAAAATTTGATACTTGTTTCGAAATTTGACACTTCGAAATTTTAAAAGATACGTTAAAAATTTCGAAAAATTTTATACTTGTTTCGAAATTTGGCACTTCGAAATTTTAAGAGATACGTTAAAAATTTTTTTTCAATACTTAACAGCTGAAGTTCAAGTGGTTTTAATCAAACCTTAAATAGCAAAGCTCTTGAAAGTTTATTGTTTTTTAAAATATTTCTTTTCAACCATGGCATTGAGTAAATTTTATTTTTATATTAGTTAGCCATTTAAGTTAATTTTGTATATCTTCCCATTACGGGTTAATAATATAAATATAATTCCGAATTGGCACGTTTGTATGTACATTAGAAGAGCGTTTTTAAAGAATATCTTCTAATCACTGCGTGTAACTCGTGGCTTAAGCGCAATGGTATGCTGAACGAACATGTATAATTATTTTAAGAAAATGTTATTGATTTATCTTAGTGGAGGTTTTATTTTTAAAATTATACTAATATTAACTTGCTATCTCGAAAATGTTGTGTTTTGGTCCAAGGATGCTTCCTCACGGGCAACTCAAAAAAATTATCAAAATAATCAGCCCAAAAATCTATAAATCTCAATGTCGCGTGTCGCTCCGTTCCGTCTTATTATAATCGAAATCATAAGAAAATCATGTAATAGATTATAAAGTTACATTTCTAAACATTCATTATAATCAGCCCTTAATTCTATTAAAAATTTTCAATAACACCTGATGAATTTTGAGTTAAATTTCCTAATGATACTATTAGGCAATTCACAGTTCATGCTAATTAAGGTTTAATGTACTAATTCTGAAATGTG
Source organism: Dichetophora obliterata (assembly GCA_963920525.1). Lineage (NCBI taxonomy): Eukaryota > Metazoa > Arthropoda > Insecta > Diptera > Sciomyzidae > Dichetophora > Dichetophora obliterata. The sequence continues at coordinate 20,394,158 of OY986436.1, read as the reverse complement.
CTATTTTGCCTGTTAAATTTTTGTTTTTGTTTTGCATGTAAACACAAATTAAACCGGTGTGTTAAATGTTGCCACTTTTGTACATGCCCTAGGTATGCTTTTGTAGAATGTTAATGTGTTATTTCGTGAACAGCTGTTTACGTGAATAAAAAAAAGTTGTCTGGTAAATAATTTTGATGAAGTTTTCAATAATTTTAACTTTATTTAACTTTTAATAGAATCCAAAACATCTGAGCTGCATATTAAGATTCCAGCGCTGTTTTAAAACTACATATCAACACTTTTCACTTAAGTTGTGCTCACAGTTGTAAAAAATTAGTACATTAAAATATTAATATATTAAAACATTACAATGAACTGTGAATTGCCCATATGTTTCCATCTGCTTAACATCTTGAGATTTTGTGAGATTTCGTAAAATCCATATTGAAATCAATAGATTTCTCTATACAAGATTAAGATTATAAAATCTTGAGATTTCAACAAAAACTTATACAAAATCTCATAAAACGCAATGCGGTTTCCCTGAAAAGTTATATATCAGTATCCAGCACTATTCAGCTGATGTCAAATTTTTCATATTTGCAATGATAACTTTATTAAAAAAAAAACAATAAAAATTAAAAATGCAAATTAAAGAAAATATGAAAATAAAATGGCTTTAAGCTTCAGTGAGGAGTAATTCTTAAAGTGCCGCTACACTATATGTTTCATACATATGACACGTCAAAAATTACGAATGGTTTTTAGCTACATATAGTGTGGAACATATGAAACTGTGGTTTTGAAATGTCGTTTGTATTTGCGTCTGTAAATTTTTGAATTAGAAACGTCTATTATTTCGTATGTTTTTCCATTTGTACAAAATGTCAATTGATAAATTTTTTTGTGAAAATGGAAGAAAAGGTAAATTTTAAGATATCTATTCAATAAATTGATTTATAATGAATTTATTCTTAGTTTGAATGGCCAAAGGAAGACACTTTAGAGGTTCACAAGGTTTACAAAAATTTCAAAAGCTGTTTTTTATTTTCAAATGACGTGTCAGATAGTTTGGAAACAAAAAAAAAACTGTCTGACAAAAACTTAATTTTGACACACAGATGAAATTCGGTATGTAATTTTTTTGACATGTCATCTGTATTTAACATATAGTGTAGAGGCACTTTTAGTGGCAATTTTGGAGAAAAAAATTTAAGAGCTCCGGAAATGGCTACAGAAATGTAACAACGTAATTGCTCCTTTACGCAAATGAAGTCTCCATTGTCAAATGAAATCGAGCTGTGATGAAATGCCAGATGGAAATACTTTAAAAATTACTTTTTTAAAATCGCAAGAACTCGAGTAGATGGAAAATGTATGAAATTAGTTCTACACAAGCCATGCAATTTTACACTATTTTATGCGTTTTCTGTTTTAAAATCAAAAAGTCTGAATAAAATAGAGTCAAAAACTGGTAGTAATTGTTTTCTATGAATTTATGAAGTTCCTTGTCAATAGCTTCGTTTGTTTTTAAATATTTTTTAAACGCTTATATATTTTTTAATACAAAATCAAGTTTTCTTAAAAATTCAATGAAAATTAATAATAAGCATGGCAACGCTGTCGCCTCTTTTGTATTTGCATTTGCGGCGAATTTGTTACTCATTCGTTGTTATTGTGAATATATCAGTGTTGGTTGTTTTCCGTATGAATTTCGTGAAAATATTTAGTAGGCAGCGATTTATTTGCAAGGCATTAAATCTAACAAAAACTCAAGCATTGTACAGACGCACCTTCAACAAAATGAGCGATACTGTAAGATTTCTCCGCCAAATATAACAAATATAAAAACGATGTTAAACTTTTCTTAACGCAGGTGGAAACCGTTGAATTTCAACCCAACATCTCGTTGGCCACTCCGCTGGAGGACTACAAGAAACTCATCGAAGAGAAAATGCAAAGTGATGAGCTAGTTGATGATGATGTAATGCAGGAGAACTATGCTAAGATTTCAGCTAAAATGCGTGAAACCATCTGGAAGCTGCTGTTCGCCGAGCAACCACCAAATGCAGAGAATCTTCGAAAAGCCGGTGAGTGCTTGCGGGAGCACAAGATGGACGCTTGTTTCTACACTCCCTACGAGTACAACGAATGGATACCCAAGGTTCGTAATGAACTGCTAAAGCGTGAAATGCTGGATTTTTGGCGTGAACACATGGTCAAGCGTGAATTAGGTCCTTGCTGGGCTAAAGATTCGGATTACTTCAGTGACATTGAAGATGAAGAACCAGCCGAGTTCTATAAACATGCTGGCTGCGTGGCACCATTCAGCAAAGAAGCCAAGAAACAACAGGCAAAAAAACCAAAGTTAGATTCAGGATCTGACGGCGATTCTGAAAGTGCCAAGGCGGCGACATCATCAACTCCAACTGTACCCCTTGTAGCCTCCAAAGTGCCTGAAAAAATTAGACTGGAAACAGCCTGCCAAGACTATAAACTAAAACTCGAACATCAACTTAATCTAGATGCTGATGATGAAGAAGCGTATAAGCTTATTTTTGATGAAGTGCGTCAAGTTATTTGGTCGTTGTTGTTTGACTCTGAGCAAATGTCTACTGAACACTACTCATTAGCTGCGAACACTTTGGAGGCATACAAACGTGATGCTTGCTTCTTCAATCCTTGGGACTATAACGACTGGATTCCGAAAGTGCGCGATGAGCTGCTTAAACGCAAATATTTTAATTTCTGGAAGAATGTCATTGTTGAGCGAAAACTCGGCTTGTGTTGGTACAAGGACTCCGACTTCTTTGATGATTGTGAAGATCAGGCTCCGCTGGAATTCTACAAAATTGGTATGGATTTGATGGAGAAAGCGGAGAAGACACCAAAGGAGGATAATTTAGAGAAAGAGGAAGAGAAAAAAGAAGAAAAGGAGGAGAAAAAGTGAGCAATTGTTGAAAAAGGATGCAGACCGTAACAAGGTGCAATTTAAAAGTTTATACTAATTAAATAATGATTTAAGTTAACTACAAATTCATTAACATTGCTCGAATGTTCTTTTTTATATTAAAGGTTTGTTCCATAAAAAATACTTTTTGCACAAATTCATCTCAACAATTTTGGCAAGCTGTATACTATTAGCTTTACTTAATTTGCCTTTGTTACGTTTTTTATTATTTGGATAAACCATTATAGCAGTTTTTTGGCATTAACTATCAATTTCAGAAAGTTTTGTGTAAGTATCCAAGAGATCAAGCTTAAAATAGAGCAATAAACATACGATCACTTCTTGGTACTCCATTTGGATTAATAAAAGACATATTTTTCAAATAGAAGTGTCTTTCATTATTTCATTTAAAAATCTGTACAAAAATAATTGTTTTCAATTAAATTTCTAACCAATAGGTATATAGGGCAACTAATCAGGTTAGAAACTATCAATATGAAGATCATCATCGATAAGTTGAAATGGAAATAAACTTTTTCTTAACAATAATTTAAGTGATCAAACGAGGTGAGGTGCTCATTTCTACTGACACTTAAAAAGGATTACAAATTTCAAGAACTTGGGAGCTTTTGGAGGTTGTTATCCATTCATCGCAAGCAATTGGGAGCTCCTGCGCTGTAAAATCTGCATTCATATTCAGAATTTTATGTACAACTCAATAACGACATTAGAATCCATTCAATAAATGCAAAATTGATTCTTCAATAAAATTTTTAACTCACATTCATTTTTTAAAAATTGATGTACTATTCATTTTAAATATTCGATTTCGTTATTCAGAATAATGAATAAATTTTTGTATTCATTGAATGCTCTTCAAAAAGAATGCAATTCACAAAGAATTTCAGAATTTTCTTTTATCCATTACTTATTCCTTATTTTTCATTTGTGGTTCATTTGTTTAACAAACATTTTATTCATTATTCAATAGTGAATAACAAGATTTTTTTATTAATTTTATTTATTATTCAAAATTGAATAACAAATGAACAAAAATTAAATAAAAAATTAATAATAGACAAAAAAAGACTAATTGAAAATTCTAGTATTCTTTGTGGATAGCATTCATATGAATAAAAAAAAATTGGAACATTATTCTGAATAACGAAAATTAATAATTAAAATGAAAATTAATAAAATTTTTTAAAGTTGAATGTGAATGAAAAATTTAGATCTTTTCGAAATTTCAAAATAAATTTCTGAACTTCAATTGTTTCTATTTCAGCAAAATTTCAATTGCTCTTTCCTAAATTTTAAATGGACACTCTTAATTTCAATAGATTTTTTAATCTCAGCTGAACTTTTCTGTTAAATTTTTTCAAAATATCTTTTAAAAATATCCAATTTACGGAATCAAGCAAAAAGCACAAAATTCGAACTACTCACAATGTAACTAGTTAAGATAACGAAGCTGTTAGTATTTCAGCTAATCTTATGTTTTAGATTAAAAAATATTTTCAGGGAATTAATATTTCAATAAATACACGGTAGGGACGTCAAAAAGAAACACAAAAACGCCGAGACATGAGTATTTAATTTTTGGTCGTAGAATAAAGTGGCATACTCAGGGGCCGAATTACAGCATCCGCGATAGAGCAAAATTACGAAGGGCGCGACGAGACAAGTGCCTATCAATGTTGTATAATTTTGCTCGATCACGGATGCTGTAATTCGGAACCAGGGGCCTTCGGCACGGATTCTGTAATTCACCTTGATTGGCGAAAATCAAGGCTAGAATTTCGATGACGTCATCTTTTTTCTGGTGCTTTTAAGACATTTTTTGGTTATTGAGAACGTCCATTTATGTTTTCTAAATTCCAAATATGAAAACTTTTTAGGTAATTTTTTTGTAATTTTTCATCATTTTTTATCGGTTTCAGTTTTCAGGTAATTTTTACTAGACTAAGGGCATTTTTTGAGAATTTTTAATGATTTTTAAGTTATTTTAACTGTAAAAATGCAAATTTTGAAACATATTCCTTTAACAATAGAGTTCCTTGAATCAAAAACATTACCTCTCAAAAAAGGAGTAGTTTTGTTCATAGACCTCGATGAAAAATAGCTCTGCGCTTGGTTAAACTTACGAAAGGCTATGTAGAAAGATGAAACAATTGTTAGATAAAAACTCAGGACATGTACCTCTCGTCAGTGCAGAAGTAGAAATAAGTTTTTCTGTTTCCAAAAACATTTTGCCAGACAATAGACCTTTTTAAATTTTATTAACTTAAAAATGTACCTTGTAATATACTGTTACGCTATGTATAAAAATTACATAAGATCAATTTAAAGCTTAGTAATGTTTTATTTGAGGGCGGGTCGAAATTTCCCTTACAAAAATTGCCCTTGACAAAATTCACCCTCACAAAATTTCCATTTCCAAAATTGTCCCTTTTTTAAATTTCCCTTTTTTAAATTTTACTTAAAAAAATTACCTTTTACGAAATTGCCCCTTTTATGAAAAGCGCGCGCTTTTCCACAGTATCAACATATTATTTTTTATTTATTTTTTGTACAATTTCGTAAAGATGAACTTTGTAAAGGGTATTTTGTGAAGGGGAAATTTTGTATTGTCATTTCCTCTATTTGACATTATACTCGCATGACTTACAGTTTATTTATAGTACCTAGTCGATTATTTTTTTCCAAGAACGGAATATAAAAAAAGGAAGCAGACAAAAAAAATAAAAAAACTTAAGCTAAATAAAATAATTTCTGACAAAGATCTGCTTGTTGCTGAGCTGCAAAATCAAATTAAGCTTCAATCAGCAAAGATTGAAAGTTTAAATAATAATGTCATTTATTTAAATATAAATTTTGCTGCGCCTACAAAGTCTGTTACCAACCAAATTTCTTTGGCGTCTTCTGCAAGCTGCACTTCTGTGAAGCGACACTATGAAAATTCAAGCGATTACTTTGTTGGCTCTGAGCAAAAAAAGAGAAATGCTATCAATAATGCTGCTACGCTGGATGCTGTTGAGTACGTTGCTGATGTCACTTTCTCATGAAACTGCAATTGCTAGTGATGCCAATGCCAGTGTCAATTTGATGTCGTAGCCATTAAAGCATTCTCAACAAGTTTATACGTGGGCTGACATTGTTGCAAAGAATAGCAATGTCCAATGTGAAGCCAAAACAACTCCTATTCAGCTCGGTTTAAACGACAATGGAGACTATAACATTATTTTATCTAAATTGGGATTGGAAGTTGGTACTACAGGCTATGAGTGGGTACAGCTGCGTAAAAATGTTGCGCCAAGAATTGTATGCCAGAATTTTCAAGAGAAAAGCAGTATCATGAAATTCCTATCAGAAGGTGGCTACGAATTAAATACATTTGCTGAAAAGGGCTGCAAACGTAAGGCGTAAGTGCTGCTTGACAGCGACGCTGATGTTCTCGTCTTGCGCAAATAAAAACCATCGATGCTTTTTGTCTAAAGTTTGAAAGCTTGATAAATTCCAAGATAGTTCAATATCGTCGTTGTCAACGTTTCTCTCACACTGCCTCATCCTGCTCCTTCAAATTCCGTTGTGTGCAGTGCATCAGCGATCATGGTCCTGGTTCCTGCCCCAGATCGTCAAATCAGAAATTGCCTATTGGGTGTGTCAGCTGTAAAGTTTCTGGATGCAACCATTAAATCATTTTATTTGAAGTCACTATGAAACGATTTCATTCGTTGGCCATGATAAGGTTATCTCTGTTTACCACTTGGCATATTATTTTTGTTATTTAAGTTTTTGACTATTAAAACTATTAAAAAATGTATAGTACCTGGAATAAAATACCTTGATAAGATCATTAAGGCTATTCACAGTTGAAGCGTACTTTTAACAAATCGTATTTATAGCATTTGTTATTGCTCAAACCGTGAGCACCTCACCATGTGACTGTCGTATTGAAAAATTATGCAACCCTGTGATGTATGTGATTATGCGGCTGTAGACAGAGCATAAAAATACGAGGTACAAAAAACACGTCCAAGGGCTACTTTTGGCTGTATTTCTTTATTCATTCCAGACGTTCGGAATGTCTGTTTTTGTTTCTTTATTCAGTTGTGATTATCCGGAATATTCTTTTTGTATTTATTTATTCTTACGGAATATTCCAAACGCGTTCTTTTTATACTATCAGCTAAGGTAGAATAAAAAGAATATTCCTTGTGTGTGAGGTTATATTCGATTGTTTGAAGTAAAATGCCGCTAAATGAAAATGGAAAAATTTTTTAGTTTAAATGTTTTAGATTGCTTAGTTGCATTTTTATTTTTTAAAATTTTATCTGGTGTATTTGTTGTCTTTAATTAGATACGAAAAATATGTTTCTGGTTTTAATAAAAAAAAATGTTCTTTCTTTTCCAATACTGTTTCTTTATTCATTCTGTTCTGGATAAACAATAATCTATTCTATTCTTTATCCGGAATGAATAAAGAAATACACCCTTTATTTACGCGTGCCTACGTATTTGCGTTTGTATGCAAAACAACAACAAAGCAAAATAAGCTTTCGTAAATTGGCGTACAAATAGCAAATCGTACAAATAGCAGACCAGCGTATTCAAACTGTGAAAAGCCTTATTGTAGCTGTGCGTTTAGACCGCCTGAACGAACGAAAGAAACCTCGTTCGTTCGCTCGGTTTAAACACTTTGCCCGAAAGAACAGTGTTCGCTATAAATTTATCGCGAACAATGTTTGCCCGGTGTAAACAGTAAATTAGGGCGAACGAACGAAGATTTTTTCGTTCGCTCTGATCGAAGAAGCTTCGATCTTTTTGGGCGAATCCGGTGTTGCGCTGTGTTCAAAAACAGAAAAGTAGCAAAGAGGAGTAGCTTTAGAGAATAATTTATGAAAAGTACTAAAATATGTAGTAATTTAGTTTTATGTTTTTTAAAGTGTTCTGTTAACTTTCGCTGCAATATGATTGTGTTGTGTAAAGGGCCAAATTAAGTTTTTAAGCGGAAAACCCTATATTTTATTTATTTGAGGCGACTGTTTATTTGAGGTCATTTTTTTTTTTAAATAACTATATAACTTTTAATAAAAATTTTGAGTTTATGGATAGCAAATATTATTTAATATAGCAGGAGTCCGCAATAGAGCTCGTTCAAATAAAATAAAAATATATTTTAGGTTCTGCTGAAACTTTTTGAGTTTTTAATCGAAGATTTTAGAAAAATGTGATGATAGTTGACCAAAATGATAGTTGAAAATTCGATTTGTGACTAAAAGCAATTCTTTAAAGTTATAACATAAAAAGGATTTCTCTAAAATAAAAATCGAACGACTGAAAGTATCAATTGCATTTGCTTAATAAGTGCATACAATTTGGGAACAATTTTTATTTAATTGACTTAAAATTTACGAAACTTATTGACACACGAAAAATGTGAAAACATTTCATTTTTGTTCGTCGAAAAACTTAAATGGGCTCTTAAGTTAAACACACGTCTTTTCTATAATAAGTAATACGAGTAATATATTGTTATGGAGTGGCAAACCATTTGTTGTTGAGAAACGAAGTATAAGTTTTAGTACTAATATAAAAATAAGGAGTTATCAACCCTGCATTTATTGATATTCGGCCAAATGCACAAATTGCTGTTTACACAGCCTGAACGAACAAGATGGCGGCCAATGTTTGTTCGCGATTGATGTTCGTGCGGTCTAAACAGTACTCCGGACGAAGAATTTATTGCAATAAATTGTTCGCGATAAATTTTTCGTTCGTTCAGGCGGTCTAAGCCCACAGTAATATATCTTGCCTTAGCATATTTGTTGAATTTTATTTTTCTTTAAAAATTCTAAGAACATGTTTACGATTGTTGTATATTTTGCAATACATAAACAACAAATAAACAGTAATAAACATTTGCAATACATATGATTCGTGAATTGCTTGAATTTATTTAATTTTTGATTTAATTTGATTTGACTGTTTAAAAATTTTATGTGCAACAAAAGCTTATTAAGCACCCTATGCTACATGTAGTCGGTTCAAAATAATCACATTTAGATGTCGCGCCAATCGCTCCACAGCTGTTCGTGTAAATTTGCTAAAATAATTTCACAACGCTTAAAATTATAAACAGAATTTACCGATTAAGAAAAAAATAGAGAACACGGCAACAAATTCTTTTTAAATAATGGCTTGCAATAAGGTAAACAATAAATAATTAGCAATAATTCGTTTTGATTTCGTAAATAAACAAACACTAGGAATGTCTTGTCATGATTTTGGATGTGCGACAAAATGCCGCCAAAGATCTGAAACGAAAAGCAGTTCAATGTGTAGCTGACATATTAAAGGAAAAGGTTTGCCGTGTTTTTACTAGTTTGAAGATGTACAAAAACAATTGTTTTGTTTTTCAAAAAGATTTGCGCAGCCAAAAAGGATTTCGTGTCTTTTATACTGCTGGGTACACAGCGGACACACAATGAGGCCAATATGGGTGTTTGTAATGGCAGCTATCGCAATATTGTGCAGTATTCGCAGCCGGTTGTACCCAGTTGGAATGTGCTGGTGGATTTCATGAAGTTTGTGGCTGAGCCATCATGTTGCGAGGGCGATTGGCTGGATGCCTTGATTGTTGCTATGGAACTCTTGAAGAATGCAGAGGAGTAAGTTGTTTGTTATCTTTGTTGTAAGTTAAGTCCCATCTAATTTTGATATATTTTTCTTTTAGAATTTGTAAATTTAAACGCCAACGTATTTTGCTATTTCACAATTTCGATATTGAAGACATTCGTTACGATGAATTTGATATAATAACAAATAATTTACTCAAATACGATGTGGAATTAACTGTAATGTAAGTAAAAATGTCTCAATTGTCTTAAATAAGCGTTTAAAATGGGGAGATTACTGTTTCCGTGGCGCCAAGATCTGAAAATGCAATTTTGTAGTACTCAATAGCTGCATTCCCGTGCAACTTTTTTTTCATTGTGGTTATTGCGAGTTATTTCATCATAAAAAGTTAATTTCATCACAAAATTAAATTTATTCCTTGAGAAAATTATTTTCCCTTGCACGGAATGTTTTTTATATGTTTATTTATCATCATCAAGCAGAGCAATTAACTAACAGACTAGATACAAAAAATAATTAAATAATTACAAATACAATTAATACAAAAATAATACATTCTGTGTCTTAAAAACTATTGAACTAAAAACGTTCAAGTTCCCCAGCTTGGTTTAATGACAAGAGAAAATTATTCTTAAAACAATACTTGGAACAGTTACAAAACAAATTAATTTTGTCTAACATTAAATTAGTTAAGAATAAGCAATGCGCTAAAGGTTCTTGCTGAGCAAAGTTTTTTCGTATAGTATTTCGTATATAGTTTTCAATCTACTTTTGAGTTGACCTTTCGATAAGTCAACATACGGCGACATACAAGAGAATTGAAGCTAAACAAGGCACATCTTGTGCCAATGGATGGTAAATTTATTTGCAAATTCAATCTGAGAAAAAAATAATTAGAAAATAACTTCTGGACTCTTTCTAATTTAAGAGAATGACTAGTATAGGATGATACAACAGTATTCTAAATGGGACCTGACTAGACTAATATAAATACATTTGAGCGTAAATGGGTCACGAAAATCCTTCGAGTTTCTCTTTAAAAAATATCATAGAGTATGCTTTTGGAATGATGTAGTCAAAGTGATCTTTAAAAGTAGGACGGTGATAAAAAATAATACCTAGATCTTTTTGATAGCAACCCTTTCAAGGTTTAAATCATTAATATTGTATGTAATAAATAGTGGCGAGTTACTCCTATACAGAGAAAAAGACTGACATTTAGATATGTTAAGACAAAGATTATTCAATGAGCACCAGGAAGCAACCTCATCCAATTCAATCTGCAACAAACTACTATCAACTGTAGAATTGACAGAGCGGAACAGCTTAAGGTCATCACCAAATATCAAACACTGAGAATGTTTAATAACCAGAGGAAGATTGTTAACAAATAACAGAAATAGTAATGGACCAAGATGACTTCCCTGGGGGACACCCGATGTCACTATAATAGGACTGGACAACAATTCATTGATTTTTACAAATTGGAGGCGATTGGATAACTATGACTCAATCCAGTTTATGCACTTTCTGCGGAACCCCAAACAACATAATTTGTGAACTAAAGAGGCATGATAAACCTTGTCGAAAGCTTTTGAAAAGTCCGTGAAAATCGCATCTATTTGCAAACTGTCAACCGATTTATTTATGTGATGTGAAACAGTTAACGGTAAAGTTGCACAACATGATAAGATGAGTAGCAGTAGACCTGCCTGTCCGGAAACCATGTTGACAATCCGATAAAACATTAGAGAAACAGGGATATAATTTATCATAAACAATTTTTTCAAACAATATAGGTATTGACGAAATTTACCAATGGGCCTATAATTACGAACATTTATAACACATAACACAACACATAACACTATAATAGGGCCAAATTTATAAATAAGTACAATATGTGATACTTTCCAAGTATCCAGAAAAATTCCACATGACAGCGATTTACTGAAAATAGTATACAACAGATATGATAGAGACTTTGCAAAATTTTTTTACAAAACAGGCGCAATCCTATCTGGTCCTTCGGTGTGCTTTTACCTTCAATATTAAGAAGAGCTATTTCAACATCAAAAATATTGATGCTAATACTCTCCAAGTTGCAAATAGCGTCAAAAGTTAGGGAATAGGAAACGTTAGTATTATTATTGGAGTACACCGATTTAAAGAAGTTTGCAAAAAAATTACATATAATTTTAGGATCATCAGATGAGTCATCCAAGAAGTGCATCATGGTAGAAAGACCGTTAGATTTTCTCTTGGTATTAGCAAAAATACCAAGAATGCCAGAATGATTAACTATTATTTTTTAAATTTTCTTTAGTAGATAGTATGTAAGATTGATAAGGAAATTTATTAAGATCAAAATAGTATCAAAATTAAGTTGGCAAAGCAGGTATTTGGATTTTAACTGTATGTCGTCATTAGATTGTCTAAATCGTTTGTAAGCTTTATTCTTTTTATTTTTAAGATTACAAAGTCTCTTATTAAACCATGGAGAACTTTTGTTATTTTTAAGATGTTTAGTTGTCACAAATTTGTCTATTGCTTCTTTAAAAACTACTAAAAACTTATACATATTAATGAGATCAAGTCCTGTAAGCTATATGTCCCAATCTAATGAATCTAGATAAATGATGAGCATTGAAAATTACCATTATAAGTAGTCATAGATATTTTTTCCAATAATATTTTGTTTTTGATAAAGAACTTTGGACAACTCAAGCAAAATCTATTTACGAAAAATAGGATTAATAGGAACGTCCATCCGTATAGCTAAATCTCTGTCCAGAAAAATAAGGTCGAGAATACGATTGTTGTCATTAAGTATTTCATTAACCTGAATTAAATCATATTGACTAAAAAAATCTATAACTAATGCCTCAATATCATTTGTTACATTAAATGCAGTAAGGTTTGTACAAGGAAAAATAAATTTTTTATGGTGTTTTTACGGAAATTTTGTACGAAATATTTTTATTACGGTTCCGCACAAGCACAAATAAATTTTTGATGGTGTTTTTTACTATAAAATTATTTGCCCTTGTACAGAATGTTGTTATAACTAAATTTATTGTGGGATTATGTTCTCTTTATATTTGCTTATGACCTTTTTCAAAATGGCCATAATCCCAAATTCAATTTTTGGGATTATGTGAGGGTTGTATCCCTAAGCAGCGGCCAGAAATCAAATAACAAAAATTTGAATGATATAAAATTGCTTATAAAAATCAAAATTCTCTTACAAAAGATGTACATCATATATCGTAAAGGCTGATTCAATTACATTTTAAACGACACATCAATCTCTTGAGTCGATTGGATTATAACAGAAATATAAATGTTGACTTAAATAAAAAAAACAAAAAAAAAATAAAAAAATAAATTGGTCATTTCAGCCCTAGAAAGAACTTCGACTAAGCTTCTATTGATCAATTGTGTTGTGCGTGTTACTAAATGTTTGAACAAAAATGATCGAGAACTGGACCTACGAGTTTAATGCCGACTCCGAACGGCTTATGTTCTCAAGAATCTTTACATGGCAGTTTTTACTCTCTGAGGTTTGCCATTGTCTGCAGAGAGTTGACTTGCCGAACATAAAATAAATTCAATTAAAAAACATTCTGTCTGAGCTGGAATTGAACCCGGGCTACCACGGTTCTTTAGCTTAGGGGCCACGCACTCTACTGACTAAGCTACGTCCGCCACTTAAACAGAACATTTAGCTATAAAAAACATCGATATTTAATCGATATATCGATAATTCCGTAGGTAAATCTCATTTTTACCATGAGCACATCAAATCTGCATTCTCAAAATGAACGATAAGTTAAAAACAAAAAACCAAAAAAAATATGATTTTTTTCGAATGGTACCAGAATTAATCAGATTGGTCAATTATTCGCAAAGATATGCCGAATTTTTATATAGACTTCGTAAAGCAAAATATTTTTAAAAATTGATAAGTTAATAACTAGTCGATTATCGATAATTCCTTCGGTGAATCTTATTTTCAAATGAGCACTACAAAACTGCATTTTAGGATATTGGCGCCACGGAAACCGTAATCGTGCCTTTAAAATAACTGGTCTACATTTTATAGAGGCATTTTTCTAAGAAAAACTAATAGACTAATTTATTTAAAACTCTGTACATTAATACAACAACTAAAAATTTAGTCCATCAACAGATTCTTGTAGAGGAGACAGAAAAATATAGTTATTTCGGCTTTTGAAGTTATTACGAGTAATTTAAAATGTAGGTTTTAAGTTTACTCTAACTAGCATAAAGAGTAAGTAAACTACTAAATATACGCCTTTGGTTTAGTTTTATTCACAATGCTACACACAAAAAAATTTGTATAAAATTTTTACACCAAACGGTGTTCCAGGGAGTCCTATACCGTTCGGTGTTAAAAAACACTGTGTCAAAATGCAATTTTATATCCGAAAAGACATAATAAATAAATACCAGATATGATGTTTGTTTTATACCCTGCTAGGTGTTTATTTAGAATAAGCAAAATTATTATTTTTTAACTCGGAACGGTGTAATTTGTAACTATTTAAAAGGATGTTTTTACAACTTTTATTTATTAAAAAATACAATGTTATGTTATTAAAATTTTTAAACAATTTAAGCTTTTACTCTAGTGTTCACAAATAAGGCTCAAAGGCGGGCCTTGATATCACGCATTCTAGCAGTGAGGTTATTTACACCTCCTTAATATATTGCGCCTAGTATGAATCGTACAATATATCTATTGTAGCTATCGTAATCACAGTTGAAAATCTTATTTGACTTAAAAAATGTGCTTAAGCAATAACTGATGTTCTTCCTCAGTAAGTACCTGCTTGCCATTTAAAAATAAGACTTATTTTTAAATTGCAGCTTGACTATAGCATATGCCACTAAAAATGACGATTTTTCGTTAGAGCTTAAATTTGCAGTTCCACTCTGAAATGAAGTTAAAAACTATATAAGCAAGTGCTTTTAATTAAACATGGGTTTGGGAAAATAAGTTGTTTTTTACCTGCTGAAATCTGATGAGCTCAAAACTTTTAGTAGCAGTTGTTCTTGTAGTAAACATTTTTCTTAAGCACAGTATAGCGGTTGTGATTCTTTCCCATTCTTTTGAATATATACAGAGGATTTTTTTATTAATAAAATTAACTTTGTTTTAAACCAGGGACGTACCGGTTATGGTTTTTGTAAAAAAAAAAATCAGATATTAACAGTGAATATTGAAATAAATGAAGAAGCAACTAGAACAGATGGCAACCCTTGATAGAGTTGATGGCGGTGATCTATAAATAGCCTACTGCTTTGAAATGTCATATGATTAGCAGCCATACAATTCATAAGAATGAATTCCAGAATCTGCACATTCATATGCTAGTTTAAACAGTGAGTTGATCACAGCTTAATCACTCAAAGACTACTGAAGAGGAATATGTAGCGATTTCCGAAACAGACTGTCTAGTCAGCTAAGTGATTGCCTCTATACAGAGTTGTTGTTGTTGCCTTCTTGAAAACTTACTTGATCTAAAGCTCACAATCTTAATTCATTAACAGTTATCATTTAATTTTTAGTTCCCTATTATTCCCGAAAAAATACTACTTGTTATTAAATACTAGTTATTTTATGCCTTTTATTTTTCAGGAAACAGTAATGTTACTTTTAGCTTTTATTTTATAAATCAAAAGTAACCGTTATTTTGTGCCTTTTATTTTTCGGTCAAAAATATTTGGCAATTTGAATTTTTTTAAAGGCCGCCTAACCAAAAAAAAAAAAGTAATGATATGTTTTTCGTCTCATCAGCGCGCACATTTTGAGCTTTAAAGCTTTTTTAGATTTAATAGTTTTGTGTGCGGTCAAGCAGCCTTTGAAAAAGTACAAATTGGCTGATATTTTTGACCGAAAAAAGCACAAAATAACTGTCTGGCCAGAATCATGTCGTTGTCGTGTCGGTGAGAGAGAATCGCTAAGAGTTGGCCCAGAATTGTAGCGTTGGCTTTGTCGTTTTGCTTTTATTCAATCTGCCATTGTTGATTTTCTTGAACTTGCTTCAGTGTTCTCATCGTACTCCGATTGAACTAATAATTACTCCACTTCCATTTATTACACTACTTTTTGCAATACTCTTCATATAAATTTACTGCATTTTCCACTGAAGGCTACTCCTATCATTATAAGAGCAAGTAGGAACACTGTTTACTCGCTACATTGGTTGACAGATTCTTCAAATTTTGTTAAAATATGGCAACATTTTTAGAGAGAAGCTGAGAGAGCTATCAAATAAACGACAAAGTCAAAATAGAAATAGAAACATTTCTATCTTGGCGTTTTCGTTGTCGTATTCTGCCGCAATTTTCTCCCATATGGTTTGCATTGTCTCTGTCAGCGCTCTGCCTGCCGACACGCCAACGACATGATTCTGGTCAGACAGTAACTGTTGTTTTTGACCTAAAAAATTAAAGTAAAAAGTAACAGTTATTTTTGCCCGAATAATAAAAGGCAAAAAATAACAGTTAATTTTAACTTTTATAGTAACATTAAAAAATTTAAAAGGCGTTTAATATTCGTGAAGCTGCTTTCATTACGATCATAATGGTATATTTAAAAAAGTACACCGGCAACTTTTTCGTTATGCTTTTTTCACCTGAAAATTGGAAAATAACAGCTATTTTCGGTCCCTGTTTTAAACGGTATGTGTTGTAACACATTATTTGGTTATCTCATTATTCAATTAGCAAAAAAACTGAAGCAATTGCAAAATTTTAAATTTACACTTATTTTAAACATTTTTATAAATTTGGTCGGGACATTTAATTCGAAACGAATAGGTGCTCTTAGAAAATAGGAACGTTTTACTGCTTTTATGTATTTTATTAACAGTATTTGGTAGGATAACCTTTCTACTTGATGACGGCATGGCATCTGCGTTGCATGGACTAGTTTTCGACATCTTTCAAAGGGGATGGATTTCCACGCAACCTTGATTTTCTCGAATAGTTCATTAAAATTCGAGATATTTTGAGCGCTTATTAACTTTTTGATGTCTCCCAATAAGTGCTCTGTAGGATTTAAATCTGTACTGGATGCTGGATGCTGGCCACTCGAGTAATCTGATTGAGTTATTAAGTGTTGAAATGTTCAAACAACCGACAAATTTTCTTCCACCGATGGCAACATGACATGACGTAACATTTCAACATATTTTTTTTTTGTTAAAATACCATCAATTCGATGAATCGGACCAACTCCATTCTAGGAAAAGCATCCCCAAACATTTATCGACCCGCCACCAGTCAAACGTATGTCTGATGAAGCTCAGACTTTTTTGCAGCCTTATTTATTTTCTACCGTCAGGTCTAATGCGATTGACCTTAGCTCACTCCAGACGAAGACTTTTCACTGACTTTCAGTCCAACTCGCATGAGCTTTCGCAAACTCCACGCGCTGTTTCCTTTGCTTAGACGTAACAATGGTTTCTTGCCTGCTATTCTGCCGCATTCTAATCCGAATTCTAATTTCGACGCCGTGCAACAGTACGTTTTGATATTGAAACATTGTAATCCGAGTCAAGTTCACGTTGAATGCCTACAGCAGTAGGCTTGGGCATTTTAGTTCACTCAAAATATCGCTCTTTTTAGTTCACTTGAGTTTAATGAACTAGTTCGTTCATACAGTTCTTTTAGTTCATTTAGTTCGTTCGCTCCTTTAGTTCGTTTCGTGCACTCGTTCATGTTGTTCTTTGTTTGATCGTTAGATATGTTAGCTCGTTGTATTTTTTAGTTCAATAGATCTTTTAGTTTGTTTTGTTTGCTCATTCATGATCAGATCTATAAAATGAAACGAACTATATGACCGAATCAGTCATTAACTGCAGACATAGAAGAAATTTACATAAAAATAATACATATTTTTTTTTTAGATCAAAGAACCAAGGCATGCGCCTTATACAAACAAGGTTTGGTCTTTGACCTGAGAGCAAAGGGATAGATTATTTAGAGGAATTGATGAAACAACCGTGAAAGACAATTTGAATTGCTTTTAACCGAGGCTAGTGTTATGCCTTAACCTCGGCAAGCATTTCCAGCCCTTAGTTGTTTCTGTCCTTCAATTCCACAGTTTCCACAATTTAGTTGTGGATTTTTAGTTTTTCCATAATTCTTAAATGTAGGAAAGAACAAAGAAAGTGAAAAGAACCAAGCCCGAACCCGGATTCGAACCAGGGACCTCTGGGTTGATAGTCTAGCGCACTCTCCACTGGACTACAAAGGCCGACATATGGGGCATTCCACACAATATTTGCCACAAAAATTTGTTTTTGCAAAAATGTTTTTTTTTACCGTTCATTAGTGAAAAACTGTATCAGCATGGACTCAAACCATTGTTGAGTGAAACCAAATTTTTTTTAGTTCATTTTGATCTGACTCGCTGCAAAATCGATTGAACTAAAAGAACGAGAATCAACAAACTAGTTCACTTAGTTCATGAGAGCGAATAGTTAAATTGAACTAGTTCGTTCGTGAACTACCCAAGACTATACAGCAGTTTGCCTGAGGTCTGCTTCTGAAATCAGCGTTGCCGCTTTAATTGAATTCTACTAAATATTTTAGTTTTTTTTCCAAATCAGCGTTTGGTTATTTGGTAAATTTTTTTAAATTTTGTACATTTTTTAAATTTTGTAGATATTACAAGTTTTGTCCAAATAAAACTCTTAAAAATCTAATAAAAATGGAAATCATATCGTTTGGTTCACTTTGTTTAAAAAATGATCATTTTGTAACCCTTCCCAAGTATCATATCTTTAAACACTTTCAAATTTAGTTCTTTGGTTCGAATGTCCGAATTGTCCACCATTTTTCGCGTAGAAGCAGAAAGAATGTTTTCTGACTTGACATTGATAAAAACAAAATGTAGGAACAAGTTAGAGCAGATCACAATTAATTATAAAACCGATTTTTAACTTTTTTAGTTTTATATGGAATCACATCTTTTTCTTTATATCCCATCCTCTAAACATTTTGTATAGGTTTATTATGTTTTTTAGTCAAATGAATAAAAGACTGCGAAAAATAGTTTTTTATTAAAGTTTTTTCTTTACAATTTGTATTTAAAATCAAGTATGATTTAAACTATCAAACATTTAGAATTTGTACTTAAATCATATAAAATCAACATAATAGTTTTTATTTAAAAATTAAAATTTTTTTTAAATAAAATTAATATGTATAAATTTTCGGGTTGTTTTAAATGTGTATTTTTATTTATGATTGTATAACAGACATTTTGGCAGTAATCTGAAAAGAGTATTAAAGCTTTATTTTGATTTGGTGGTTTTTTGTTTAATTTAGTAGATTTTTATAGATAAGATTGGTACCTTAAATTTTTTTAAGTGGCAACCCTGTCTGAAATACGCTTAATTTTTTTATCAATGTAGGCTGTGGCTTTCCGTGGGCATTTCTTTTGTGGAACGTTCATGTGAGTCTTGTAGTTTCAAAAATGCTGAATAGCATTAAAACCCATCTTTTTGAAACATTTCATTTGATCAGCAATTTTCTGGTAGAAAGTCCAGACGCTTGACGCTCAATAATAGCTCTTCTTATGGCTGGACCCATTTTTTCACAGCTCTTGGCTTTCTTTATTATTCTTAATTTTTCTATACAAAATATTAATTATTTGGAATCAAAACACTCTTGGATTTGCTACTTACCGATTTATTAAAGAAAACGATAATTTGCACATATTTTAATGATTTTATGACTGACTACTGAATTTGTTTCCAATTAAGTGTCACACAACACTTCATCACCACATCAACACAACTAAACTCAATTTCTACATGAATTTAGGGTCTGTTCAGCGTTGCAAGCGACTGCAAGTGCAAGTTGATTAACAAGATGTCGTCGAATGCGAAGATTCTCGCTGCAATTGCGGTTTTATTTAATAACTATTTTTTTTATAATTATTAAATATAATAAATTTATTAATTACATAACTATTAATTATATATATTTAATTTACTTTAATATTTGCGTTATATTTAGCTTCACTTCCATTTTTGTTTGCAATCATAAACATGTTTTTAGTGTTGTTAATTGTTAAAATATCAGATATCCCAAAAAATCCGAAAAATCACAACAAAACCAACACTTTAATCCCTTTACTGTCTGCAAGTGCCAAAATCTATTTTCTCTGAAACTTCGTTGACAGTAGCGCTGATAGTAAACAGTGAACCGCGGACAGTGAATAAAATGTGAGTGTTTTAGTAAAAATGTTTAAATGTATTGAGTTTTTCGGACTGGCACTGTCCCGTGTAGACACAGGCAAAATGTTCGAAAATGGTCAATTTTGCAGCAGTGCAAACGTCAAACATTCTAAAATGTAATTTTTCTATCAAGCGTCACTCATCATTTGTATCAAAAAAATTCACGCTGCAATTTGAAAGCTTAAAAATGCCAGTTGTGTACATACTCTGCAAGTCGTGATGAATTTCCGAACAGACCCTTAATTGTGAGCTTTTTAGATCAAGCAAGTTTGAGCCGCCAAGGACCCATCCCTACCGTTGTTCGTGGCAATTTACTCTTTTTTTATGAAAATTTTTAATTTAATGTTCATTTACCGACCTTTTGTTTCAATTTTAAAAATTTTATTATTGCGGGCTTAAGGTCCAAAATTTTTGCTCACTAAAACTCCAAGTTTTAATTATAAAATTTATTGTCAATATTTCGACTGTTTTTTAAAATTTTTAATTCATTCTGAAGAAATACTTAAAATGTTTGGTTTTTGCTTTTATATGTTTAGTAAGTATAAAGTATAAGTATTTATATGTTTTAATAAGTTACCGTGAATTTAATTTGCATATGTCCATAACACCATCTAGTTGCGAAATTTCTTTATTAAATTAAAAAACTATATCGAGGAAGAGGGATCAAATAAATAACTAAAATCGAAATAATGACAAAAATGTTGTCTTGCACTTCTAGGAATCAAAATGTGTAGTGTTTAACGTTACACTTTGTTCCTTTTTATTCCCATCTGAATTTTTCGCCATTTCGATAAGGTTAACATAGACCATATGTCCATAGCGCCATCGAGTTGTAAAACTAATTTTTTGTAATAAATTTCGCAATGTTTATTAATCCAAATCGAACTTGGTTGCTGGAAAAAATGCGGTCATTGAATTTGAATAAAAATTGTCAATTCCTGTAGTTTTCTTGCATTACAAAATTTATTGACAATTATAAAGGGCGAATGACTTCTTTATTTAACAATCAAAATCTTTTTATTAATAACCTTAAAAAACGACGCCTAATCTTATTTTAGCAATTTTGTACTGATTAATTTTGACGAACATTCAGCCCAATCATGAAACATTTTCTCCCGAGAGTTGTAAAAGGGAGTTTCCGTTTTTAAGATAAAGTTTAAAAACTTTTTGGAAATTTTTAATGCAATTTTGTTTATCAACCGCCAATACTCATCGGTGTAAAATAAAAAAAAAATGAGATGTCTTTATCTGCTATCTTAAAACCGGAAACTCCCTTTTACAACTCCCGGGAGAAAATGTTTCATGATTGGGCTGATTGATTGTCAAAACAACACCATCTTAGATATACACAATAGACAAACACAAACACAAATATATTTTTCCATATGCAGAGAGTCCATCTGCTAAAAATTTAAATAACTAACATAAAAAAATAATTGTTTCCTAAACGATATTATTCTTACTAATTTTATAACATATTCTAGCAAATATCCCCTATTTTAAAAGAAAATTAAAGCAAAATCCTCAAAGCGACATTTGTAAAAAAAAAAAAAAATGAACACCCGTGTAATATCGAGTACATCAGATAGTTAATATATAAAATTGAAAATAAATTGGCCTTTCGGTTTTTCGTAGAGAAATTTTAAATAATTTGTGTGCATTTTCCACTTCACCCTGATCTAATATATTATGTAAATATGCGATATTCTGAAAATGTATAATTTTAATTTGTTTTCTTTCTTGTGCCAATCAGCTCAAACAATATTCAATACATTGATAATGCTGCTACTGGTGAACCTCAGCCAATATTTTGCTCAACAAAAACTAAACCCGATTATCAAGAACTAAATGAGAAATATGCACTCCGTTTGGTCTCCGATTGCAATGCCAAACTGTACAATTTCCATGAGGCTTCCGGCAATATCATGCTAGTCGAAAACACACGTCCTATGACTTGGAATCATACACTTAGTATTGGCTCAAAAATATGCATAAAAATTTCCGCCATGCTTGTGATCAAAGATATGAGTACCATCAAGCTAAAAAGACATTATGGTAGCGCCGAAGAAGACGTAACACGTGAAATTAAGTATTTCATAAAGGACGAGGAGGTACAACCTCATCCAGATGATCTAATGGACGCGTACATGTTAGGTGCCACTCCAGTACCTTTCGATGAGCCATTACAATCTTCAAGCGAACCCATTACGCCGGGTTTAAAATTTATGGGTTTTGTTAAGCGCAATTCTATACCAGATGAATATCATTGCGGTGACTCATTCCACTGGATTGTCCATCAAAAAGACATGCATGCATCGGCAAAAATGTTGGACGCACTCGTCAAGGCTCTATTAAAGACGCAGATGTCTCTGCTATGCTGGAAGATTTACAGTCAAAAATTCAACAACCCTAAGATTGTATTGCTTCAGCCAAATAAGGTGAGAATGGTTGTGTCTATTCCATTGCTTTTGTTTTAAAATAAATTTAAATAATATTTTGGCTATATTCTACTTTATATAATTAAAAAAAATTTAATTTCAGCTTAAAGACGATCAGCCTGCCTCGCTTTCAATGGTCGAGCTGGCCTATCATGCGCAGCATCAGTTTTGGGAGTTTCCCAGATTACGAACGCAAAAAAATCAAAGCACCAAAGAACAGCTAGATGCCATAGACAATCTCATCGATTCAATGGATCTAATGTTGGAGCCAAGCGACAAACTTCAAGAGGGTCGTGAAACAATGGAAAAAGATTTGATATCCTTTCAAACACTGCCACATGTCTATGAAAAATGTTTGCTCGATATGCTAGAACGCAAAGTTTTGTGTGTCGCTGGCGAAGATGATCCCTTCATTCTTGATCTAGTAGCGGAAAAGGATTACAAAGAGATATTCTGGCGAGTGCCCGAAGCCATAGAGCAGCAAGCAAAAGAGGCAGCTAATAAGGTGAGAAAACTCTTTCCGTTGGAGAAGAATGTGCTGACCACTAACAGAGCTAAAGTAAAAACTGAACCGGAAAACACTGAAAACAATGTTAGTAATCATAACAATATTAAGCCGACTACTGAAGCAGTTGTTAAAGCTAATGCTAAGAAATTGGAGCGCGTTGGCACCATAACGCCGGCTGAGGATTTCGAAATGCTGCTCAAGCAGGATGTGTTAACGTTGCAGGACAACACATTGCGTGATGCTAAATTTTGCTACTATGCTGCACAACTGCGTAGCGTTATTTGGCAGCTACTTTTTACTACAAATACGCCCATTAAGGATATGGATAAAATTGCTGAAGCGATAAAAGTGTTTCAAAAATGTAGCTATGACTTTAACGCATTTTTTGAATATAACTGCTGGATGCGTAAACTTAAGTCGCAGGTTATAGAACAAAAACTCTTTGATTTCTGGTCGCAATACATTGTAAAGCAGGAGCTAGGCTTGTGCTACGTAGGCCTGCCCTCATTAGAGGAGAAAATTGATCAGAAGGAGTTCTATCAGATCCCCGATTTCGAACATTCCAGCGAACATAACGAAATGAATGATACAGCGGTAGATGAGTTGCTTGCAAGCTTCTAAATCATTTGTTATTCAATTTGGGGGTTTGCTTTTGTGTATGTAATTTAAGATTGTTATTAAAATAAATTTTTTATTCAAATATCTCTAATTACAATAATTGTTACAGGAATTAAAAAAAAATTGGTTCAAGAATATATTCTGAATAGACCTTACTTTTTTCCAAAACTTGTTGAAGGCTGTTCCAAAAAAAAAAAAAAATGCACAACAAAGGCCTTTTTGATTAAAACTTTTGAGAAAGAATGAGTTAAAAATTTAAAGAGCTGTTTTTTCTAAACTTCTAGACACAAAAAAAAAAAACTAAAAGGTTATTAAACTATTCTAAAAATTTAAATTATTAATTATTAAGATTATATGTTTTGCATGTACTAAATTTAAATTAATTTCAAAACAATGAAAAAAAAATTATAAACATTTTAAAAGGACTCAAAAAAGAAAAAAAAAACACGGCCAATGTTTTTGCAATTGACCAACTGAGAATTGCAAACAGCTGGTTCAAATAAAATAAAAGCTGCAACTTAAACTGACAGCAGTTCTCTTCGCCTGATTGTCAGCGTTAGACACTTAATGAAGGAACATACTAACAGACAGCTAGATAGAGACAGTCGGACAAACAGATTGATACACACAACGCTAAACATAGACACCGCTTGTAGAGCAGAAAAAAAAACACTTTGACTTGCTTGGATGTCAATTTCTCTAACAGATTGACAGTCAGCCTGACAGATGGCTTGAGATGGATTTTTTTTTATCTACCACTCAAAGCATTTGCTCAACAACAAGCTTGTCTCTTTATAACAAGCAACAACGGTCATCTATCTGCCGTCTGTCTATCTTACTGCCTGTTCTGTTCATATCGCCTCGTAGCTTAAACAAATGAACTGTCAGCTTGTCAGACACAAAAATGCAACACGTTTTCCTATCGCCAGCTTTTTCACCGTTTCGCCCAAGCTTTCGCAGTTGCTCTCTCGCGATTAACAACAAATCCTCTCAATGTATTTGTAGTTGTCTATCCATTCTACACAGCTGCAGCCTAACATCGCATTTGTACGTGCGCGCCTATCGCTCGTATTAATCTTATTATTAAGAGATTTAAGATCACAACATCAAGATAAGGCTCAAGCCGACGAATGCATAAAGCAGCATGATGTTGCTGACTAGTTTTAAAAATCTATGCAACTCTAGCAGCGCAGCTTGTGCTTGCAGTGCTCTAAGTGTATCAGGCACTGCAATTTATTGCAGCTCTAATTCATGTATCTGCTACGCTGGATCTTGGCCAAATGAAGAATTGCATTTGAATGGGCTTGATTTAAATTTCATTCGTGATATAAATCACTTTGGCCCGCGCTTAAATAGGAGGATTTATGTCTGCTATGTTGATGCTTCTGCTGGTTCAACCAGCCGTGAATATCAAAACGATGTTAACCGTGGAAATTATGTTTGTTAACTGAATTAATTGAAATCGTCTTGATAGTTTTCCTTCTTTTCTGTAGTGCAACCGATTTGGTACGCTGTTTGAGGCAAGCTGTGACAAGAGTTTAAAACGGCTTTATAACGAGTGTTAAAAAATTTATGATTTGAACAGCGGCACCATCTAAGCTGAATTTGACTTACTATCAATGTAGTGAAGCAGTTCTTTAAGACAGATTTTAGTATTTTTCCTCATTCATTATTTTGTTAGGCCCAATTAAAGCTATAGATATTAATCTGATGATTTGATGAGGACCAACTCTCAATTTCAGCTAGAACTGTTTTCTCTAAAAGTTGTTTAGTAACCATTGTTTTTCTCCAATGGATATTTTTTGATAATTGTGTTATAGTTGACTTTATTTTTAAAAGTATTTCGTCCTAACAACCCTGATTAAACTCTTAAATAAAAAGGCGGTCCAAATTATAAATATTTAAGTTGGTGTATTTGTTCTCTAGGTAAAGTTTGAAATAAAAATATATTTAGAAATTTTAAATCACAATAAAAGTGTAACAAATGACAAGGTGACACAAGTGCTGCAAGGACGATCTCTTTAATACGCACAATTTCTAGCCAAAGAAATAGTCGTGGCCAAGACGACACAAATGAAAGAAAGATGGTATCAATACTTTTGAACTAGCGATACCACGTCGACATCAATACAGAATGTTAGTAAATACCTGTATTGTGTTGATGTCGGCGTCGAAGTGATGTCGAGAAAGAATTGATGTCGGCGTCGGCGTTGACATACACAATAGGGGTGGTTGTCAAAAAGCTTGCACTAAATTTAGAGTTGACTTTTTATTTTGGCTATGATAATGGGCCAATGCTACTTTTCATGCAAATTTTTGATATTTTTTTTCATACAAAAACTTTCAAAATTAGATTAACTTCATAATTTTATAAATCATATATTAGTTCACATAATAATTAATCATCATCACATCCTAATTTCATCATCAATATAAGCAATTCTGACCAGGAATCAATGCAAGCATTCAACAACTTTCCAACGATATCTTGAAAGTGAGGATCACAATAGAAATAAAAAAGTGTTTTAAATTTTAGTGAAAATAACATTAAAAAATTCATGAAAATGCATGAAAAACAGCATTGTCTTTAATCCGAATGCAAAAATTTTAAATTTGTTGATGCAGATTGGAAGAACTTTTTCATAACTACAATATATTTTTAAAAACATTAATTTACAAAAACTCGATATTAAGAGGTTATTTCAAACCATTCCAGCTCGCGGATAGCTATCGCTATTATCGAAATATTTGGGCAATCATCAAAACATAAACCAATAATTATTTTGAGGAACTGATCCGAAAAACTTTTTTCGTGAGACGCGTTAATGCACATCCCATAAGTACATTGCTGCATTCTTGCGGTGCTGCTGCGCCTGTGAACGATTCGGCAAATTGAAAATATCATGAAAAGTCTTGAAGTTGTAGAAAGAATAATGCGCTGACGACTGCTGTTAACAAGTTCATCTTCATCTATTGACTCATTCATGTATCTGATACCAAGAATGTGATTTTTGGTAACCGCTCTAATCATGACATCTTCACCAAGCGTGTTACCTATAGCGTTTCTGAGCTTTTCGGCTTGGCCTTCGCCTTTTTTTAGTTGAACGATTAAGTCTCCAGCTTTTGTCCTTATACGCCTTATCTCCACACCGATATCAGTAGGAAGTATAGTATAGTATAGTATAGTATAGTATAGTATAGTATAGTATAGTATAGTATAGTATAGTATAGTATAGTATAGTATAGTATAGTATAGTATAGTATAGTATAGTATAGTATAGTATAGTATAGTATAGTATAGTATAGTATAGTATAGTATAGTATAGTATAGTATAGTATAGTATAGTATAGTATAGTATAGTATAGTATAGTATAGTATAGTATAGTATAGTATAGTATAGTATAGTATAGTATAGTATAGTATAGTATAGTATAGTATAGTATAGTATAGTATAGTATAGTATAGTATAGTATAGTATAGTATAGTATAGTATAGTATAGTATAGTATAGTATAGTATAGTATAGTATAGTATAGTATAGTATAGTATAGTATAGTATAGTATAGTATAGTATAGTATAGTATAGTATAGTATACTCCTACAAGCTCAGGTAGTGAAAATATCTCGCACAAATTTATTTATTGGCCAACCAAGGCAATTTACTTATTCTAACAGGTTTTTACAAATTTATTTACTTATTCTAACAGGTATTTATTTTTTATTTTTTATTTTTTATAATTTATTTTTTTTTTCCTTTTCTCCCCTTCCTTGTTTTGGTGTTCAAAGATGTGCAATTCGAAGTGGGCGTAATCCGCCCACCTTATTGACATTATTTCACGAACACGCCAAAAAGGAAAGGAAAGAGGAGAAAAAAAAAAAAGAGAATTCAGAGGTTGGGTTGATTAGGCAGAGAAAGAGACTTGTATAGAGAACGCTTGAATAAGAATTTGGACATTGAAGGTGAGTAGTGGTCGGATATATTATTAAATTTTCTACATCAACGGTTGACGGGTTCATTACTGGCATATGCAGTATGATGCCGATATTCAGTTAACAGCCGAGTATGCCTTGTACGTCTTAAAGGGTCATTGAGGGTAATCTTGTTAGAGATATATTCGCAGTTAGTTACACCGCTCAGAACATCGAAAGTAAAGCATGTATCCAGTACCGTTCTTCTTGTTGATAGCGGTGTCAAATTTAATAGGGTGAGTCTGTGTTCATATGGTGGAAGGCTTCCATAATCGCGGGGATTATAAGATTCTCTCAAAGCGAATAGTAAGAACTGTTTTTGAATGGATTCGATTCTATCACAATGGGATCCAAAAACTGGATTCCAAATTATGCAGCCATATTCGAGTATTGGGCGCACTATTGCATAGTACAGGGATGTAGTGACCCATACATTCTTGAATTCGTATGCTCGCCTTTTAATAAAACCGAGCAGTTTACTGGCCCTGGATACAATCTTATCATAGTGTAAATTAAAGCGCAGTTTGTTGTCCAAGACCACTCCAAGATCAACTATATAATTGACCCTGTTAAGTTCATTATTATTAAGGCGGTATTTGTGATTTACAACTTGGTTTCTACGGGAAAAACTTATCACGCTACACTTTTTTTACATTGAGGTAGAGTTTGTTTTGGGTACACCAGGTCTCAAGAGATGAGAGTTTTAACTGTAAGAAAGTTACATCTTCCTGCGATTCAATTACGTGGTACAATTTTAAGTCGTCCGCATACATAAGATGTGGAATATCCTTCAACACCATGGACAAGTCGGATATGAAGATATTGAAGAGAAGAGGACCAAGGTGACTACCTTGCGGTACTCTGTAACGGCACCAAATCTCACCATTTGCGTGTTGGGGTTGTTCACGATGTGGTGTATTTGTCATATCATTGTGGTATAACATTTTCACTCTTTACCACTTAGCGTGAACATACCATCGATAAAACCTTTTATTTGGTTCAGATACACAAGGTAATCTCAGGTGCACAGCATCGTGAACGACCCTAACTCGCAACGGTGTCAAAGTGTGGACTGACAATTTGCTGTTTGACCGCTGACGGATTTTAATTTGGCAGCTGACACTTTGCTGTTTGACAGCTGACACATTTCTAAACTTGGCAAATGTGACAGTTGACACGTTGTCAAACATGACAACTGACACTATTTCCACCTTTGAAAATCATGACTGTTTGTTTGCAACCCGTTTTGCCGTAGTCATTGTGTCACACAGCGGGTATGAGTTACAAAATTGTATCATACACTTGCATAGTGCAAACGCTGAGAAGAAATCTACTTGTGTGACAAAGGGCATGGAGATTCGGAAAAAAACACGCGGTAGAGAAGAAGTTCGTGCTGGTGAACGAGTTTTAATTTCCATTGTGGTTGGTCTTGTTTTATGTCTGCGCTTAAATACTCAACAGAAAAACAAGTAGCTAAAAAGAAAAATCTTTATGCTAAGCTGCGCAAAGAATGTTTACAAATAGACAAAACTAGATAAATTGCAGTCAAACCAGAATTAAATAAAATAATTTGCAAAACAAAGAACAAAGTCAGCTGCTGCTCGAGGAGTAAACTGGAAAATCGAAGACTCCGTCGTCATTACGTCGCAGCAAGAGACAAAAATTCAAATTTGCTAGTCTGGAATTCCGTAAAAAAAAAATTATCTTTTGCAATCGTTTTACGTTCGCTTTTTGCCTAATTGCATTATTGCAAAGTTGCAGCGCAGCTTGCATGACATCGCAGTCAGCTGCGCGATCAATCGCAGGTCGGACAGCAAGTGATTTTTTTTACAGCAGAATTTGGTAAAACATATTAGTGGCATGAATTGCAAGCTGATGTCAGAATATATTGAATTCGTTGCTGACCGTTTGTTGAACGAGCTGGGTGTTGACAAGAATTACAATACACTAAATCCCTTCAGTTTTATGGAGTTGATTTCTTGGGAGGGTTTCCAATATATTTAGCCCCTGAACCCTCACGGAAGGGTGGGAAAAGTGTGGGCCGAGCTCGTCCACCAGAGCTCAACGAGTAGGTGTTGGATGATTGGGCCAGGGGTGCCCAAACGGTTTCCTTTATTCTTTTTATATTTGTTTTACTTGATTGATATTTTCTAGTTTCAGAGAAAAATTTTTTTTGGTATTTTTGATTTGGAATCACCGACGTGCCGATGACGTATGCACGTGACATTTGTACGGCAAGGGTACACGTGGACGGCCACAAGACCCCACCCCACATCTCACCGAACTGCTAGCAATGGCTAACTAGCACGTGCAGCCGTGGCCAACCTAGTGTCCGCGGGTCACTGGACCGGGGCGATGGTACCGCCTCTGTGAGTGAGCGGCCTTTTAATACTGGTCATCGAGAACCAGGGGCGCTGTAAAAAGGCGCCCTCAAACTAAATGCACAGGGCCGCCCTCTCGCAGAGATGGTAGCACCGCTCCACAACAACCAAAATTTTAAAATTTTGAAATTAAAATTTATTTTTGAATTCTAACGTCCATGTTGACTTCAAATTTTCGCCTCCGTTACAAATTGGCGCCCAACGTGGGGCCGATAAAAATTTTGTAATTATCGACTCTCTCCGTAAATTTTTTTTTGTGATGTTCGGTAGCGCGTCGGTGATTCCAACCAAAGAGTACCTTTTTTTTTTCTAGCAGTTTTTTTTTCTATCAAAAATTTGTGATTTTGTTTTTTTATATTTTGAATTGGATAGTCAGGGTTGGCTGCTGGAATATCCGTCTGTGACATTAATCTGCATTCGAATCCGCAGTCAAATCACTGAAATGATTAATTCCTTTGTGTTTGATATGAAACTGTGATTGATATTAAATTTCAATTTTTAAATTTTCAATAGTTAAATTTATTAAATAATTTTTTTTTGTTTTCTTGCGTGATGATATCGGGTTCGGAGGTAGTGTCGAGTGTTGCCTGGAATTGCGATGTTGTTGCGTTTAGTGCGCATGTCGACCGCTTCACTCGGGACTATTTTTCTGGACTTCGTGTCATCACGTGAGCCCATTTAAGTAGTAGTTTCCGGTTAATTAAGAAGTTTTTTATTATCTATTGGACCCCCTGACTCAATCAACCAACAACCGCTCAAAATAATTTCAAAGCAAATCTCTCTCTTCTAAGACCAAATAAATAATACCTATACATTTATATTTATAAATTTTTGATTTTTTTACCATGCCTTTGCATCATAGCGATGAAAATTTGCCTGCTCAGTTGGAGATGGCGGAAAATAGTTGCAGCATTTGTTCGCAGTCCTTCGACAAGGCTGACGACATGGTGTCAACACCGTGTAGGCACATTTTCCATAGGGAATGCATCTCTACGTGGGTAACAAAAGCGCACAGCTGCCCACTATGTCGCACTTTGTGCAGTGTGAAAAAGTTGAAGCCATGCCAGCCGACTCTGGTGGTCGATCCTCCGTTGTCACCTGGTAAGGCAACGGAGAGCCACGGTGCAGTCCGTAAAGAACGTCCGGCCACTAGAAGTCAACGAAACCTAGGTTTCAGCCAGGCACAAAATTCAAATTTGAACATGTCGGGAATGCAACCCGTGCAAAAAGGGTCAGTCGACCTATACTCCCGTCAAGCTGCTGGCGCACATAGCGCACCAAATCTTGCTCCTACTGATAATTTTCAGCCTTCAATGGCTCAACATCAGGTTTCGGATAGTGATTTGCAGCACTTGATCAATGAGGCAGTGCGTACCGAACTCGCTAAATTGCAAATTAATCCAGTCAGACATACTCCTCATGGAGTTACATCCAGCAGTAACCCCTTGCGGAATTTTCAGCAGAATTTGGAGCCAATGCCAAGTATAAATTCGGCACCGAATGTTTATAGTGTTCCTCCACCAAACTTTATGCCCGCTCCACCTTCAACTTCGGGTCACAATCGACAGTTTGTCCAGAGTATGCCAGCTCCTTATACACCAAGCCACATGCCGCATCATAGTGTATATGCTTCGGGATCTGCCCCACAATTTGTACCGTCAGAGAACGTTGCCAGTTTGATTTCCAATTGGAAAGTCACGTTCAGTGGCAAAGAGGATGCCTTAACGGTAGATAAATTCATTTATCGTGTAAACGCTCTGACGATGCAAAGTTTGCGAGGAGATTTTGGAGCATTATGCTGTTATGCGCACATGTTGTTCGTTGGAAAGGCGCTGGAATGGTTTTGGCGTTACCATCGAAGTGTGCCTAGGGTTGAATGGGGTGCGTTGTGCATGGAGCTGCGAAGCCAATTTTGTGATCGCAGAACTGATCTAGACATCATGGATCTAGTGCGAAATAGGAAGCAAAAGTTTGATGAAAAATTTGATGAGTTCTACGAAGCAGTCTTGCAATTGACTGATAAATTACAACGGCCTCTTGACTCTCAGGTTTTGCTGGAAATTCTGCAAAGGAATTTGCGTTTGGATGTTAGGCGTAGTTTGTTGTATGTTCCCATACAAAGTGTTAGCCAGCTTCGTGCGTTTGTTCAGAAACGTGAATTGCTTGATGAAGAGTACGGGAGGAATTCTCGCAACTATCAAAATCAGCGTCAGGTTTCTGAACTGGCATGCGAGTCTGGTGACGCGACCGCTACCCCTAACAATAGGAATAACGATAATTTTTTAGATTTGTCAACCGCCCCTCATTATCTTCTGAGGTGGCCTGCCAAACTGAGGCAATCCCGGATGTACCAAATACCCAAATTCGAATTTTAACACGTGAAAAAACGGCTTCTAGTGTGCCACAACGGACGTTCAAACCGTTGCATGTTCGTTGGCTCGAATATAACGCTGCGCGTCGACGTATATTTCAGAGCGAGGGCTCCATTCAAATTCAATGCAAAAAGAAACGGCGATCAACTGCGAGATTGAGGCAATTTTGGAAAAAGGTCCGAGCCTTGAGAAAGTTTGCGTGCTCGGCGGTTTTGTCGGTTGCTCCTGCGAAGGATATTCGTCCTTACGCACCGGTCTCATTAGCCGGCGAAACGTTAGTAGGATTGATCGATACTAGCGCTACTATCAGTTGCATAGCCAATAATTTGGCAAAAAGACTATTGTCTAACCAGTCGCTGAAGTGGAAAAGGTTTTCGATCAATCTGAAGACGGCGGACGGGACGAGTCATGCTTCTGCAGGAGTCCTCGACACCACCATCACCTTTCGAGGAGTCACCAAACCCCTCAGGTTTTTGATAGTTCCAACTTTGTCTCAAGACTTGTATTTGGGAGTTGATTTCGTAAAAGCATTTGGCTTGGCTGGAGATCTCTTTCTGGAAAATTACCACTGCTCTCCTGTTAGAGAGATTTCTGAAGTTGATTCCAACCACCATGTGTTAACTGCTCGTCAGCAAATTCGACTGAATGCCACCATTTTAAATTTTCCATCTTTTTCTGAACAAGGCTTAGGCCGCACCAGCTTGATTAGTCACGTCATTGACGTAGGGCAAGCAAAACCAGTCAAACAACGACACTTTTCGGTTTCTCCTGGGGTCGAAAAACTTCTTTTCGCTGAGGTCGACCGCATGTTGGCACTTGGTGTCATTGAAGTGTCGCAAAGCGCTTGGTCATCACCTGTAGCCTTGATCGTCAAACCTAATAAAGTGCGCTTGTGTCTCGATGCGCGTAAGGTAAATGAGGTTACTGTGAAGGATGCTTATCCCCTGCCTCTCATTGATGGAATTCTCAGTCGGCTTCCTAAGGCTCAATTCATTTCGAGTTTGGATCTGAAGGACGCCTTCTGGCAGATTCCA
The DNA here is from genome assembly GCA_963920525.1 of Dichetophora obliterata. Classification (NCBI taxonomy): domain Eukaryota; kingdom Metazoa; phylum Arthropoda; class Insecta; order Diptera; family Sciomyzidae; genus Dichetophora; species Dichetophora obliterata. The sequence continues at coordinate 20,360,987 of OY986436.1, read as the reverse complement.
TTGGATGCAGCGTCAAGGGATAAGACAGCCTTCACAGTGCCCAATCGACCGTTGTACCAGTTTGTTACAATGCCTTTCGGCCTATGTAACGCACCGCAGACGATGTCTCGCTTGATGGACAAGGTCATACCTGCTCATTTGAGAACACAAGTTTTTGTATACTTAGACGATTTGTTTTTGATAACCGAGACCTTTGACGATCATTTAGCTTTGCTGCAGGAGGTAGCCATCTGTATTCGACATGCTGGTCTGACGATAAATATTGAAAAAAGTAAATTTTTACTCAAACAAATTCGTTATTTGGGTCACGTGATTGGGCATGGAACCATCAGTACTGATCCAGAAAAGGTGCAAGCGATTCGAGATTTTCCCTTGCCAAAAACTGTGCGACAGCTTCGTCGTTTTCTCGGTGTCTGTGGATGGTACCGACGGTTCGTGCTAAATTACGCTTCCGTTTCGACACCGTTGACCAACATGCTGCAAAAAGCGAAAAAATTTGTTTGGAATGAGGAGTCGATAGCAGCTTTTGAGACCCTCAAAAATAGCCTTAGTAGTGCACCTGTGCTTCATAGCCCTGATTTTTCGCGTCCGTTTTCAATCCAATGCGATGCCTCTCAGTATGGAGTCGGAGCCGTTCTGGCTCAACGTGATGATGATGAAAATGAAGTCCCGATTGCGTATATGTCACATAAATTTAACCAAGCGCAACGAAACTATACCGTTTCAGAACAAGAATGTCTTGCAGCGGTCATGGCCATAAAAAAATTTCGAGCTTACGTCGAAAGGCATGAATTCGAAGTGATCACTGATCACGCGTCTTTAAAATGGTTAATGGGCCAAACCGACCTGCATGGCAGACTTGCTCGTTGGGCCTTGAAACTTCAAGGTTTCAAGTTTAAAATCATTCATCGCAAAGGTAGCCAAAACGTAGTTCCCGATTCTTTATCGAGAGTGCATTTGCCGGAGGATGTCGAAATTTCAGAATTGACAGAAACTGCAGTTACGACTTGGCCAGTTTTGGATTTTTCTTCTGCACATTTTAAAACAGAAAATTATCTAAAACTGGTTGACGAGTTTCAAAAAAATGACGAGCAACAACCAGACATACAAGTTGTGGACGGCTTAATTTACAAGCGTTGTGAATTTGCAAGTGGTGATCCCACCCAAGAAGAACAGTCATGGAAACTCTGGGTGCCTGAGGAATTGAGAAGATCTCTCATTGTTGAAGCTCATGATCACCCAATGAGTTCTCATGGTGGGATTCACAAAACGCTTACGCGACTCAAAATGTTGTATTTTTGGCCAAGAATGGCAAAACAAGTCCGCGACTATGTGCTGGCGTGTGAAGTTTGCAAACTGACCAAAGCTCCTAATTACATACTTCGTCCACCTATGGGACAACAGCTCACTTCGATTCGCATATTTCAGAGACTCTACGTTGACCTTTTAGGGCCTTACCCAAGGTCGCGCTCAGGGAACGTGGGTTTGGTGATTGTGCTTGACCACCTGTCGAAGTTTCATTTCTTGGAACCAATTCGGACCTTTACTGCCAAAAAGATTGTCGAATTTCTAGAGAAGCGAGTTTTCGCAATTTTCGGTGTTCCCGAAATTATAACCTCTGACAATGGCGTACAATTCCGATCTAATAGGTTTAAAGATTTAGTACAAAAATATGGTGTCAAGCATAATTTAACTGCAAATTATTCTCCTCAAGAAAACGCTGTCGAACGTGTGAATCGTTCAATAATCGCAGCCGTTCGCGCATATATTCATCCGGACCAAAAAGATTGGGATGAAAATTTATATGCGATAAGTGCCGCTCTCCGCAGCTCAGTTCACTCTTCTTCAGGTTTTTCACCATATTTTGTTGTGTTCGGACAAAATATGATATGTCATGCTAAAAGCTACGACCTTCTGCGAAAACTAAACATGCTGGAAGATCCCACAGCCGAGGTAAAACCTGAAGAGAGAACTGAGTTGATTCGAGAACAAGTGAGAGAGAATCTGCGTCAGGCATTTGAGAAAAATGAGAAAATTTACAACATGCGCTCACGTCCCGTGAGTTTTGAAGTTGGTCAAATTGTTTACCGAAGAAGTTTCGCCCAAAGCAAGGCCTCTGAGCATTTTAGCGCAAAGTTGGCAAACGTTTTCGAGAAAGCTAGGATCACTAAGAGAATGGGTTCGGCATACTACGAGCTGGCTGATATGGATAACAAACGGCTTGGTGTTTTTCATGCGAAAGACATTCGAGAATAGTGCCTTCAGTTCTTGTAACGCGTGCTGGACGGTTCCGGATAACTGTTTTGTAACGGCACCAAATCTCACCATTTGCGTGTTGGGGTTGTTCACGATGTGGTGTATTTGTCATATCATTGTGGTATAACATTTTCACTCTTTACCACTTAGCGTGAACATACCATCGATAAAACCTTTTATTTGGTTCAGATACACAAGGTAATCTCAGGTGCACAGCATCGTGAACGACCCTAACTCGCAACGGTGTCAAAGTGTGGACTGACAATTTGCTGTTTGACCGCTGACGGATTTTAATTTGGCAGCTGACACTTTGCTGTTTGACAGCTGACACATTTCTAAACTTGGCAAATGTGACAGTTGACACGTTGTCAAACATGACAACTGACACTATTTCCACCTTTGAAAATCATGACTGTTTGTTTGCAACCCGTTTTGCCGTAGTCATTGTGTCACACAGCGGGTATGAGTTACAAAATTGTATCATACACTTGCATAGTGCAAACGCTGAGAAGAAATCTACTTGTGTGACAAAGGGCATGGAGATTCGGAAAAAAACACGCGGTAGAGAAGAAGTTCGTGCTGGTGAACGAGTTTTAATTTCCATTGTGGTTGGTCTTGTTTTATGTCTGCGCTTAAATACTCAACAGAAAAACAAGTAGCTAAAAAGAAAAATCTTTATGCTAAGCTGCGCAAAGAATGTTTACAAATAGACAAAACTAGATAAATTGCAGTCAAACCAGAATTAAATAAAATAATTTGCAAAACAAAGAACAAAGTCAGCTGCTGCTCGAGGAGTAAACTGGAAAATCGAAGACTCCGTCGTCATTACGTCGCAGCAAGAGACAAAAATTCAAATTTGCTAGTCTGGAATTCCGTAAAAAAAAAATTATCTTTTGCAATCGTTTTACGTTCGCTTTTTGCCTAATTGCATTATTGCAAAGTTGCAGCGCAGCTTGCATGACATTGCAGTCAGCTGCGCGATCAATCGCAGGTCGGACAGCAAGTGATTTTTTTTACAGCAGAATTTGGTAAAACATATTAGTGGCATGAATTGCAAGCTGATGTCAGAATATATTGAATTCGTTGCTGACCGTTTGTTGAACGAGCTGGGTGTTGACAAGAATTACAATACACTAAATCCCTTCAGTTTTATGGAGTTGATTTCTTGGGAGGGTTTCCAATATATTTAGCCCCTGAACCCTCACGGAAGGGTGGGAAAAGTGTGGGCCGAGCTCGTCCACCAGAGCTCAACGAGTAGGTGTTGGATGATTGGGCCAGGGGTGCCCAAACGGTTTCCTTTATTCTTTTTATATTTGTTTTACTTGATTGATATTTTCTAGTTTCAGAGAAAAATTTTTTTTGGTATTTTTGATTTGGAATCACCGACGTGCCGATGACGTATGCACGTGACATTTGTACGGCAAGGGTACACGTGGACGGCCACAAGACCCCACCCCACATCTCACCGAACTGCTAGCAATGGCTAACTAGCACGTGCAGCCGTGGCCAACCTAGTGTCCGCGGGTCACTGGACCGGGGCGATGGTACCGCCTCTGTGAGTGAGCGGCCTTTTAATACTGGTCATCGAGAACCAGGGGCGCTGTAAAAAGGCGCCCTCAAACTAAATGCACAGGGCCGCCCTCTCGCAGAGATGGTAGCACCGCTCCACAACAACCAAAATTTTAAAATTTTGAAATTAAAATTTATTTTTGAATTCTAACGTCCATGTTGACTTCAAATTTTCGCCTCCGTTACAACTCCAGAGGAGACTTCAATTTTCTTCGAAACAATTCCTTGAAATTTAACATTAGTTACATTTAACTTAGTAAATCCGAAATTAAACTGAACTAGTCGAGCATTTTAATGGCATCTACAAGGTAACAGCAAACGTAGAGATAGAGCTATCTAGCAGTAGCATTTAAAAGAATAACACTTAAGGCAGTTAAAACAAAATTGGCAACGTGTTGCAGCAGTTTAAGCCATAACTCTTTAACTCCTGTTGCATTCCTACTGCTGGGGCTTAACGGCGTTGCTCATATCAATTTGATCAACCGATTAGTACAAGATATTGTTAAATACTTTTAAAATTAACTTGTACGTCAGTTGCATGATCATATTTTTGTGTTTTTTTGAGTCGCGTTGCTGTTAATGGATTTCAAGAAAATATTGATAAAATCGATGGCTAATTACATGAACCAGTTAAGATTGTTTTAAGCCATTTTAAACTGTTCAAAAACTAAAAGCACACTTTACCTCTACTTATTGCAGTTATCGATTGATCGCTATCGATAATGCAGCTCCTTTTAAGGCAGATTTGTTTACTATTTAGTATGCATGAACATGCTGAGCGTGCCTTCAATCTAGATATGGTTAAAGAATTTAACGTATCTTGAAGCTCGTGAGCAGCAGCAGCAGTAGCGATGTGTTGATAAAAATGCTAACGTTTAAAATGGGCAGAAGTTGCGTAACTGAGTACATCGGACACACCAAGTTGAAGGCACCAAGTTGGTGCAAATATTTTTAGCCGTATGATTCCAAGCAATAAAATTCCACACGTCTCTTTTTTTTCTAGATTATCTTGTTTTGCAGAAAACAATTAAGAGGTACCTGATCCCAATTAACACCATAATAAACACATCGACAAATGCTAAATGAATTCGCGGCATAAACAACAACATCAATTTATAATTGCCAACAACATCAGCATCAGCAGCAACAGTAACAGCAACAGCAACGCCGTCAATAACGTCAATTATTCTAAGAGAAAAATGTAAGCACTTTATTTATTCCGCTTTGCTGAAATAGGTTGCAACTCAGGGAATCGTCGCCGCGTCACTTACAAACGATCATAAATCCAAAACACGGCATGCCGTCCATGCCAGACATTGCGAAAAAAGTATTGCTGCCTAACTTCTGGCCTCCTTCGTGTCGTCTGTCGTTTGGTCGATTGCATGGATCGTTCTTTCCGTGATAAACGCACGCATTTTGCTGCTATTGATTTATGACGCTACTCTATGCGTGCCTGCATGTGTATTCACTTCGACGGGCTCTGACCATTCAGTTGCCATTATTTCGTTTAATCGATGATGTTGTTAATTTTTCATTTGTTGTCTATAGAATTTTTTATTTTATCTCACTTTGTCTTGCATTTTTTCTACGATTCAACGTAGGTACATAATCTGTATGTTTGAGTGAGTGGGTCTGTAATAATATTTTAATGAAATAGAATGAATTTGTGTGATGATAATATTGAATATGCATTAAGAGTCTAAATTTTAGACGATAATTGAGATGAATATGAATTTGGATTTGTTGCTGAATTTTAATGTGAATAAAAATATGAAATGGAAAGTAATATATAAAGAGAAAAACGAAGATAAGTATAATTTATTCGCGAAGGGAGAACCTTCGGGATCGGCGCCACCGTGTATTTGGGCGTGTGCAATGCTTACAGACTTGTCCTAAAACCTCCTTATTGTCATGACATCATTGAGCATATAAACAGTTCGTCTGTCGGGTAAATGATTATGAGATAGTCATCTACCTTATGTTGACCTAATCTGCGCACGCTCGACTCTTCGAAGCTAATCGATTATGTGTTTGCCCAATGAGCTTATCACTGACTGTTGCCAAGTCACCTAGTTGGGCCGCAGCCTTAATTCTCTCATCATGGAATTTGGTGAGGCTCACTCATCATAGTGGCGGCCGTAGCCTAGTGGGTAGAGTGCGTGGCCCCTAAGCTAAAGAATTGCGGTAGCCCGGGTTCAATTCCAGCTCAGACCGAAAGTTTTTTCAATTGAATTAATTTTTCTGTTCGGTCGTCACCTCTCTGCAGACAATGGCATACATCAGAGAGTAAAAAATTGCCATGCAAAGCTTCTTGAGAACATAAGCCGTTCGGAGTCGGCATAAAACACGTAGGTCTAGTTCTCGGTCATTTGTGGTTAAACATTTAATAACACGCACAACACAATTGATCAATAGAAGCTAGGTCAAAGTCCTTCCAAGGGCTGAAATGGCCAGTTTATTTTATTTGGAATTTGGTGTACTCGAAGAGGACATAGGATGTATTTTTCACTGTGGTACCAAGCAATGTGTACAATAGGGACTAGTTGCATGCTTGAATTTATGCAGGTACGCTCTAAAGCCATGCCCGCTCAAAATTTGTGTAATATAGAAGTTCACCAGTTCGTGACTTCTAGCACATTACTCAGCTAAGAATGAGCTGGTGAGTACAGTGTCCTTTTTCTGAATTTTCCCAATAAGTCTGCCAGTGTTTCATGCTTCTATCTTGGTTCAGTTTCTTACGAGCTGATGCGTTCTCGCTTCTGGCTGTAAATTGGGCCTCATCCACCTAGAAGTCAAAGAAAATCGAACTGGCAAACACAAGGGCAGAATCTTCAGAAACTGTTCTGAAAGCGCAACCAAGCCCAGAGTGCACCTAGTCTATACATTGACTCTTCTTCACTGCCTTCATCACTGCGGCCCAAATTGTCTATGCATACATCAGAATGAAGCGCATAACGTTCATAATGAGTGTTCTGTGCGCTTCTTGTGGTTCTCTCTTGTTTGGCAGCATTTTTGATAGCTCCAGTCATGGCAGAATAATGAAGTAGGGTAAGTAGCTTTGACAAGACCTATGGCTAATGTCAAAATCATAAAATATAGTGCTGCCATATCACAAATTAAAATTCAATGAAAAATCCATACTTTGTCTAAGCGTTTCTGAAGAAATCCTTTCCTAAAAATACTTCAAAACGGGGAAGTACAGATTTTTTGTTTTAGGCAAGCTTGAAGCGAACTTATTCTGCGAAATATTTTTGTATGTTATAATCCAGCTTGAGCCTTCCACTTCAAATTTATTCTTGGTTATATAAGCGTGTATTTGTTGTTTTTATAAAGGATTTTGTGTAAAGTAACATATATTTTAATAACTTTTACATTATAAAAATTGCAAAAGGAAGTGGAGAAATTTGTTAGACAACGTGGAATAAAGAAAATGTAAGTTTTTTTAATGTTCAATGTGATGATGTGAAGAGGTGAAAGTGGGTGGAGTCTTGTGGCTTAGACTTGGAATTTACAGGAAAAGTTTGTAAAAATTTTTTTTCAGAAACCGATTTCATCAACGCTCCACGTAATTCGTGCTGCAAGCCACCACATTTCATGCCGAATGCATTGCCGTCGTTGCAAGCAAGCTTAATGGTTTTAAAATTGAGCACTGTCCCAATTAAAAAAAAATGTTTGATTTATGTTTGTCCACTACATTAGCAAACGATAAAAATAAATTCTTTATAAGATGCATGATGCAAGTGAGAATCAAATTCTTAAATAAAAAAAATTTTAAAATTAAAAAAACCTAAAAAAAAAATTATGGGCAATAATAAATTAGTCAAGATTATGCTATAAAACTACTTCAAAGCTTATTTATTTCATAAATTATACATATATCCTCATTTAATCTTATTCACCCTTCATAAAATTCCTTTTCCATGTGTTTCTCCCAGAAATAATATTAATAAAGAAAACTGGCAACTCTAAAACACACTTTGACCTAAACGATAGGTCTTGTCAAAGCTACTTACCCTACCTTATTATGTAGTGAAAATACACAAATGTTATTAAACTATTGATATGACACACAACTGAATGTGTAATTCAATTATGTGATTCACTGAAGTCAATAACCTTTGCAATGATATTCTGTAATTCAATTGCGTGATTCACTGAATTCAATAACCTTTGCTATGATATTGCAAAAATTTCAAGCAATTCTTTTCAATAAAAGTAGAACAGAATAATATGATACATTCAGCGATGTATTTTCCCTTACCTCCAAATTTGCTTAGCTTTAATATTTTATATTTGATAAGAAAGCTTTATAATATTTGTTTAGCTTTAAGATTCCATATATTATGTATTATAAGCTTTTCGATTTTATGTTTTTTAAAATAAAGCCAGTCACTAATTGACATTGAAGAAAAACAGTTCGATGTCTTTCTTTTTTATTACAATTATTCGCCATGGCTCAGTTGCCTTTCTGTGATTGAAACTCTTTCCCGCATATGTTGATGACGACTGTCTCTAATATCTCCGACTGCTGAGATGCACTGCCTTCGTTTTGTGTTCGGACAGACTTAGGCCGCGTTCATGGTGAACGTTTTTTGCTGGGCCAAGCCGAAAACACATTGGAGAAATAGAGAATGCAAGTCATGCGTCTATTTTGCACCATTGCATTTTTGAGTTTCAGTTCAGTTCGGCTCAGCAAAAAGCGGTGCTGGCCCAATAAGCTCTAGTCAGTAATAAATGGTTCTTAAGTGTTTGTCATCACAACCGCTAGATCGTCCAAAAATCTGACGATCTTGATGCCTGGCGGCATAGCAAGCCTTAGAACTCCATCGTACATGATATTCTAGCTAGCACTGATCCCTGAGAAACACCTCCAGTAACGTTATAAGTCTTTATGACATCGTCTGTAAATTATTGTTACACTCTCACATCGAAGTTGGCCTTTGACTTTGGTGACTTTAATTCATTTAGGAATAGCAAGACCTTGACCCTGTTGGCATGCATTTCGTACATCTAACGTTGCTGCGAGACAGTATTGTTTTGCATCATTTCTCCATCAGCTGCCTTCGATACCGAAAAACTCGGTCGTTGAGTGATTTTTCGGAAACCCAAGCTGACGGTTGGATAGTCCTCCGCCTGTTTTGACTGCCTTTTCTATTTGGTTGCACAGCATGCACTCTAATATCTTGCTTATTGTGTCTAGCAGACACATCGGTCGATAGTTTGAAGGATCGTTCGTGGAAGCGCTGCCCTTCAGTATAAGCGCCAACTTCTGAATCTTCCTCTGTACACGCGTAAGGCACGCATTGTAGAGCTTAGCGAACGCACGTGAATGCGGGAAAATAGCACGTTGGTTAGGAATGCATTCTGGGCATGGCGCCGTGTCGTTCTTGACAGATTTGGCATTTGTCACCACCTCATCTTTGCTAACCATTAGGCCTTTTCCACACTTGGTCAACGCAACTCCAACTCAAGTTGCTAGCCTGTGTATTTATACCGGAACCTTCAGATTAAGCAACTTGCACGCAACAAGTTCTCGACACGTTCTCAACCTGTTCAACGCAACGCGGCTTTCCGCAATTTTCATCGGCGACGTGTTGCATCAGTTTGTTTGTTTTGTGAATTCAAGTATTTATAGTGCAGTTTGCTTTATATTAATCAAGGTGAATAAGCTTATTAATTAGTTCCTAATAGAATCTAAGTGGCGACCGTAGCCTAGTGGGTAGAGTGCGTGGCCCCTAAGCTAAAGAACCGCGGTAGCCCGGGTTCAATTCCAGCTCAGACAGAAAAATTTTTCAATTGAATTAATTTTTCTTTTCGGTCGTCACCTCTCTGCAGACAATGGCAAACCTCAGAGAGTAAAAATTGCCATGTAAAGCTTCTTGAGAGCATAAGCCGTTCGGAGTCGGCATAAAACACGTAGGTCCAGTTCTCGGACATTTGTGATCAAACATTTAATAACACGCACAACACAATTGATCAATAGAAGCTAGGTCAAAGTCCTTCCAAGGGCTTTAATGGCCAGTCTATTTTTTATTTTTAATAGAATCAAAAAGAAGAAGAAATAGTTTGCAAGATGAATGAGCAAATGTTAAATATTAAATTAGTGCAAGATGTCGAAAAACATGAGTTATTATATAAAAACAATTATTATATGACTTTTGAAGCAAGTCTGAAAGCATTCGGTTTATAGTTGCATTGCTTTTCAACTTTTTCGTTGTTGCGTTGAAGTTGTGTTGGAATTGCGCTGACCAAGTGTGGAAAAGGCCTTAGAGTTGAATGAATATCTTCGAAATGAGCATCGTGAGCAGTGTTGCCATGAAAAAAAATTTTACAGCGTAACTCTTGCACTCTGTTCGTCGGATTTCTTGTCGGATTTGTGAAACTCTGAAAACAAGAACTAAGAAATTTTCAGTCGCATTTTACAACAAAGAAGACAAATAAAATATTGCACTTTATTAGACGTATGACGTATATTTAAGGTTTATTTATTTAAATAAAGCACATTTTTTTCAAAAGTCAATTCAATAATCATTATAAATATAGAAAATATATTATAATAAATTACATTTTGAAAATATTTTATTTTGAAGTATAAGTTTTTGCTACAAGTAAATTAACGAAAAATTGTTGTTGTTTCAAGCCAGCAAAAACTACAAAAAAAAATTAAGATTTTAGTGAAAAAAAATATGTATAAAAATATAATTTTATCGAAGTCATATATATATATATACTCAAGAATTCAAAAATAAATTTTCCCATTATTAGAAATGCAGAAGTACCATAGCATCTTTTTAATTTAAATTTGCCATCAATTTTATTATACTAATTTTGTTCTTTTCATATATATATGTAAAGGGTGTTTTTTATAGTGTGATACAACTTTGAGTTGGTCTCACTGCTTTAGTTGACCACCCATTTAACAACTAAAAGTTGTTTTTTGTTTAGTTTGCTTTGACATTTTATTGCGGATCGACTTACACCAGAGCAACGCGTGCAAATTGTGGAAATTTTTATTCAAAATAATGGTTCTGTTCGTCAAACTTATCGTTCACTTTGTCCATTTTATGGCGTACATAATTGTCCTTCAGAGCTGCTAATTCGAAGAACAATCGATCGTTTTCGGACTACATTTACTGTTACTGATAATGTGCATCCCGTGAGACGCCGAACAGTGCGCACTGAAGAATCTGTAGCCGCTGTACAGGAAAGCATTGAAAATGATCCTAATCAATCAATTCCTCGCCGTTCTCAGCAACTGGGGGTTGTGTTCTTTCACTTTATGGAAGATTTTACGAAAAGATCTTGGCTTAAAACCTTTCAAGGTTCAACTTGTGCAGGAATTAAAGCGAAACGACCATCGTATGCGCCGCCAATTCGGCGAATGGGCTGAAGCACAAATTGATATTGATTTTGAATTTCCATGGACAATTTTATTTTCCAATGAAGCCCATTTTTGGTTGAATGGGTACGAAAATAAACAGAATTGTCGTATTTGGAGTGAGGAGAATCCACAAGCTTTTGTCGAAACACCATTACATCCACAGAAAATTACTGTTTGGTGCGCCTTATGGGCTGGCGGAGTCATTGGCCCATATGTTTTCAAAAACGATGATGGTCAGAATGTTACTGTCAATGGTGAACGGTTTAGGAACATGATTCGAAGTTTTTTCGTACCTCAATTAGCTGGCATTAATCTTGCTGATATGTGGTTGATATTAATTATAGCTTTTTTAAGAGTGGTCTTGAGTCCTCGGAAGGATTCACGGAGTTCTAAGAAACCTCTGACACGGAAATACCTTCTTCTAGCTTGGAGGCAATGCATAAGTGTTTTTTTAATTTCGGGGATCAACCAGTACTGAGGAGGTGCCCGGACATAGCAAAAATCGATTTGTGGAATCCGATAAGTTGGCGGTCAAAACACTGAAAACTATTTTGGGATTTATGTCTGCGTGTTCAAGAAAAAAAAATATTTAAAATAAATGAAATTCATCCCTTGAGAAAATGATTTCCCCCAATTTTTTATGGTATTATTTATGACTAAATGATTCATGGACTGTAGTCCTTGTACGGAAAGTAATAAAAACAAAAATTCTTCAAATTAAAATTGGGGATTATGTTCGTTTCTTTGGCGGTCATATTCCCTTATTTTATTGGGGATAATGTAAAATTTTTTGGGTACTATGACCTCTTGCAGGGGTGGTCATAATCCCCAAAATCGTTTTGGGAGTTTTGACTGTAAATTTAGTGGATTATGTCATGACACCTACACAGGAATATAGTGCCGCTTGCTTGGTTGCCTCAGAAAAATAAACGCATCGGAAGCTCTTCTGACTTGGTCTGAAGCTTGCCTTTGCATATCGGTTGCAGTGTCGGCGAGATGTATATCGGTCATCATTTGAAGAGGTCTTCGTTCAGCGAGTCAGCTCCGTAGGTCACTCTGCTTTCGCTACTACTCATTCTGTAACCCAATTGCATGCAGGGTGTGTTTAAATGTATGGTGATCGCTGATTGTATAGATGTCTCTTATAAGCCAATCAGTTTGAGTACTAAGTACTCTACTAGAAAACGTCAGGTCTTTAAAGGAGCTTCCAACTGCGCTGCTAAATGTGTGCTGAGTTCCAGTGTTGAGCATCACCAAAGTCCAATGATGCCAACGATTCGAGAAGTGCGATACCCCGCTGGTTGGTTCTATAGCTGTCTCATGAAATAGTGCGTTAAAGTTAAACGATGACGCATTCGGTACTGCTGACTGTAGTCTCTTCTCTCCGTTTAGGGTGGTCGCTTCGGGAATAGGTTCCATGATGATACGCATTCGGTACTGCTGACTGTAGTCTCTTATTTCCGTGGAAGGTGGCCGCTTCGGGAATAGGACCCTAGGTGATGACGCATTCGATACTGCCGTCTGCGATCCCTTCCTGGACGAACACCTATGTATAAAGTTTAGGTTATAATATTGCCGACCGCTACGGTACAAACGCAAAGCCGCCCAATGTGGTTCAGATGCTTCTGAATTTTTAACGGACCCGCGGGGTCGAAAAGTCTGAAGGATTTCGATAAAATGTGAATGAGTATGACTATGAGTGTCCTTCTACACTGACGGCTCCAAAATGGAGTGCGGAGTGGGAACTGGCATATAATCTGAGAAATTTAAGGTAGCGGACCCTTTTCGTCTTTAAGTCAGCCAAATTCAGCCAGCCTGTTATTTAGCGATACGCTTGTCGAGCTTTAAGTAGAGCCAACACTAAAGACCTGAGTGCAGCTATATCGACAGACAGCCAAGCTATTCCCTGCAGTGTAATCAACTAGATTTATACCAGTCAACAACTAGTTGGAAATATCCAACAACTAGTTCGATTTATGTCCTATTCTCATAGAACCGACTGGTATTTGTTACGTGGTGATGTCATTGGAAAAGACAATTGTCTTACTATAGATAAGGTTTTAACTAGTTAACAACTCATTTTTTATGTAAAGTAAAGTTCTAGTTGGGCTGTGACTAGTTTTTAACCAATATAGTAATTATCGAATTAAAACTAGTTCATAGGTTCATATTTTTTCAATAGTTCATAGGTTCAAAGAACATATATTTTTACAACAAAATATTAGCTAAAGGCTAAAGTTAAAGCTATTTGATGAAATACCATGTTTATGGTATACTACATGTTTTTAAATTAGTTTTTATATGTTTTAATTCTTTATTATTAGTTTGTTCCAATGGGGTACCCAGCTCCAACTGGTTTTGGAACTGGTTGATTTTGATAATATGTAGTATAGTTTGATTTTGGCTAGTTTTACAACTGGTTTAATGTGACTTGACAAAAACTAGTTGGGTTTAAACTACTTTTGCAACTAGTAAATCGTGACAAAATATAAACTAGTTTGTTTTGACTAGTATAAATACTACTCATGTTTTAATGCTGACTAGTCCCTGCAGTGTAAGACTAGTCAGCATTAAAACATGAGTAGTATTTATACTAGTCAAAACAAACTAGTTTATATTTTGTCACGATTTACTAGTTGCAAAAGTAGTTTAAACCCAACTAGTTTTTGTCAAGTCACATTAAACCAGTTGTAAAACTAGCCAAAATCAAACTATACTACATATTATCAAAATCAACCAGTTCCAAAACCAGTTGGAGCTGGGTACCCCATTGGAACAAACTAATAATAAACAAATTAAAACATATAAAAACTAATTTAAAAACATGTAGTTGATAAACTATCTTGAATTATATTAATGCGACATATACTCTCATTTTTAAATGTTTTTATTGCAACTTTGTAGTAGATTAGAACTTAGTTTATGTATACCATAAACATGGTATTTCATCAAATAGCTTTAACTTTAGCCTTTAGCTAATATTTTGTTGTAAAAATATATGTTCTTTGAACCTATGAACTATTGAAAAAATATGAACCTATGAACTAGTTTTAATTCGATAATTACTATATTGGTTAAAAACTAGTCACAACCCAACTAGAATTTTACTTTACATAAAAAATGAGTTGTTAACTAGTTAAAACCTTATCTATAGTAGACAATTGTCTATTCCAATGACATCACCACGTAAAAAATACCAGTCGGTTCTATGAGAATAGGACATAAATCGAACTAGTTGTTGGATATTTCCAACTAGTTGTTGACTGGTATAAATCTAGTTGATTACACTGCAGGGGTCTTACACTGCAGGGTTATTAAAGCTTTAGCTGTGATCAAAACAAACTCCAAACTAGTAAAGGCGCCCCCAAACTATATGTTTCATACAGATGACATGCCAAAATAATTACATACCGAATCTCATCTGTGTGTCAAAATTAAATTTTTGTCAGATAGCTTTTTTCTTTTGTCTACACACTATCTGACACGTCATTTGAAAATAAAAAACAGCTATTGAATTTTTTGTAAACCGTAAAGCTCTAAAGTGTCCTCCTTTGGCCATTCAAACTAAAATTTAGTTCATTATAAATCAATTTATTGAATAAATATGCATCTTAAAATTTTCCGTTTCTTCCATTTTCACAAAAAAATATTTAAAAAAATTTATCAAACGGACATTTCGTACAGATAAAAAAACATACGAAATTAGAAACTGTTCTAATTCAAAAATTTATGGTCCAGTTAGCCTCGCATGGCATAGCAGTGCATGGCTTAATAAGCGTCACATCGAAATCTGTTTTGTGGGATTTGTGTGTTTATGATTATGCACAACATGACAACGCATGGCAAAGCTCAGATAAAAACAGAAATGCATCTCTGACTACATAGATAAACATAGAAGATCTATTAATTTTGATTTCTGTGTATTCTTCTATGTATTTGAAGTTTTGGCAAAACAGATGTGAAGTTGTAAAATTGAAGTGCGGTTAATTTATCAAAATTAAATCGTATTATTTTTTATTAATTTATTTTGACTATGTGACTATTCGTTGCATAATCACTATTTATTTGGCTGTGCAGGGTTGCCAACTTTTGGAGCCTCCATGCCCGGAGCTTCTCAAACAAAAATTATTTTATTTTTATGTATGTTTTAGAATTAAACCTTTTTATTTTTATTAGGAACAATGTAAATCTTAGGAACATAAAAAATTCATGTATTAATTTTAGTTAAGGACTGCGAACGAATAAATTTTCCACTACATCTCGGTAACTTTTTCAAAAATAATTCAAATTCAAAAATTTAAACGAAGTTAAAGTTTATTTTTTTTTCATTAAATGCATTTTCTATTAATTTTAATAATAGTAAGCGAGATGGAAGTGCGAAAAAAATGTATAAGTTTTTCAAGACAATTTTAATTGGACTTATGAAAAACGTGGAGCTGAAAAATTCGCCAAAAACTGTTTCTAGAGTTACTAAAAAATTTGAAAAAGACTTGAACATAACTCGTACGACAGGTTCTTTCAGAAAAAAGTGTTTGGCAATCAGGAAACAGCAAAACAAATCAGTGCCTTGTTGGAAAAGAAACCATATATTTCAACAAGAAAAGTGGCCCAAAAAGTAAATTGCTCCGAGAATTATGTAAGCAAAGTCAAAAATGAAGCTTGGTTGAAAATTTTTAAGGTTGCCAAGAAGAACAAGGAGGCTAAGCATCGTGCCGAAATTAGAATAATTTTCCTGCTAAGTCATGGATGACGAAACTTAAGTGCTAGCGGACTTTTCGCAACTCCCAGGTTAGGAGTTCTACACTGCAAATACTCAAGGAAATGTAGACAATAAATTTAAGTTCAAGAAGCAGTCCAAATTTCCAAGAAAACTTATTGTTTGATAAGCTGTATGCAGTTGTGGAAAAAGGAGCCAGTCTTTTGTTACTCAGTATATAATTAACACCGATTTGTGTTTAAAAGAATACAAATAAAGTAGCCAGTAATGTCGAAGATTTCAAGAAAAAGTCGAAAGGTATCACAAACAAATTGTATTAAAATACCTGTTTAAATAATGCTTTTTTAATTAAATCGGAGCAATGGTATGGCAGATATCTCAATTATTATGATTGACAATTTTTTCGTGCGCAGTCCTTATAACAAAATAAAATTATAAAGTTTTCTTCATCAAAAAGTTCTTCAACATCTAACATTAATAATTCTCTACACTTCTAATACACGATCGAGCTTGGGATCGAGCTAAGGATCGTGCTTTGGGTTCGCAATATATAAACAATCTAGAATTTTCATAGGACTGTCCTCAAAATTGTAAAAATTTTCTAAATGCACTAAATGCACTTCGACCACGTCATTAAGAATAATATTTTGTTGGCATGCTTCAAAGCGTTGTAGTGCATACGAACTTCAGCTCAAAAAAAAAAAATGTTCAAAGAAAATAATTTTATATTAAATTTTAATATAATTGTAATTTTTTTATAAAAAAAAAATCTTAATGTGCGAAAGCCGGAGAAAACCTGCGAGGCCCGCAGTCCGGAGACTGACCCTTCAGAACCGGAGTCTCCGGGCCAAATGGTATAAGTTGGCAACCCTGTGGCTGTGTCTAGCTGCTTATCTGCGTTGCATGCGCTGCTGTGCCATGTGAGGCTAACTGGTCCATTACAGATTTAAATACAAACGACATTTCAAAACCACAGTTTCATATGTTCCACACTATCTGTAGCTAAAAACCATTTATAATTTTTGACGTGTCTTATGTATGAAACATATGTAGTGTAGAGGCACTTTAAGGCAATGTATGGATAAACTGGCCAGGATAAGTCACCAACTTAACATTACCATAATCTGGGATTCTGGCCATAGGAACGAACACATATGGTATTGAAAAGGCGGAATACCTGATTAGGCGGGGCTCCTCCCTTGACGTCTCAAGAGTGGACCCGTCGCAGTTTCACTGAACACCGTTAAGGGAGAAGTTCAGTATTACTACTTGCCTTAAACCAGACGTAAATAGAGAGGTTAACCTATCTGCAACACATCAAGAAAACTATGGCTCCTTTATAACCTAGGCAGAACTCAGGAGATGTTCTCAAGATCCCGGAATGAAGTACCCAGAATCACCGCTATTATTTCGGGTCACAGGTGCATCGCAGTACACGCCTAAAAGAATAGGACTTCCCTTCAAAGCTCACTATAGCAGCTGCTATGACCCAAATGAAAAGGAAACACTAATACGCTTCTTGTGCACCTGCCCGGCTCTAAACAGATCTAGATTAAGAGCGCTGGCCAAAACCTTCTTAAGCAATCTAGAGGAACTCTCAACAGCAAAAGCAATAATCTTCTAACATTCACTAACTAACATTCACTAACTCACGGGAATACGAGGTTATGGTATTAAAACGGCTCACTAGAGCTACTTGGATCCTACGTATATAGTATCACCATGAGTATGAGTATGAGTATGAGCATGAGTATGAGTATGAGTATGAGTATGAGTATGAGCATGAGTATGAGTATGAGTATGAGTATGAGTATGAGTATGAGTATGAGTATGAGTATGAGTATGAGTATGAGTATGAGTATGAGTATGAGTATGAGTATGAGTATGAGTATGAGTATGAGTATGAGTATGAGTATGAGTATGAGTATGAGTATGAGTATGAGTATGAGTATGAGTATGAGTATGAGTATGAGTATGAGTATGAGTATGAGTATGAGTATGAGTATGAGTATGAGTATGAGTATGAGTATGAGTATGAGTATGAGTATGAGTATGAGTATGAGTATGAGTATGAGTATGAGTATGAGTATGAGTATGAGTATGAGTATGAGTATGAGTATGAGTATGAGTATGAGTATGAGTATGAGTATGAGTATGAGTATGAGTATGAGTATGAGTATGAGTATGAGTATGAGTATGAGTATGAGTATGAGTATGAGTATGAGTATGAGTATGAGTATGAGTATGAGTATGAGTATGAGTATGAGTATGAGTATGAGTATGAGTATGAGTATGAGTATGAGTATGAGTATGAGTATGAGTATGAGTATGAGTATGAGTATGAGTATGAGTATGAGTATGAGTATGAGTATGAGTATGAGTATGAGTATGAGTATGAGTATGAGTATGAGTATGAGTATGAGTATGAGTATGAGTATGAGTATGAGTATGAGTATGAGCATGAGTATGAGTATGAGTATGAGTATGAGTATGAGTATGAGTATGAGTATGAGTATGAGTATGAGTATGAGTATGAGTATGAGTATGAGTATGAGTATGAGTATGAGTATGAGTATGAGTATGAGTATGAGTATGAGTATGAGTATGAGTATGAGTATGAGTATGAGTATGAGTAAGAGTATGAGTATGAGAATGAGTGTGAGTATGAGTATGAGTATGAGTATGAGTATGAGTATGAGTATGAGTATGAGTATAAGTATAAGTATAAGTATGAGAATGAGTATGAGTATGAGTATGAGTATGAGTATGAGTATGAGTATGAGTATGAGTATGAGTATGAGTATGAGTATGAGTATGAGTATGAGTATAAGTATGAGTATGAGTATGAGTATGAGTATGAGTATGAGTATGAGTATGAGTATAAGCATGAGTATGAGTATGAGTATGAATATGAGTATGAGTATGATCGGTTAAATATCGCTGTATACAGCGGCAGAGAAGCCGAAGGTTAATTCCATACTTATTTCTCGCTTCAAACAAACACACATTACATATATTTACAGGAAAACAAAAAGGGGTCATGCCATTATTTAAAGAATATTATAGTTCTATTAATTTTTAATTAGTTAATATCAAAAAATATTTTTTTTTTTCTAAGCAGATATAATTATATGTACTTATTTTAGAAAAATCATACTTACTAATACTTTCTTTCAGTGTTTTTAGAAGCAAATATTCTCATTTTTTAATAACATGAGTTGGTGGCATTAAGTAAGAGTATTAATATGAATATGAATTAAGAATATGAATGTGAATAAAAATGTAAAATTAAAAATTATCAAATTATTTGCATTGCCTCCAAAAGCAATAAAAAAATAATTGATTTACATGCCATCTTTAGGCTGTTGTTATGTAACTCAATTTAATGTCTAACACACTCACTGACAAACATTTATTAACGTCATTGAAAATAACATTTTGCTCAAATAAATATCAGTGCTATCAATAACTCGATAAATGCCACAAACTCGTAGCATTCACAAAAAAAAAAAAAAAAACCCAAAAAAATCATTATGTTTTTATTGTAGGTACCTACAGTACACACAAATATTTACATACATATGGAGAACATATATCGATATGAAAAATTGCTTAAATATAATAAATTTCTACCACGTTATTTACTGTCGTGCGTTCGTGCAGCAATGCATCAAACGCGATCTGGAGCACCCTCTAGGAGGCATTCTACAGGCCAGTGTCGCACTATGGAACAAGTTTTTTAATAAATAGATGTAGACAAGATATTAAAAAAGTTACATTTTTAATAGATTCATGGACTAGTCACCCGGCTTTGTTTGAATAAAATTTGCACTTCAATCATTTCTTAGCTTAGTCATAAACAATATAGAAAAACAATATTTTTTCATTAAAAAAAAATAAAAGTTACGAAAATAAAAAAAAAATTAATAGAGATAAACAAACCATCTATCTTTTATGTAAAAAGAAAAACCATCTCAACACTTTTTCGTAATACTGCGGTTCCACTGTGCCTGACTGCTTCCTATAAAATTTCTATAACTCTGAAAGTGTGGCTGCTGTTGTTAAGGTGGTTGGGACACTAGCTCGAATATGGCTATAAAAGAGTAATAAATAAAAATGTTGTTGTATTGGCTGCTGTTGCTGTTGTAGTTTTTCTTATTGTTATTATTCATATTCATACAATATGTGTACATATATTAAGGTAGTTTATCATTTGGAATTGCAAGCCTCATAAAATATGAGGAGGCACAACAGTAGCACACAAACACAAGCGCACGAAAACGTACACACAAACTCTTGCAGATATAAACAATTTTTCGTTTATATTTGAAAGTGTATCGCGAGCTCGCGAAAAATGCGAAAAAGCATACAGAAACAAAATATGAAATGTAACGCCCTCTGTGGGCAATAAATAATATTTTTTCGCATAAAATATGTTATCCGATTTTCATGGCATGCCGAATAGCTGCTATATATCATTTTTTATTACCTTTATGCGAGCGAATGCGTTACCTTAAAATACCTCGTATCGCCCCCAACTCTTCCTCCTCCTATTGTCGGCTTCCTTGCTTGTTCGTTTGTTGCTTACTCCTTGCTTTTCCGTCTTGCACAACCAATCTCCTTGCATCACCCATGCCATTGCATCAAGGATGTATGAAGATTTTGTTTGATAAATTTGTTTATACATGTATGTATGTGATTCCTTGTTGCGATATAAAGAGTGCGGGCGGACATAAGGATATTTCGACATGAGCGATATATTGCCATGATTGCGAAAACAGCACCGCAGCTCACCACAAGTGGGTGTCAAGTGATCGACTTCTAAGTGAGTGCTGCTGAAAGCGACTACCAATAACTAAGTTATTGCGGGGGAAGGGGGGTGGGTGGGGTGGTTAGAACGTTAGGGAGAGTGTTTGCATGAATGTGATGGTGTAAATTTATATGTAATTTAACAAAGTATGCTTTCAAAGAAAGTGAAAACCATTTAGTCGTTAAGTGATAACATTTCTTGGTCCAGTTTAGAGTTGGCGGTTGAGACTAGATAAAGTTCATGTTACTATTTCTTAATAATATGCTTCTTATACTAAAATTACTTTTAAATTCTAGTTTATGTCTTACTTAAATAATGTCTTAATTAAATGTCCCTTCTTGCAAAAAAATGTGTAATTTGTTGAAATTAACGACTGTTACTTGTATGTTATAACTTGTTAAGTATAAATTTTGTTAGTATTAATTTTTAAATTTAGGAAAATTTTTATATAAAAATTTCTTATATATTTACAAATAACAGCCTGAACACAATGAATGCAGCATGTAACAAAATTTTTAAGGCATGATTTCATATTTAGACGAATTATAATAATGTCACCACAACAAAGAGAGGATGCGACGACAATTGTTGCTGTCGCAGACTTAGATCTATTTTTAGATACATTGCAGAGTTTGTTTATGTCTTATATGAAATACAGATTGTAACTGTTGCATTCATTATAATCAAGTCGTCGAGAGCACTGCAACATTTCTCTTTGGCGACAAGTTGCCGGATTTTCGTCGGACGCATGTTGCAGTCATTGCGTTTAGGCTTTAAATATACGTTCACGTTAGTCATACAAAAATACATTTGTCCTGAAAACGATATTGTATATAATCCAACTAATTTCAAAATGGAAAGAGCAACGATAGGAAAAGAGACGACATCGGACAACTAGATGTGGAAGTTTCGCATAAAGATTCTATCTCATGTCGATATGTGGTATGTTTGGACGATATTTAATCGAGGACGATGTTCCAAATCCTGAATCAAAAACCTTTAAAAAGAATAATCACAAAGCGATGGCAATGATTTCGCTGGCTGTTGACGAGCAAATCCATATCCGGTCAAAACAATATGCGAAAGACATGTGGTCGATACTAGCAGATGTATACGAGTGAAAAAGTTAATCGTTGAAATTATATCGCCTCCGCAAGATGTACAGTTTACGTTTCCAGTATGGCAAAGAAATGCGAGAACAGATTCGAAAAATGCTGCTGATGAGAGATGAGCTTCAAGGACGATGTGAGGAGTTAAAGAAAAATCACATCATTGCTAAGCTTTTGTGCAGTCTCGCGGAGAGCTTTGAAAGCTGCCTTGAAAGGTCGAGTCGAAGTAGATTTGAGCATCGAGTACATCACATACCATGGTATAATTATTTGAAAAGGTAGTAGCATAAACTGGCGTTTTGCTCAAGAGCGGCAATGGGTAGTTGTCAGAATTAGCTGTTCATGCAATTAATCAAAGAAATGTGAAAAAATAAGCAACGACTTAAACATAGCTAGTCAATCGCAGCAAACAAAAACATTCCAATAAACTTCGCGAACAAATTTAATGCATCAAAGAAAAGTTAAAAATAAGCACATAGCTAGTCAACAGCAGCAAACTACAACTCCTTTAGCTGTTTTTGACAACTACCAATCGCCAAAAAACTGTCACGGCTACCTTGTCAAATAATTATACCATGATCACAGACAAGCTTTTAGACGAAGCAGAACGAAGGAGGGAATGCAGTGCGGTGAATGCACAAGATGAAGTCTTGAGTACTGTGCAGACCTCAAAAAACAAGAACATACGATGTTTTTGGTGTAAAAAGGAGAGACACTTAATATAAGGCTTTAAGATAATTATTGATGAAAGAATATGCTACTTTAAAAAATATGATAAAATCACACCGTTCGGCAAACTGGGAACAAGCTTATACGAGATTTGTATAACAGAAGAGTCGAGAATAGGGATTGCTGGTAAAGCTGAATGTATTCATCTTTGGTACAGGCGACTAGGACATAGAAATCTTTCTGATATCAAGAAAATGGATACTAAAAAATTAGAAGATGGTAGTTTAGTAGATGGTTGATTAGTAGATGGTAGATTAGTAGAATGTAGGTTAGTAGAAAATCTGTACGAGCGCCATTTCCCAAGCAAAGTGAAACCAAAACTTAGGAACCGTTCGATTTAGTACACTCAGATATTTGTGGACCTATGGATGTACAGACATCAGGAGGTAAACGTTTTCACTCTAACATTAAGCGATGATTTTTCAAAGTATACATACACTGACCTGCTGAGACACAAGAGGGAAGTATCTGAGAAATTCCGCGAATTTGATAATTAGGTGCAAAAAGGGTTTGATAGAATGCCGAAGATACTCAGGTCACACAATGGGGGCGAATGCATTATAGTAAGCAACTGCAGGACTATTTGTGGATAGAAAGTATAAAATGGCAAGCAACGGTGCCTAACTTATCACAGTAAAACGGCGTTTCTATAGAGTGAATCACACAACAGACTGAAGAGGAAATGTAGTGATTTCCGAAACAGGCTGTCTAGTTTGCTGTGTGATTGACTCTGTACAGAGTTATTGTTTGTTGCTGCTTTCTTCAAACTTACTTGACCTAAATAGCTCACAATTAAAATCACGTAGAAAATTTTCATTTATTCATTCATACAAAAATCTATATGTTTTCTTTCCTCGAAAGTCTCCACATTTTAGCATAATTCACTTTAACGCTTTTGAGAATTAAATGAATTTGTTCAGATTAAGTGAATTGTAATACGCCCTATAATAAAGAAAACTTCTTTGTTTTAAACTTGCTGTTGTGTGGCCTTGCAGCAGTAAGATATTCATCTGCTCCATTGAACTCGTTTCTTGGCAATCTTGACTTACCTCTATCAGATTTTTTCTAGGCTTGCTACTAGGCTTTTTTACGTCATCTTCTTGGAACCACATCTGGTGCAGAACTGTGTCATCTAATTGTGGTCACAAAAACTGAGCTATCATGTCCCAATACCGTACGCCATTGACTGTCATCAGTTGATCATTTTCGTTTTGGAAGATGAAAGTCTTAATGACGCCGCTTGACCAAAATCTACTCCATCCAGTAAGTTTACCCTTTGTTGTGTAGTAAAATCTCTCTTCAAATGTGGTTATTTTCAATAACTATTATTGAAGATGATTTATTATCAGAATTTGTATCCATTTGTTACTGATCCAGAGCCCAATCAACGAACGCATATAAATCTTCTTGGGTTTTACGTAGACCCCTGCCATGAAGGCTTAATTTTACGGTGGCACATAGCATAGAACTGATATAGTGCTTCGGCCAACGCCCTTTTGAAATGCAAAGTATTCACCAGATAAGGCAATTTTTAGGTGGATAATTAACTAATGAAAATCAGGCCCAACATCACCTTGAATTCCAAAGGTACCAGTATGTTGATTCGGTAGTTGATTTCCTTCCTGACATTTACTGTTTGAAATTGTAGAGAATACTACCCACTCTCGCTCTCTAAGTAATTTTTCTCTATCTTACAGCCAGCACGAGACCCTGAGGAGCCAGCCAGTGATTGTCAATACCCGGGCAAAGCTTCCATCAGACAAGACTCTTCTCGAGAACAGACCAAAAGGTCTTTAGAAAACTTATACTTAACCGTGACATCTTCAGTCACTAGAATTGTACATGACTTAGTTACAATAAGCATTATTATTCCCTTAATTCAAAACCGCTAGAAAACCACAATTGTAATTACGCAGCTTCAATAGCTTACTTAAAGATGATAACATCTTACTTCGGAAAACTTGGAAGCATGGCGTAGTAAACTTGGTGCTATACTATGGTCAAGAAATAAAATGCCGCATTAGCGCACATAGAACCCTCAATCTAATAAAAAATAGAAGTCAACGATAGATCAGGTTTCCTCGTCATTTGATGGATGACCATGCTTCAAGTTAAATTGGGTTGAATGTCCATCGAAGGCTTAGTTCTATTTGTTATGATAATTTATAACCATAATTATGCCTTCTTTAAGACTTGGCACACAACAACTAAGGCCCAGGTTGGACCTTTTGTTTGCCCAAAATCAGGTGAACCATTCAATAGCAGTGCCTCCAGAATGAACTCATTTGGAGAACATTCATGAACTTCTACATCCAATATCCTACTATCGCCCTATATCCTGAATTAGGACAGGCAGACATATTGAAGGTCCTCCGGTGTTTTTCAACGAACGTACAATGAGCTTGGCGATCTTGGGGCTTCAGCTCTTGTGTCAATTATACCTTATAAGATCAAGAATTTTCGAAAAATGTGCCAAGCTGAAGATACAGAAAAACGAACTCCTTGTGCAGGAAGAGATTCGAGAGGTTTGGGTCAACATCAGCAACATCAGTAATATTCTCAGCTTGACCGCGCTTTTCGGTGTTGTACGGAAGGCTTGCTCACCAACTGAACCACTTCGCTCGAATTTCGCGTTGATTCGTTTAATTCCTCACTCTACTGGACAATCCTTTCAGCCATAAATATTTCTTAGCCCGCGAAAAGAACACTTATTTTTAAGCCCATGCCAAGGGATATATTAACTATGTCGCTACGTTTGTAAGACCTATAAGTAGGAATGGTACGTATGGGAAAGTGTATATATTCTTAATCATAATCACCACCTCAGTCGACTTAGACATGCCCGTCTGGCTTTCTAGAGGTTTCTGCAATTTTTATGAGGTATTTTGTATTTTTATTTGAGGTTAGCTTCACCAGTCATTATTTTCCAAATTTAAGAAATTGTGCTGTGATGTGCTCAAGATGTGCTGCAATGTGCCGTTAAGATTCTAAAAATATTAGCATATTTGCGAAATTAACCATATATTTCCAAATTTCTCTACATTTTCAAACTCTCTACGGCACATTTCAGCACAACTCAATCATATCACAGAAAAATTTCACAGATAAAATTGCAGCAAAGTTACTAAATAAATGTAAGTGCACGCGAAACTCAAACATACTTGAGGTGAACAATTAACAAATCTTTTTGACCCTTATATAAATTTTATGCTAACCAAATCAATGGTTGGTGGTAATTGACAACAAATTGCTACAATCCATTGCAAGCTAGTCGAATCATAAAATCCAACGTGTTGAGCAAACAACCAACTTAGTTGTTGGCAACATAATCGACATCTAACAAGCGGTAAGAACGTACACAAACTAGTGCAAAACTTAGTTTTATTTGTCGTTGTTATTGGTTTTGTTTTTTGTTTTTTTGTTTTTTTTCAACATCTTTAACCAAACTGAATTAATTTCCAGCAAGACTTTGTTTTTGTACAGAAGCAAGTAGCTGCTTTGGATGCAGCTTGGATGTTAGCGTGGTCTTAACAACAAAAATAACAACTACAAAAACAGCCACAACTGATCACTTGCTATATCAATTTACAACGCGTGTAGCATTGACTACAAGCTACTGCATGCTTAGCAATGAGGCATCATAAGCGTGGTAAACGAGAAACTATCGATCGATCGATCGCATGAATGTTGCATGAAATGAGCTCGCGCACTGGCGTTTCTTTTGTTTTTGCCACAACCAAAAACAAATATGGTGTAGAAGTTGCTAGCTGCTGTTGTTGCTCTAACCACAAGAAATTCGATGCAGCAGCCAACGATGGTGGCAAAAGACCACAGTCACCACCATCGGCACCATCAACACGTACCAGCCCAACGCCATTACGAAGTGTGGCTGGCAAGTCGTAGTCATGTCATCGCAATCGTGTCGTTTTGAGTTTAACATGATCGCCATGCAGCTCCAATTCCAGCAGCTCGTGAAGACAGCAACCAATAACAAAGAAAAAAAAAACGAAAAAATAAAAGATCCTACTCAACATAATGCGTTTTGAGCTGGTTTATTGAACACCGTTTGGTGCACACCACCTTCCTTGTCTTCAATCGTATACTGCTTCTAGATACTGTATCTGCTGCTTGTCCCTTCCTCGATGCGACGACTTCTTGTGTTCGGTCTGTTGGTCGTTCAATCGGTCGTTTGGTCGAACACTCGTTACTGGATGCTTTGCTATGTTTGCAATTTTTATGTTGCTGTTCACTGTTTGTTGTATCATGTTCATAAATGGTGACAAACACGCCAAACATTTATGTCGACAACCAGTTAAGTGGTGCTGTTGTGTTCCAGTGCCAATATTTGCGTCTTTTATGCAACTCAACAATCTTCTTTTTACGGTGAAGTCTCAATCTCTATATATTTTGAGATATTGAACGATTGTCTGCTTATAGTCAATATTAATATAGCTGCTACTGCACATTTTTATGGTTGTACAATTCAAAATTATTTTCATAAATATAATTATAAAAAATGTTTTTACTTTAGAAGACGATGTCAATTTAAAACTTTTATTGGGAAACAGGCTAAAGCTAAAGGCTTGTAGAACTAATTTTGGGCGATTCTAAAACAATTCTAAGACAGTTCTAAGACCTACATAATTTAACAGAACGTGAGCTCTGATAACGAGAACACAGAACGATCAAAAGATTTTATTCTATTGACAGAGGTGTCTATTTTCAATAAACATACTTTCAAACGAGGGGTGGGCAAAGTCGCCCATAGAAATATTTCGCCTGTATGAGTTTTCTGCTTGCCTGCAGTTGGTTTCATGGGCGACAGCATATGCTTGCTGGATTCGGGGGTAAAAGTAACGAGAGACATGTGCAAAGAGAATGAGAAAGTATGTAAAAAAGCATCTTAATGACGTCATGAGCGCGAGAATCTCCCAGTTAAGGGAGTATTCCTGATTGGCAAAAATTTTTTTAAATTTTTTTGCATATTTTTATAGCTTTGATATTTGAGAATATCGTCCTAAAAGGGTTTTTAGAAATTCGAAATACTTAAGGAGATATGGCCTTTTTTATCCAGCAATGGTTTCACCAAAATGCGATTTGCTTAATTTGGCTACTTTTTGAATGCAACGGCTTGAAGCAACCACCGAATTTCGTTCATCGCGTTCTTTAGTAGGTAATAACTTGTTTGTATACGTATTAAAAAAAAATGAATACACATTATAAAGCTTAGGTATTCGAATGTTGGCAGCGTTTAGTTCACTTTGAATTGAGTTATAAACCGGACACGCATACAGTTTTGAAAAGTACAGTTTTGATAAACATTTTTGCTTGTGTTAAAGACAATGGATAGAAAAAGTAATAGAAATAAAAATAAAAGAAACACTGGTAGCAATCGAAAAACGTGTCCCTTGAAACACCAGTTTCGTGGTAACCAACACGAAAGAGATGAGGACACCTAGTTCACAAGTGCATCGGCAAAAAAATTTCTGTCATATTTAACGAAGGTTTTTTGCCAATACTTCAAATAATGAACCTAATGGGCATCCCGATTGGCAACGTCACATATGATTTCGCCATGTCTCGAAAAGTTCCGAAGCCAGAGCTCTGGCCGCATCAAAAGAAGGTAGAACTGCCCGAAGAGCACAAAGAGCCGCTGATTCCTCATTTTTTGAAGAAGAGGAAGGTGTTATTTATGGGGCTGGTATTGCAGATTGATATCTGTAAGAAATTCACAAAAAAAAAATGTTTTATTGCCTAAAATTTTCTTTGAGTTTTGAACTTCAAAATCACGTTTTTGAACTTCGAAGCCACTTTTATCCAGTTCTGCTAAACCGATTTTGATAAAACTAAGTACAATTGACGCAAAATCGATTTAAAAACTGCATGCTATAATTTTTAAATTCAATTTTTTTTGATGCGAAAAAATAACTTCAAACTTAAACGCGTTTATCTCGAAACCACGTTTTTCAAGCTTGCGGCCCAGATTGCGCCCGTAGTTCTGAACCGATTTTGATGAAACAAAGTGAAATCGACGCTAAATTATCACCATTCTACTCCCTACCTCAATCACAATTTTAAACTATTTTTTACTATTTTTTTACACTAAACTAAAAAAAAGACCCAAAATAGGTTTTTCATTTTTCAATGACGGCCATTTTGTAAAAAATAATCGCAAAATTATGATTGAAGTAGGGATCAATTACATCTGTACTGAATCTAACGCCGTTTACTTTTTCCATTTTAGATGATCCGAAGTCGAGTTATTCGGGCCGCAAGCAGCATACTTTTTTTTTCGACACCCAACTTAGAAGGCCGTCAACTTTTTGAACAGCCCTCGTACAAGGGGAAAATTTTTTTTGTTTAATTTAATATGTTCTTAATACAATAAACAACAGAATTCAAATAACTCTTTGCGTTTTCAAATGAGAAGTTTTTAAAAAATGGGTCCAATAACAGCCTTCCAACCAGGAATACTCCCTTAATCTAGATTAACACGAAATATGCATGCTGTATCTAAGTAGAACAGGGCTGGGCATTAGACCGTATCACCTCGTATTGCAACAGTGGTTTTATCATCTGGCTGAGGTCAGCTCAGACTTGCCAGGATCGAGTGAAAGATCCAAAAACTTTCATCAAATAAGAACGCAGTCGGTGTTGGTTTAATATTATAATTTTGTATTTTATTGATATATTCTCCTTAAAAATACTTAATGCAGCGTGACGTTAGTAGTTTGGGTAAAAGTGAATGTAGGCGGTCGTGGGTCCAGCTGACGGCAAAATCGGTATTCGGTTAATCTGTGGATTAGCAATCGGTAATTCGGTAATCGGTAGATTAGCAATCGGTAGTTCGGTAATCGGTAGAGCGGTAGTCTGTGGTTGATTGTTGCCAGGGGCTCGTATCCTAAAAGAATCTGAAGTAATGCTCACATTTAATATTTTTAGTGACAATCATGGTGGAAAAACCTCTATGAAGTTGGCACCATGCAAATATATTTAATCAATAAACAATTTAATAAAGGTATGCCGACTCCGTTGGACGGACCAAAGACTGGTTCTCACCGCAAGTGCGACGTCTAAAACAGGTACTCAAAGGGAAGAACCAGCAAGCTGGCTCGCCATTGAGCTACTGCGGCCGAGATAAAATAAACAAAACAACAAACAAACGTATGCCGACTGCGTTGGACGAACCGGAGACTGGTTCTCACCGCAAGTGCGACGTTTCGAACAGAGACTAAAAGGGAAGAACCAGCAAGCTGGCTCGCCATCTAGTCCCGGCGCCAGAACCCAAGCAAACCCCCCTTAGAGTATGCCGACTGCGTTGGACGAACCAAAGATGGTTCTCACCGACGGTGCGACATCTCAAACAGAGACTCAAAGGTAAGAACCAGCAAACTAGCTCGCCATTGAGTCACTGCGACCAAAAATGTAGAGTATGCCGACTGCGTTGGATGAACCAAGTATTGGTTCTCACCGCAAGTGCGACATCTCAAGCAGAGACTCTAAGGGAAGAGCCAGCAAGCTGGCTCGCCGTAGAGTTACTACTTCGAGCTTACCTGAAGTAATGCTGCTTTGGTTGGTTTTGTGTAGCCCTTTTATTCGATATGGACAGAAAACCAGTTAGGAATTATACGTTCAGTTTTGTCTTTGGCCTGCCTGGATATGCATAGATAGGTGGTGTGCGTATTAATTAGTGGCTTATGCAGTAGTGCGGTTGTGTGTTGTCAATTAGTTTTATTGAGTAGGTATGTAGCGTGTGCTTATTTCTTTGGTCTGGTGTCGTAGTGCGGTTGTGTGTTATAGCTGCTTTAATAATAATAAGTAGAAATATTTAAGTAATACAATGTGAATATATATATCGATAATATTTAATATTATAGTTTACGAAGTGTATAAAAATATAATATTTGTAACGTCTTTATATTTATAATAAGAAGTAGGAATATTTAAGTAATATAATATGAATATATATATACATAGAAATTATTTGATAGTTTATTTAGTGTTAAAAAGTATATAATATTTGTAACGTCATGTTACAGTATGTAAGAAAAAAACCTACTTTTGACACCGTCTCAATCGTTAGACATTTGAATGACATTTTCGAAAAAACGTTTTTTTTAAATGGTCCCAATGGTGCTATTTTGGTTTTTTCGTTATATCTTTGGTGTTTCTCGTCTGATCCAAAAAATTATATACCTGCGATATGTTGATTTTCGCAAATTTTTTGTGATAATTTTAAACCTCAAATTATTTTTTTCGACTAATCACCCAAATTATCTCAGTTCCTGCTGTTCCTAAAATGACACAAAACGAAAGCTCACAAAAAATCATTAAGTCCGTAAGAACAAATAAAATCAATTTAATTGATTTTTGGAGAGCTTCCGACCAATTTCATGCAAAGAATAACACTTTTGCTTTTTACACAATTTCATAACATTATTAAAGATTATAAACAATCTCAGTTCCTACTATACAATAAAGTTGCAAAAATGCAAAACTTAGGAAACAAATGGAAACGATAAAATTGGTTTTTAGCATATGTTTTGGATCCGTTGCCCAGCTTACCTCGAAGGACCTTACCATACATTTCTTCACTTATAGGAACAGTTTATAAAAAACCCACTTTTTTATGCAAAGAATTATGATTTCTTTTTTTTTTCATTATAAATTTTCTAAATCTTTTCGGGATTCGAGCTGACTGTAGCGCTCGCAACTATCTAGCGAAAATGTGCTCCAAAAGATATTCGTCCGTAATTGCTGTAGCTGACTTGTACACAACCTGAACGAAACAATTTTTTTGTCCATCGAATGAAATACACGTTAGTAAATCATGACATTGAGCAGCCGTTTTCGCTTCCTCGCGGAATTTTTACCGTTCACGGAAAACTTTACTTTTGTCTATAACGATGTGTTGAAGTATCAGCGGATAGCAACTCCTTTATGGCAATAGCATCTTGTAAGTACTTGATAAGCATCGAGGCGTGCAATGTACCATGGCAGTTTGATGTAATGCTACGATCTAGTGCAGAAGAAAAATACCTTAAGCGGATGTCGGATACTTTCAATTGAACGTCTTCCATCGGTATGTCAGCTTTCTCATACTGACTAATTTCAAATTCGTTATCGTCTTCATGTCGGATGTCGGTCAATGTTGCCAGGTTAGGGGATTTCCCCCTTGATTTAGGTTTTTTTTAACTGAGTTGAGGGATTTTAGGGGAGATTTAATGCTTTTTGGGGGTTTTTGGGGTATTTGAAAAGTTGACATTTGGAAATAAAGTTTTCTTACTTTTCCTTAAAATTATGCTAAAAATTTAAGAAAATAAGATATTTGTATTCTTGGGTATTTCAGCAACACTTTATTTAAACAGCTGATTTGGCAGCACTTTTTTACCAATAAATTACCAATTATTTACCACTTCACTTCAAACTTGCTTCGCGCTTTACTTGCAATTGATTGATTCCGTGCACTGTTAAAAATCTTGGACTAAATTTTCAACTTTTTTGGATTACATATAGGACAACACAAAAAAAAAAGATTACTTTTAAAGGAAAAGTTTAAAATTTTTCAATCCGATAAAGAATAGTTTTAAATCCGAAAAAAGTTGAAAAAAAGCAATATAAACTTTTTTAAAAATTAACTGACCATTTCAGCCCTTGGAAGGACTTTGACCTAGCTTCTATTGATCAATTATATTGATCAGCAATATAAATATCAACTTAAAATAAAAAACTTTTCTGACCAGTTCATGATCTCATTTGTTAAGAAAGTTAAGCTTATTTTGCATCATAACAAATGCAAGTTAGCTTGCAGTAAGTAAGCAAGCGAGCAGAAACGATGGTTCGAGACCCATTTAAATTAAAGTAAAATAAAAAAAATGTTCTAACCAGTTTGTGATTTGAACACACGTCCTCTGATGTGCTGGTCCAACACCTTATCCACTCGTCCAACTCAGTTGTTAACATAGTTTCGCTTATTTTGCATCATTACAAATATAAGTAAGTTCTTTTCAGGAACGTGGGCTTGAGATCCAGCTAAATTAAACTAATGTTTGGATTAAAAAGTAGTACGTTTTGGATTAAAAATTCCTTTAAACCAAAGCTTGGATTAAAAAGAAGTCAAAAACTTTTAACCGTGTGTAAACACTTAATACAAAGCAAGTATGGAAAAAACTATAGACAAAAAAGATATGCCCAAAAATATATCAAAAAGTAGGAGACGAAGCCTGCTTTCAAAAGTAAGACTTCATTTTAAGATCAATTTCACATCGGACAATTGAGAATTATGAAGCAACTTTTTGCCCTTGTTAAAGACGTTCAACAGCTCAGCACTTTAAATACATAGGCTTGCATTGCAGCTGCACTACTTTCAGTTTCCACCTATAAAATTTTTTTATGTTTTTCGAAAAAAATTTTTAGGGGAGTTTTAGGGGGATTTGAAATTCAATCTAGGGGTAAATAGTGAAAGGCACCTGGCAACACTGGTGTCGGTACATACTCAGTTGCACTGCCTACAGCTGAAGCACTCATATTTGCAGAGAATACACTCGTGAGGTCATCATCATCACCCTTATCCGGCAATCAACGCAATCGAGCACAAAATTGATCAATAAAAAAGCTTTCACATTTTCTGTTATTTTATGTTCGTCGGCACACACGCACGGAAAATCATTTTCAATGGAACACTTACATCTCGAAATACAAAAAAAAAGCATCCCAATCGTTCGCATGGAACAACCGAGGGATTCTTCGTTTGAAAAGACGACTTCTTCAACAGGTCATTAATCATATTGCGATGATATGTTCTGGACACTAGGAATTTTTGCGTAACGCCACAATTTAAACACTTCTTCGAATATCTTTTCTGTGAATGATTTCTGATTTTTGTTGTAAAAACAACGCGTATTTGTACATTTACAAAATTTTGTTTTGTTTTGCAACTTTGTTTTGTCCAAGTGGTGCATTTGGAAATTCATTTTGTTAAAACGTAGAGCACAATGTACGCGAATGAAAACTCGATATAAATTACTATTATAAGAGATTATAAGAATTTGACACTTCGAGCAAAAGCGAAAAAGAGCGTTTTCTCTCAAGTACAACAACTCAAGTTTTTGGAAAATTTTGAAAAATTAATGATAGGTAAAAAATAGAATAGAAAAGAATAGAATAAAATAGAATACAATAGAATAAAATATAATGAAATAGAATAAAATAGAATAAAATAGAAAAGTATAGAATAAAAACGATCAAAAATGTGCTAAAAATCAACTTTTTCGTTTTCATTTGATTTTTTTCTGAGCTTATCATTCAAGGTGAGGTTTACGGAAAAAATATGGGATCCCTTTTTTTAGAGCATTAAATTTCCTACAAAATTCTTGGAAAACATTTTTCTGTAAATTAATGATGAGGTATGAATTTTGTATATATGACCGAGAAAAAAAATGCGATGCGGAGTATCTTCCTATTATGAGAAGAAGAAAATTAAGAGCTCATTTTTAGTGAGAATTTTTTAAAGTGTGTCCATTTTTCCGTGTCACTTGTAAAAAAAAATTGGTTTTTTTGACCCACCCTAATATACATATATGTATACTTTAAAAGTATTTTAAAATTAAAATGTTTAGAAAAGAATATCATGCATAACATAAATAATTCGAATATTCGTTCGAACTGACAATGAGCTTGCATATATGCTGACATACATACAAAGTATCAAATCTATGCATTAGGGTGGCCCTTAAATGTATGCACAATTTTTTTTTATAAATTGAATATGTGCGGTGCCTTCTTTTGTTTCTTATCATGTTAAAAGTATATTCTGAAAATTTCAGAAAAAAATATTAATATATAAACGTGCCGCTTGCGTCCTTAAGTTGAAAATTTGATTTATATGGGGAAAAAGTGTTCTTTTTTCTAAAAAATCCCAATAACTTTTTTAAATGCATATTCTTAAAAAAATGGTACGCGTCTAGTTTTTTATTTTATTTTTATTCAAAATGTTATCCCAAACATTTAAATTAGACTAAAACTAGCAGAATTGTTATTTTTTAATTTTCAAAAAAATCTAATTTTTTCCTTGTATTAAAAAAATCGCAAAAATCCAAATTTGAAAAAAATTTTATTAAAGTTTTGAGGAAATATTTTAAGCTATATTTCAAGCATATACAACAAATTGTGGGATAACGTTAAATAACCTGGTCGTTATGAAATTTTTTAGTTGAAGTGCCCCTTTTTGGAAATTTCGAGTTTGGGTATTTTTACAAAAAAAATCCCCAAAAATTTAAAAATGCACATTTTGAAAAAAATTACCAAGAACTAGATTAGGGATGGTTGTCAGCTATTTTGTGTAGATAATTAAAAAAAAACCAAAACTCGGATACCAAAGTTATAGCTTTTGAAACTTGACTTTTTTTTCAAAAATTCTCACAGTGCCTGTTTCTGGCATTTCGAACACAAAAAAAGTCAT
The DNA here is from genome assembly GCA_963920525.1 of Dichetophora obliterata. Classification (NCBI taxonomy): domain Eukaryota; kingdom Metazoa; phylum Arthropoda; class Insecta; order Diptera; family Sciomyzidae; genus Dichetophora; species Dichetophora obliterata. The sequence goes on along the minus strand of OY986436.1, from coordinate 20,325,956 downwards.
AAAAAAATCTAAAAAAACTATGTTTCTCATATATAATTACTTCAATTATTCTAAAAAATATAAATGATTTTAGTTAGAAAAAATTTTTGAATACCAGGGATGCCTACATATCATACCCTGGTTTTAGGGTAAAAAATAATAAAAAAAACTGCAAAAACCAAAAACCAACCAATTTATTTGGACTTAAGATTTTTTGTTGATTTTGGTGAAATGCTCACTTAAACCAAGCGTTTACGTAAAAACCTATAATAAGCGCACAAATATTTCTTCTTCTAGTAAAGTGAATTTTGACTGAAGTCTAAATAAATAAATTTTTAGACAGTGCCAAGCAATGAAATTTGTTGGTTTTTAGGGTTTTTTTTTTATATTTTTACCCTCCTAAAACCAAAGTGTTGGCATCCTTGGAATTTAAAATTATTTTCTAATTTTTTTTATCAGTTATATTTTTTAAAATAATTAAAGTAATTTTAAATGCGAAACATCGTTCTTAAGATTTTTTAACGATTTTTTTTGTGTTCGAAATGAAAGAAACAGGCATTTTGAGAATTTTTGGAAAAAAAGTCAAGTTTCAGAAGCTATAATTTTAGTATCAAAGTTATGTTTTTTTCTCTCGGTAATTATTTCAAAATGTGCATTTTTAAATTTTTGGGAATTTTTTTCGTAAAAATACCCAAACTCGAAATTTCCAAAACATTTCAATGAAATTTTTTTAAATTTGGATTTTTTCGTTTTTTTAATAAAACAAAGAAAAAATTGAGATTTTTTCGAAAAGTGAAAAATCACTTATCTGTTAGTTTTCTCTAATTTTAATCTTGGAGTTCACATTTTGAAAAAAAATTAAATCAAAAACAAGACAAGTACCAGTTTTTTTGAAAATATGCAAAATATGAAAAAGTTATTGGAATTCTTAACGTAAGATTCTTAACGTAAGGTCGCAAGCGGCACTTTCAAATATAATATTTTTCTGATAATTTCACTGCCTTCTTCTGTTTAGTAAAGGAACAAAACTCCGGCTCGCAATTTGTTACTTTCGAAAAAAAAATAAGGGCCACTCTAGTATGCATACATCCTCAATGCTGTATACATCAATGAACTTACGGGACTGCTTTACTAAAGTTATAATTGCGCTCATTAATGTGTACTAGCCTACCAGATTTTTATTATGAAATACTTCATAAATTTTTAGCTTAATATACTATAATCAAGTTAAAATCAAATTGAGTTTAACTATCTTGTAATTTCAAAATGGTTTTTTTTAAACTACTGTAACATTTAGTTTACTTCAACTAAAACTAAAAAGTAGATATGACGAATACTTCACTTCCTTTATATCAAGTTTTCTGTAACATAAATATTCATAATAAAGTTTTTTAGGTAACATTTTACATTTTTTGAGGTCCGTGTACCAAATACATTACTTTAACAAACAAAAATATTAAAGGTATTCAGTAAAATTTGTTAAGTCCTGCGAAACTGCTAAGTTTTTAAAGTTAGTAGCTGTCGATGTGAACGCACCTGCTAAGAAATTTTACAATCAAGTGCTAAACTGATATGTCAAAATCAGCTGACAGACTTCAAAAGCTAAAAGTTTATGGTTTCAATAACTCGTGTAATCAGTACTCAAGTAACCAAAAATATATTTTAATTTTTATATTACAGAGTGTTTTAACACTTTTGATACATTTGCTACTTAGAACTTTTGAAATGTTTTAAATCTCTACCAACCCCGTTATAAAAGTTTTATTTTTTTATTAAAAAAGGGCAGTTTTTCCTCAAAAATAAGTAAAAAAAATCAAAAGTAATTTGGTACTTGCATGGCAGAACTAGAGAAGATAGATGCATTTCGGACAGCGTTCTCTGTTTCATATCCAAAATTGTCAAAGTCAGCTTTTTGCGAATGAGAACAAAAGGAAATCAATGGCCGCATTCATCAGAGTCAATAGTTGGTAACTGCCTGTTGTGTTAAAATTCCTTGAGAAACCTTTGCAATTAAAGTTTTTATATAATTAAACAATAAGTAAGGTATTGCTATGATAACAGTTCAAAACAGTTGACTGCGATGAATGCGGCCAATTTTCGCTCTCTCATCGTTTTCAGACTTTCTATGAGCTGTCTACTTCGTTTTGACAGTCTCGGCAGTCTGTCTTTCCGAAATGCATATACCTTCTCTAATTTTACTATGGGCACTTGTAAGAATTCATTCCTCAAGATGTTTGACATTTACGACTCAACAAATGGTATCTGCTAAACAAAAACACGGTGCTGAGCTTGTTAACTTGCTAACAAGCTGCTAAGGTCCGGTTTCACAAACTATACTTAAGTTGTACTTAAGTTTAACCAATTGGTTTTTGTTGATTAGTTTAATTGTTTTGCAAAAATCAATTGCTTGCTGTCGATGACTTAAGTTATACTTATTCCATACTAAAGTTGAACTTAACTTAAAGTTGAGTTAAGTGAAACGCACTTTCAGAGCTAATACAAAATTTACAAAATCCCATACAAAGTCTGTTCTCATATTTGTTAAGTTTAGCAAGTTAGCCGGACTTAAAAAATATAGTGAATACCATTTATGTTTTTATGTTTGGGAAGTTTTCCCTTTTTTTAATTTGTCAATAATTTTTGTTTTCGCGATACCAATTTCATGATTTTCGAAGTTTTGAGAGAGTTCCTCTCCTTAAATATAGCATCTATCTTAATAAGTAATTATTTCGTTCCACTTTAAAATAGTTAAAAAAAAAAAGATGTACCTACTTAAAATCAAAGAAAGAGCATCGAAACCAAACGAATAAAATCTAAAACAAATGATTTCAAACAAAACCTGCAATGGAAGTATATTTAAGTCCTTGTGAGTCCTTATAAAGCAAATATATTGTGTGTAGTGGAGATTATAATAAGGATAACACGAAACACACACACATACAAAAAAGCACTTGAACACACATACACAAAAGGGCAGCCAAGTGGAGCAAAACATTATTTACGACTTCATAAAGAAACAATTTTAAGTAAACTGCTGCTGCACGGGTCAAGTAGACCCCGAACGACCGACCAAATGAACACTTAGCAGTCGATGCTGCTTAAGTCGAGCAAGACAGGATAACAAACAGCAACAGGGCAATTTACGAGGTGGGGCGAGTGCGGGCTAAAAGACAGGCTGAAAGCAACAATGGGTAATCGTTGCGGTTGGTTTGAAAAGGATCAAAGCTAGGCTGTGTGGAGGGTTGGCAGGTGGTGTCTATATTAAGAAAAAAAAATGCTATGCTTTGATTTCTACACATATTTCACAAGGCATGCATGAGTGTATACGTGTGTATGCATGTGGGCTTGTAAGCTTGTGAGAATCACTTCAACTGTGTTTATGTGGTTAATCTATGCTTAGAATTGATTTTGCAACCTCTAAGTTGAGTCTCCTCTACATGCAGGAACACGTATGCGTTGGAGGAATTGCTTGAGTTTGTGTGAGTGAGTGCGCTTAAATCCTATAGGTAATGCCATTATAGCAGCCGGTTATCTACACCTTGTCAGGCCAAGGAAATAAACAAGCCGTGGTTGTAAAGGAGGAAGTTTAACGGAGCACCAGAAGCAGGAGCAACTTCATATTTGTGAGACATTCATTTGGGATAATATTTATTATCCTAGCAAGCAACGGTCACACAAGCATGGCTCTATTAGTATGTATTTATGTGTGTGTTTGTGTGTGTACTTTAAGCAGTCTCCAAGAAAATCGCCAGGATATACTTACAGCCAACAAAACAGAAGTAAGCTTATGTTATGTGTTTGGCCCAGCTCAATTTGCTAGCTCTTCAATGTTGCCACATTTTCAAAAGTTTAATAATGTGTTTATTTTCCAAAATAACGGATGGTGTGATTTGGTAGAAACCGTCACGTAACAGAGAGATTGCTGTTTGTGTATGCGTGAGAGTATCGAATAGACTATAAACTAGCAGGCGAGTGAGCTGTGTGCGTGCGTGAGAGTGTTGAGATTCGAGCAGACTAACAAACGAGTAGGTGAGTGCGAAACTCTCTCTTTCTCTCTCTCTCTGTGTGTCATTGATTCTGTTACGTAGAAATTTCGTTAAAACGCAATTGCTATTTTTAGTTGTGTATTTGTTTTAAATCATACGTGAGAATTTTTATTGTAATTAAGTTTTAAGAAATGAAGACTGCAGCAAATATCTGTAATACAGTGTAATTTAATGTAACAATTTCAAAAATTTTTTTGACACTAAGGTGAACCCTAAAAATGTGTTTTTATTTTATACTTTTTGTGTATGTGCTGGCAGTGTCTGGCAAGGTGTAGCTGATTTTGAATTCAAAAGAATTCAGGGTTGATCCTGTATATGATTTTTTTGGTTTATACTCTTTGTAGATGTGCTGATCGCTGATTTCGAATCTTATGTTAGAATTTAAAAATATCTTTTTTACACTAGGATGAACCCTGAAAATAAGTTTTTTGTTTTATAATCTTTGTATATGTGCTGGCAGTATTAAGGGGTCGTTGATTTTGACACTAGGGTGGACCTTAAATATGCGTTTTTTTGTTGTATACTCTTTGTAGATGCGCTGATTGCTGACCTCGAATCTTATGTTAGAATTTTAAAAAATATTTTTACACTAGGGTGGACCCTAAAAATGTGTTTTTATTTTATATTTTTTGTGTATGTGCTGGCAGTATTAAGGTGTCGCTAATTTCGAATCTGATGTTAGAAATTCAAAACATTTTTTTGCCACTAGCGTTGACCTTGAATATGAGTTTTTTGGTTTATACTCTTTGTAGATGCGCTGATCGCTGATTTCGAATCTTATGTTAGAATTTTAAAAAATATTTTTTACGCTAGAATGAACCCTGAAAATAAGTTTTTTGTTTCATTATCTTTGTATATGTGCTGGCAGTATTAAGGGGTCGTTGATTTTGACACTAGGGTGGACCTTAAATATGCGTTTTTTTGTTGTATACTCTTTGTAGATGCGCTGATCGCTGACTTCGAATCTTATGTTAGAATTTTAAAAAATATTTTTACACTAGGGTGGACCCTAAAAATGTGTTTTTATTTTATATTTTTTGTGTATGTGCTGGCAGTATTAAGGTGTCGCTAATTTCGAATCTGATGTTAGAAATTCAAAACATTTTTTTGCCACTAGCGTTGACCTTGAATATGAGTTTTTTGGTTTATACTCTTTGTAGATGCTCTGATCGCTGATTTCAAATCTTATGTTACAATTTTAAAAACATATTTTTTAGACTAGGATGAACCCTGAAAATAAGTTTTTTGTTTCATAATCTTTGTATATGTGCTGGCAGTATTAAAGGGACGTTGATTTTGACACTAGGGTGGATATGTGTTTTTTTTTTGTATACTCTTTGTAGATTCGCTTGATCGCTGATTCGAATCTTATGTTAGAATTTTAAAAAATATTTTTTTTTGACTAGGGCGGACCCAGAAAATAAGTTTTTTGTTTCATAATCTTTGCATATGTGCTGGCAGTATTAAGGGGTCGTTGATTTTGACACTAGGGTGGACCCTAAATATGTGTTTTTTTATACTCTTTGTAGATGCGCTGATCCCTGATTTCGAATCTTATGTTAGAATTTTAAAAAATATTTTTTACACCAGGACCCTAAAAATGTGTTTATCTGCTTTATACTCTTTTGTGTATGTGTTAGCAGTATTAAGGGGTTGCTGATTTCTTATCTTATGATGTCTTATGTTAGAATATACAAAACTTTTTGAAACTAGGGTGGACCCAAAAAATATGTTTTTATTTTATTCTCTTTGTTGATGCGCTAGTCGCTGAATTTGAATCTTATGTAAAAATATCAAAAAATTTTTTTTTTGACACAAGGGTGGTCCCTAAAAATGTGTTTTTTGTTTCTACTCATAATTAAGTCCAGTTTTCAATCCAACTTTTTAATCATTTTAAGCTTCATACGAGGAACATGATGAATGTTCAATGCTCACCGCCTTGTTGCGTCACGAAACAAACATCACTGGCAATGGTCAATGCCTATTTTCATCTCTAATAAGAATTTGACAACTAAATTTTTAATAATTTAATTTTTTTTCAAAAATATTATATTAAACATTTTGATTTGATTGTTAATTTACATAATTTGCCTAGAAAAAAATTATTATTATACAGATTATTAAAATATATTTAATATACACAATTATTGTATAGATTTTATTTTTAATTACTTTCGAAGTTGAAGAAAAGCATAAGAAACTTCGTTCCTGATGAGGGTCCCCCGACCGCACCACTTTTAGGATTGCATTTCTTGAAACAAATTTTGTTTAGGCTTTTAAAACTTGCACCTAAGTACTTTTTTAAATATTTTTAAGGCACATTGCAGCACAATTAGAGCACAATACAGCACAAGTTATGAATTAAAAAAAAAGATTGAATGGAATAACTCCACCTCAAAAAATTCATACCGTTAGAAGAAATAATTTTTCCACGATGGCACATCATAGCGCTTCTTGAGCACATCACAGCACATAGTTTTTTATATAAATCTAAATTAGACGTAACTTTATAAAAAATTTTTAATATTTTAGCAATTATTTTAATATTTTTAATCTAGTATTTGAAACATCAGGAAAATGATTTAATTTTATTAACGGTCAATTATTTAAAATCGCTATATGAAGCTTAAAAAAATGTTTTGTTTAAATTTTAGTTGGTATTTCAAACTCCTTTTATGTTAAATTTCCTTTTCGAATACTTTGAAATTCTCCAAAAAGTTTTTTTTTATGAGTTTTCATTCCAAAAATATGGCAACTTCATATATGTGCCTTGCTGCCAGTATAACAAAAGGTGATTAAAGGTGAAAGGATAAGCGTATAAATAAATTAAACGTATCCTATAACACGAGAGACGCCAACAGTTTACTAAGCCATGTTGAGAAACTGTTTGTCGTGCAGCCGGAGCAGCAGCTAAACTTCCTTGGACTCCAAATTCTTCCTTCTTTCCTGTTCCTTTTTTCTCCTTCCTCTGTCTACAAAATCGTTTAATGTGCTCACACTCACTTTGAGCAAGTATCCTTGTTGTCACGCTCCAATTGCTGCCCAACTTCTTGGCCCAACTTTTGCTTCACCAAACGTTCTTATAACATTCGCCCATATTTGTTGTTGTTGTAGTCTTAAGTACATTAGCAGAGGAAAATTTATGTTATCCTGCAATAATATTTCATCGTATTTGTTTAGTTGGTGAAAATTTATTATGTTTGCATTTAAGATGATTTATTTTTTTGGGAGGGGACTTTTATGGAACGGAGCAGATTACGATTTAGTGTTAAAATTTAATATGGTTATAATTCTTGGCATTAATTTCTACAGAGAATTGGAAAATAATAAGGAAATAACAAGAAAATAGTAGACAAGTGCAATTATTTTTGAAAAAAAAACACAATTTTCAGCATTATATGCTAAAGAAAATGATGCTTTGACAAAGAAAACTTTAGGTGAGAAAGCAAGAAGAGGTTTATTAAGCAGTGTGTGTATAAAAATGAATTTAACATTTCGTAGATTTTATAAAAATAGAAAAAAATTGTGTTCTAAAAAGACACAGAGTTGAATGTTGCTTAATTCTAGCAGCAAGCTAGCGGTTAATATTTCTTAAAGTCTTTTTGGACTGATCCAAAATTTTAATATTGTCACCCACTCTGTCCTGAGACTAAATAACTGCCTAAACAGATTGACCGGCGTCAGAAGCCAGCGGCCAAAATTTAACAAAATATATGAAATCAAGATTAAACGCTTGCCGCTCGCCGTCGTCCGCCTTAGAGACCGAACAGAACCAAAGCGGTTGGCAGTTGGCTGTCCTCTTTCAGTGAAATTCGCTGCGAACACGTCCAGAATTGGAACGATAGCGGTTGTGGTATCATGGTTTCTTTTCATTGTGGGAATGTTACAAATTTTATTAGGGGTATTCACGACGTGGTGCATTTGTCATAAATTTTTACTTAATTTACAATACTTACAACTTATTGTAAACAAACCTTAACTAAAGTATTGCATTTTTAAAATCAGCTGAATTTTGTATGTACTTATGTTTTGAAATATTAATTTAGATCAGCATTTAACTAAAGGAAATCATACAAAAATTAAAATGAAACACTAAATTAGTAAATTTTTTATTAAGTAAACTCACAACGTAGCCGGTAGCTTCCTCCATGCTGAGTAGAAATGTTTTTGCGATCAGCTGATCTAATACACAACGAAATTAACAATAATACATTATTGTATTTTTCCCACAGGGTTCTATTTTGAACACTATGCATTTTGTTTTTGTAATTTTAGAAAATTTAATACAAATGTCAAATTGAATAAAAATACACAATGCAAGGGAAAATACACCACATCGTGAATATCCCTATTATATTTTGTTTTGAATTGACATGAATGCAACACAGACACAAAAACGGAACGTTAGGTCATAGCAAAAACTAAGAAAATATCAGTTAATATAACGAATCTTTAGCAAAAATATGGCTACATTTATGTCTTTCGGAGAGAGCCACTAGCCGCAGAGAAAAAATAGAATAGATTCTATTCTGGCCACGGCTTACTTATAAGGTTATGACATTTGAGAGCGAGCGAGCTCGATCGAACTGTCAGAATGGATGAAAAGAAATCAAGAAAATGAATGCATAGAACAAAGAAAAGCACAGTAACAGTTCAAGCAAAGGCGATAGGCAATAACTTTTTCGACATTGTACGAAACCGAAATAAAAATAGTACTTTTTGCCATCAAATTGTACTGTTTTTTTTTCTCCATGAATAATAAAACTTTTGGATATATTTAATTATTTATTTGAAATATTAACAAGAGTGGACAAACAATTCAACATAGTAAAGTAAATATAGTACTGTACATTTAGTTTAATTTAATAAAGAAAATGTGCGTCTTCCTCTTCTTCAAAAGAAATGCATAGCAGTTTTAAATTGTATGCTATAGAAACATTGCCAAGTGGATTTAAAAAAATCTTTTCTTTTAATGAAAGAAAAAACTGAGTCAACAAGCAGACAATTTCTGCACATTGGTTTGATTAGATTTTAAATCGAAAATATTCTTTCAACATTTGCTGAAGATTGTGAAATTGATAAAATTCCACAAAAAGGTACTGAAAACCGTATGAAAAAAAGCAACGAAAGATCAAGTCAATGTTATAAAAAATTAAGTGAATGAAAATGTACTAAAAATGTCTTCGTGGTACTTATGTACTTTTTAATAAAATTGTACTAAAAAAGTACAATTGTACTGAAAAATCCAACCCTGGCCACAACCTTATGAATGAGTCTTGATTCTGGCGTTTTTCGACACAGATTCGCTCGGCAAATTAGCTTTTGGCGGCTGTATACATTTTCATGTATTCTGTTTCAGGGCGAATCCGCCAGCCGCAGCGGAAATAGGTTCTGTTCGGTCTCTGAAATAGAATCTATTTCTTTTTCCAGCTTGCCGCTCTCATTAAGCTCTCCTATAAGCGAAAAAACAGGTGGCGAATTCAAAAGGAAAGTGGAAGTTATGCCAAATTTTTATGGAAAAACATATGCAAATTGGACCCACCAACGTCTCTTAGTTTTAATTTTATCATTTGCTTTATATACGCGGAGATAACTAATATTCTTATATTAAGCAAAATTTTGCTTGATTTAAAAAATTTTAAATGAATCCTCATTTGCTCAAATCAAGCATTAAAAACAAAAGTTGCGAAAAAAATTTTATAGTGAACATTTATTTCTTAAATTGATTAAAATAAATGATTGCTTGAAAGAAAAATAAAATACTTGATTCTAGAACCTGGAACAAAACTTAAATTAAGAAAATATTTTCTAAATTTAAGCAAACGCAGACTTAAAATATTATTGAATTAATAACTTAATTGAAATTACTCCAGTACTAAGAAAATTGTTTACTTGAATCAAGCAAATGGTTCTCAACTCAAAGAAGCAGCCATGTTTTCAAACCTTTGTTGTTTGCAAAATAGTAGAAAAATATTTCTTTGAAAGGTAAAAAAATACAAAAGTAACTCTGTTTTGATTAAGCAAAAGTTGTGCGTATAAGCTTATCAAGCTGCATGGACTGCAGAAGCCACAGAAGACTACTTGATACGGCGATCAACGAAACAGTCTGTCTGGTCTGCTTGGTGGTTTGTTCTGCAAAGAACTTGTTGTTATTGTTGCAACTTGTTGCTTCATGAACTTATTGGAAATTAAGCTTAAATATAGTTCTAAAAAAAATTATTTCAAGGAAAATAAATTTCTTAAATCAAGCAAATTATTTTAGTTTTTAGTAAATTGTTCTTGAATTGTTCTAAACTTGAATCAAGTTAATTTTTCTCAAATTCAAGGAAAATAAATTTCTGAAATCAAGAAAATTATTCTAATTTTCAGCAAATTGTTAACATGAATTAAGCAAATTTTTCTCACTTCTAGCAAATATCTGACTTAAATCTAGAAAAACTTTCTAGAGTTTTAAGAAAATGTTTCTTGAATTAAACATATTTTTGTTAAAGTCATGTGTTTTAAATTTGTTCAATTCCTTCCGTGAATAAAAATATACTTTTTCTGATGTTTTTTCCAACTTTTATTAACATTTCACTGTTATTTGTATTTTGGAAGTTTTTAAAACCAGCAATATTTTTTCTAATGCCAAAGAGTAACAAAGTTTGGTTCTACATTCGACTCGCCATTGGCTTTCGAATAGAATTCAAGTAATACAGAATGAGGCCTCATGATTGTGACATTTACTTTTTCTTACCACCAATGTATATATCAACAATGCGTTGACATTTGTAACGAATTCTGATAAAAAAAGCTGGGTGATGTCGCAACCTGCAAGCCTCTCCCTTACATTTTCTTGTTTATTTAGTGCTCGTCTTAAAATCTACACCAATTCAATTAATGTGTCCTTGACACTTTTGTAAGAACTTTTCTCTGCGCAGTAAAGCTTCATTGTTGCTTTTTTATTTGCTTACCGGCGCAATTGATTGAAACTTTTACATACATATGAATAAACTATGTCTTTATTTAAAAGCAATCATCGCTTAAGTCGACTTAAGACAGGCCTGAGTTATTGATGTAGATGTATTATACGCATATAGTTTTATAAGCACACAAAACCTGGAGCTTCTAGCATGACACTAACCAAAGTTATGACACAAAAGCAAAATCTCCTGTCATATACTTATATGACGATTGAAAACTTTGAAGCAAGATTTCTCGAAACTTTGAAATCAGACTTAAGCTGTTATCGCTTATCGACGCCGATATATCCTTTAAATATGTACATTTTTATTCTTAAGCAATTCATGTACAACTATACATTTGCTTTCTCTCAACTTACTCTCCACTTTTATCCTTTCACGCCAAACAAATAACCATTAATAACAAAATGGCGACAAATAAATAAAAGTCACCGCATTGGTGACTGTCTTCCGTCCGTTTGCAAACCTCTCATTCCTTCGTTTTCTTTACCTTTCTAGATCGAAATATATGTTTGTACACACAAAACCTGAATTGATTGTCGAGAAGTGTCAAAGATTTCCGTTGTGCATATCCTGTGCGCCATTCTTGTTGTTGACAGCTAACAAATTGTAGTGCTTTTCTAACTGCATGGCACGCGCTGCTTTAGACTCGCTTATAACGCTCAGACATCCACCCGTTTTGGTCGTTCGCTTCCACTATAGTTTGCTATAAAAGAAGACAACTTGTTATTTTTCTTCTTTGTTGCTGATGTTGTTGTTGAGACATTGTAACAATGTTTATTTGTTGTTTGTCCTGAATTGTTGACACTGAATGTTCACTTGTCAGGATATGGGGGTGAATGTAAAACAAATGGCTAGAATTTGTTACTGAAAGTTAGCAATTATTTTTACTTGCAATCTTTTCTCGATTTGTTGCATTGCTGGGAATAGTCGACTATGAAAATGGTCTAAGTATAGAGACAGTTCCAATATAATTATTATTGATAAGCTATATTTAATTTAAACTTTGAATTTCTCATATCTGATTGGAACATATATCTGATTGGTTATTATTTTTAAATATATTTTTATTGAAAGATAATGATTTCTTAATTTTGAAAACAATCCTTTTTGCTCTGCTTTGGCCAAAAACCTCTCACATATTTTCTATAACAAAGTATGTGCCGCAAACAAATAAATAAATAAAATCTCATCATTTCCTTTTAGTATCAGTTACAGTCCATTTATGAAAACGACTGTAAATCTCCTAAACTACGTATTAATGTGGCGCATCCGTTTATAAAGACATGTTGTCCAGCACAACAGAAGCCATTAATAATGATCAACAAAGCTAAAACGATATATTGGGAGAAGAGGGAGAAGTAGTTAGTGAGGAAGCGAATAAGTTGAGATGGTTTAAGTTTGTGTGTTTATTATACGAATGATTGCATAATAAAGACCCAGAAATTATTAACACATTTGTAATGTCTCAAAAGAATGAAATTATGAAGTATGAAAATGTAAGAAGAATTATGAAATATAAAATGCGAAGAAAATTGTGTGAAGTATAAACTTTGAAGAATAAAGTGTGAATTAAAAAGTCATTTTTTTACTTATAAATGAAATGCTCAATAATAAATATCCAATATTCAATATAAAAAATAATTACTAGATAATTAATTCCTCATACTAAGCTAGTAAGGAATTTTTCTTGACTGAATCGAAGTTAGTATACGCCACAGTATATTCTTCATGACGTTTGATGACGTCACTTCGTATAGAAGATGCGCGTAGTGATCATCCAATTTTGCCAAAACTCAAATGCAGAATTCGTTTAACGTATGGAAGATTGTGTGTTAAATATGCTGTTAATACGCTATGTTAACGTCACTTTGTATGGGAGATTGACCGAGTTTTTATACGATTATCCCAAATTAAAAGCTCAATGTGAATACCAATATTTTTAACATATATACATAACTCTAATTCATTGATTTTTTTTAAAAATTTTTAATACTTAATCGTTTCCATAAATAAAGTTACTTTGTATGGGAGGTAGGCGTGGTTTTTATGATATGTGATGATTATTTGAGATCAAAGCGTACGTGTCAGTCATTTTATTAGATTTTGTTTTAAAGATTTTATTGTTTTGATAAAGTATCTTTGTATGGGAGGTAGGCGTTGTTTTCATGAGATTTTACTCATTCTTAAACTTTGAACTTTGTTTTTTAAATATAAATTGTTTTTTTTCGATATCTTTAAATTTATGGCTGTAATCAGTGATGTTGGTATAGAATATATATACTTTTCTATACCGACCACTATCAAAAACTAAATACTTAATACTTCCAAATACTTAACACTAGATACTAAATACTTAATACTAAATACAAAATTCTATATACTAAATAATAAATTCTAAATTCTATACACTAAATACCAAATAATATATAATAAATACTAAATGCTACGTACTAAATGATAAATACTATACCCTAAATACTATATACTAAATACTGCATACTTAATGTTACCAATAATACTTACTTTGTATGTATCATACTTATTTTCAGCTTCATATACTTACTAAAATTCCATGCTTATAAGTATACTTACTTTTAAAATTTATACTTGTTCATGCTTACTTTTCAGCTCTGGTTGCACTTTTGCTTGCAAAAGCATAAAAAATTTGGAAATTGTAGTCAATAGCGTTAAAAATACAGACACTGGAGTCAATTTTATTTGTAAAAAATAATATTGAATACAGCTGTATCGAATGTTACAAAATCTTAAAGACAAGACTTGACATATTAAACAACATTTCCAGCCAAGACAATACGATTCCAAGCAAAAAGAAAACAAACCAGTTAATGTAGCACGTCAATTTAGTGACAGTGAGGGCGAATAATGATAAATTTGCTTTGATCTCTGTATACATTTTAGGCTGGGTTGATTTGTATGGAGGTAAAAAAATTTGATGTTGCCTGGGTGATTTTCGAATCGGGCAAACATAGGCTTGCAAATCAACCCAGCCTAATTCATTTGAATCTGATTTTTTTATTTTTTTTTTATTTCACTACTTTGAAAGTTTATATACTAAGTCTATATACTAAATAATAAATAAATACTAAATGCTAAATGCTAAGTATTAAATACTAAATGCTAAAAATTATACACTAAATACTGAATTCTATAAACTAAATACTTAATACTAAATACTAAATGCTAAATACTAAATACTTAATACTAAGTACAAAATACTTTATACTAAATAATTAATACGAAATACTAAATACTTAATACCAAATACTAAGTACAAAATACTTTATACTAAATAATTAATACGAAATACGAAATACTAAATACTTAATACTTAATACTAAATACTTAATACTAAATACTATACACTAAATATTAAATATTAAATATTAAATACTAAATACTAAATACAAAAGACTAAAGACTATAGACTAAATACTTAATACTTAACACTTAATACTAAATACTAAATTCTATGTGCTAAATAATAAATTCTTAATTCTATATAATAAATACTAAATTATAAAAAAATACTAAATGCTAAGTACTAAATACTAAATGCTAAACACTATATACTAAATACTTAATGCTAACTATTTAATGCTAAATACTGTATTCTGAATACTAAATAGTTAATACGAAATACTAAATACGAAAGACTAAATTCTATATTATAAATACTTAATACTAAGTACTACATACTATATACCACATATTTAATACGAAATACTAAATACTTAATACTAAATACTTAATAATAAATACTTAATACTAAATACGAAATACGAAATACTTAATACTAAATACTAAAAACTAAATACTAAAAACGAAATACTTAATACTTAATAAATACTAAATACTTAATACTAAATATTAAATATTAAATACTAAATACAAAAGACTAAAGACTATAGACTAAATACTTAATACTTAACACTTAATACTAAATACTAAATTCTATGTGCTAAATAATAAATTCTTAATTCTGTATAATAAATACTAAATTATAAAAAAATACTAAATGCTAAGTACTAAATACTAAATGCTAAATACTATATACTAAATACTTAATGCTAACTATTTAATGCTAAATACTGTATTCTGAATACTAAATAGTTAATACGAAATACAAAATACGAAAGACTAAATTCTATATTATAAATACTTAATACTAAGTACTACATACTATATACCACATATTTAATACGAAATACTAAATACTTAATACTAAATACTTAATGCTAAATACTTAATACTAAATACGAAATACTTAATACTAAATACTAAAAACTAAATACTAAATACGAAATACTTAATACTTAATAAATACTAAATACTTAATACTAAATATTAAATACTTAATACAAAAGACTGAAGACTGAAAACTGAAGACTAAATACTTAATGTTTAATACTTAATACTATATACTAAATACTTAATACTAAATACTTAATACTAAATTCTATATACTAAATAATAAATACTAAATTTTATATACTAAATAAATACTAAATGCTAAGTACTAAATGCTATATACTAAATACTTAATTCTATATACTAAATAATTAATACTTAATATATACTAAAGTGTATACTAAATGTATACTAAATACTAAATAATTAATACGAAATACTAAATACGAAATGCTAAATTCTATATACTAAATACTAATTTCTAAATACTATATACTAAATAATTAATACGAAATACTAAATACTTAATACAAAATACTCAATACTAAATACTTAATACTTGATACGAAATACTTAATACTAAATACAAAAACCAAAATACAAAATACTAAATAGTTTATACTAAATCCATAATACTAAATACTAAATATTGAATGCTGAATACTAAATACTTAGTGCTTATTATGCGTTCATTAAAAAGAGTATTAACTCCTTGTTTGGTTTTTTTAGTATTTCAAACCCATTACTCAATATACGAGCACAAATCTTGCTCTTGTCACAAAATCACAAATCACTCTAGTGCGAATTTAACTCGAATTTATCTTCAAACTTAAATACCATGTTAAAAGTCAGCTTTTCCCCACACAAAACGTCAAGAAAATTGCCAACTTTAACCTCAGCTGTCAATGAAAATAAAGCGCTGCCATAAAAGTTAAAGGCGCTGTCAAAACGTAGCCAATACACAATACTGCAAACACACACAAGCATGTCAACACGCTCAGCAAATCGCTGTAGACAAGCCCCAAATGTTATTTGTTAACATTAATAAAGAAAAAAACAGGCTTTTAAATATGCCAAGCTTTTAATTTGCAGCTTAAAGGCAAGTCATTAATATGTACAAAAAAAGAAAACAATTACGAAAAAAAGTGCACATTAAATGAATCATGTCTCCACGTCAACTGGAGTGCTTCGAGTACGAGGTCCATTTAATACCAGCGCCATTTCATGCTGCAATCTACTCGACTTTAAAGTTTATTCCATTTTTTATTCAATTACATTTAAAATTTTACACCTTCGTTTACCAAAACCAAAAATTAACGAAATATTTATTAATTAGTCTCTCTGGCTGTTAAGTGGCTGCAGATAAAATTTGTCTGGCATGTTAAATCAACTGTTGGCCAGACTAAGTGTTGGCCAGTTACATTTAAGCACCACCACCATCACCAGTATCGGCACTTTTAATGCCGGTAACTACGTGACATCAATTTGTTGGTCTCGTGAGCTTGTGGTAATGCTGTCTCTCTAACAACTGGTTGACAGTTACGTATTACGTAAAGTTTTTATGCATTAACTTAACGTTGTGTTGACGTTGTATTTTATGTAGGTTGACTTGATTTTGTATTTGTGTGTGTTTTTTTAATGATTTTTTAAAGTTGTTAAAAATGCTCAAAACCTCAGGCGGCTGTGGTCAGAAACTGACAATCGCGTTGGTTCGAGGACTTTAATATTTTGGCTGAGAATTTAACATGAAAGGAAAATTGTTTGAGTTACGCCGCTTTAGCAAGTATTTGCTTAAAAATGTCTGTCAAAATATTTTGGTTACACTTTTAATTTCAGTGACATATTTTTTTGACTTAAATGAATTTGTTATAAAAAATAAGCCTTTCGACTGGTAATTAGATATGTTCTTTGCTAGAAGAACTTATTTTTGTATATTTATTCATGCCACATTGTTATGATTTCATACAAAATTAGTTTTTAAAATAATATCACTCATACGACACGATGAACTACCTACAAAATATGATACAATAATAAAAATGAAACAATAACAAAAAATTGAAAACAATTGTGAATATCAATTTCGTAAGGCCTAAAAATCTGAGCTTGTTAGTGTCATTTAGGCTTAACATGCAATGCTGCCAATTTAGTTTCTCTTTAGATGTCTCTTGTCTAACACGCCTGCGACATGACAAAATAAACATTGACATTTTGACATTATGATATACTAGCTGAAACCCGGCGCGTTGCTGCCACTCTCCCTATTCAAACGCCCATAAAATGTTATCAGTTAAACAGCATGTCTAAATTGAGGTAGAATACTGAATTCCGAGACTGTGCGACCTATATCCACAAAGCCATTCGATATAACAAATTAGGGTTGTATAGGAAGTGCCACGCCCTCTTGATCACCGCTCATAGAATGTAATCAATTAAACTGCATGTGTACATGGAGGTTGAATACCGAATTCCAAAACTGTGCGACATATATCTCCAAAACTATTCGATAGCACAAATTTAGGTTGTATGAGAGGTGCCACTGCCCTTTTCCTTACGCCCATAAAATTTAACCAATGAAACTGCATGTGTAAATTGAGGTCGAATACTGGATTCCGAGGCTGAGTTACCTATAACTCCAAAGCTATTCGATATCGCAAATTTGGGTTAAGTTGGAGGTGCCACGCCCCCCGACAAACTCTAAAAAATTTTATCAGTAAATCTGCATGCGTAAATTTTGGTCAAATACTGAATTCCGATGCTGTGCGACCTATAACTCCAAAGCTTTTTGATAGCACAAAGTTGGGTTGTATGGGAAGTGTCACTCCCCTTTTCCCTACGCCCATAAAATGTAAGAAATGAAAGTGCATGTATAAATTTAGGTCGAATACCGATTTCTTACGCTGTCAACCTATAACTTCAAAGCAATTCGATATTGCAAATTTGGGATGTAAGGGAGATGTCAGGCCTCCCTGTCCAACGCCCATAAAAAAAATCATTGAAACTGCATGTGTAAATTGAGGTCAAAAACTGAATTCCAAAGCTGAATTCCTATAAATTCAAAGCTATTCGATATCACCAATTTGGGTTGTATGAGAGGTGCCCCTCCCCCTTGTCCAACTCCCATAAAATTTCATCACTGAAACGGTACGTCTAAATTGTGGTCGAATACCGAATTTCTAAGCTGTGCAACCCATAACGCTATTCGATAACACAAATTGTTTTTATATTAATGGGAGGTAAAAGGAGGTGTGGCATTTCTTCTTAAACCATCTCGTACTCAAAGCAAAGCCACTTACAAAATTTGAGCTCAATCGGACCAATAGTTTCGGAGTATTGTGATATTTCCAAAAGTAGGCGTAGATGAAGTGTGACAACGCCCGTTTTTATTAAAGTTTTAATTTAATACGACCAAAACCTTCTTAAATATAGCATTTTTATTGATTTGTGGGCGATAAAAGGGGTGTGGCATTACTTTTTTCCTAAACCTTTGCGTAGCAGTTACGAACAAACCAGTAGAAGGAAGTATCCTATTTGGTCTAGTCGTTTTCAAGTTTTAAGCATCCGAACAAATCACGATTCATTTTTATATGTACAGATATTGATTTGTGGGCGCTAAAAGTGGGCGTGAAAACATTTATGTATCGTGACTGCCTCTTGGAGCACTTACACAGCAAGTTTCAGTATAAAAATGTGTAGAACTCCGGAATTGCCATGATTTCGAAAAAGTGAGCGTATATATATTGCGACGAAAAAGTTATTTTTGTACAGTTACTGACAGTTACCATCTGAACAAAATGATAATATCTTAGTTTTTACGATCGAAACCGTCTGATATATATCCCTTATTTGGTTTGTGGTCGATAGCGCAAATTTGGCTTGTATGGGAGGAACCACGCCCCCTCGTCCAAACGTTACCAAACCTTACAGGAACAATCTATCTCCTCGGCAAACGTTGTTCTGCCACAACTACCTATAACTCCAACTCCGCCTTACTGCTATACACAAAAATGTCAAGAAATGTCAAATATATTCACCATTTTCAGTACAGCTGCCGAAAGTAGCCATGTGCACTAAATAACCACATTTTAGTCTAATACGATCAAAACCGTGCGAAATATAGCATTTTTGTTGTTTTGCAAGCGGTAAAAAGGGGTGCGGTAAAATGTTTCCCTTGAGCCATCTCGTAATCGAAACAAATCGACTGCCCAAATTTCAGCTCAATTTAGGTTAAGCCTGGCGCACTTTACTTCACTGGACGCTAACTCCCCGAAAAGTGAGTTTAACTAAAGTAGGGCAGGCCTATTTTTAGTGCACTTGCCGAGAGTAACCATATGTACTGAATTACAAAATTTTTGTCTAATACGACCCAAACCGTTGAAATAAAACGTTTTCATTGGTTTGTGGGCGGTAAATGGGGGGCATGGAGACCAATTTTTAGTACAGTTGCTAACAGTAACCGTACAAACTAAGCCAACATTTTAGCTCAATCGACCCAGTAGTTAATTTTGATGGTTTCTTAAAAAGTGGGTGTGGCTATATAGCGCTGAGCCCTTTTTTAGTACAATTGCCGAAAGTAACCATACAAACTTAAGTATCATATGTTAGTCTCATACGGCCAAAACTGCATGAAATATAGCATTTTCACTGATTTGTGGGCGCAAAAGGGGGCGTGGAAACCAATTTTTCGTACAGTTACTGTCAGTAACTTCACAAACCAAAGTAACAAATTTAAGTCTTATACGACCAAAACCGTCTGAAATAAACCATTTTCATTTATTTGTGGGCGGTAAAAGGGGGCGTGGAAACCCATTTTAAGGACAGTTGTCGACAGTAACCGTACATACTAAATTACAAAATTTTAGCCATATACGACCCAAACCGACTGAAATATAACATTTTTATTGATTTGGGGGCGGTAAAAGTGGGGTGTGGCAAATTTTTTTCCTCAACCATCTCGTACCTGAAACAAATCGACTGCTAAAATTTCAGGCCAATCGGTTCAGTAGTATTGGAGTCTATAGACATCACACAGCCAGACACACATCGTTTTGCTTTATATATATATAGATATTGATTTGTGGGCGTTAAAAGTGGGCGTGAAAACATTTATAAATTGTGTTCGTCTCTTGGAGCACCTAAAGAGCAAGTTTCACTGTAAAAATGTGCAGAACTCCGGAATTGCCAGGATTTCGAAAAAGTGGGCGTATTTATATAACGACCACGCCCATTTTTTGTACAGTTACCGACAGTAACCATCTGAACAAAATCCCCAAATCTTAGTTTTTTACGATTGAAACCGTGAGATATTTTTCTTTTTTTTTGTTTGTGATCGATGGAGCAAATTTGGCTTGTATGGGAGGTACCACGCCCCCTTCTCCAATCGTTACGAAACCTCACAGGAACACTCTCAAGATATGGCTTTATTTTCCCTGAAAATTTCATAAAGATCGGTTCAGCGGTTTTGGAGTCTATACGTGATATAGCCACATACCCACATACCCACATACCCACATACATACATCCATTTTTATATATATAGATTGATTTGTGGGCGTTAAAAGTGGGCGTGAAAACATTTATAAATTGTGTTCGTCTCTTGGAGCACCTAAAGAGCAAGTTTCACTGTAAAAATGTGCAGAACTCCGGAATTGCCATGATTTCGAAAAAGTGGGCGTATTTATATAACGACCACGCCCATTTTTTGTACAGCTACCGACAGTAACCATCTGAACAAAATCCCCAAATCTTAGTTTTTTACGATTGAAACCGTGAGATATTTTTCTTTTTTTTTGTTTGTGATCGATGGAGCAAATTTGGCTTGTATGGGAGGTACCACGCCCCCTTCTCCAATCGTTACGAAACCTCACAGGAACACTCTCAAGATATGGCTTTATTTTCCCTGAAAATTTCATAAAGATCGGTTCAGCGGTTTTGGAGTCTATACGTGATATAGCCACATACCCACATACCCACATACCCACATACATACATCCATTTTTATATATATAGATTGATTTGTGGGCGTTAAAAGTGGGCGTGAAAACATTTATAAATTGTGTTCGTCTCTTGGAGCACCTAAAGAGCAAGTTTCACTGTAAAAATGTGCAGAACTCCGGAATTGCCATGATTTCGAAAAAGTGGGCGTATTTATATAACGACCACGCCCATTTTTTGTACAGCTACCGACAGTAACCATCTGAACAAAATCCCCAAATCTTAGTTTTTTACGATTGAAACCGTGAGATATTTTTCTTTTTTTTTGTTTGTGATCGATGGAGCAAATTAGGCTTGTATGGGAGGTACCACGCCCCCTTCTCCAATCGTTACGAAACCTCACAGGAACACTCTCAAGATATGGCTTTATTTTCCCTGAAAATTTCATAAAGATCGGTTCAGCGGTTTTGGAGTCTATACGTGATATAGCCACATACCCACATACCCACATACCCACATACCCACATACCCACATACATACATCCATTTTTATATATATAGATAAAACGCAGTCGAGACATTCAATTCTTACACCTTCAATGCCGCCCACATTTCAATCAAGCATCTCGCCAATCCTGTGACACAACAACAACAACAAAGTTGTCAGAATGCCAACATGGATGTGACAACTTCATAATGTCAGAAATATTGTTGCTCTTGTTGTGTAAAATGTCAGTCTTATTTTATATAATAATAATAATAGTAGCAAGGATGTGTTTTCTCAGAGACACATACACACACCCACATACACGCAATACACATATAAAAGTGAAATGTGGCGAGTGTTTGTGAGCTATTGTTGTTATGATATTACCAACAGCTTCTTTTGGCTACCTGGGTAGCTCAAGCTCAAGCTCAAGCTCATTCATACTTATGTTGAATTTTATGACATTTAGCAGGACTCCTTTGTTGTGACATTTTGTGTTTTTGTATTTTTTTTATTTTTTTTTGTTAGCATCGGTTTGATCATGTGTTTGTTGTATAGTTGGCAATGATGTTGATGAATGAAGCATAAATATTATATTGACAGCTTATGTCACTCAAAAATAATTGTGTGCTCGTGTTTGTTGTAGTGGTTGTATGTGCGTGTAACTTACCTTGCATGTGTTCGTCACATTTTGACAGTGTCATACAAAAGTTCACGAACACCGTAGTAAAAACGATGCGGACAACAAACATAGGCAACACAGCAAAACAACACAACCAGCACCAGCAGCTTCATTTTACTCAGCTTTTGTATGTATTTGTATACACACAGCATGATGTGTTAAGCTTTAGTTGATGTTGTTGCTAGTATTATTATTGTTGTTGATGTTAATGTTGTTGTTGCTGCTGCTGTTGTACCATCATCCAGAGAATTTGTAGCTGTCTGCTTTTGACATTGATATATGCCGCAATGTGAAACATGAGGCATTCTATTGTTGCTGTTGTTGTTGTTGTTGATGTGACATGTAGCAAGCTTACCTTTGCGTATCGTTTTTGTTGTTTGCTACTGCTTGTCTGCTGTTAGTTCATGTTATCGTGGTATCATATTGCTACTGTTTGCTGCTGATTGAAAGGTGCAGAAGCAACTTCACATTCAGTGTCAACATCAACATCATGTCCTAAAGTGTCGACATTCGTTGGAGCCACAAAAAAAAAACCAACAAATATTATAAGTAAAGTTAAACAGAACATACATCTCAACCGCCTACAATCCTGTTTCTTATTCTATGTATGATATATATCTATAAATTTTTCGCCTATGAGCTAAAGAAAAGGTATACCCATTCAAGTTTAATTTTTTTTCTGGTTTTTTATTTATTTTCAATTTTTATTACTACCCTTTGATCATAATAATAAGATAGAGTCCCATAGGTTTGCTATAGTTTTCATTGCTATCCATAAAATTCAGAAAAATGAACACATTGAAAACATTGCTTAAGTGAATATGAGTGAATTAGTGAAAGATAATATCATTAGCTATTTTCAGAACTAAAATTATTTTTATATTCCTCTAAAATACTCTAAATAAATAAAACGTTTTTTAAATTATTGAAAAACATGACTTTTCTAAAGTGATCCGTTGGTTGGCCCATCTAAAAATATAAATAAATAAGCACCGAATAAGTGTACATTTGAAATAAAAATGCAGTGTTGTATCGTTTATGAAATTTTAATTGATCTTCAAAACATCCTGAAAAATAAATAATATTTAGCATAATTTTGTAAATTTTATTAAAAACGGTATAAAAGCAGTAATTTTTTTAATTTGGTTCACCCTGTGAAATTATTGACCACACGTTAAAAATAAAAGACTACGGCTATCATGACTGAAATGTCAGTGATAGCTTGAAACTGGAACTTAAACATTGTATTGCATTAACGGTTAAGAAAATGGCAAAAAAAAAAATGTCGATGAAGTCAACAGTTTTTGACTTCTGTCCGACGGAAAACATTACTTGTATCAGTGTTCAATTAAAGATGAAGAAACAAATTGTGATGCTAAGTGGAACGGATAAAAATGCTCCATCAAGAGCACTTTCAACGATTTCATCCAGAAATATTGAAAATTGTAATTGAAAAAGACAATAATAGCCCTCCAAGTAGTTTAGTAGAAAGAAAAAAAACCAGCTTTCAATTAAACCATTCTTCACTTGAAAAATTGTTTGTTTTTCTTTTTTAAACTGCTTATATTGAAGAGTAATTTTTGTAAAATTTTTATTAAAAATGAAAATATAAATATTTTTTAATTATTTGGTCGGAGTCGGAGTTGGAGTTGGAGTTGGAGTTGGAGACGGAGCTTTGATATTTTGAGGAGTCGGAGATTTTTTGGTCCGACTCTGCAGCCCTGGTTAGCACTAGCTAATTTTCTTGCTAATTATTACAGGATGTGTGCCAGATATCAGTAAATTGTATGTAGAATTTGAAAAAATTTAAAAAGCAAACATTTTTTATTAACGAACATGTTGCAATGGTTGAAATGTCAAAACTACATGAAATTGTATGTTCTTTCATATGTCATTAATAAATATAATTTTTTTTTATTAAAAAAAACCTTAAAACTTGATTTGTGACACCCTGTTGTAAAAAAAATTAAAGAAAATAAAAATTTTGTTATGATCCTTACAACTGTATACTTTTTGTGGGGTGCCCATTAGTACACTGTAAAAAAAGTTGTTTTGTTTTCTTAACCTAAACTTTTATTTTAGACACCGGTAGGTGAACTTTTTTTCGATCCGGTCTAATAAAGATAAACATATTTTGGTTAAAAGTATACACTCAAAAAAATTATTAGTAAAATTTCTACGAATGATATTAGTAAACAAAATTTTCGTACATTCTACAAATATTCGTAAAAGATACGAAGTATTTTTACTGTGATATCTTTACGAATCCATTCGTAAAATTTTTCTAATACCTGATGTAGTATTTACTAATATATTTGTTTTATATACTAATGATATTCGTAAACAAAAAATGCATTGTACGAATGATTGTGTACATATAAATAATAATATTCGTAAATTTCTCGTACGAATAACTGCGTAATTTCTCTCATTACATTTGTAGTATTTACTTATGCTTTCGTACTATTTACGAATGAAAAATAATATTAGTAGAAACAATTCATTCGTAGGCTGACCGTACAAATTATTAGTAGAATGTACGAATTATTAGTACAGTTTAAAAAATTGAAAACCGAAATTGTTCAGGCTTGTTTGTCGAACATCTACAGAACATAAGGAACTGTATGATTGTAAAGTTACTGTAGCCTACTGGTAGAGTGCGTGGCCTGTAAACTAAAGAGCAGGTTCAAACCACAGCTCAGACAGAATTTTTTTTTACTGGTTTGTCGAACAACTAAAGAATATAAGGAACTGTATCATTGTAAAGTGGCTGTAGCCTACTGGTAGAGTGCGAGGTTCGTAAGCTAAAGAGCCGAGGTTCAAATCCCAGCTCAAACAGAATATCTTTTTTTCGTTATATGTTATTATGATCATCCGAAAATATAACAAATGTATTCGTACAATATATATTTGATTTTTTAAGAATACGAATAAAATATTCGTAATATGTACTAATATACGCCGATTCTTAGAGTCCTAATCCTGGCTGAAAACTACGAATAAAATTCATAAAAAGGATGCAATTATTAGTAATATTTACAAACAAATATTTTTAAGTGTACATATTGTAGGGTATTCATTTCAGATTGACAAAAACATTTCAGTTGGTGTTTGTAGCATTTTACATAGCCAAGAATTTTTTCATAGATTTCCTACTAATCATAATGTATCTTGAGGTTTTAACACATTTCTTACTGTTTTTCTCTGAAATTTGTTTGCAAAGAGCCGTTGTTTTGAAGAGAATCCTTTTTTGTTGAGAAGAAGTACCCTATGTCCCAACCACAGACGTAAGAAACTTACATGCCAAGATAGAGGAAAATTCATTTGGCAGTTTTCACGTGGTGCGCTAACAGATAGGCAAACAAAATTTTTAAAAATTCACTTTTGGAACTCACATTCTTAAAAATGTTCAGTACAAAAAGAAATTGAAAAGATATTTAATGTAAATGTTTTTTTTTTCTACAGTTTTATTATGAGTAAAGAGTATAGTAAAATAAGTATGTCACATACTTATTATAAGTAATATAATATAGTTACTAAACCTCTGCACAAATGCACTCGTTTTTTCTACAACAGTAGAGCCAACAGTGCCGAGTTCAGAACATAACATAACTCTGTTAAGTCAAGCAGAACATAACCAATTCATTTAACGACCAGAACCGAGCAGTGCAGAGCACTCGTCGGCTTCAAAACAGAACTTGTTCGCCGCTTGCTTTACCAGAACACGATGTTTTTCGTTCTATAGAACAAAATTGATTGATAACAGCGAGAAAAGCATCGATCACACCTAACGCAGCAGAACATTGGCAAAGATATTAAGGGCTATTAATTTCATGCAAATGCAAGTTTTTACGGGGCATCTTAAAGCGCAAATGGTTAAGTTATCGAATCATGAAAATTCCTTCTTAATGGCATTCAATAGTTAGTGCATATTTTCAAATATTTTGTAATAAATGCATGGTTTTGCATATTTTACAAGAAATGCTTATTTTTGCATATTAATTGCGTGTATTTGTTATACAATAAATTCATATGGTTTTTGCATATTTTGCTTTTTTTGATTTGCAACCATTAAAATTCAATACGAAATATTTTGGAAAAAGATAACTTTGAATTATTTGGTATTTTTAAATGCACTTTAATTTTTTTTATAAATTAATTTTATATGTATTTAAAAATTAATTGTTTTTTTTTTGTTAATTAAATGCAATATTTATATTTTAACCAATAATAAAAAATAAGAAAAATATTTTTAATTGCATATTTTACCTTTTTTAGCGAATATTTAAGAGTTTTAAGTGCATATTATATTCGCGAATTTCCGATTTTTATGTTCAAATCGTGATATTTTGCAAATTTAAGTATTATTTTATGTGATTTCGGAGGGCATTTTTTCCATCATTTTAACTCGAATTTTTTAGAAATATTTAAGGTACTAGAAAAATAACGCCAGTATTTTATGCCAGGGCCGTAGTCAGGATTTACCCATGGGAGGGAATCTTGATGAAATTTTTTTCAAAATTAATATATAGGTACAATTGTTTGTTTCATTTAATTTTTACTTTAAGTTTGCAAAAACTATTACACCAGCCAATATATTTACGAAAAACATGAATTTTGGAGGTTTTTGCAAAATGGCTTAGCTCACTGGAGATTATCGTAAAACAAAAGATACAAAATTTGTTGATATTTCGTTAGATAATCTCAAAATTTTTGCTCCTCTACTGCACATGACACGATAGTGTTGATACATGGATTGAAAAGCTGATATTTTTTCTAAAATACAAAATGATATTTTTAATTTTATGATGAGTAGTTCAGATTCTAGATCAATAATACTAAACACGTGCCAAAAACGTTAAACACCCTGTAAATTGAAAATGTTACAATATA
The DNA here is from genome assembly GCA_963920525.1 of Dichetophora obliterata. Lineage (NCBI taxonomy): Eukaryota > Metazoa > Arthropoda > Insecta > Diptera > Sciomyzidae > Dichetophora > Dichetophora obliterata. Next base: position 20,298,761 of record OY986436.1, on the reverse strand, counting down.
GGAGGAAACTGAGTACAGATTTGAAACCAGGGTAAAACGGACATATACGAATTAGAATGGGTTTACCAGATACGATATTTGTAGACTAGTATTATTTATCCAAACATATCTGAATATAAGACGACTGCTATTATTTTGTTCGCAACTGTATATAAAATATAAAAAACTAAACGTAAAATTGAAATGAAACAAATAATTGTCCCTATATTTTAATTTTGAAAAAAATTTACTGACTAAGGCCCTGGCATAAAATACTGGCGTTATTTTTCAATTACCTTAAATATTTCTACAAAATTAGATTTGAAATGATTGAAGAAATACCCTCACATTTTTCTAGTAGATCATTCAGTTTTACTAAGATATATACAACAAAATAAATACAATGAAAAACATAAACATCATCGCAATAGATCAACAGCAACACCAATACTACCATAAACAACAACGCCAACAACAAACGTAATCACATCATTACTAGTAATCATATTTACAAATTAATCATCAACAGAAAAAACAACGATAACAACAATCCAACATCATAAGAATGCAAGAAACAATAATCAACAAAACCACCACCAATAGTAAAAACAAAAATAAAATATCCTCATAAGCAACATAATAAAGTTCAATTACATTTTTTGTGGTTACTTAAAAATGTATTTATTTTTAATTCTGTAATAAATTTTATTGAATTAAATATTGTAAAAATTAAAAGAAGTTTCGCTTCAAAAAATTAATTTTTATAATAAATAAAAAAGTCCCTTATTATAATTTCAATAAATAATAAGAAAATCCCTTTTTTTGGCGTTTTAGATAATTTTTACTTCAGAAGGAAATGCAGAAACTATGAAACCTAAACAACACATCATAACTCCAAGCGTTCTGCTGTTCATCACATAACTTTCAAGTCATTTCGTTCTGCTGCTTTCTTCTCTGTCGACTCAAGCGTAACATTGATTCGGTTTTCTTTTGTTTTTGTTCTGTTCACGCGACGAGTGCTCTCTGTAGTGCTACGTTCGTTCTAATTAATGAAAGCCGAATATAACCAACGCTCGCTCCACAAATCAGTGTTCTGAAATGCATTTCAAGCGAACTCGTGCAGGGGTTTAATAGTTACTATAGATACATATGTGATACATTTGTTTTCACTTCTTGAAATAATATTCTTCATCAAGGCCCTATTAATATAAAAAATACCCTATTTTTATGAATTTTAACCCTTTTAGACACCTTATAGTGCGTTAGTCTACAAGTAGCGCGCTTGACTGTCGCTCAGGGGTTTCGGCTTCGAATCCTGGCCGGGCCATCGTCCTACACTGTAAAGATTATTTCCTTATTTCTAATCAAAGGAACTTTAAAACACATCAATTTGGAGAGGAACGGTTAGTAACTTGATTTGACTGAGGTCAAGGCGTTAACACTTACTTCTTTAATTCTTTGCTGTCACAACGGACCAATAATTTGGTCTAAGTGGGCTGGTCTAAGGAACTGCCGCCACCTAACCTAACATAACCTACAATAAAGCCAATTTCATCCCTGATCCATACAAATTTTTCAAAACTGTGCAATGAATGTGCATTGAAGGACGCATAAAAAATTTGTTCCATAATGAAAAGTTGAAGCTTACAATTTTATTTTTAAAAAAATACCTAAACTAAAATAAGCTTCAAGACCTGATTTGAACTATTTAACGTCTACACATTAATTAAATTCAATTACTGCGTTAAACCGTAGTGTTTCAGTGAACAGTTAACAATAATGGGCATTAAGTGTTGCCACCTAAGGCAAACTAGCAGCTTATAATCATAACTACATGAAGCACGACAACAACAACCAGGCAGCGTGAATAAGTTTGGCATGTTGCTCAAAAAAACCAATTATAACTGACATCAGGCGCGCCTATTTAAATGAATTTCGGCTTGAAGTTGTGAGAAAAAACTTGAACAATTAATAATAACTTTTGAGAGTTGAACACAAATTTACGATACAATGTTATACTTAAACAATTAACCAAAGCCGTAAGCGACTTTTGCGCTTAGAACTTGAAACATTTTACTCTTTAACTATTAATTTTAAAATTTAATTTATGTTGAACAAATGTTTAAATTAGTACCTTCTGATAGAAACTCAAAATCAATGCTTAGAAGAAATCTAACAACATAGTTTTTAATTAAATTGTGTTAAAATCACTGCTTGAAATTAAAAACAGCTTAATAAATATTCAGCAACATACAAATAAAAACATGAAATTGCCGACCCAAACAACAGCAATAACAATTAACCACACTTGCAATCAACAGAAGCGCCACAAACGATGCCGATTAAATCGATTGAGCTGATCGCAGAAGCATGCCACTGCCGCCATGCAGCATGCCAGCGATATTGGCGTTGCACATGCGGAACATACCGTCAGCAACAATTAGGCAGCAACAATTTGCACGCTTAGCTGCGATCTAGCTGCAATGAACGAATATAGCTCATAGCAATGAATGCAACGGCAACCAGGTGGCAGTAGGCGACACCATTGGTGATCGCATTGATGTTGCCTATAATTATGTTGGCGTTAGGCCGCAGCATGTTGTATGTTGCTGTTACGCAGCAATGTAGCAAATCGTTCGTTCACTTCGATTGCATTGGCAATAACATGTCAATTATTGCAATTTTGAAATGTGTACGCAACTAATGCTTAGGGCAGATCAAGTTGCAATTTGCTAACAACACGATCGTTCATTAATTTATAGCTGAGAGCTGTGGCACGAATTTATAGAGTAAAGAATTTTTGACACGAAGTGTGCTAAATTCTGTGATTTCGTCGATCCCAGTTAATAAACGACCCGTTAATAAAAGCGCACATAAAATATCTTTTCGGAGAAGCATTAATTATATTCAGTGTTGCCAAGTCCGTGCATTTAGCATTAGATCTGGTGCTCTCTGGTGTTGTAATATGCTTTATTTATTTAAAAAAAGCACTAAATGAAAGACACTGGCGTAGTGGTGACCTACTGGGTAGAGTGCGTGGCCCGTAAGCTAAGGAACCGCGGTAGCCCGGGCTTAACTCCCAGCTCAGACATAATGTTTTTTCAACTGAATTAATATTTCCGTTTTGCTCCCACAATAGCAAACCTCAGAGAGTTAAAACTGTCATGCAAGGCTTCTTGAGTACATAAGCTTTACCACAAGTGCTCGATCTGGCATTTCTCGTTGCGAAAATTAAAACCTTGAAATAAAAGAGAAATCTCGATGATTTTTTATTGCTGTGATAGTTAAGGGCAGGTTCTCATGAAGCTCGACCAGAAAACTTAATTTGTGGCCCTTATTCTTGAACCGTCGCTCGCTCTCAAAACGACGTCGAAACAAAATTGTTATATTCTTGAAACTTTCAATTTCGACGTTGAGACCTGCAGTGATTGTTCATGTCAATTATTGAGCAAATGTCGTCAAATAAATGTTTAAATTTTTGATCGTCGAAATGATCTTCGACGACAATTCATTGGTGAAAGTAAGCTCTCGATGACGACATTTACTCGACGCGGATTCAAGAATAAGGGTGTGTATTTTTTTATTTTAAGATAGCTTATGATTCGTAGCATATGTTTCCAAAGTGGAGATCTTAAAAGAGTGAAAAATTTGAAAAAAAAGCTACTTAAAATTCAAATGTCCTCCATTTTTGCTATTTCCAACTATTTATTGATATTATCTAAATTATCTTCAAATCTCCGAACACATTAGAAAATGTAACCTTTTGTCACCACTTCAATCTGGTTTTCGACCTGGCCACAGCTGCTCTACAGCTATTGTGAAGATCCTAGATGACATAAGAGTATCATATGATATGGGGCATATAAGCTTGCTTTGTATGTTGGACTTTTCAAAAGCTTTTGACTCTGTTGACCATTTATTACTATGTCAAAAACTAAAACTTAATTTTTGGTTTTCTATTACTGCGGTCCGTCTGTTATATAATTACTTAGTTGGAAGGTCTCAAAGAGTAAGGGTGGGAAATAGTCTGTCTGCTTTTAACAATTTATCCTGTGGAGTTCCACAAGACTCGGTACTTGGTCCGCTTTTATTTGCAATGTTTCTTAATGATATTTTCAGCAAATGCCTTCATGTAACCATGCATGCATATGCTGATGATCTTCAGCTGTACTTGTCCAAACCAATTGATCTTGTTGATGATTTATGTATTGAGGTAAATGAAGACATGAGTAAAATAGTAGATTGGGCTAAAGCTAATAAGCTTAATCTTAACCCTCCTAAATCATTTGATCTGCCGATTTTTAAGTCTAGATACTCTTTTTCTGATATACCAGCCATTTTTATGAATGGATTCGACTTGAAATTTATTGGTAAAGTTAAAAATCTCGGTTACTATATTAACTCCTTACTTTCCTGTGAAGATCATATAAACTCTGTTGTTTGTAAAGTTTACTATATCCTACGGAACCTGAGGAGAATAACTGCATCATTTGTGCCTGTTGAGACTAGAAGAAAGCTAGTGGTTCAACTCATAATGCCAATAATTTCCTACTCAAAAGTTGTATACAGTAAGCTTGATTCGAGGTCAAAGCTTAAGTTACAACTTGTGTTTAATAATGCTGTCAGATACGTTTATGGTCTTAAAAAGTTTGAAAAAGTTTTTTGAGCAAACGAGTACTTGGTTGCAATATTTTCAATTATTTGGATGCTAGAAACTGTATTTTTTTGCATAACTTGATTTATACACAAACTCCTAATTACTTATTTGATAAGTTACAGTTTTGTAGATCGACCAGAAATATGAACCTTGTAATCCCTGCATACAATTTTTTGAATTCTAACAGACTCTTTTTTGTGAACGCTATCAGAAAGTGGAATTCGCAACCTTCAAGAATCAAAAGTTTCCGAAATAAACACAACTTTTAGGGGGTCTTCTCATTGAGCAACTTTTTTTTCGACTTTTTTTTTGCATTTATTTATAGCTTGGGTAGTTGTGAATATGCCCCTAAAAGGATTTTTAGAAATTCGAAATACTTTACAAGATACAGCCTTTTTTGTGAAGCAAGGTCTTCGTCAAAATGAGCTATTTTTTTTCGACTCATTTTCGAACGAAGCGGCATAAAGTAACCACCGAATTCCGTTGAAAATGTTTATTGTTAGGTAAAAACGTGTTTGCACACATATTCATACAAACATACGAATACACATTTCTGCTTATTTTAGGGGTTGAAGCATTTTTTGAGTCCAGGTGTTCAACTGAAAGCATCATTTAGTTCAGTTTGTATCGAGTTGAGCAACAGACGCGTGCGCTTCAGTGAACGGAAAAGTAAATTTTTCATAAATTTATTGTGATTTTTGTAAAATGGATTGGAAAAGTAAGAAAAAAAAAAACGCTCAAGTTAGCGTCAGAATCGTGCTAAAAAACGCGGGTTTAGTGGAAATCAGCATCTTAGACCAGAGGATTCTGAATATACCAGTACATCGGCCAAGAAATTCAAGAATAACGAAGACGACGAAGTATCAATCAAAAACAATTTGAAGTATTGCATTCTCGAGTTCTGTTCTGTGTTTACCACGTTGTCAGCGTTGGTAATTTGTGCCTCATGCAAGCAAAAAATTGAGTTCTCAGAAGCCTCACCAAATGGAGTTGGATTTAAAATCGCTTTGAACTGCGCCTGCCCACGCACAACATATATTCCTTCGTCACCTATGATCGGAAAAATTATGTGTATTATACTTAAAATTATGGGTTTGATGGGTATTGCGATTGGCAAAAACGCATACGAATACGCACTATCTCGCAATGAAGACAGATTGAACCGATCAGAGACTCGAGCTGCGGCATCATCAAAAGCTGGCAGAACGGCTCGCAGAGCAGAGAGGGCAGCAGAAAGCAGTTTCTACGAAAAAGAGGAAGGTGGCCTGTATGGAGCTGGCATCGCCGACTAATATTTGTAAGTAAAAAATATCTGAAGTATTTAGATTTTCTTTTAAAGGCCCTTTTTTGACTACCTGGCCAGTTTTCTTCACATCTACTGAACCAATTTTGATGAAATAAAGCTTTAATGACGCAGAATTACCTCCTTTTGTTAATTGCGTACTTTAATTTGTCACTTTTTTCTTTTTTTGCCAAAAAAATAACTTTGATACCAGCAGAACTGCTTTTCTTGAAAAAAAAAATTTTTGGGTTTTTTTGAAACCCTCGTATTTTGACCTATGAGTTAAGTTTTCTCCGGTTCTACCGAACCGATTTTGATGATACAAAAAGAATTCGACGGAGAATTGTCAGCTCTTCAAAACTGCATTTAAACATTTTTGATTTTTTCTTTTTTTTTTCCCAAAAAAATTACTTCAAACTTTAAACGCGTTTATCTCTAACCCACGTTTTTCGAACTGGCGGCCATGATATCTCCAGTTCAACTGAACCGATTTTCATGAAACAAAGTGGAATCGACGCAGAATTGTCACCATTCTTGGGTGAACCTCGACCATAATTTTAAAAAATTTTTACTATTTTTTTTTACACTAAACTAAAAAAAACCCGAAATTGAAAATTTTTTTTTGAATGGCCGCCATTTTGTCAAAAAAAATCACAAAATTAAGCTTGAGGTTCACCCGAGAATTACATCTATACTGATTATAGCCCCGTTTTTTTTCATTTCAGACGCTCCGGAGACCCGGAATCGTGGCCGCCGTGACGACACCTTTTTTTTCACCACCAACTTTGAAGTCTCATTACTTTTTTATTTACTTTGAACCTTTTGTAATACAATAAATAAAAAAAGTTTTCAATTATTCTTTGCGTTTTCAAATAACAGTTTTTTTTAAAAGGGTCCAAAAAACGGGTTTTGAATGAGAAGACCGCCTTAAGCATGCAATATTCCAACACTTTTCTTGATACTATCTTTCTTCTTTCTTCTATTTTCTATTTTATTAATGTTATCTTCTTAATTATTTGATAAAGTTCCTTAAAGGTAATTTATACATAAGTCTAAATTCAATTCAATTATAATTTATTGTTAAAATTTAAGCTTATAACTACATTTAATTTCTTGAGTCAAATGCATTTGTTTGTTTATTATAACTTAAATTTAAAATTTAAAGTTAAATTTAGTCGTTGCTTACAATTTCTTTTTTTAATTTAAAATAAGTAATTTAAAATTTTTTGTTTTTATTTATTTATTGGTTATAACTTGTTGTTATTCTTTGATTTCTTTCTGCATTTAAAAGACTTTGTCTTATATGTGAACATGATAATTAAATTAAATAAATAAATAAAAATTATAGGCTCAAGCTCCAGTCTATAGTAATAAAACTAATTTTCTTTTTGTTTGTTTAACCTTTTTACTAATCTAAACGGTTAAACGGATTTCGGTCAAACTAGCTATACATATTATTTGCATCCTAGATTAAACTCTTACATACTTAGTTTTTGCCACGCCCCCTTTAAAATTTTTCAACAAACGGTTATTTTGTATTATAATACTTTTTGTTATCGGAATTTTATGCGCATTTAATTTTAAAATTTTTTTGTTATTTTGACATCCAAAACAATCTCATATCATCAAAATTGTATAAATTTTTAGTACAGAGTGATTCCATTGCTTTTCGACAAAAAATATTAAATTCTCAACCTGACCCTCTCCGATTTGGTTCAAACTTTGTATACACGTAGTGTTGGCTACAATTTAGAAAACAAATTTGTAATTTTTATTTTTTTCGAATGGTTACTGAGTTACGGGTACACAAAAATTGAAAAATGTTTTTTTTTGAGAACTGATTTTCATTTGATCATAACTTCGGTGAAGTTTGAGATAGAGCAATTTTAGATTCATATTAAAGATATTTTCAAAAGGCTTATTTTGTATAATAAAACTTTGAAATTTCTCAAATATTAAAGTTATTTTTTTGCATAAAAGTTAAAAAAAATATTTTTGTGAAAGTCATTTTTAAAAATTTTGTAAAAAATATATATTAATTAAAGAAAATTTATCTAAGTTCTCTCAAAATTTCAGCCTGGGACGGCAATGGGAACACTATTAAAATAATTTTCCAAGTAAACTTACTTTCAAATTTATGCTCAACACAGCAGCTTGCGAGAAAGAAACAAGAACTGAACACACTAAAGTATACCATATGTGTGTGTATGTGCACAGTGCGTCATCGGTGCTTCGGTCTAAGCTAAGCAGAGTTGATAACCTTCTTCGGAATAAACTCTTCCAATAACAATTAAAATTAAATTTCACACAACACATTTATGCAGCACATTTAGGAAAAAACCTACACAAATAAAAATTCTAACAAAAAATTACCGAACGTCCTTAAATCCCAATAATCGCCAGCTCTGTGAGTGCAAGTGAAGTGCTTCAATATTAAACTTTGATGTCAGTGTTTTCTTCAATTCCAATTTACATAAAATGTCTAATTTCAAGTTCTGTGTTGCAATCATTTAAATGAGAACGATCACAAATTTCAAAGGCGCAATTTACGATCGGTTTCTCAATGGATGGTAGAAAAAGTTCCCTTCATAACACTTGAACATAAGATGTTCATGTGACAAATGTAGAAAAAAGTTAAAAAATTGAGCTTTTTCAATTTTAATTGCTATTAGATGAGTTTTTTTTGAAGAATTTTATCAACTTTGCTTAGCTTACGCCGAAGCAACGATGTTGCACTGTGCACATACACACACATATGGTATACTTTAGTGTGTTCAGTTCTTGTTGCTTTCTCGAAAGCTGCTGTGTTGAGCATAAATTTTAAAGTGAGTTTACTTCGAAAATTATTTTAATAGTGTTCCCATTGTCGTCCCAGGCTGAAATTTTGAGAGAACTTAGATAAATTATCATTAATTAATATATATTTTTTTAAAAATTTTAAAAATGACTTTAACAAAAATATTTTTTTTAAACTTTCATGCAAAAAAAATAATGTAAATATTTGAGAAATCTTAAAGTTTTATTATACAAAATAAGCCTTTTGAAAATATCTTTAATATGAATCTAAAATCGTTGCTCTATCTTAAACTTAACCGAAGTTATGATCAAATGAAAAGCAGTCCTCAAGAAAAAAACCGAATTTTTTCAATTTTTGATTACCCGTAACTCAGTAACCATTCGAAAAAAATAAAAATTACAAATTTATTTTCTAAATTGTAGCCAACACTACGTGTATACAAAGTTTAAACCAAATCGGAGAGGGTCAGGTTGAGAGTGTTGTTGAAAAGCAATGTAATCACCCCTACAACGACTTTTTCACAAAACATTGTTACCTAAGAATGAGAAAAAAACGACATGAAAATCATAGTTTGAACTTTCGATCCAAATATCTCCGCTGTTCATAAATATATTTGATTTATTTTTTTTTGTTTAAAAGTTCAAAAAAAAAGTTTGTTGAACTGCACCGTTAGGTCAATGTATATATGTTAAATGATTTTTTCAAAATATGTCCAAAATATTGACTCAAAAAATGACTCAAAAATTGTTTTTGTTGTAAAAATCAAATCATGTCAAAAATGCACATCTGTCTACCTTTCATATGACAGCATTTATTTGCAATTTAATTCCAGTTAAGCACAAAAATTATTTTACCGTTTTTGTAATCAAAACAACAAGAGTACCCCCTTTGATTTTTTTCGCGAAATTTATTTTTTCGAAAATGTTTCTATATATTTTAAAAAAAGTCAAAAATAATTTATATGAAAAAAATTACCCCAATATCTATTTCCAATCAAAAGTTATGGCTAAAAATCTATTTTTTCATACCACTGACTATATATTAATAAATGTGATTTTTGTATTAAAATTTTTAATCCTCTGAGCTGCTCCTCTCCCCATTTTTAACTAATTTTTCTCTTAGGATGCAGTTGTGTATCTGGAGTAATTTAACGAACATTTTGGCTTATATAAATATCTTCCTAATATTAGTACGTTTACTTATATTTTTGCCTCTCCACTCCTCCCTCCTGTTAAATTAATTTTGTTGTTATAGCTCTATTTCTTCCTACTATTTTGTCAGCGTTGTCACTTAGTTCTTTATTAATCGAAAAGATGACCGTGGATAGAATGCTGTTAAAGTTAATATTTTCATGAAATCAGTTTCTAGAATACAATATATGCACATTATTTTTATTATTATTTTTTTCACTGATAGATGCCGCAACATTAGTAAGTACTGTGAGTGCAAACTATACAACTTGCGGTGAAAAGCCGAATGACGTCTACCACATGTTTCTTCAAATTTAACCTCAAGCGTTTGGCTGGCACGATATATATTTTAGTACGACCATTTTTAGTACAACGAATTTTTCATAAAACATCGATACATAAGAATGATCCATTTATAGTAAAACGAATTTTTCTTAAAACATCGATACCTAAGAATGAGAAAAGTTTGATATAAAAATAAAAGTTTTGACTTTCGATAAAAAAATGTCTCCGCTGTTGTTAAAAATATTTCATTAAATTTTTTCTTGTTCAATACATTTTTTAATACATATTTTTGTTGAGATGTTAAAATGTCCATATCTCAAGGAACCATTGAGTACCACCATAATTTTTATATTGTTGAAAAGGTAATTTTGCTAGCTTTAAGATTAAGTAAATATTAAAATTATTTTGAATTTTTAAAATATATTTTTCGTACCCCTTATTTGAATTCAATTAACTCACCGCAAGGGATAGAACCCCACCACCAAAATTTGCCAAAACTTTTTTAAAGTCCGTTCAATTACCTATTTAACGGTAGCTCAAACTTCAAATTCAACATGTTTTTCATTATTCCATAATTTAAAAAACATTTAATCGAGAAGTGTATATTAAAATGTTTATATAAATGACTCGTGGCGGCCGTAGCCTAGTGGGTAGAGTGCGTGGCCCCTAAGCTAAAGAACCGAGGTAGCCCAGGTTCAATTCCAGCTCAGACAGAAAGTTTTTTCAATTGAATTAATTTTTCTGTTCATTCGTCACCTCTCTGCAGACAATGGAAAACCTCAGAGAGTAAAAACTGCCATGTAAGGCTTCTTGAGAACATAAGCCGTTCGGAGTCGGCTTAAAACACGTAGGTTAAATAACACGCTTTAATCAATAGAATGAAAAACACAATTGATCAATAGAAGCTAGGTCAAAGTCCTTCCAAGGGCTGAAATGGCCAGTTTATTTTTTTTTATTATATAAATGACTCTCGAGTAACACCGGGTATATCAGCTAGTAAATATAATATAATTTATAAAATTCTTTTTTTTTTTATACCAGACTAGCTGACATACCCAGTGTTACTTGGTAGTACATTAATAATTAGTATCCTCCTATAGTGGTTTTTTATTAAACAAGAAGTTAAAGTAAATCTTTTGAAGTCATCGCATGTATTATTAGTTCATTTACCATTTACAAAGCACCATTTAAAATTTTTAAACAAGTTTAGTTTAAAAAAATTCTCATAATATACTTTTGGAAAAATAGTTTTAATTAATTTCATGTAGTAGTAGTAGTAGCAGTATTTTTATTCAACAATTCATTACATTCTTAATAATAACAATATATGTATCTATAAGAAGAATTATGTTATACAAATAACTGCAATGAATGTTAAGCTGCTTCTATAGTTCACCAGGAGCTAGAGGCGAATACAGCTTGTTAAAAATATATATAATAATTAATGAAATAATAATTAATAAATGATGCATTAATAACAATAATCAAATAAAGACAATAAATCGAAAATTTCATATTAACATATTTTTTTTTTAATTTTTTTTTTTTTGTATTTTTTTTTTGTAGAGGCCTTATTGAGAGCAAAAACTTAATAAAAGTATTGTGGAGTCAGACTATAACAGCTAATAATGTGTCAATATCACTTTAATTGAAGTCTAAAAGCCAAAACTTTACCCTTTTGAGAAAAATGGATTGAACATGAATATTTCTTATTTCCGATGGAAGGCTATTGAAAAGTCGAGGAGCAACAGAAGTAAAAAAGTTAAGAAATATTCTTAATGTGTGCGTTGGAACCAGTGCTACATTGTATTCATTAACTCTCAAATGATAGGTATCTGAACGTCGTCTCAGAAGATAACCAGATTTAATAAAAAAAATTTTCAATACTTTATAGAAATATAAATGTTTCAAAGGAAGGACACTAAGTTTCCTGAAAAGTAACAGGCTACTACAAAATCTGTTCTTATGACAAATTAAACGAATAGCATGCTTTTGCGAAATGCCATCAGTGCTTGAATTAGAGGTATTCTTCGCTCGGTTGAAAATCTTGGACTAAATTTTTAACATTTTTTGATTATATATAGGACAAAAAAAAAGACTTTTTAATTGAAGGAGAAATTAAAAATTTTCTTATCCAAAAGGGACTACTTTTTTAACGAATGCAAGTAAGTTTTTGGAAATGTGGGCTCTTATACGCGTGAATTATATTTTATTTTATTTTTTTAGATTAAGATTTTTTTATAAGCTTATTTAAAAATTTTTTAAAACCTTTTTTCAACAATTTTTTCAAGCAAAAGCCTAACGTAAATTTGTAGTCCAAAAATACTCTAAGACTTAAAATTTCTTTAGATTAAAATAACTTAAACTAAAGTAGGGATTAAAAATAGTAGGTACTTTTTGGATTCAAAATTCTTTTAATCCAAAGTTTGGATTTAACATTTTTAACATTTAATTTTGGGTATGACGGCAGTATAAAGTAGCGTTAAATTGTATAAACTAAATTTTCATAAGTGAATTACTTAGTACATAGAACATAAATTATTTTTTTAAAGTAACATTTCAGGTTGAATACTCTAAAAGGTAAACGTCTGAACGTGTAGTAAAAATTACTTGAAAGTTCTTTTTACTTAATTTAAAACGTAGAGCAAAAAATGATGTTTGTTAATATCTAAATTTATTTTTCTTGTGGAAAATTTTCACTCTCGTCATAACACATCCAGGCTGGCAGCGTTGTGTTCGCAATATGATTCAAAAAATAGATTGTGTTTTCAAAGTAATGTTAAACTGGTTTAATACCAGTTCAAAAAACGAAGCAAATGATAAACCATATTTGAACGCAAACCATATAGGGAAAAAGTTTCAACTATGCAGTTAAAAAAAAAAAAAAATACGTGCATTGGCAAGATCCTAAAAATTACGAAATATGGTGCAAGTATATGCTAACTACTGGAACAGATTTATCTGCGTTTATTACGATAAACATAGGCTCATACCGCCATCTAGATTTTGTATTTTGCAAATTTTGCATTTTTTTCACAAACGAAATCAACTTTTTGTAAAAGATTTTCCAAATTTGTGATAGAGTATAGAATTCAAGATAACTTTTTCGATAAAATAACTATATATAAGCAAAAACCGCACATTCCATGTATTTATTAAGATTGGATTAAAACTGGCTATGGTTAAGAAAAAACAGTCAAACAAAATGAAAGAAAATACTTAGGAGTAAATAGGAGAAAATTCAAGAAATTACTCTTACAGATCGATTCTATGCGTTACCAGTATTAGTAATCTTGTTACCGAAATTCGTTACCAGTCTTATGCTATGTTCACACTGAGAGCTAAATGCGCATTGTGAGCATTTACTATATATATTTGTTCCTATTACTCCTGCAACGAGCAAAGGGCCGTTCGAAAATATGGATTTCGTAAATGTTCATTTAGAGCACATACGACACCTCCACACCAGTTCCGTTAACCCCCCACCGGACCACCATTAAACATTGCGTCGGAAAGCGGACAGAGCACCTATCGCTCAAGAGTCATCGGTCGTTAGTATGGTCACTAAACTGATCACAGCATTCTGTATTCCGTGAAGGAAAAATGTACAGTAGTACAAAAACTCTTATAGTCTAGACTAATCTATCGTCTACTCTAGTCTGTTTAGATCTACTTACCTTTCAGTTGTTGTTGCTATTTATCATCAGTCGCGGCATTTTTTCGCTGGGCAGGGTTCAGTCTTCTTTACTCTTTAACACATTTTGCCTAAAAAGAAAGAATAAACAAAGTACTTATACATCAAAGCAACGATTGGCAAGTCAGACACGGTTATATTTCAAAACAATGAGTTGCAGTATCAAACCGACAATGTCCAAATTTCAGAACAATGATTTGTACATTTTAAGTGGCTTGGTATCGGCCTAGAACAGTCGAATCGACCACACAAGACTCAAGCAGTGTCCTGAATGCCACCCGGTGTACACACAATGTATGTCGTACTGGCTTGCTAAGACCCATTAGGTCCTGTCTCAGCAAGGTGGTAGTATAAGCAACTACGTTTACATCGCCACGCCAATACCTTTAATTAGGGAAAGAAAACGGTTGCGAACGTAGGCACTAAGAAAACCTAGGTCTCATAGGCCACTCATAATAATATATATCCGTTGTTCTCCAGCAATGGTTTAGGGAAAAAAGTCCCAAACTAGCACGGTGTGGCCTAGCAACTAAGTTTATTGCCAGCTAAGCCCCGGCTAGAGTATCATCTAGAATCTTTCCACGTGGCGTAATTCTTTCGTTACGGTGCATGCCATATTACATATTGAGATCCAGCTATCTTCTGAGGTAAGCATAATGTCCACCAAAGTTTTCACTGTTGGCAACCTCCAAACTTTGTTGCTTAGCTTTAGGTGCTCCGGGGTGAACTTTTAACGTTCCGTGTACAAAAACTGCAAAACGAATTTTGGTCGTGCTTGAATCTATATAAATACGACTTAAAGCAACCATGTCCTGCTAGTATTTGCGTTAGGTAACAGTCCAGCTCACCATGTCGCCTGTCAAGCCATTGTCCAACTTTGAAATAAGATGGTGTTGCCATTGCCCGTTTTGTGATCCTAGCACATCTACCACAACGCTACACTGCGGTCTCTTGCTATCCTACGTTTGGAGTATTGAACTTGATGAGCAGTGTGGTTCAAGGAATATTGAATTATTTTTTTTTTATTAAATATTTATTATCGCCCATTTCAGATTGAGGTGACCTATCAGTCGCACTGACCATCTCCGATTTGGCTCAAAATTTGTTTTTAGGTTGGTTTTTTGTTAAGAAAACCAATTCCGGAGTTTAAAGTTTCAAAAATTTTTTTTGCGGAGCCACAGACATTCGAATGCCAAAATAGGGCCTATTTTGAGACAACGTAGCTCAGTCAATTTAAATCATATTTTATTAACTAAGGTATCATTCGAAGAGTTATCTCCTCTATTTTAAGGATAAAATATAAAACTTAAAAACAAATTGCTGTAAATTGACCCATTGTTAATTTCAAAGTTTAATGCCATGCCAACAACAGACACTATAATTTTTTTCAGTTTCTCTATTTTGGTTTTTTGTACGTTTCAATACCTTTCCAACGATATAAAATTAAGGTGTGCTCTTAAAGGGTTCAGAAATTATGGTGTAAAACTTGCAGTGTTAAAGAATTTTCAATACAAATTCAACTGGCTATCAAAGCTTTGCAGCATACATTTTTTTCCTTTTGTTGAATTTGAAAAAAAAGTTGAATTTGTTGAAAATTAGGCGATCGCTTATAGCAGCTTGTATTTTTGTATGTACGTGTTTTAGTTTTTGCAAAACACAAGTTTATAATAGAAAACAATTTGTATGACGGGAAAAGCGGGCGAAATAGACTACTTGCTGAGCATGTATGTTATAAAGCTTTGATAGATAGTTGAATTTTTATTGAAAATTCTTTAACACTTCATGTTTTACGCCATAACTTCTGAACCCTTCAAGAGCACACCTTAATTTTATATAGTTCGAAAGGTATTGAAACGTACAAAAAACCGAAATAAAGAAACTGAAAAAAATTATTGCGCCTGTTGTTAGCATGGCATTAAACTTTAAAATTATGAATGGGCTAACTTACTGCAATTTTCCCAAAAGTTTTATATTTTTCCCTTAAAAAAACGAAATAACCTTTCCAATGATACCTTATTTACGAAAATCGGATTTAAATTGACTGAGCTACGTCGTTTCAAAATACACCCTAAATGGTTCTAAAAATTTATAACTTCGGATTTAGTTTTCTAAGCAATAAACCAATCTAGGAACAAAATTTTAGCCAAATCGGAGATGGTCAGTGCGACTGATAAGTCACCTCAATCTGAAATGGGCGTTATAAGCTTAATCTGCAATAAATTTTTAAGCACTACTGGGGCTATAGGCATTATTATTTAAAAATAAAGAAAGCAATAAAAGTTATTTAACTGACAAGATGTATTTATGAATGTGTAAGAAGTAGGTGACGTCTATTAAATCGGCACCGTAACAATGTCAAAATTTTTGTGCAAGTGATGCCATTTTCTATTATTTTCTTTTTTGTAGGACAAATACTTTGAGTGGGAGTTTTGAAGTCGGGAGAGAAGATTATGTTACGGAATATCACAAGCAGTCAAATTTTAGATGTTTTATAGTAATAAAGTTAAGCAATGTAGATTGGTGGCCTTTTATTTTATTTAGTATACATATATTAATATTTTTATTCCAAAAACATATGTTTTCTCTGCTCCAAGTACTATGGCAGATCGCACAGTTTTCGGCATATTTTCTATTTTTTTCCATCACAATATTGGCACACTTCACAAAAAAATTACAAAATAAAAATAACACGCGTTTTTTTTCCTCAAACCAATAGGATAAAGTATTAAAACATAGAATTTTTCATTGGAGTTTTGTTCAAAATATGGCAATATTGTTTTTTTTTAAATTTCGACGTTGCTACGGTGCCGATTTGATAAACGTCACCTACATCTGCCACCTTCATAAATACATCTTGTTTAACTGAATTATTCAAATTAAAAAAAAAAAATGACTATTGAAAAACAGTAAATTCAATCATACGATACGAAACAAAGTATATTTATTTTAAGGTATTATATGTGATCGCAATATCCAACACTCCTTTACTATTCGTTTTACTATTGACAATGGTTAAGTAAGCAAATCAGCAACCATCAAATCTGTCGGGCAGTATTTGCCTTGAACGATACCTTTATTCACGTAGTCACATGTTTTGTGCATATTACACATTAAGAGAAAGCTAACATTTATCTGAACTTGAATTTTTATGGATTTTTTTGAAAAAGAGGGTATAGGTTTTCATAAAAAAGATCGTGATAAAGTTATCACTAATTAAGTTGATAAGCTAAAGCTCATCATTAACTTCTACTGCAGAATCGAAGTGCGATAAGGTGAAGTGCTATCTGCGAACATGGACAACACGCTACTGCAAGACTGTTTTCTCTACAGAGAGCAAACACCAAGATGCAACTGCAAAAACAATACAACTCTTCTGCCAATTGCATTGCGCATGCGCACGCGCATTCCACTGACCTCAGCACCCTCTTGCATGTCACTAATGGCAAGAATGGCTGGCAAGGGAAGGTGGCTTGCATGCTCGGCGCACATTATTTATTGTTTGTATCTCATTGCAAAAACATAAAATAGCGCCTTCAGACAAACAACCATAAAATGTTGACATAAATTCGACTTGATTTATGAATGCATTTAAAACGCAATCAATGTTGAGAGATAAAAAAAGCTTGAAAATAATAAAAAAAAGTCGTAAAAAAATTGGAAAATTTGCAACCCGTTGAATTGAACTGCATCAGCAGCAGGAGCAGCTGATATGCTAGCTGGCGGGCTGATTGTGTTGTTGGGTTGCTTGTTTAGTGATCAGTTAAGTTGGTGATGTTGTAGTTGTTGTTGTGGTTGTTGCTGTTGGTGCACTTACTTCTCGGTGCATAAGTGAAAATATTGCATGCCAAAAAGTTGGCAGCTATTTGAGTTTGATATGCTTGTTGTAGGTAATTGTTGCCGCCTGCTGCTGGTTGTTTTTTGTTGCTGTTGCTGTTGCAAGTGCTGAACATGCTCTTTGCATATGAGTTACCGATGCGCAGTTGCCATGAGCAGACAGACTATACAAGCGCGTAAGTTGCGTGATTTCACTTTCGAAAATATTTTAAATTTCGAGAGCTTTGAAGTTCAATTTCAGAACTGAGCTGTTTTTTTCTTAGTCTCAAAGAATAAGACTAAAATTCGACATACAAAGCAATCGGTCGCCCTTTGATCGACTATGCCGCACCAATCTGGACCCCAGCTATCAGTGAGACGCAGTGGAAAGACGTCTAAACTGCCCAAAACGCAGCATTAAGAGTGGCAACTGGCTGCCATTCTATAAATCCCTTAGAACACCTACACCAGGAGGTGAATATGCTGCCCGCTCGTCACCACTGTGTTCTCCTCACCCGTAAATTCCAGCCTAACTGCAATCTGCCAGACCACCCAAGCAACCTCACTATCAGCAGAGTCCCCCAGACACAGAGACGTGCACCCATCAGGCACGATCTGAGAAAAGAGCAAGCGGCTATCGTAGTCTATACCAACGGACCTAATAATGAAACCATCACCAATGCAATGGTTTCAATTTACACGGACGCGGTGTCGTAAGCTTTGAGCACCTTTTTGGGCAGTCTGGTTCTTGTTGGGAGACCCATTAATGAGGAGGTGAGATATCTCCCAAGAGAAACCAGATCCGTACTGTCCCAACTCCGTTCTGGACAAGCGTGTCGGAAGCTAATTTCATCTGGGGGGGGGGGGCAAAAAAATTACCAAAATTTTTGTAAAAGAAACATGAATATGAATAAAGAAATTTTTTATTTTAGTTTCAAAATAAAAAAAATATAAAACAACAACAACCAATACAACAACACCAACCAATACAACAACACCAACATCAACACCAACACCAACACCAACACCAACACCAACACCAACACCAACACCAACACCAACACCAACACCAACACCAACACCAACACCAACACCAACACCAACACCAACACCAACACCAACACCAACACCAACACCAACACCAACACCAACACCAACACCAACACCAACACCAACACCAACACCAACACCAACACCAACACCAACACCAACACCAACACCAACACCAACACCAACACCAACACCAACACCAACACCAACACCAACACCAACCACAAAAACAACAGGAACAACAATAAAAACAACAACAAAACAACAGCAACAACAATAACAACAAAACAACAGCAACAAAACAATAATAACAACAACACCACCACCACCATTAACTATGATCTATTAATTGTGATCTAACCACGCTTTAATTTTTAATTATGAGCTATTACAGGCAGGTTCTGCATTTCAATTCCGAGTGAAAGTGAAATTAAATCATAATTGAATTCGATATATGTTGGTCAACTTTTTGCGCTAATAATTAAATTAATAAATTAAATAAATAAATTAATACAAAACGAAAATAAATAATGTGTTGACCATCAATATGGAATTCAATTATGATTTAATTTCAGTGTCTCTCGGAAGTGCAGAATATGCCTGATTATAACAGCTTAATCACTTAAGACTACTGAAGATGGAAAGGATAGCACCTTTCGAAACAGTCTGTCCAGTCAACTGTGAGACTAACTCCATACATAATTTTTGTTGTTGCCTTCTTTAAAACTTACTTGACCTAAATAACTGATAGTTGAAATTCATATTTATTTAATTGTATAGGCAATTAAAAGTAGATTTTTACGTAAAATATAATTCCGTTGTGTTTTTAAAAGATTCTCCTATTAAATTTCAAACAGAAATATTATTAAAACGATAAGATTTTTTTAAATCAAAAATATAGCTTTTTAAATTAATAAGTTTTTTATTTCAAGCAATACAATTTTTCTGAAAATTAACTAATAATTTTTCGATAATCCAATGTTATATTAAAAGTATTTTTAAAGACGAACAAAGTTTTAATCAGATTTTCTCTGCTGTTTTGATAAAATAGTCTCATTGGATGAAAACCTTAGGGAAACCCTAATTATTTTTGTTGTTTCTAACCGACTATAAATATATCTAATTTTATATATTTATATATACCTTACAGTGTGAGACTAATCAGCAGTACAAAATGATTAGTCTTTATACTAGTTAAAACATACTAGTTTATATTTTGTCACAATTTACTAGTTGCAAAAATAGTTTAAATCTAAGTATGTAGTTTGTGTCAAGTCACAATAAACCAGTTGTAAAACTAGCCAAAATCAAACTATATTACATGTTGTTAAAATCAACCAGTTCCACAACCAGTTGAAGCTAGGAAGTTTTTCGAATACTTTAAAGTTTTGAAAATACTTTTTGAAAATAAAAGTTTTAAGTTTGAAAATAATATGTCGAACCATCTTTATTACTGAAAGTTTCTAATTCCAAGATAATAATTATATTGTGAGCAAATCCTAACAACATATGAATAACGCCCACACATCTTCGAGCGCTCATCTATTTTGGTAGTGCAACAAAGATTCGCTAGACTAACTTTTTGTAAGCAACGCAGACCTTTGTGAATTTTTTCAGATATAGTCCCGATGGTGGTGGAGACAATTTAACTGCCTTAGGGACAGTTTTCCAGTACAAGTTTAAACGTTAGTCAAATTAAGCCAAGGTTAGCTCACCAAAATTGCTATTTAAGCATTCGTTGAAGTTAAATCCAGTTGGGTATATGAAAAAAATACGAGCTTGAACGAGTACTGCTCAGTTTTCAACTAGTATGCAGACTGGTTTTAAACTAGTTGGTTACACTGCAGGGTAATAACAGTCAGGCTTCCATAGGTGTGGGCATGGGCCTAACGAATGTTGTGACAAAGTTAAAATACGTTATATACTCTTGCGCAGTACGCGTGAGGCTATAAAATTTAATTTTCAGATCATGGTGTACTCTAAAACTGATAGTGTACATTTCTCGCCTAATTTGATAAGAGCTTAGCAATTATTTGACTTCGCTCTTCTTATGTATTAGTTCACTTTTCAAAAATTTCCACCAAACCTTAGCTACGTTTTAGATTTAGGTTGGAATTTCATCAGTCAAAAAATGTTGACATTAAAAAAAAATAAGTAGAATCATCGAGATATTTACATTAATTAAAGCGAATTTATTATTTTTATTTCCATTTTAATGCCATTATTTTTTTTTGTTTTTTTTTTCCAAGTTTTATTGTTATGATAAAGTGTTTTTTGCAATAAAGTGCTTTACAAAAGTTTCACTCAATTAACATTCGAATGTTTATTATTTTAGACTTGAAGTTTGTTTGGATAATAATAGGCATCATTTTAAAACAATAAAACAAAACCAACCACAAAACTAAGACCATAAAATAGTTCATTAAGAGTTTTTTTACAGACCGTTACGTTAAAGTGATAAAAATTTAAGGCATTCAAAAAATCATATAACTTAAATCAAAGCCGAAAATGGTTTTAGCAGGTTAAATAATCAAGAAATAATTTGTTGGTGCCAAATTGCGTTTTGGTTGACAAGCCGACATCATTTCAATATTAAATTAACAGAGCAATAAATAAATTCCATTCATTCAAACTATATTTTGTTTTAAATTTTTATAAATAAAACCTATCATTAATGAAACAAGCATGTGTGTATAAAAATATCAAATTTATTTGTTTCACATTTTTTCCCAACGCTGTGAGTCGCAGTAGTTTTTTATTTGTGGCTTTTTATCTAGGTTTCGCATCAGACAGGCAAACAAATTGAAATGTGTTAGTTTTTTTATTTTATTTGTTTTTTTTTTATTTTCTTTGTCTTTCTACAATAAAATTTATGTTTTGAATTTAAGCCATAACTTACAATAATAACAGTTTTAGCATTTTTGTGGCTTAACATTTTTAAAGCTTTTTGACATTTTACGAGCGTTTTTTTAATTGTTGCTGTTGTCTATTTTTTTTTGTTGTGTTTGAGTTTGTGTTAATTTTTTAAAATTTATGTTAAGCATGGGTTAATATACTTAATTAATAATGACCACAAAAAAAAAAATAAAAAACAAACCACAACAACAATAACGTTTTTAAATTAACATCAACTAAAAAAGATAATCATTAATTTGAAAATATTTATTAGCTTTAATCCAGACGCAGATAAAAAGGGGCTATTCACGATGACGTATTTACTTTGCCGTATGTATGTATGTGAAAAAATTAAATATAAGCCGTAAAGTGTGTAGATTAAAGAAAACAAAATACATTGAGTTTAAAGTTTTCGAAGACGTTGTTTTCATCACCTAAGATTTAAAATGCATAACGTTATTTTTAAGCTTTTTACAGAAGAATCCAGCTATTTCAAAAAGCCCTTTAAGTTTTGTTAATGAAAGAATTTTGCATATATGTGCAAAATATATATATATATATATATATATATATATATATATATATATATATATATATACATATATATATGAGTAAAATGTCCAATATATTGTTAAGTATTTAAAAATATGGTTTTAATTATTTTTAATTACTTATTCTTAGATATAAAGCAGTGATTCCCACGTTCTTTAATTTCACTGTTTTTTTGCTGTGCGCGCACATGTGAGAGCGACAGAGACAAACAGGGTTCACGCTGCCCGCGGGATAGGATGTGGGGTTCACTGATTTAAAGTGTCTAAATGAACAAATACAATTTTTAAATCATAAAAATATATACGTTAACAAACTAAATAAAAATTGTCCACGAGTATGTCTCAAAACATCATTAAGTTTTGGAAGTTTTTAAAAAAACATTACTATGTTTACATGGATTTATTTGTGAGAATTGAATTTAATTTTTAGATCAAGTGATGGTGTTTTCGTTTTTCGAAAAAATGTTGCATTTTCAAACAAACAAACAAAAAATCTCAAAACAAACCAGATTGAAATTAAAATAGCATTGGTCGATATCTTAAAAGTATGAGGAGCTCTTAATGGTAATGGTAGTGGTAATGGTAATGGTAATGGTAATGGTAATGGTAATGGTAATGGTAATGGTAATGGTAATGGTAATGGTAATGGTAATGGTAATGGTAATGGTAATGGTAATGGTGATGGTAATGGTAATGGTAATGGTAATGGTAATGGTAATGGTAATGGTAATGGTAATGGTAATGGTAATGGTAATGGTAATGGTAATGGTAATGGTAATGGTAATGGTAATGGTAATGGTAATGGTAATGGTAATGGTAATGGTAATGGTAATGGTAATGGTAATGGTAATGGTAATGGTAATGGTAATGGTAATGGTAATGGTAATGGTAATGGTAATGGTAATGGTAATGGTAATGGTAATGGTAATGGTAATGGTAATGGTAATGGTAATGGTAATGGTAATGGTAATGGTAATGGTAATGGTAATGGTAATGGTAATGGTAATGGTAATGGTAATGGTAATGGTAATGGTAATGGTAATGGTAATGGTAATGGTAATGGTAATGGTAATGGTAATGGTAATGGTAATGGTAATGGTAATGGTAATGGTAATGGTAATGGTAATGGTAATGGTAATGGTAATGGTAATGGTAATGGTAATGGTAATGGTAATGGTAATGGTAATGGTAATGTTAATGGTAATGGTGATGGTAATGGTAATGATAATGGTAATGGTTATGGAAATGGTAATGGTAATGATAATGGTAATGGTAATGGAAATGGTAATGGTAATGGTAATGGTAATGGTGAAGGTAATGGTAATGGTAATGGTGATTGTAATGGTAATGGTAATGATAATGGTAAAGGTAGTGGTAATGGTAATGGTAATGGTAATAGTAATGTTAATGGCAATGGTAATGGTAATGGTAATGGTAATGGTAATGGTAATGGTAATGGTAATGGTAATGGTAATGGTAATGGTAATGGTAATGGTAATGGTAATGGTAATGGTAATGGTAATGGTAATGGTAATGGTAATGGTAATGGTAATGGTAATGGTAATGGTAATGGTAATGGTAATGGTAATGGTAATGGTAATGGTAATGGTAATGGTAATGGTAATGGTAATGGTAATGGTAATGGTAATGGTAATGGTAATGGTAATGGTAATGGTAATGGTAATGGTAATGGTAATGGTAATGGTAATGGTAATGGTAATGGTAAAGGTGATTGTAATGGTAATGGTAATGATAATGGTAATGGTAATGGTAATGGTAATGGTAATGGTAATGGTAATGGTAATGGTAATGGTAATGGTAATGGTAATGGTAATGGTAATGGTAATGGTAATGGTAATGGTAATGGTAATGGTAATGGTAATGGTAATGGTAATGGTAATGGTAATGGTAATGGTAATGGTAATGGTAATGGTAATGGTAATGGTAATGGTAATGGTAATGGTAATGGTAATGGTAATGGTAATGGTAATGGTAATGGTAATAGTAATGGTAATGGTAATGGTAATGATAATGATAATGATAATGGTAATGGTAATGGTAATGGTAATGGTAATGGTAATGATAATGGTAATGGTAATGGTAATGGTAATGGTAATGGTAATGGTAATGGTAATGGTAATGGTAATGGTAATGGTAATGGTAATGGTAATGGTAATGGTAATGGTAATGGTAATGGTAATGGTAATGGTAATGGTAATGGTAATGGTAATGGTAATGGTAATGGTAATGGTAATGGTAATGGTAATGGTAATGGTAATGGTAATGGTAATGGTAATGGTAATGGTAATGGTAATGGTAATGGTAATGGTAATGGTAATGGTAATGGTAATGGTAATGGTAATGGTAATGGTAATGGTAATGGTAATGGTAATGGTAATGGTAATGGTAATGGTAATGGTAATGGTAATGGTAATGGTAATGGTAATGGTAATGGTAATGGTAATGGTAATGGTAATGGTAATGGTAATGGTAATGGTAATGGTAATGGTAATGGTAATGGTAATGGTAATGGTAATGGTAATGGTAATGGTAATGGTAATGGTAATGGTAATGGTAATGGTAATGGTAATGGTAATGGTAATGGTAATGGTAATGGTAATGGTAATGGTAATGGTAATGGTAATGGTAATGGTAATGGTAATGGTAATGGTAATGGTAATGGTAATGGTAATGGTAATGGTAATGGTAATGGTAATGGTAATGGTAATGGTAATGGTAATGGTAATGGTAATGGTAATGGTAATGGTAATGGTAATGGTAATGGTAATGGTAATGGTAATGGTAATGGTAATGGTAATGGTAATGGAATGGTAATGGTAATGGTAATGGTAATGGTAATGGTTGTTTTAAATCGAAGTTAATTTATAGGACAGTTTTGGAATTGTTCGTAATAGTGTAACTGTTACAACCGAAGAAACAGAATTTTTAACTCTTATATTAAAAATTTGGAACATTTTGTTTAAGTGACTCTAAAATATGCATTTCCAATTGCATTGTTATGAAATCAATCTCTCTTGAATATATATCTTACTTCAATCGACAATATGATATACACTAACTTTGAGAACTTTAAGAACGTATTTTTAAAAATGCATAAAAATTTGGTTTTTAAAGGTAATAAATAATATTATTTTTAAATTATTTTTTAAATAATATAATTTATACGTTTTTTTCTATTTAAATGTTTGTTGGACTAAAATCTTTATTTGTTCAAAAATTTTAGTATTCACTCTGTCGCAAAATGAAAGACACAAGAAAAACCACCTTTATTTGGCTTTCAAAAGATAAATTATATTTTCCTTTTTTTTGCTGTGGTCTTAGCTTGTAGAATTATGCAATTGCAAATATTTGCCACCAATTGTGAGCAGTTTTTTTGGGGTTACTTTGCAACATTTGTTGCAAAAATAACAGCAGCTGATTTGAAAAAGAAAGAAAATATAATAAGAATAATTTCGTGAGGTATTAGTTGTTTTTATTTTTTTTTTAACTACCGAAAAAAAGTAAAAAAGACACAATAACAGACTCCTTAATAAAGGGTCCGCCAAATAATTTTTTTTTTTGAAAACACTATAAAAAAAATAATGGATATTTTCTCAAATTTCTTTCTTTATTTGAAAGTACAATCCTTCCGGTTAATAATGGAAAATAATTTCATTCAAATGGCTGCCTCGGCTGGCCATGCAGTAGCCTACACGATCGGTCCAATTTTTAAGCACATTATCGATTGTATGCAGCTGTATTTCACCAATGGTTTCACGAATATTGTCCTCTATAGCGTCAATTGTCTCTGGCTTGTCGGCGTAACACTTATCTTTGAGGGCACCCCACAAATAATAGTCTAACGGTGTCAAATCGCAGCTCCTAGGTGGCCAAACGACATCAGCTCTGCGACTGATAATGCGATCTTCAAAAACAGGGCGCAAAACATCGAGTGTAGCTTCGGCTGTGTGGCAAGTAGCGCCGTCCTGTTGAAACTAAATGTTGCCAATATCCTCCTCTTAAATTTTTGTGAACAAAAATTTGTTCAACATGGCCCGATAACGATCGCCATTGACTGTAACGGCCACTCCTTGCTCATTTTCGAAGAAAAATGGCCCAATTATGCCTCTGGACCAAAATCCGCACCAAACAGTGACTCGTTTTGGGTGCAGCGGCTTTTCAATGTATGCGTGCGGGTTTTCTGTGCCCCAAATGCGACAATTTTTCTTGTTTACATACCCGCCAAGATCAAAATGATCTTCATCTGAAAAGATGAATATTTTTTTGGCAAAATCGGCATCTTCTGAAAGTCGATCGCAGGCCCACTTAGCGAAGCGAAAACGCATTGGATGGTCAGTTGGCTTCAAATCCTGAACCAGTTGGGTTTTGTATGGCGTCATTCCAAGGTCTTTAACAAAATTCGTCTCAATGATGTCTCCGAAATGTTCAATTGTTGAGAACGACGGTGAATTGATGCTGATGGCGCTTCACGCACACTTTCTGCCACAGCAGCAATATTCTCGGGTGTACGCACTGCTTTTGGCTTTTTACGCTTTGGTTTAACGATGAGGATGCCAGTTTCTTTGACTTTTTTCACAAGATAACGAACATACGGAGCTGACGGTGCTTCTCTTCTTCCAAAATCCAAACGCAATTTTTGCACACATTCTGCAACATTACCATGATTTTCAAAGTAATGTCGCAATATTTCCCAGCGTTGTATTTATAACAGCGTGGGGATAAAACTAATTATCTGTCAAATCAGACATGAGCTAAGTGTTACCATTCACGAAATAAGCACTAGTTGAAAACAAAAAACGTTAGATGGCGGACCCTGTAGATGAAGCTATTGATGAAATAGTTTTTGTAAAAATTAATTTAATTTAATTTAATTTTTCTTTTTAATATTAATTTTTATTTTAAGGCACTCTGCGCCATTAAACAAAACTCATTTCTTCGCAAATTTTTGACATTTTTTTTCATCAGCTGATTGAAATTGCAATCAATTCAATGTTGCGTATGCGTTGAGTTTATAAGCTACAAGTCTTAAGTGGTGCATTTCTGCAATAGTGAGGACTTTTGTTGTTAAAAGTAAATTAAAAACTTTGTTCTACGAAATTAGAAAGATTAATTGAAAATATTTTTATAATGTTCTCTATTTGTTTTTCTTGAAATATAATTTTTTGCCTCTGTTATAATTTTTGAAGCCATTATTATAGCTGTATTATTCTTTTATACCTATGAACTCTTTTGGTGAGGGGGAGAGGGGTTGAATACATTACTAACAATTTTGTACTTTTAAACTTATTATTTGGTTTAAGTGCTGAAATGAAGTTTATACGACTATATAAGGCAAATTTATACTGTTTTGCCTCAACAAAAATATATGTTTTTTTTTTTCACTATAATAATCTATACAAATGTCTTTATTTAATTTTTTGGTGTAAATTCCTATTTCATACGCTAAACGCATTTAAATGCTAAATGAAATATTTGTAAAACTATGAATTGCTTAATTTATAACACTTAACTATACGCTTTTTAAATTATGCCAACTTCAAAGTGATAACTAAATTTTTAAACAGAATCGCTTAACAAGAGAAAAAAAAAAACAAAATAAACAATAGTGATTATGACCGAGTTTTGAGTAAAAAAATCAAACAGATTAACCGCTAATGCGGATGTTAATTTGCATACACCTAAATAAAAAAGCTAAAAACAATATAAGCTTTGTTTTTGCCAGGCAAATTCAAATGAACAAATAATATTCATTATTATCTAGATGCAAATTGTTGACATTTATTATAAATGGTTTGTTAATTTAAGTGTTTTCATAACTAATGCAAATGTCAGAAATAAATTAGATACTTAAAAAAGACAAAAAAAAAAAAAACAAAAACAGACAAAACACAAATCTGTGTATAACTAGATAAAGCATCTAACGTTAAAATGACACCAACACAATGAATAATTTATTAACTAACTGACAGCTAGCAATCGAGCTCTGGGCGGTTGTATCTTTGTGTATCTTATATCTGAAACATTGTGTTGGCAAACTGTCAAAACTCATTAGCGATTAGCACAATAATAGCTTGAATATATAAAAAAAATACAACAGAAATAGCAACAACAACAAAATCAGCGCGTAGGTACAAAGAATATAATTTATGTTAATTACACGATCTCAACAAGATGATCACGATACACAATGATCCATACGTATAAATAAAAAAATAAAAAATACAAAAACAACAACAGTACTAAAAAAGACAAAATATCAGTCTAAGAAAATCTTGACTAGTTATTAAAAAATACAACAAAATTATTTTTGCTGTTGAAATAATATTTTACTGTCAAAGATCTTATCCGTTTAATAAACAAATCATGCAAATTGGCTGTCGATCTAGCGTCCAGTCGGACGCTTAGCAGCTGCTGTCTGACTTTATTTTTATTAACACATTTTGTATGTATGTGTAGCCTTGCAGCGCCATTAAAAAAAGTGATATAAACATAAAAATTTAATTTAATTGATCGTGCCACAACTATCAAGATCGTCCATAGTTTAGCATGTTAATTTGACACATGCACAGATTATTTGTTTTTTGTTTGTTTTGTTTTTCTGTTCATTTGACGTTCATTAGTGTTCCATCATGCAACATGCAGAAGTTGCTGCTTCTGGGTTGATCTCTATCTTAATGCATATTATTATCGATTAAAAGTCTATCATAGCTTATCTATGGCATTTTGATGACATTTAAATAGAATGTAAAATCAAAAAACATAACAATAGGAAGTGAGAAAAGCAACTTTTATAAGCAATAAAAATTATATGGATACTCTTAATTTATTTATGTACATGTTAATGAAATAGTCAATTAAGCAAACTATTTGTCTAAGTGATATTTTAAAACGAGTGGTCTAACCGTTAAACTTTACTGCACTACTTCCAACTGGATTTCAGAGAGGGTTCATTGAAATTCAGAAAAGATTAATTGGCATTCAGAACCTCTATTTGAAATACCATTTGAATATCATTTACAATTAAGAAAAGATCAATATAAATTAAGAAATTTTGTAACAAACTGAAACTTAAATAACTTTTTTATGAACTACCGTTACATAGATCCAGTGTATTAGAAAGGGCGAGATACCCCAGGTGCTGCCTAGCATATTCTTGAATGTGTATAGCGCAATGGTGTCTTTCTTCACCCTTTCTTCTATATTGATTTTCCATGTCAGCTTGCTGTCCAGGACGCCTCCTAGATATTTTGTGTGCATTTTTGGTATGAGACGTATGCAACGCCGTAGATATGGGGGGTAAGGGGTTCAAACCCCCCTAGCAATTAAATATTTTTTTATAAATATAAAGTTTTTCTAAATGACCTTGTTATTTATTATGTTGATTTTATATGATTTAAATACAAATTCTAAATGTTTGATAGTTTAAAACATACTTGATTTTAAATACAAGTTCTAGTTGTTTGATAGTTTAAAATCGTTAATTGAGCGTTAGGTCAATGTTAGAACAATTAATTTATATATTAAATAAAAGCATAGATATTCCAAATTATTTAATTACCATAACATGAAAATAAATTGAAAATTGTTCAATGTACATTAGGGCGGGTCGATTTAAAAATCGCTCATTGCTCAGTGAAAATCGTATTCTAGGGATCAAAATAAGAAACTTTGCCCGAGGAATTATACCTCTAAAACGAATTCTAATGCCCCAACTTATGAATTTTGTGAAAAAAATCACAATTTTTGGCACTTTATTTTATTTATGCTTTATTTATTTTATTTATTTTTATTATTTTATTTATTTTTTCCCTTTAGAAATTTATTTAGTCAGAACATAATCAAAACTTAAAGAAATAAGAAGTGAAGTGACCATTCCAAATCAAAAAGCTTACAATGAATCCATCATCCTCTACACCGCAAGATGAAGCAACAACAACATCAATAACTATCGAAAACCCAACGAGTCATATACCCAGGCATGATGTTATTGTTTTTGGTGTGTCTATTGATTTGACTGATCTTAATTTACCAACCCATCTGTATATCTTGAGATATTATTTTTACTTGAGCGATCAAAAAAAGTTTTCCTAAAAATCATTCACTATTCAAGTACAAGATAACTTGATTGGAATTTGGGAAAAACTTGGTATGGAAATAATGCTGAAAAAAGTGTATTTAATAAATTGAATAGATTGCATGACCAATATCAAGACCAAATCAAGAGAAGAAACAAAACCCAACGATTTCCAGAGTATGTAAAATCTCTGGAAACAATTTTTTACATTGGAACATGTAAATGTGATTTGAAGGCAGCTCCATGTGCATGCGACTTGGTTCCCGAACGCTTCAAAGAGTTTATGCACGATTAACATAATCATAGAACACTAACAATGGATGCATTTGTGATGGAAATTGAAGAGCAAGGAGCAACGTCTATGCCATCAATGCTAAAATACGAAAGATATGATTGTTTTAACTTTGCCTTGATATGTGACAGATTTGGTGTGCCTGATAGAGTAGCATCAGCATTGGGAACCGCTCTTTTCCAAAATTTTAAAATGAAAGATATGCATGGCACACCTCTCATCATGGATAAATCGAAAGTTTGCAGAGAAAAAGAGAAATGCAGACAAGAAGTGCTTCGCAAACGGTTAGATGATACCAATTTGTTAGCGTTTTCATTCTATGGCAGAAAAGATAATACTTTAACGAGAGATAAAATTCATGAGAAGTATCATACTAGGATGGTAAAAGAACCCCATCTTGTTATTTTGAGAGAACCGAATTTTGATTTGATTGGTTACATAAGACTGGAACATAAAACCGCTGAATACAAAACAACCAAATTAAATGATTTTTTCAACGATAAAAATATATCGCTGGATGCATTAATTGGCATATGCACTGAAGGTGAGCCAACAAACACTGGCCCACACGGTGGAATTATACGAAAATTCGAATTGCTGTAACAAAGACCATTGCATTGGTTCGTTTGCCTTCTAAACTTCAACGAACTTCCGTTTCGGTATTTGTTTGAAGCTTTGGATAAATTAACCAGTACTGGACCTAGATCGGCAACCAGAAAACTGGGCAAACATATTGAAACTTGTGAAACTCTTCCGGTAAGTTATTGCTATCACTAATTTATTATAATTGTGAACCGTTTTTAATTATTTTATTATTATATATTTTCAGGTGGTGGACGGCTTCCAGAAAATTGAGTTGAAAAATATGTCCCCTGTTCCAGAAAAAATTAAATTTTCCACCGATTCGTAGTACTTATACGACATGGCCCATGCAATTTCTAGCGGCGAGGTTTCGGTGGATCTGGCTGACATCAAACCAGGGAAAATTGTACATTCTCGCTGGCTCACCAAGGCCGCTAGATTATTACGATTATATGTGACAACGGAAAATCCAGATGCAAATTTAAGAATTCTGGTTGAATTTATAATAAAATGTTATGTGCAAATGTACTTCAATATCAAGTATTACAGCTCTGTCGTGTTCAGTAGTGCATTATTTTTCAAGTTCATTAGTAGGTCACGATTTCTTGAACCTCGTTTACGCAAAATTGTCAATCAAGTAATTACAGATAATTCATATTATGCGCATTCGGAAAATATCTTGTTATCAATGTTGTTTGATGATAGCAAAGAAAAGCGCGACTGTGCTATCAAAATAATTCCAAGCTATCGAACCGACGTTGACGACCCAACGGAACTTGGAGCTTATAAAAAACCAGATATAAACTTTAATTGCACAAGTTACACGGACATGATCAATATGAATGACATAAATAACGTATTTGAACCAATATTCACGCGAAGCATTCCGTACGATACATTGAAAGAATATTTAAATCAAGATGATCCATCGTTTAATGATCCAAAAATTCCATCACACATACAAGGAACGAAACGACACGTTCAAAGCTAGCGTTTCCAAACGAGTGACACCGGAAAATGAAGAGGCTGTTATGGCGACGACATAAGAGAGCCATGCGAAATAGCCCAGACTTGAAAGTAAAAAAAGAGTTCAAACAATAATTTTTTTTAGTTTCTTTTCTATAACTAAGTTAAATTTATTTT
Source organism: Dichetophora obliterata (assembly GCA_963920525.1). Classification (NCBI taxonomy): domain Eukaryota; kingdom Metazoa; phylum Arthropoda; class Insecta; order Diptera; family Sciomyzidae; genus Dichetophora; species Dichetophora obliterata. Next base: position 20,266,456 of record OY986436.1, on the reverse strand, counting down.
TTCATTTACATATGTTTTGACTAAATAAATTTCTTAAGAAAAAAAAAATAAATATTATTATAAATAAATATAATTATAAATAAATATTAATATAAATAAATAAATAATAAATAAAAATGAAGCAAAAACATAGCCATTTCGCTGATTTATTCATGTAAAGTGCCAAAAATGGTGATTTTTTAAAATGTTTGTATAAGAAACCCCCAGGGGGATTCCAGGGGGTGTGCCCCTGGCATGGGTGGATCGGTCCTCCAAAGTTAGTGGGGGTCGGTCATACATTTGGACTCGATTGGGGCACTCTAAATGGGTCAAAGGAGGATTTTTCAAAATTTGACCCTACGGGACAAAAGTCAAAAGTTGGGGCATTAGAATTCGTTTTAGAGGTATAGTTCCTCGGTCAAAGTTTCTTATTTTGATCCCTAGAATACGATTTCACTGAACAATGGGCAATTTTTTGCCTTCCCACAAATCGACCCGGCCTTATGTACATGCTTAGTTTGTTCAGCAGACATTAAGTTAAATATAATAAAATATAAATGGTTTTCTTAATTGTGTTCAGTAGCGTAACTATATTTTGTGCGCTCGCCCGCAGGTTTCTAAAAGCGCCCTGCTATTTACTTTTAGAGTAAAACTATGTTATTAGTAGGTTACTACAAGCGTAGGAGAAAATAAGAGAACTCTTAACAGAAAAAAGAGAACAAGAAAGAGCTGTTTTAATTCAATATCATCATTTATTGCAACAGTTATATTTTAAAAATATTAATTTAAAATTTCTTTTTTATATGTTTTAAATCGCATAAATATATTTATATTTTATTTTAATAGAATTTGTTAAAAAAAGCAATAACATAAACAAATACTTTATATAATATCAAATATAATAAAATTTATAATAAATATTTTAAGATTTTATCACAAAGTAGGTAACAAGAAAAAAAATATATTAATTATTTTAAAAAGTTAAACTTAAGGTTTGAATAAATGAGATCAATAATTTTCAATAATGATAAGTAATTCAATAATGATAAGAACTGATTGATTAAAATAAAATTAGTAGCTGACTTGCTGAAAATATGAAAGCAAACGGGTAAATCGACTTCGACCATAATCGAGTTTTGCCTAACACAGACAACTTTTGCTCAAAATAGTCGGACTTAAATTTTATTTCAGCTCATATTATACAATTATTTTTCATTTATTGTTGTTAACTTAAAACAATAATATTTTGCGAAGGAAATATATATTTAAGAATATATTAAATTTTTTTGGAAACAAACGTCAACCAGTCCCCATTATTGGCCAAAATTGATCGAGGAGTGATCGAAGAGCTATGAAAATTGGCACGAATATCTTTCGTGACAAAATTAAGAAATGTTGAAATAGTTATATATAAACTTAATTAAGTCATGTCTCAAAACAATGATATTTGCTACATCAATTTCTTTTGTGATTATAAACAACTGGAAAGTTTCATAGGCGAATGTCACGGCCATTAGTTATATTATAGTAACTCAGTCTTGGAAAATACTACCAACACAAGTTAACTACGTTTTTGTTTATATTTGTAAGCTTTTTGATTACAGCAAGGAAATTTTAAAAATTGAGTTTATTGTGTTTGTAAATAAGTTCATAATAAGTTTCAAAAAATAATCAGCTGCCATACATCAAATATATCTAACATTTTAACTAAACAGGTCACCATAAAAAAAATATATATCTTCCAAGAAAATAAAATCCAAGAAAAGCAAGAAATTTTTGGATTTGGTGTTACGCAGTTCTAATGATGTTTTCGTGGAAAATTTATAGTCTCAAAAAATTTTTTAAACACTTCTAAAATTTAAATATTTAACAATTTGTATCCCGCTTTTAGTGTTAACTTTTATGATAATCTTACAACCAGTAATGTTGCCAGACATAAAAAATTTTAAACTTTATTTTGATATATAAAAAAAAAAGTAAATAAAATGTGAATGGCAAGAAAAACTGTATTCTTAAAAAATGCAACTTTGGCGGCTTGTCATAACGAGACGGTTGCGAATATTAAAAAAATTCATTTTTATTTTTTCACCAAAGGTATTTTCTATTGAAAGACATACAAATTTTGGAAAAATTCACACATTAATATATTAGTCGTTCGTTCGGTTTATTTAACGTCGTTCTCCACTTCATTTATCATTATCATCAAGGGACTTGAGGGCGCCCCTGGCTTTGTTGCGCCCGACCGCAATGCGGGCTCTGCGGGCCCGCCTTTTACGCCACTGATTGTGTTCCTATGTATTGTTGCTTACGTACTAGCGTTTGCAGATCATATACATATACAGACGCTGAGACACGTAAACTTAATTTTCGGTCGTATTCTAGGGACATATACAGTTTTTCCAAATCAGATCAAATTCTCGAGATATTCAGATTTTTTTTATTTGAACATCATTTGACTTTTATTTAAAAATTTTTTTATAGTATTTTAACAATTACTTTTTATTTTATTTTCAAATAAACCTCCAACGTGAAAATCAAGTTAGCCTTGTGAATTCTATGATTTTTCAAAGGTTAAGCAATTTTGCATTTCTCTCCATTTTGACCAAATTTGAATGCTAAGCGTAAAATCTTTAAAAAAATCTTAAATTTTTTTACTCAAATTAGTATTTTTATAAGTAGATTAAATTCTGAAAGTTAAGGAAAAATCGGAGGTGGTCAAAATGTTTGTTTTTAAAAAATAAGGAAAATATAACTAAAAATGGGCCTAAAAGTGAATTTCGATCGCAAATATCTCGAGATTTTGATTTAATTGCGAAAAACTGAGTACGCCACTAAATTATACGACACAAAAATAAGTTTATGTCTCGGCATTTTCGTGTGTCTTTTTGACGTCCCTACAGTGTTATTAAATGAACGTAAAAGTGAATTTCATTGGTACATTTGTCAATTAAACGATTTCTTAAGCTGTGTGTGACTATCGACAAGTGGTTTTAAAAAAATGTTCTCCTCAAGTTTTAGCGGTGACACTTCGTCTCAAGCACACCAATTAATGTATGCAGTTACGAGTACAGAAGTTTTCGTTACAATTCATTTAATACATAAAATATATTAATTTACGTCAGCTTTGACTATGCTGTTGTTAAAAATCGATAAAGATCTAATAAAATGATGTTATATTTTAGCACTATTAAATATTCATAAGGATATTTCTATGAACAAGGAAACTGTCATCGATAAATTGGCTTCGCGTTCCAAAAAAATTAATGAACTAACTATGTAAGTATCTACAACTATGTATATTAAGGCGCCTAATGCTCCATAGAAAAGAAAAACGTTGATCGAGTCTTTCCTTCAAAATAAACCTGGGCTTATGTTATGATGATTCCCCAAATATTTCGACTTTACATATAGCTATCCGTGAGCTTGAATGGTTTGAAAAAACCGCAAAAAAATCGATTTTGTGTAAAAATATTGGCTGGTGTAATAGTTTAAAAAAACAAACTATCAGATATTGTAGGCCGGGAAAATCTCTTCCAATCTGCATCAAAAAATTTTTGATATTTTTTATTTTATTTCCATACAAAAACTTTAAGAATTTAAATAACTTTAAATCCTTTTTTTCTTATTTCTTACAATATCTTTCAGTAGGTGTTTATTTTATAATTAATATTTTAGTTTAAATTTGTTTCAGTTTATGCAATTCTGGCCAGCAATTCTGACCAGTGAGGATATCATTAGAAATAATGAAGTTTTTGGACTTTAGTGAAAATAACTTAAAAAAAAAAATTATAAAAGTGTACGAAAAAGTCATTATTTTTAATTCGAATGCTAAAATTTAGAATTTTTTGATGCTGTTAGGGAGAACTTTTTCAAATATATTATTGCAGATCATTTCACTTTTTTTAACTAATACACCAGCCAATATTTTTACAAAAATAATTCGATTTTTATAGGTTATTTCAAACCATTGCAGCTCAGTGATGGCTATTGCTAGAGTTGATTTGGGCAATCATCATAACATAAGCCAAGGATTATTTTGAGAAACTGCGCCAAACAAATTTTTTACGTGAGGCGCCTTAACGTATATACATATGTATATATTTTTCTTTTTAAAATGTCTGTTTTCGTTATATTACTTAAATAAATACTTGTCGTCCTGCTCCAAATGAAGCGATTAAATTGATTTTTTATATTTTTTGCTTCAGCAACCCCCCTTCCCGTTCCCCAATCACCCATCCGCTCACCCATCCGCTAACCCTATGGTATCACAATGGGCCTCATTGGCTTAAGTGTGTCTCTGAAAAATGACAGCTACTTTAACCTAACCTAAGCCCCCCCTCCCCCTTATAGAACACCTATCTACGGCGTTGGGCGTATATCGTTTACTATGGGTGGTATCCACTGTGGCATCTTGTACCTTTTCGTGAACAGAACAAGATCCGTTTTCTTAGCGTTAACACTAAAATCGATTGAAGTTGACCATCTTAGTACCGCTTTGAGTGCGCTCTCCATTATGCAGCTTATTGTTGATAATCATTTTCCTACTATAATAATGCATATGTCGTCTGCATAGGCTGCTATATTTTGGGGCTCTTCCTGTGAAATTTTTGGGTAGTTCATTAACGACAAGATTCCATAGAGAGGACTTCTTCCTGGAGTGTCTCACTGCGAGCTTCCCTTTCCATGGACTTCGAGCCCCACTCAGCTCGAACCCTTCTGCAGTTTAGCAACTTGTCTGACCATAGGTTTATAGTTGGTGGTTGGCTGTGGTTGATCCATTGTTTAATGCACCCGAGATATCTGTATTTTCAAATGTTTGTAATAATGCCGCTGGATTTAATACTAATAGTCTTAATCTAAACAATAAAAGCTCTTATAAGAATATCGTAGCCATTATAGGCAATAATGAGTATGTTGGTGAAAACCTTGACGTCATTAGGCAGCGTAAATGGTTTCATCTTTCCAATTTTCGATCTACTACAACATATGAAGCAATTCAAAAGTATGTTTCATCTAAAGCTAACATTGCTCCGTCGGAGGTTTCCTGCTTCAGTTAAGCTAAGAAGGATGGATCTAACCAGAACTATGTTAGTTTTAAATTAGCTATTCCAGCAAATTTGGTCGGAACTGTATTTAAGTCTAACTTTTGGCCAGCAGGCGTTCGTGTAAAACCATTTCAAAATTTTTCAAAAAACTTCAAGCACTCGGCGGTAAAGAATCAGTGCACATAAGCAACTCTTTGCCGACCTTCTCAAAAAATGCTGCGTTATTGAGCTCTGCATATAAAAATATAGAAATCTACTACCAAAATGCTGGTGGTCTACGTACTAAGTCAACAAAATTTGCACTTAATCTTGCGGACTGCTTACATGATGTCATTGCTTTAACTGAGACCTGGTTGCATCCAAATATTTTTACCTTAGAACTTTTCGATGATCAATTTGAAGTTTTTCGGCGTGATCGCTGCTTACTCCATCTGGATTGACCCGTGGTGGCGGTGTTCTAATTGCCGTCCGTGCGGGTTATCGTTGTCAGGAAGTAATTTTACAACACTTGTCTGAACACTTAGAGCTACTATTTGTACGAGTGGATTGTCCTGTTTCGAGTTATGGTTCTAGTGTGTCCTCGTTTATAAGTATTTATGTATTTATATCGTATATTCCACCCTGCTCTAATAAAAAATAAAAAAAAAAAAAAAAAATAAACTGGCCATTTCAGCCCTTGGAAGGACTTTGACCTAGCTTCTATTGATCAATTGTGTTGTGCGTGTTATTAAATGTTTGATCACAAATGATCGAGAACTGGACCTACGTGTTTTATGCCGACTCCGAACGGCTTATGTTCTCAAGAAGCTTTACATGGCAATTTATTACTCTCTGAGGTTTGCCATTGTCTGCAGAGAGGTGACGACCGAACAGAAAAATTAATTCAATTAAAAAAACTTTTCTGTCTGAGCTGGAATTGAACCCGGGCTACCGCGGTTCTTTAGCTTAGGGGCCACGCACTCTACCCACTAGGCTACGGTCGCCACAACTGCTCTAATAGTGAAATTTATTCGATGCACTTTCGTAATATACTTAATATTGTTGATCGCCTTAAAGATAACGAATACCTCTTAGTTTTAGGTGACTTTAACTTGGGTAATACAAATTGGTCTCAGTCTGATGAGCTAACAAGTATGATTCCGAATTCGAGCCTAAACTCGGAGATTGATTTTATTGATTCTATTTTATCGTTGGGTATAATTCAAATAAACTCAGTTAAAAATAATTTGAATAAAATATTGGATTTAGTTTTTTTCCAATCCTGATCTTAATGCGGTTTGCGATGAAGCAGATTTCCTTTTGTCTAACAATAGTTTCCATCATAAAGCGTTATTAATTAAATTGGATATTCTAACAATAGAGTTATCTGCTCTAGAAGAAGATACTTTTGTTTTTGATTTTCGAAAAGCTGATTACGTAGCAATTATTAACTACTTATCAAGTGTAGACTGGCATGCATATTTGGGTGACAATTTGTTACAAAATTACCAGTTATTTATTAATATTTATTAATTTTGTTCCTATAAAAAAGTTAAGAAGAATTCTAAGCCGGAATGGTTTAGTAAAAATCTTTCCAGATTAAAAAATAGAATGAATAAGCTATTAAAAAAAAGTAAGGATGATATAGCTTTTCGTCAAAGTTACCATCAAGCGCGAAAAGAATACGAATCACTCAAGAAGCACCTTTACAGAAGGCATATACGTGGTCTTGAATCTGATATAAAGTGCAACCCTAAAGCATTCTGGAATTTCTTGAATAAAAAAAGAAATACCAAGGGTTTCCCTATAAATATGTTTTTTAAAGAAAAAATATCGAACAACTCGAAAGATGCTTGTAACCTGTTTGCCGATTTTTTTCAATCAAATTTTGTCTTTGATAGAGATGGCGGGGTTGGCAACTATCCGCTCTATTGCGGTGACCCCATCACTGATTTGGGATCTTTATCTCTCTCTGAAGAGGATGTTTTAAACGAAATGTTAGCTCTTGACATTAATAAAGGCATTGGTCCGGATAATATCCCTCCAATATTTCTTAAGAAGTGTGCAAGTGTCTTAGTAACGCCACTTGCACTTATATTTTATTTGTCCCTCAACAAGGGTCAGTTTTTAGAAGTCTGGAAGGAGTCTATTATAATTCCTATACATAAATCTAGTTCCCGACAGAATATAACCAATTATCGTCCTATATCTAAACTACCGTTAATTCCAAAATTGTTTGAAGCAGTTGTAAAAAAACAAATTTATACCTGCATAAAAAACTCAATATCCGAAAAACAGCATGGTTTTGTATCTGGAAAATCCACCTCGACAAATCTTACTTTATTTTCTTATTTCATAAAAAATGAATTAGAATCAGGAAACCAAATTGACGTCATTTTCACAGATTTCGCTAAAGCCTTTGATAGGGTGCAGCATCATATACTGGTAAAAAAGCTACGGCTGATGGGTTTTCATTCTTCATTATTATCTTGGATAGAGGACTACCTCACAGGTCGATGCCAATCTGTCCGTATTGGAAAAAGTTTTTCAAAGGATATTATGAACCTTTCAGGTGTACCACAAGGTAGTCATCTTGGACCACTCTTGTTCGTGTTATTTATAAATGATCTCCCTAACTATATTCAGCACTCGGAATGTCTTATGTATGCAGATGATGTTTAAATATTTAAATCTGTACATTCACATACTGATCATTTGCTTCTGCAACGCGATTTAAATTATGTTCATAATTGGTGTTCGGTTAATAAACTACACTTAAATATTTCAAAATGCAACATAATGTCGTTTTATATGAAACTGACACCTTTCTTTTTTGACTACTCAATAACGATCAATGAACTCCAAAGAGTTGAGTCTTAATCTGATCTAGGTGTGTTATTTGATAAAAAGATTACGTTTACCAGCCATTACGATACCATTATCAACAAGTCTAATGCAATGATTGGATTTATAAGGCGCAACACAAAAGAATTCAACGACCGATACACCCTTAAAACTTTATTTAACTCTTTAATAAGATCAATCTTAGAATATGGCTGTGTCATATGGGATCCATATTATGAATCACACAGTGCAAGACTTGATAAAGTACAGAGACGTTTTACTCGTTTTGTAATTGGTAAACTATACTGGGATTTTGTGCCAAATTATTCATCTAGATGTGCCCTTCTTGGCCTCAGCACGTTGGCCTCTAGGCGAAAGTATTTTCTAATAATGTTTGCTCGCGATATTTTGATGAACCACATTGATTGTGCTCCTCTTCTTGCACTTTTTGGAATATATGCCCCCGAAAGGCATTTTAGACAAAGGAATTTCTTTCATATTCCACACCATAGAACTAACTATGGCCGAAGTGATCCAATCTATAATATTAGCTCAGCGTTTAATTCTATATTTGCTCGAATAGATTTCACACAAAATAGAATAACGTTCAAACAAAATGTAATGAATATTGTGTAGGATAATTTTGATACTATTTGCTTAATTTATATATTATACAAATGCATGTAAATCAATAACTGTTAAACATTTTTGTTGATAGAAAGTAAATAAATAAATAAAATAAATAAATAAAAAAATATCTAGAAAATTACCAAGTGCGTAGTCTTTGTAGTGGTGGGCTTTCTCTATGGTTACTACTTAAGTGTAGTGTAGTGCATTCTCAACCGATCTGCCTTTCGTGTATGCGTGTTGGTTTGTTGATAGCTCGTATATGGGACAACTCGTGATTCGGCAGCATTGCAAGAATTATACCGTCTGGTCCCGGAGATTGTATCCCAAGAACGAGTTTATAGCCCACAGAATTCTTTCTGACGTATTAAGTCATGTGAAATTTGCAGTGTCTTCGTTTTGCGGTAATGTTTGGAGCCTCAGTAAAGCTAGGAAAATTAACTTTTAAAAACACTTCAAGGGATTCCTGACTGGTCTCCGTCCACTTACCATAGTCTTTTCGTACCTGGCTCTAAATGGAGGCTTTGAGAGTAGCTTCCTTAGTTTTGCTGTGTCCTTAGTTTTTTCTATGCTTGAGCAGAAATTCTTTCAAGAGTGTTTTTTGGATCTGCATACGTTTGTTTTAAAAAGTTTGAGACTGCACTTGTGTTCCCCCAATATTTCCTCTTGGTCAGCTATGTTAGCAAGTTTCAAAAAAATTTTTAGGTCGCGTCTCTGTTCTGCAAGATCCGGACTCCACCATGGTGGTCTGATCTTACGTTCGCTCACAAGATAGGCCTTGAGAAGATGGACCGAGAAAGTCTTCAGAGACTGCTCAATGCAATCTTCCGTAATAATTTGTTTGGATGATGATAACTTAGTCTCAATGGTGCTTCTGCAGCGGTTTCAGTTAGTATTTCTGTGTCGATAAGCAATAATAGCTTAAGTCAGTTTAAGACAGAACTGAGTTATTGATATAGTTGTGTTCTACGTATATATCATTATGAACACACAAAATCTAGAACTTCTAGCATGACTTTAGGCAAAGATATGACGCAAAAATAAAAGATCCTATCATATAGCTTATATGGCGATTGAAAACTTTGAAGCACGATTTTTGGAAACTTTGAAATAAGATCTTTTGAGCTGGAGTGTAGTTAAAACTTATATTGAAGGTATTATAGCACTATCACCATAAAGAGCCTTTTTTTTGTGTGTAAGTAAACGACAATTGTTTTCAATTATTTTTGGGCTCCTCATCACCAATCTGACAACGAAATTTTTCCATCACATTAGGATTTTGAGAAAACCGTGATTCAAGGTCGAAAATTTCTCCTAACAGAAATCAACTTGGATCGTCAAAACTAAAAGTGGTATGCGATTTTTGTATATGTCAAAGATATTTGTAGTAAGTTGATAAAAAAATGTTTTTCATACTTCAATCCCTCCCCCCTTTTTCACCCTTATTTTGACGTTTTTAAAAAAGAATTTATTTAAGCATAGCTGTATTCTGCAAACCATTGAGAAACGTAATATTATCTGTTGGCAAAAAATCATCCCTATTAATAAACATATAGGGTCTTCCAACAACAAAATTACCCTAGATCAAGCATATCCAAACAATAGACCCCCAAAATGCAAAATGAATTCAAACTGTTTAGAAACGGATTTGCTTTCTTGAATTTCACATTCTAAGAGGTCTTAAAAGTTGCATAGGGTTGTCAAGATCTTCCAAAAAAATGTTAGGAAAAAAAAAATGTCTTCCTCTTCCGCAAGGACAAAGTTGTTTGTTGAGAAATCTCAAAATGTTTAGAGTTTTGTGAGAAAAATTACATATCGTCGGCCTAATTCTAATAGGACGTAAGTCAAAATTTGACAAAGTAACGTTTAATAGCGATTAAGGTAGATTGCTCAAAACTACACCTGTGTAATTTTTTAGTTTTTAATGTTTTTATAGAAAAAAAGGGAGGCAAAACGTTTGAAACAATACATTATTGTATAAACTTCATACAAATAATAAAAGTTTTCTTTGCCTCCTGAACAATAGATATTTTGACATAATTCGTATTAGAATTAGTCCAACGATATGTCTTTAAGCAAAAGTAAATCTAGTCTTTAACTAGTTATTTTTTGTTAAAACAAACAAACAAACAAACAAACACGATGCAACTTTCGATTTTTACCCACAGTGTCCTGTGTGAAGAATATTCGAATCTGAAGGTACTCTCGAGATAGCACAGAACTTTTGATTGCTGTCTGGTTGTTTAAATTTTTGCAGTATTGATTAAAGTGACAACGTTTTCCTTAAATTTGGCGAATTAATAATTAGTATTTATTCAATCATTTATTGTTATTAAACTTAAATTTTTTATTGATTATTAATTTTTTATTCATAATTTATTTGTTACTCATTATTTACATTTTATTCATTATTTATTCATTATTCATTTTTATTCATTATTCGTAGTTTATTCATTATTAATTTTTTTATTATAATTTTTATTCATTTGTTACTCTTTATTAATTTTTATTCATTATTCACATCTTGAAAAAGTAATGGGGGGTCAGTCATTCCTATTAATCCTCTCCGGCCCTCCTTAAAAGCTGAAATATTGATTAATTTAATAGTAGGGCGTTAGGGTTTGCCCAGGAGCCGCATCGCGATGTAGTAAAAAAACCTTATGTGACCCGAAAAAACTGACTTCATAGTCGGTTTAAGTGACCTCTAAAACACTACACCTTGTTGTACAACCGTTATCAATAAAGTTATTATTATTATTTGTTTTATTATTTATTATTTATTTATTTCTTTTTGTATTAGTAAATTAAGAACTAGGTTCTTTTATAGTACAAAGCTCAAAGATATAATTTGAATTCAACTTATTACACAGTACGACAGTGGTTGGTACACATGAGAAATGTTAACAGCATATGAAAATAGGCTTAAAATATAGAAATACGTGTCTCGGCGTTTTGCTGTAGCACGTCAGAATTTTGAGAAAATCGATTTTTAAGCTTCGAAGGACCGTGGAGGTTCACTTGTAATGCAATACTGTTATAAAAATTTCTATAAGAACAGAACAGGTGAACCGATTTTAATGCTTGAGCCAGTTTTGAAAAGGGAATTAAATTTAATTTTTTTTATTTAAAAAACAATTTTTTCTCCGCTAGATGGCGCTTTAATTTTCATGTAAAGTTAAAAAATAACCAAAAATTTATAACCTATTTTCATATTCTGTTAACATTTCTCATGTGTACTCAAAATAATTTGATTTTGTCGTACTGTGTTATAAAAAATTTAAACTTTAATCTAATGTAGTTTGAATTTATTTTTATATAAATAAATTAAGAAAGAGCAAACAAGAGGGAGAGAGAGATAGAGAAAGAGAGAAAGTGATATGGACCTAGAGATCTGATATTTTGTTAAGTATTATGTAATGAAAAGAGCTTCAAAATAGCGTGTTTAAAGGGTGTTTTTGACGCTATGGACTTAAAACTACTAGGAAATGAATTCCATAATCTAGCGGCATTAAAAAAAATAGTCTTGTGGAGTTTAGAAAGTTAAAACTAGGTATAATTATCACCTGGCTGCTATTTGACTGACTAAATTGCAGTTTTTTAAATAAGTAGAAAGGAGTTTTGTGGTGTATGAGTTTGTGTAAAAATATTGTAAAAATTTCTGGCATTAGAGTAGCTTCTGATATCGCACCCAAGTGTAAAATTTTTTAATTGAGCTAAATGATCAAATTTATGTAAGCCGTAGACATAACGAGTAGCATGATTTAACGCGATCAAAAAATTTCATTAATGCCTAATTTTTATTGGATTTAGTTCGCTTAAATGTGTCTATTTCTGCTTCTTCCATTTTAATGCGCCAAATGTCAGCTGTTTAATAAGCACACGCACGAAATTTGTTTATGCACCAGGATCGACGCTGTGCATTTGTGGAAAATAGGAACATATGCATTAGGGCGGGTCAAATTCTGGCTCAGCGAAATTCGTAAAATACATGTAATTTCAAGACTTTTTCTCCACTACAGCATATACAAATTCTGAAAAAAAGCTGTGCGGACTTTCGTAAATAGATTCATACACATACATTCATACATTCATATTTTATAATTGAGAACAAAATCTATTTACGAAAGTCCACACAGCTTTTTTTCAGAATTTGTATATGCTGTAGTGGAGAAAAAGTCTTGAAATTACATGTATTTTACGAATTTCGCTGAGCCAGACCTCCAAAAAATTCGTCCATACAAATTGACCCGCCCTAATATGCATATATGTTTATTTTGTTAGTGTTAAGCGCAAAAAGCATTCATGTTTTGCTCATGGTCAAGTTCACGGCCAAATTCACTGGATCGTGAATACCCCAATGAAGTCTTGATGCTTCTATGCAATATTCAATGTCATGTAACTTAAATACAATGTGTTCAATAAGACCGTGCCGGACCTATTGTATCAAAATAGTTTAGATATCGAAAGAAGTAGTTTTATGATTATTTATTACTCTATCGTGAATTGCTTAAATTGTGAACTGTGAAATTCTATTGTGAGTCGGAAGCATATACAATAAAAATCTAATTTAACGTGATGAGCTCCGCGCTTGCAAAACGTTTTGAAGACGTGTTTCTCTGTAGCCATTCAAAAGGACCCAAAATGTATTTTGTGGAAGCAGCAAAGTAGGTACATAAAAAAATCTAAGAGTTATGTGAAGAAGTGGAATCAGCATTGTGCAGAGCATCAAAATGTGAATGACCTATCAAATCGTTGCATTTCGAAAAAATGTTAAAAGAGGACTATTTGGAGATTAAGCGTATTTTCTACACTCAGAAAAAAGCATACTAAAATCAAAGAAATTTTTACTTGTTTTAGCGCCAAGGAAATTTTTTTTTGAAAGAAAGAAATAAATTTCCAAACAAAAATGAAATTATTTCTTTCAAAGAAAAATTATTTCTTCCAAAGAAAAATTTATTTGAAAAAAAAATTTATTTGAAAAAAAAAATTTCCTTGGCGCTAAAACAAGTAAAATTTTCTTTGATTTTAGTATGCTTTTTTCTGAGTGTAAGCTAACCCCACCATATCGCTTGGGAAAGCTCGAGAAAAAATAAGCAAAGAAGGAATAAATGTGTTCATAAACACAATACGAAACCGTATGGAGGACTTTCAGATCACGCAGCGAGCCTCAACAAGAAAACAACTTTAGATACACAAGCAAATCGAAAAGCGGCAACTCTGAGCACATGCACATTTGGACTACGATTGGAGCTCAGTGGTCTTCACGGATGAGTCTTCTTTTTGGGTGTTGAATACAATTAGACGTGCTTGGACAGAAACAGATAGCTTTATAATCCAGCACACAGTAAAACACCCAGCAAAGCTACATGTTTAGGGGTGCTTCTCAGAATGCGTCTTTGAAAAACTAATTGTGTTCAAACAGAATCTGGACCTAAATATAAGAATGTGGGCTCCTTCCTTCTGTAAGCAAGTGGCTTGAAGTAAATAAAAAAAATTTAGTACTACAAGAGGATAACAATCCCACGCCCCGCAGCCGCTTGTGTACTGCTTGGAAGCAAGAAAATGGGATAAGTGTACTTGATTGACCGTTACTATCACCGGATGTGTTTAAAAAAACTGTTTGGGCAATAATGCAAGGCTTCAACAAAAAAAAAATAAACATCATTTACCAGCTCAAGCGCCATCTTTTGGCGATATGGAGCACTTATCGCAATTAAATTAATACAAATGCTGTTATTTAAAAAATTATTGATTTCTTGAACTTCCATCGAGCACGGTTTTTATGAACACATTGTGTGTTGATTTTTAATGGAACTTTCAGTTTTGGCTACCAGCTAGCCAGATATTTGATCACTTGCTGGCTCAAGAAAAAGCCCATTACGCCTGGAAGAATATCATTTATTGATCTTTAAAGTAGACAAACTTAAAACCGATGTAAAAATGTGTAGAATTAATGTGGTTGTAAGTCATTACAAACCATTTAACATTCTGAATATGAAAGATATTTGTATAAATAAAATCTTAATTGATTATAAAGATAGCTTTAATTGCTATCTTACCGCCTTTTCCAAATCTTATATTGAAAAATAAAACATAAAACAAAACGACTTGTAGCCAGCAGCCTTCAATATCATAATCGATTATCATGTCCACTAAACCGCAAAAACTTTCAGCGGATGCATTAATCACAACATGGCCAATACGTGCAGCAGCCAGTCTTCACACAGAGTTTTCCCCCCAAAACAACCTACATACATACATACATAGATACATCTTAACTCACCGCATGTCGAGTGGTACGACAAATACACTCACACACACTCTTACATCAAGGCTTAGTAGCGACAGTAAAATCGCAGTGATTTGAATGTAAGCAAATTAATTTTGCACAATTCTGTCACGTACTCGAAGCACCGCAGAGTACGGCGGATATCCAGCTACCCTTCACCACTAAAATGACCACGACAATCAGACTGACCAGCCGAATTGAGCCGACCGGCAACAACCCGCAGACAACAATCGACAACAGAAATCGAACTAATGTGGTACACTGACTGCTGCTGTTGCTGCTGCTTGGAAATAAAAAACCAAAATAAAAACGTTGCCAACTTCCAATCGTACCAAATCCACAATCAAATCCAAATCCAATTCGAAATTCAAGCCATCACGTGATGCTGTCTTATTATTATTGACCACGACTACTCGTAGGTACTTTGTTCGTTTCGTCCGTCTGCGAGCTAATCCTGGACAGACGATTTTGCTGGGTAGGAGTTCAAACGAAAGTCCGCAGTGTGATCACTTTGTAGTTGTTGTTATTGTAGTTGGTGGTGGTGTTCCTGTTGTTGTTGTTGTAACTCTATTGCCAACTTACAAATGTGCCTTGCCCTCGCTTAACCACATACATCAACTCAATTGACGGGAACGCTGTAAAAATTCGCAAATGCCGAAAGCCAAATTGTTGTAGTTGAGTTTGTTGTTGATGTTGTTGTTCTGGCTGTTGTTTCTGTTGTTGGTTTTGTTGTTCTGTTACCCAGCAATGGCTCTGTTAAATTTGGTCTGTACGGTGATTAGGTTATTCACAATTTTCAATTTAAAATCGTTGACATTTCGATTACTCTTCGTATTTTGCGTTCATTTGTTTGACATATGTGACTGTGTCTGTCTGTCTGTCTGTCTGTCTGTCTGTCTTTATGTCTGTTTATTTGTCGGTCGCTCTGCTTGGCCTGTGTGATCCATATGTTCTTGTGTCTCTCTCTCTCTCTGTTTGTCTGTCTGTCTGATGTTGTAGTTAAAAGTTTTATTGGCTCTTTGTGGCAGTTGCATTTGTTACCAATGAATTGCTGCTGCTGCTAACTGGACCAGCATGTTGACCAAGTGAAGGCTTTTTTATTAATGGAGTCTCTCAGTTGCCTGTTAGAGTACGTCGTAACGTAAATAATGGCTGTTGCCAGCCTGTAATAATAAATTGTCCAGCATTCGGACAATGATGCACCGAGTGTTGGTGTGTCTTAAATTACATTCTCGCTGATATAGCGTGTGTGTATGTCTGTGTAGAGAAAAAATAGATTTCTGCAATTTTGGTTTGGCTTAAATTAAGTGTGTTCGAAAACATAATGAGTTAAAACTCTCTTTGAAACTCCTCTGACTATTGTAGCCAAATTTCTGGCTTGACTTTATTAAATATCAAATGCGTATAGCGAACTCTTCGAAACATTTATGACTACATGGTCTTCATGGAAGTCAAAAGAGGATGGTAGGTTGCATCGAAAGGCGACCCGCTTTTCTACCTCTTCAGATTAGAAGCCAACAGAGATATCTTTCAAATAATTGTAATCCTTTGTCTGATTAAAATAAACTATATGTGTACGAAACCGGTAGCCAAGAAGGGTTTTTCGTCGTTCATAGTCTTTATATTTTCCAATGCACAGTGCGAAATTTTAACAATCTAGGTGAACACAATAATTTCTATAAATACTGTTTCTATATTTATATATACAGGTCTGTTCCCGTACACGCAAGTTTGTGAAAAATTTTCAAATTTTATTTTTTATATAAAATATAAATAAAAATTTTTATTATATTGTACAATTTTTGAAATTTTTCACAAACTTTCGTGTACGGGAACAGACCTTATATTTCTATATTCCAAATGTTACAATAATAACAAAATTCATATAGAAACATACTTCTGAGGTCACAGGTTATAACAGCCTAACTCAAATTAACGTAAAAAACGATAAAGTTTTAAAACTGGCCATGCCAGATTCCCTGAAGTTAAAAAAGTTCTATTTTTGAGCAACACTTTCCTTCTTTTGTTGGCCTCGTGCTTGCCATGAATTGGTTGAAAGTCTGTCAGATATGTGTAGAATGCACTCTATAAACCGCTTTAGAGCTGTAGAGTTCAATAAATAGTATACACTTTGAAAAAATAAAAAAAAAACTATTGAGTTGTCGTTGAAAATTCTTAAAAAAAGAAAAAAATAATAAAAAATATTGAGAAAACGAAAAAACATTGACCGAATTGAACATTGTGAAAAAAAGAAAACTATACTAAAAAAAATTATATAAATTAAAGCAAAGTTTCTTACCCCGAAGAACCACAAACAAAAATGTAACTTTTTCGCACACCAACTCGTGACGCAGAAGATGCTACACTTAGCGCTGCTGGAAATCATATTCGGTCTACCTCTTCTTGGGATTACATCAGATACCACAAAATTTCACACCATTGTGGGATCCATAGAACCTAACGTGCTTTGTTAAATAGGCTATTTTATCCTCGATCCACCCGAGACCAACATGTACGACACTTTAAAGACACGTCTACAAGAGCGCTTCATGTATTCAGATTGAAAAAACTGCCACGCGACATGGAAATTAGAGACAAAAAATCGTCAACACTGATGCGGGAGATGATAGATCTGGCTGCAGGAAAAGTTTCAGATCAAGTTCTGAAGTCCTTGTGGATGCAACGATTACCAAAACAGTCTCAAGCTATTCTATCAGTAAGTAACGAAACTTTAAGCAGACTTACTCTCACGACAGACAAAATTGCTGACACATCAGAGGCTTGGGAAGTCAATGCAATCTCCATGTCATCTTCGAGAGTACACACGAATAGCTTAGAAATGAAAATTGAAGCTTTGGAAAAACAGATAGAATCATTCTCTATTCGTTCACGCAATCAAAACCGTCGACGCACCCATCGTTCCAAGTCACGCAACACAACTTCTGGTAAGCTAGATAAACCATTTTGTTGGTACTGTTTTAAATTTGGTGACCATGATTTAAAATGTGTACTTCCTTGCTCCTACTCTTCCAAATCGAACCCACCATCGGAAACTACAAACCAACTCGTCTCAGGTGACTGACGGGGTTGGTCGGAAATCAATCGTCTATTTATTCGTGATGCAAAACTTAAATCTGAGTTTCTCATGGACATTGGCGCTGACGTCTGATATCCTGTTTCTGCTTCAAAAAGACTACAGAATCCATCACCTTTAAAACTGTTTGCTGCGAACCAATCTCAAATCAGAACGTTTGGCGAAAAGATTTTATCAATCAATTTAGGACTAAACAGGAATTTTCGATGGACTTTTACAGTGGCAGACACAAAGAAGCCTATAATTGGTGCAGATTTTCTCAGTCATTATGGATTATTGGTAGATATAAAGCACAATCGTCTAATCGATAACGTTATAAAATCGGAGAGTAAAGGTAATCTCTACTCTGGTCTACTGCCACCTTCTGTTAAATAAATATCCGAGAGCTCTGAGTTCTGCAATTTGTTGAAAAATTTCGAAGATTTAACTATACCATACAGTCAAAACAAATTCATGAAACATTCGGTGACTCATCACATCCAAACTACAGGCCCTACCGTTTTTGCTAATGCACGCCGATTACCTCCTGAGAAGCTACAAATTGCAAAACATAAGTCTAATGCTATGTTCGTGGGCAAGTCCATTACATCTTGTACCAAAATCAAATGGAGAGTGGTGTTCGTGCGGCGATTATCGCCGACTGAATGCTGTCACGATTCCGGATCGCTACCCAGTGCCACATATACATGACATTGGATACCTACTGAACGGTAAGATCATTTTTAGCAAAGTAGATCTCGTCAAGGCATATCATCAAATTCCAGTGGAGAAAGCTGAAATCAAAAAGACGGCGGTTATTACACCAATAGGATTATTTGAATTTCGCGCATGTTCTTCGGCTTGTGTAATTCTGCACAATCATTCCAGAGATTTATTAATTAAATTATAAGAGGTCTAGATTTTTGTTATGAGTACATGAACGACATTCTTATCGCATCCTAAAATCTTGAAGAACACAAGCAGCACGTTCGATTGTTATTTGAACGCTTTAGGACATTTGAAGTTACAATCAATTCATCTAAATAAGTTTTCGGCGTATCGGAGAAACAGTTCCTTGGATATTTAGAAATTAAAAATGGTTTGAAACCACTCCCATCTCGTAAGGAGACAATTTTATTTATAAGACAACAAAAACAGAAAAGGATCTACGTAATTTTTTGGGTATGTTAAACTTTTATCGACCTAAAGCCGCGCAACATTAATCAAAACTTCACTCACTTTACTCTGGCAACAAAAAAAGTGATAAACAAGTTCAATGGACGCAAGAACTTAGCGAAAATTTTCAACAGTGCAAGGAGCAGTTGAAAAATGCAACTCTGTTATCATATCCGTCATTAAATGCACCAACACCTCTTTTGGTCGATGTGTCCGATACTGGCATGGGTAGTGTATTGCAGCAACAGATTGAAGGTGAGTGGAAACTTATTGCTTTTTATGCAAAAAAGCTTAGCCCAACGCAAGAAATATATAGTATTTATGATTGCAAGCTATTGGCTGCACATTCCGCTTTAAAACACTTTCAATATTTTTTAGAAGGAAAACAATTTGCTATATTGACAGACCATAACAGACCTTAACATATGCTTTTGGGCAAAAGTCTGAAAAAGCATCACCACGTCAGTTGAGACATCTAGACTTTATTGGTCAGCACACAGTCGATATATGCTATATATCTGAAAAAGAGAATATAATAGCCGACGCGAAGAGAGTCAAGAGAGTCAAGTCGAATGGGTCTGGCAGTGAATGCAGATAAGATGAAATACTTGGTATCAACAAACAAACAGTCTCAGCGTCTTGGAACCCACGTTACAGTTGACAATACCTCCTTCGAGGTTGTGAAGGACTTCGTTTATCTGGGATTCAGCATAACCTCAACCAACGACATCAGCATTGAGATCAAACGAAGAATAACTCTTGCCAACAGGTGTTACTTTGGGCTCAGTAGGCAATTGAGAAGCAGAGCCCTCTCTCAACGAACGAAAATCACGCTCTATAAATCGCTCATCATGCCCGTCCTACTTTATGCATCACAAACCTGGACGCTGAGCAGTTCAGATGAAAAGACTTTAGGAGCATTCGAGAGAAAGATTCTTCGTAAGATCTACGGACCAATCTGCGTCAGTGGCGAGTACCGAATACGGTGGAATGATGAACTGTATGAGCTGTACGCTGACATTGACATAGTCAAGCGCATTAAAATCGAGCGGCTTCACGGGCTTGGTCATGTTCAGCGCATGAAAGACGATGCTCCAGTTAAGAAAACATTCGATTCGGTACCCAGCGGCGGTCAACACAGAAGAGGACGACCGCATATTCGTTGGAAAGACCAAGTAGAGGACAAACTGACGAAGCTTGGAATTTCTAACTGGCGCCAGCAAGCGAAAGACAGAAATGGCTGGCGCAAATTCTTAGATGAGGCCAAGACCGACATACGGTTGTAGCGCCAACTAAGTAAGTAAGTAGTAGCTGACACTACTATAGACACCAGATTAGACACTATACCATTTCCGTCACCCCTCGATTATAAATCATTAACTAGAGCACAAGAGTTGGATATAGAATTAAAAAATATTTTAAATTCATCAAAATTTGCTCTTTCATTGAAGAAATTAAACATTCAAGGTGTAAATGTTGAGATTGATTGTGATGTATCAACAAAAAAAATTCGACCCTGTATTACGCCGGATTTTCGACAACCTCTTCATGTTAATATATATAGATATTCGCTTCCGGGAATACAGGCAACAGTTGATCTAATAAGAAAACGTTTTCTTTGGCCGTCAATTTCGAAGGATGTTCGATACTGGACTAGATTTTGTGTAGCATGGCAGAAATCAAAGATAAACAGACACAATAAAAGCCTACTTGGCTTTTTCGATCTTCCAATACATCGTTTCACATATGTCAGCATTGATCTTATTGAACCTCTGCCACCATATAAAGGATACACGTATGTGCTAACTTGTATTGATCGATTCACTAGGCGGTTAAGGACTATACTACTTGAAGACATCACAGCCGAGACAGTCGTTTCAGCATTTCTCTATGGCTGGATTTATCGATATGGAGTTCCATTCAATATAACTACCTTTCAAGGGCGGCAGTTTGAATCTGCACTCTTCCGTGAATTTTCAAGATTGCTTGGAATAAAAGTTACTCATACGGCACCGTACCACCCACAAAGCAATGGTCAAATTGAAAGATGGAACCGCACTTTAAAGACTGCAATAAAATCAGTTCAAAAGCAAAATTGGATTGATACACTACCTATTATAATGATGGGATTGCATGCAACCGTTATTCAAGATATTGGTTTTTCTCCTGCAGAAATGGTTTTTGACCCAAAAACTCTCTCTCCGTCTTCCTGGTGAGATGTTTGATGAAATACAACCTTTAAGTAATTCTAATGATTGGATAGAGCGATTTCGGTCAAAAATGCAAAAATGTAGAGCTACTGCTGCACTGCGACATAGTCAAGAACAAATATTACTACGTTTCCATGACGAGTTGAGTCTGAGTTGCGTTTTCGTCAAGTTGACAAAATGGCGTTTCAAGATCAAAAGTGTTTCCATGTACAACATCGAGTCGAGTTGCAATGGTCAATTCTTTTTAGTTCTTTCCACTTGTGCTCAATACGCACAATATTTTTATTTACGATGTCCCTTTTCTTAAACTCACTTTCGACAATTTTATATATTTCACTTTTTCTAAATTTTTTTCCATCCATTATATCAAGAATTTTCTTTTCTTTAAATATTTCAATCAACAGCAAAAATTCTGCAGCACTCCAAAAAACTCTTCCACTCGCCATTTTTTCTTGTGATAAATGAACTTATTCACTTTGACAAATAGAATCAGCTAATTCTAACAAGTTTCGTGGAGTTTTGTGGATTTAACGAAGTTCAACTCAACTCGCGTTTCCATGGGGAGTTTATCCCTAGTAATCCCGACTCAACTCGCCATGGAAACGTAGTATATATGTTTCTCCAGATTTATGCAGCTGCTCACATGTTTTTGCCAGATGTGATGCTGTGCGAAAGCCACTTCAACAACCTTACGATGAAATGGTAATGAATGGTCCGTTCAAGATAGTTTCTAAAACAGACAAGATTGCAAAAATTCTGATGTTTGGAAAGAAAAAGACCATCCCAGTAGACAGATTAAAACCTGCAATTTTATTGGACAGTCCTGAATCCATATTATCATGTACTCAGACTCCTAAACCAAACACCTCTAATCATTCTCATGAACTTAAAATGAAACCGGGACGGTGAGTTAGTTTTACTCAGGGAATTTAAATATCATTTCACTAGGGGAGGGAAGGGGGGGGGGGTCTGTACAGTTAAATAAGTAGTATACACTTTGAAAAAATAAAAAAAAATTATTGAGTTGTCGTTGAAAATTCTTTAAAAAAAAGAAAAAAAAATTATTAAAAAAACGAAAAACCGAATTAAGCATTGTACAAAAAAAAATTATACAGCAAAAAATAAATTTATATAAAAGAAAGCAAAGATTCGTTCACAACCAATAGCTTTGCTTCAGTGATATTTTTAGTCAACCGTAAAAAAACCAATTTGGCCAAAAATGGGCAAAACACTTTTTGGATTGTCAAAAAGACAATAAAATAATCATCAAATTCACATGCAGCTGAAGACGAAATCTAGCGAAGTAATAAACTTTCTTCCTCCATCTTTCAAAATAAAAAAAACTATCCAAAATATACTTACATGTTTTATGCTGCACTGTACTTAAACTAAAACGCTTAAAGGCTAACTTTTTATGTCAATTTGTTGCAATATAGCACAAAATAGCTTTCCACTTTTAAAAATTTCTACACTTGCGTATGTACTTACAATAAATTTTATTAAAGAGACACTTAAAACAATGTGAAAATCATCAAAACTTTGATGTGAAAAATTGGTTTTAATTAAGGTACTGTTATAACGGGTTTTGTTTTTTCTCTTTTTTTACCATTTTCGTAAAAGAGGGACACATTTACATAATATATGTGCAAATTAACCATTTTTGCCAATTATCCCAATATGACAATTCTAAGCTTATACGACAATAACTTTAAAATTGCGGCTGTTATCGTGATTTTAGAGAATTAAACCTACAGACAGACGGACATGGCGAAATTGACTCAAGAGGTAATGGTGATTACGAATATATATTTACTTTGCTATACCTGCCGCGCCTCCTTATCGTCGTTACAAATAAAGTGACAAAGTTAATATACCATTTACGCAGTTGCGCGGTATACAAATTATTGTAGCTTTTCGAAACAATTTATGTATACTTCTTTAAAAAAAAAATCATTAAAGCGCTGTTCTGATTCTACTGGAGATACTTTTGTGTTAAAAAAGTGGTTTTTGCTTGGAGCTTATTATTTTCACAAAATGCATACTAAAATTTTCAAATCAGATAAAGATTTCACTCATGGAAACATTTTGAAATAACAGAAACTATAAAATGATGTATGAGTATAAACCTTATTAACCTACAAAAATAGATTTTAGTTTTGCATTCTTAAATGCTTTTTCTGCTAAAAGTGGTGCATAAAAATTTATTTGAATTTATTTTGTTTGTCAATAAAATATCCGGATATCGTCCGAATATCGTCCGAATATAGTTTTCAATAATTTGGATTGATTTTAATGATTTTTGTCCGTATATCGTACGAACATCGTCCGAATATGATTTGTATTAACTTAGTGTGTTTTTAAATGGTCCGAATATCGTTGTCAACGTTTTGAAATTCTTCAAACTAAATTATAACTGATAATTTATTTTAAAATAAACTTTAAAACATTTATAAAATCCAATAAGAAATTAAGTTTTTTGAGTTCTTTGAATATAATGTTAAAATCGGTGCGAATAATTGCCCAAAAGGCAAAAAAGAACAATCGCCCAAAATTTTTAGACAAATTATTTCATAATTTGTTCATATTATATTTGGGTGATTATTTGCAATGAACATTCACCCAAAACTTCATTAATGAAAATCACCTAATATTAAATTTTTTAGGATTATTTATTTACTAAATTGGTCTTCAAATGCATATTTTTACAAAAAATTAATTGATTATATATTAGATTATTAGGTGATTGTTTGTTCATTTTGCTTAATTTGTCATCAATGATCTATTTAAAATCATAAGTAACTGCATATGAATGTTTGCATGTTTAAGTATCTACCAGCTGTTAGGCAAAATTGCCATTAAAAGTTAATTCTTCGAATAGTGCAGACGTTCCATAATGCAAGGTCGCCCAAATTGATGCGAAAAGAATCAGTATGTCTCTCGAACGATCTGTTTTTATAGTTATTCTAGCGTTATTTATTGAATTAAAATAGTTTCAAATATACATGCAGATATAGTTGTGTTTATTTCGTACAAGGAAATTCATCAGAAGAGAAAATTCATTTGGGGTTATGTTCTCTTTTTTATATAAAAGGCTTATAACCTTTTTGAAAGCGTCTATTATACCAAATCAAATTATTCGGGTTATTTTGGGATATTAAAAGACGTTGATTGATAGAGAAATATTTTGTTTATGTGTTGTTAATGCATATCCTTATATCTCCTTTCTTGCGTTTGGGCGATTGCTCATCGTATTTTTAAGGCAAT
Source organism: Dichetophora obliterata (assembly GCA_963920525.1). NCBI lineage: Eukaryota > Metazoa > Arthropoda > Insecta > Diptera > Sciomyzidae > Dichetophora > Dichetophora obliterata. The sequence continues at coordinate 20,241,970 of OY986436.1, read as the reverse complement.
TTTTTACTATGTATATATATCCAATATTTTGGGCGATTGTTCATTTCAAATTTTTGATTATTCACAGTTTATTCGCACAGCCAATGTTAAATGAATTATTTTCATTAATTTGGTTGATTTTTAAAATGTCAGGACACCGTTCGAATATCGTCTTTTATTGATTTTAAATGTTTCTAAATGGTCCAAATATCGTCCGAATATTGATTTTCATTAATTTAATTTATTTTAAAAAGGTCCGGGTATCGTTGTCAACGTTTTTAAATCCATCAAACTAAGTTCTAATCGGTATGTAGATGATAAGAAAAAGCTTTAATAAAAGCAAATTTATAAAATCAAAAAAGAAATTAAGTTTTTAGAGCCGTTTGAATATAATAATAAATAAATAGTTTTCATTAATTTGGTTTGCTTGTACGAGGTACGAATATTGTTCGAATATTGGTTTTCAATAATTTGGTTTGCTTTTAAAAAGTCTGGATATAGTGCGAATACCGATTTTCATTAATTTGGTTTGTTTTAAAAAGGTCCAAATATTGTTGTCAATGTTTCGAAATTCCTCGAAATTAGTTTAAATCGGTAAGGGAAACCTTAAGTAAAATCAAATAAATAAGATTCAATAAGAAATGAAATTGTTAAAAATAAATAAGATTCAATAAGAAATGAAATTGTTAAAGCCGTTCGAATAATATGTAAAATTAATGATTTTCAATAATTTGATTGAGTTTTAAAAAGGTCAGAATATCGTTGTCAACGTTTGGAAATTTTTGAGACTGAATTTTAATCGACTTAACGGTTTAATTTATAAAACTCAGTAACAAATAAAATTTTTAAGAACCGTTTGAATCAAATGTCTTTTTAAAATAGAAAAAAATGCGAGTTTTTGTGGTTATAAGGCATTTTGATACGGGAGAATGAAAACCTTACCGACGAATTAACTTTGATTTAGAAGACATTATGCAGAACTCATTTTAAAGAGCTAATCTTATTTAATAGATTCCGAACGGTGAAATCTAAACTTTGGTTTCGTTTATTTTCCATATTTTGAGAGATCACCAAAAAACATAACTAATTTTTCTTAAAAATATTGAATCAATGAAAAAGTGCGCTTCAGGGTAAAATACTTCACAAAAATATTCGTTATAAAATTCTATTATAGAACTGTGAACGCAAAACTTCGTTTAATGATATAGTTTTGTTACACTTTTTCTAAATAAACTGCTAAATTTAGAGAAAAATTTTAAACCTTTATTAATAATTACTCAGACGTAAGCTTTTAACACGCCGTTCAAAGTCTGCAGTTTTGAAAATGGTTGAAAATTGTTGAACTGTGTTATGATTACAATTTTAAAATCTGTCACCTGTTCATAAAACGCGGTACTCCCTAAAAGACGCCAGACTGTCATTTAACTTACGGTGATATGAATTTAAAACTTATGCAGACTGGCATCTAAGTTAAATGCAGTACTGTTGCTTGACTTCTTATGATACGATCAATACTTTAAATGATTTTTTTTACTTAAAAGAAAACAAATTATCGTAACTCAACGCAACGCTTATAGCTGATAGCAATTTGCGCAACAACATTTTTACCGACTTTCCCCAGTAATCAATAAATTTCAAAAATTTCAAAAATTTCCAATTTATCAAATTTTGTTGTCTTTCACTTTATTTTAATAGCTGGCGATCTTTTTAATATGACAACTTGCGTTTTTTTGGTCTTCTTTTTGGTCTCTTTGTTTTATCTTTTGGTGTCTTAAAGTTGATTATGAAAATTGAGCTGCTGTCAGTTAGCCGTTTTTGCTTTTGTTAATGTTGTTGTTTAAGTTGTTTTTGGTGTTATCGCTGTTATGTTGTTATTTTTATGCGTTGTTGTTTTTGTTGTTGATGATGATGATACCTGGCGGCATGTTTAAATTGAAAAACTTATTTGCGTGATAAATAGCAATATTTAACACTCGCTCGATTGCTGGCGGTACGAATGAGTTACGCGGCCAGTTTCCTTCGCTTCATTCCCCCAAACTCTACCAGCTGATATTACTATCATGGTACCTTCTGGTAGACCGGACTTTTTTCTGGCTTACTTTGGCGCGCTGTGTATTTTTTTTGTAGTTATCTTGGAATGAGTTATTTCAATGTGATGTTGGTATGTTTTGGTAACACAAGCGCGATGCATGTCATGAAGCGTTGCATGCCACTTCATACAACAACAGCCACTTACAATTATACAACAACAACAACAACAACATCAGTTTTAGCTTATTTACGAGATATGAATTACCAAGCCAAGCTTAATACTTTAATTTAAACTTGCAAATTTGGTCATAAATTTTAAAAGGTTTTAAAATGGCACACTGTAAAAAATGCCACGAATTGTGATTTAAAACTTAGTTTGATATTTTCTTTTTTGGTGATCAAAATAAATGAGTTTTAATTAAAATAACTTTCGTCATTTTAAAATGTTTTTCGTGTGGGTCTCTAAAGCATTACTTTTTCTTCAGAAAGAAAAATAATTATATATAATAATAATTATATATAAATAATAATAAATAGAAAGTATCCTATAATTTTTGTTTTAGGCAAAAATTGGTTGATATCAAAAATGTTTGGAACTATGTATGCATATATTTTGAAAAGTAATATTTTATATCTCAGCAGGGAAGCAAGCGCTCCATTAGCGCATCTGAAGCGCTCCAAAAAAAAAACAGTAGAGCGCTTCATTCTCCTTGTGTATAGCGCATTTTTTAACATAGTCATGTCATCAGATGCATGCGCTCCGCTCCCGCTGCAGAAAATATAAAATCGTAGCGAAAGCCGAGTGCTTTATTCTGCTTGTATTTAATATAAAAACTTAGCAAGAACCAAGTCCTTTCTTCTCATTGTAGTTGGAAGACAAATGTAGCAAGGACCGGGCACTTTTTTTCATACAAAAATTAAAAACTAAAAAAGGACAGAAATGTAGTTTTGACTAATCTACCTAAACTGCTAATAAACGTTTCTTTACCCAATTTTGACATACATCCTATTAGCTTTAGGACGATAATATAAAAAGGTATGATTTTTTATGCATTTTATTTGATTTTTCATTTGATGAAGGAAAAACAGAAAACATAGTTTTAAAATGATTTGATGAAGTTTTACAGTTTTCTAAATTTTTTTTACATTAAAATCCAATACTTTTTTTAAGTGCAATGTTATCGCTACGGAAAGTGGTACAAATATAGCGCATTACAAACAGCACTATTTGTAAGGAGAATGAAGCGCTCTTTACGTGCATACAAGTAATGCGCATTGAAATTTTTTCCTGGGGTATGTTATCAAGGATGAAAAAAAAAAGAAAAAAAAAAATAACAATGAATACAATTTATAAAACTTACTATCAACGAAAATGGTGCCAACGCTTAAATATGCCTGTCTCAAAAAAATTATAAAGACCACAGAGACATTGCCTTTCGATTGCCGATAAAAGAATCTGTTAAACGAGTAAAAGTAGTAAATAAAATAATTTTTTTTAATTCAATTGCAAGCGCACCCTATAAAAAGTGACACTTGCGATGTACGCACCCTATACAAACTTTTATATGTCATAGACGATACACATTGACTGCAACATGCGTCCAACGACACAACGAAAACTTTTCGTCGGAGAGAAATTTCGCAGTATTCTCGACGACTTTAGTATAATGAACGCAACAACGACTATCTGTTTTTCATACAAAACATACTACATGCTTATCTGTCAAATTTGAAATAAATTTAAGTCTAAAATTATTATTAAATTATAAAATTATTAAATACCATGTAACAGTTTTAAATCTTAAAATTAAAGTATTTTGTTTTATATTCAAATGTAAAATATAAAAATATTTGTGTTTGTAATAATTAAAAAATGGGATATATATTAAAAAATTACTTTATTTAATTTAAATTACCTTCCTACAGTTATTGTTATGGTGACATAAAGTTATTAATAAATAAATCAAAATACAGAAAAAGCCAAGCAACTTTATATTAGTCCTTCATAACAGGAATATAAAAAATATTAGTAAACAATTTTTTAAATTTGTTATTAAAAAATGTAATCTTTAAACTTAGATTCTAAATATGAATGTTTTCTTCTTAAGTTTTGAAAAATTTCCATTATTATGACATAAAATTTTTGGCTTTATGTTGAAAATTGAAGATTTTCTCAGTACAACACATTTTTTTATGAAAAGTCGTTAATTAATATATATAAACGAAAGATTTTTCGAAAATACTTTGTACATATATCTAGTGTATTGAAAAAATTTCCGTTATTATGACATAAAAATTATTGCGATATCTTGAAAGCTACGGATTTTCTTAATATAACTCATTTAGAATTATAATAAGAAAAAACCGATTGAAATTTAATTTTTTATTTTTAATTTGCAAGCAAACATCTCGGCCATTTTCAAATTGATGTTCATCAAATTTCCTTTATCTGAAAGTTCCATTAAGTGAATTTGGAGAAATGAGTAAAGACTAACCGTTACTTAACCAATTCAATGTTTTTGTGCTCAAAAAATAAGCCAGAAGTTATTTGTGTTTCAATTTTTTTTTTCAATTTCTATTTTTCCAACTCTTTCATAGTACATATCATTTATCTGAAAAAATTTCTCAATTTTGACACAAAACACAATAGGGGAAGAGTGGCATGAAAGAGCCAGGTTTTGAAAGAGCCACTACGAACTACACGGTAGTTTTCGAACGAATAATACTTTAACTGTAATTTTTAAATAGATGCACTAGCCAGATGTCACCCACAAACATTTGACAGTTCAGCGATAATATACGGCGTTGGTGCATCGGATTTAGAATTTCCTGGTCACAAAGTAGGTTTTTGAGTGCATTTTATATATTTTCTTACATCAATACCTATAAAATTAACAATCATATCATGAAACTATAATGTTATGCATAATATAGGCCTAACAATAGCATATTTATTTTGCCGGAAAACTTTTAATTTCGTAATAATTTTTGAGGTTATGCTTCTTGGGACAATATGTTTTGAAAGAGCCTGGTTGCGGTGTTATGAAAGAGCCGGTCATGAAAGAGCTATTTTTGCATTGTAATTCCATACCTTGACTTATGAATTACATTAATAATTGAATTATTTTATTTTGATATAACAATACAATAGGCCTTTTTTTCTTAATGCAACAATGGCATCTGAAATAGCTAAAAAAATTTTTTTTGCATAAAAAGTTTTTAATTTTTTCGAACCATCTATTTTTGTTTTTAATTTTTTTTGTGGGTTTTTTTCGAAGAGATGAAAAAATGCATTTTTTGTCAAAAAATGTTTTTTAGCTTTTAAACCATGTATTTTTGTTTTTAGTATTGAATTGTTTTTTATATAATATATTTTTTCAAAAAAAAAATGTTTATAATAATACTTATAATAAATATAAATAAACACATTGAACACATTTGATGTCTTGTAATAAGAACGTGGCTCTTTCATAACTTTGGTTGGCTCTTTCAATGCCTATGTGTTATGAAAGAGCCGAATTTAATATTTCTTATAAATAAATAGAAGTCCAAGAATATTGTTGGTTTTTGAAAAAGTTTCATGATACTGCGTGCATAATGGAATAAACACGTTCTTTTGATATAAGTCACATTATTTTCCTATATCCTTTTATCATTTTTTCACCTCTTTTAAAAACTGGCTCTTTCATGCCACTCTTCCCCTAAACTTTCTATCATTAAAAATTATAGGCTGCCATCCCCCAAGAACGCCAAACCCTATTATTTTTTGTATAAAATTTTATTTTTTCAAAATATTATATTTTGTACAATGTTCTACAGCTTAAAAAATAATTTCTGTAGATAAAAATGTTGAAATATTAAAACTACATCAAATTTTAGTCTTATACTACGTTAACATTGAGTCAAATGACTAATTTCAGCCCATTCAGCTAAATGAAAAACGAAGTCATATCATTTCCCATACAAATTCTCAGTTGCAGTTTAACTCATTTAAAACAATAGAACGAAATTGGATACGTTCTTAAAACTTAATACAAACTATTTCGAAAGCATTCAATGGAGAATGTATAAAAACACCGAACACACTAAAAACAAAGGAAAACGTCAAACAACAAATCATTTTATACACGTGTATCATCACCAATATCACCCAGTAAAAACGAAAAAAAAACCAATTGTAAAACGTAATGAGATACTTTCGCAAAAAAATACCAATGTAAGCACTTTTGAAATACTGATTCTAAATGAGTTATGTGAGCCAATTATACGAACAAATCCGTTTGAAATTTTTGGGAGGTTAATGGGGCGTGGAAACCCATTTTTAGTACAGCTGTGGAAAGTAGCCGTACAAATAAAATTACCAAACTTTAGCCTTGTACGATCAAAACCGTCTGTAATATAGCATTTTTAGCAAACTGTAGACGTGAAAAGTAGGAGTGTCAAAATATTAATAGCCTATCACGATTTCGTTGAAATAAGAAATCGTTTGATATCTATATCGTCTTAATCGGTTCAGTGGTTCTCGCGTGATTGTCAAACATCCGTGCAGTGTCACAACACTTTTAATAGTATAGATAGATGCATAGATATATAGATAGATAGATAGTATAGATAGATAGACTAATACAATCTCAAGTCAGGAAAAGTTAGCTGGCAAGGCTACGAAACGTAATTAATGCTTATAAATTAATTCTGGCAACTCCCCTCAAAAATTTACAAATACTTATGGTATGGTGGCGGTCATGGGCACGTCACGGTCATGCATTGTTATTGTTTCTTTGTAAATGTTCATTCTGAGAGAGTGAGTGAGGGAATAAATTTTGACCATCATGGTCACCAAATAATTCGGCTCCCTATATCAAATCACGGAATCAAAGCAGTGTTGCGTTGTGAAATTACCCGCCAGTATCAAAAGTATCAATTGGCCCATTCACGCTAGCTACTTCAATAGTTATATACGCACTAGATACTTTTTTGACCCAAGGTAATGCATAAATGGGTCAGTTCAATCAACTTCCATCTCGATTGTTTCTTGTTTATGTTTTTAACGTCTTGACTGACTCATAAAAATTATTCTTACGAACGCATACTTCCAAGTGACTTTTTCGAGAAAACATGTTTTCAGCTTTTCAGTTTCGTTGAGCAACATAAATAAAATATCGGGATGAAAAAATATAAATATATTGATTGAAGAATATCAGTCACTCTGCCTTGTTTTTTTTTCAATATCAACTAGCGAAAAAGCTAGCTCTTCATGACTAGTGAAGTAACTAGGGAATGGGTGTGTAAAAGGTAGCAATTGACCCCTTCCTATGACATGCTCGTGTAAAATTCGCCAGTTGAATACAAAGAAGGTAGATTGCAGTGGAACTAGTACTGGCTACCAAGGGGCTAGTGAAATCACTAGTTTTGTACTAGTGCCATTAACTGCAGGGTATTCACAAAATTTGTGTTTTAGTATTAGAATAGTAATGTATGTATACAACCAGTAATAAAACCTGCTTAATAGCAACACTTATCGATTGATAAAGTACTAACAGTAGCATAAAGAGTGTATCAGTTTTCAGGGATCATATGACCGTGAGCATAACATACATTGGTCACTGAGCTCATGAAACGAAAAAAGAGCGTAAAAAAGGACGTGATCGGGGACCATATGACTGCCACCATAACATAGCTAAAAGAAAATTAATCAACACTGTGGCTGGAATGCATTAAAAGTGAGCATTTGCTCAAGTAAAAAATTAATAAACTCTCTTGATTTTACTTAAAAAATCGAGTAGGAGCAAAACCTCCTTTTTTATGCATTTCAGTCTGTTGTATGACAGCAAGAATCTCCCTGAAAGTTGCCTGAAAGCAACTACACAACATGGCTGTCGTGTTATATTGTGAGAAGATCTCGCGACAAAGAGAGGAAACCTTTGTGTGATGTTGTGTCAAATAAAATACGTATATTTTGTAATAATTAAAGAAAAGACTTTTCGAAAAACTTAGTATGCTATGACACTGGAAATTATCATAGGAATTGAATAATCAAAGAATTATCAAAATTATCAAATTGTAATCTAAATAATAAAGTAAATATAAAGAATTAACAAAAATTAATCGGTTCAACGGTTACCGAGCTTGTCTGGCTGAAAATTTCATAAGTCTCCTTTTATATAATAGTATAGACATATATATACTATAAACCGATAGTATTTTCCCTCAGGAATCTATTTTTGTTTCATATAAAAAACAAAATTTACATGTTGTTTTATTTAACACGAATAAACAGTTTTTGAAAGATTTAAAATTTTCTAAAATCATGTTTTAATATAAGTAGTTTTAGGCTCTCTCGACGAAGGAAAATCACGCTCTATAAATCGCTCATCATGCCCGTCCTACTTTACGCATCACAAACCTGGACGCTGAGCAGTTTAGATGAAAAAACTTTAGGAGCATTCGAGAGAAAAATTCTTCGTAAGATCTACGGACCAATCTGCGTCAATGACGAGTACCGAATACGGTGGAATGATGAACTGTATGAGCTGTACGCTGACATCGACATAGTCAAGCGCATTAAAATCGAGCGGCGTCGCTGGCTTGGTCATGTTCAGCGCATGAAAGACGATGCTCCAGTGAAGAAAACATTCGATTCGGTACCCAGCGGCGGTCAACGCAGAAGAGGACGACCGCATCTTCGTTGGAAAGACCAAGTAGAGGACAACCTGACGAAGCTTGGAATTTCCAACTGGCGCCAGCAAGCGAAAGACAGAAATGGCTGGCGCAAATTCTTAGATGAGGCCAAGACCGACATACGGTTGTAGCGCCAACTAAGTAAGTAAGTAAGTAAGTTTTAGGCTATACATTGTTCAAATAATTTTAAATTAAAGATTTTCCTAATGAATTTCCTGACACCACATCTAGCAGAAATTCTTAGCAATACCTATTAACCAATGCGCACATTTTTATAATAAGTTTTACATTCATTATCAACTTTACCGCTGCCGGGCAAAATAAAATTACTTAAATTCATATGTCAGTTTTTGTTCCAGCTTAAAAATATTTGTTTTTTTTAACTATCCGTCTACATTTTTACATGCCCGCCTGTACACCTATTTTCTACATTATCCGTCAGTTGGTATCTTTGCTTTGACAGTCCGTCCACTACACATTTATTTAATTTAGATGAGAAACGATAGAAACAATGAGAAACATTATAGCAGAGGAAACCAGAGATACAACTTTATGCTGCTTATGTGTCTAACAATTTAATGTTTGGTTTTTTGGCTACTGTATGAATTTAAATTTAAATAACTTTTAAAAGTCGTTTTAAAAAACAAAGGATGCAAGATTTTAAGTTAAACATGTAGCTTTATACTGGTAAAAGAGTTACTAAAATCGGTTCAATAGTTTTTAAGTTTAGCGTCGTCGCAGATACGTGAAAAGCCTTTTACAAAGGGTGTTTTTTATAGAGTGATACAAGTTTAAATAATAATAAAACATAATAATATATTTTTAATATCAATGAAGTGGGTTTTATTGAATAGAAAATTTTATGACATTGATGCTCAAATATAATTTTGGTCATGCGGCAGCCACGGCTGGCGCGTACAAGGCGCAGTCTGGAACACCAATTTTCACAAACTTTTCGTAGCATTTGCGGCCGTATCTCGCCGATTACTCTTCGAATGTTGATTTTCAGGTGTTCAATTGTTTGTGGTTTATCGACGTAGACAAGTGATTTCACATAACCCCAATAAAAATAATCCAATGGGGTTAAATCACACGATCTTGGGGGCCAATTAATTGGGCCATTTCGTGAAATTATTTTTTTGTCAATAGTTTCCTTGAGTAAATCAATTGTAGCGCCCGCTGTGTGGCATGTGGCTCCATCCTGTTGGAACCACATATCAGCAAGATTAATGCCAGCTAATTGAGGTACGAAAAAACTTCGAATCATGTTCCTATACCGTTCATCATTGACAGTAACATTCTGATCATCATCGTTTTTGAAGACATATGGGCCAATGACTCCGCCAGCCCATAAAGCGCACCAAACAGTAATTTTCTGTGAATTTAATGGTGTTTCGACAAAAGCTTGTGGATTCTCCTCACTCTAAATACGACAACTCTGTTTATTAACGTACCCATTCAACCAAAAATGGGCTTCATCGGAAAATTAAATTTTCCATGGAAATCCAAAATCAATATCAATTTGTGCTTCAGCTCATTCGCCGAATTCGCCATGGTCGTTTGGCCTTAATTCCTGCACAAGTTGAATCTTGAAAGGTTTTAAGCTAAGATCTTTTCGTAAAATCTTCCATAAAGTGGAAGAACACCACCCCAGTTGCTGAGAACGGCGACGAATTGATTGATTAGGATCATCTTCAATGCTTTCCTGTACAGCGGCTATAGATTCTTCAGTGCGCACTGTTCGGCGTCTCACGGGATGCACATTATCAGTAACAGTAAATGTGGTCCGAAAACGATCTATTGTTCTTCGAATTAGCAGGTCTGAAGGACGATTATGTACGCCATAAAATGGACAAAGTGTACGATAAGTTTGACGAACAGAACCATCATTTTGATTAAAAATATCCACAATTTGCACACGTTGCTCTGGTGTAAGTCGATAATTAAATGTCAAAGCAAACTAAACAAAAAACAACTATCAGCTCTTAAATGGGTGGTCAAATAAAGCGGTGATGCCAACTCAAAGTTGTATCACTCTATAAAAAACACCCTTTATAATAGTATAGATAAAAACTATAGCATTTTTATCGTATTTTCATCGCATACCAAAAAAAAAAAAATGAAAAAAAAAAATGAATTAAAGATGTAACGGCACAAAATTTCACCGCTGCAAGCAGGGATGTGCAAATGCCAGCAAAAGTCGACTTCGCCTTTTTCAATCGTTGAAAATGTAATAGTCGACTTTTCGACTTTTTGAACCTTTAGAAGTCGACTTTTCAACTTTTTTCGACTTTTTTTAAAAATATTTTTGTACCGTTCTGTAGGGCAGTTAAGAAACAAATGATTTGGTATGAAAAATGTGTTTTGTTGTTCAAAAATAAACAAAAACATGGTACTACAGTAAGTAAATAAAAAAAAAACAAAATATTGCAATTTTAGTTCTCATATAGATGATCAAACTTCCTATGAATAATTTTTACCGGGAAATTGGACGAGGGAGAGTTAATTTTCAAGATAAAGTTTAAGAAAATTTTGGAAATTTTTATAGCAAATTTCTACATCAACATTCAATATTTATGAAAGTAAAAGAAATGTGATGTCTCTATCTGCTATCTTAAAAATTAAAACTCCTTTTTGTGATTCCCCAGGAAAAATTATTCATAATTTGGTTAAATATCAAGTCCTGACCGCCAAATTAACGTATGCTTTATAAACCAAATTCTACAAGAGAAACATTTCCTTGTTTTTTTTGCATAAGCGGTCTATGTATATTTTAATTATGTGTTAGATATAACTTTAGAACAGTTTAACGTAGAGATGTGGAATTTTAAGAGTTGACGACTTTGTTGTCGTACTATCGTTTGCCATTTCAAAATAAATTTCGAAAAAGAGGCGCTTACGTTAATTCGGCGGTTAGGGCTTGATATATTTATGCACAAGTGAATGCACAATAAAAGGAACCACATGTCTTCACCAACTGAAAGTAGAAAAACCCATATGTTAAGATGTTCTGGCGAAAGCCCGTTTCGCAGTTGGTTCGCTATAAGATCAGCATGAGAAAATAACCTTTCGGATGGCACCGAACTTGCAACAATTTATAAATATTTTTTTGCAACGGCCCAAACAAAAGGATATTCAGTTTTCATGCATTTCTAGACAACAAGCGGATTTTCATAAAGTTTTCGATCAACAGCTGGGCGAGCTCGATCCCTTCAATTTCATCAGTTTTAACCACCTCATCCAAAAATCATAACATGTCACTGTTATCGGATTCTTGATTATTAGATGTCGATACCGCTATCACAACTTCTTCATTTGAAATTCTTGCTTGTCTCATCTCGGCATTCACAAGGTCACCTAAATAGAGGAGGTTATATTTGCAGTAATTATTTATGTACTGCTGCTTACCAAGGTGAAAGATTGCTTGAGAACACTCACAGATATTTTGAAATGCGTGCTTTTTGAACCTAGGATCTAGAAGTTTTAAAGAAGCGTATGGTTTCATACCAATTCAATATTGTAATTTTTTTTGTAATTTCAACGGCAAGCACTCGTTTTAAATTCTTGCCAATTTGACTTAAAGCAGAATATTTCTCTGTTTTCTGTAATAAAAAATTAATCGATTTGAGCGTATTTTGAATATTGTGAATATAAATTTGTATTAACAGCCCTATTCTGGCAAAGTAACAATTGTTTACCAGTGTTCTTGATATTTCTATGTGTTTGTTGTAATGTTTTTTTTTAAAACAAAATTTTAATCTCAAAAATAATAAATTTTGATAAAAATTGTCATCTGCTTTTCAAATAGTGACAAATTTATTAAAACATTTTATTACGCGTGTAACGTAATCAGATGATATGCAACTGCTTTGTCACACTTCCACTTACAGTATCTTTTTTTAAATTTTTCTGACCACTATTTTACATTTATCAAATCAAGAGTTACCAACGCAGCTTTATTTATTGTTAAACAGCTATTTCGCTTATTAGTTTAGAGAAGACATTTTCAGATTAGCGTTAATGTTTTTGTTTCGCATAAATTGAAAAAAGTCGAGAGTAAAAAACGACAGCAAAAGTCGACTTTCGACTTTTTTCAATATCAGAAAGTCGATTGCCAAAAGTCGAAAATTATCAAGCAAAAGTCGACTTTCGACTTATTTCGACTTCGACTTGCACATCCTTAGCTGCAAGTGGCTTTGTATGTTGAGGTTGTTCACGATGTTTTTTGTTAATGAATTTTGTGTAAAATTTACACGGTTTTCAACTAACTGCGAGCGCACCTTCAATAATATCTTGTATTTTTTCTTTCGCTGTGCTACACAGTTGTATGTGGGAAAAACTACAAGTTTATTGTTTAATTTTGTAGAAGAAAACGTATGAAAAATAATTAAATTCATTCAAAATACACAATGCAAGTTCAAATACGCAACATCGTGAATACCCTTTAAAAAAATCTCGTATACTTCGTTTTCTTATAAATAATGGTCGGTCACACTACAAACTGAGAAATGTTGTGTGTAACCACCCGTTTGACGGTGTATTTCAATTCCTTATTCTACCTTCTACAACATACCTTCTAGTTTCACGAGGGTTTGGTTTCTGTCTTTTGAATTGCACAACTTTAGTAAGTATTTTTTTAAAAAAAAGCGAAATCTGGAAGCGTAGCGAAAAAGGGAAGAGTTAAGAAAACTAGAAGAGTTGATAAAAAAAAAATCGAAAACTAGAAAACTAGCGAAAACTAGATGAGTAGCGAAAAAAAGAAGAGTAGGGTGAACTAGAAGTGTAGATACAAATACTAACGTCGAAAATTAGAAGAGTAGCGAAAAAAGAAGAGTAGAGAAAAACTACGGATAAAAGAAAGTAAAACTAGAATTAATATAATACGGAACTAAATTAAATTGAACTGAATTTGAAAGCTAAAAAGAAATGAAAATTAAACTAAACTAAAAGTTTTAAAATATGCTATTCTTAAGAATTTTCTTAAAAGATTTTAGAAATATTGAGCCCTATCAGAATCTTCTTTAACGCGGAATCGAAAAATAGAGTTTTAATTTTTAAGATAAAGCTCAAGAACATTTTGGAAATTTTTAATGCAAATTTGTTGATAAACTGTTGATGAACATATTTGCGTAAAAAATTTCCAAAATATACACGAGCTTTGCCTTATGAACAGTCCCTTTTTCGATTCCGAGTGAAAGTATTCATTCGTACGTGAAAAATTATTCACGCGCCTACGAAAATGGTTATGTGTTTTTCGGCAACTTTTAAGGAGAGCAAAAAAACTGATTTTTTTCAGAGCATTTCTAGTTCTGCGAGCACATGGCACAACATTTACAAGGACTTTGAAAAGTGTTTCTTAATAGTCTAAACATATTCACCGCAACATACGACGAATGCATGTCTTCACTCTTTCTTTGTAGAGACTGAGCAAAGACTTGAGCGACTTGATTATAATAAACGCGACGGCAGCAATATTCAGAAGCGAGTGTTTTTGACATTAGACATTTACAAACAATTGTTTTTGTTAGATTTGTGCTCATTCAATATATGTTATTTTTTGAAGTGAAACTTCTTAGGCGGTGATTTGGTACTGAGGGTAAAAATTTTCGAGTCTCGTCACGAAAAATTTTGGTCACGAAAAAATTTGGAGTATCATCTGGTTTTTGTGTACACGAGTAAAATGATTTTCTATTATTGTGTTTTTTGTATGAGAAACCCCAGAAGTGTGAGAGACAGTTGTGTTTAAGGAAATGTTGAGGGGAAAAAATTGATAGGACCAACCCATACATTTGAATCCCCTGTCAAATAGTGACCCTTAGAAAATGGGCAGATATACAGGGTTGCCCACTTCAAGTGTTCCTTCAAAAAAACACTGCGAAATCTGCATTTTTTGTAATTTTTTTTTTATTTGAATGAATGTGGGTCAGAATACATAAAGGATACTAACTTAATAACACATTTTCAATATGATTATATGCTTTTGTGGTATATTCCTCCATTCACGAAGTAGTGCTTTCTTTAATGAGGTGAAGCGTTCATATTTTTAAGTGAGCACTTGACTCTGCCATATGGAGAAGTCCTACGGATTGGCGTTTGATGAATTTGGCGGCCATTGTTTAGCAGTGATACACCGTGGAATATTGTTTCTTAACCACTCCTGATTAACGTACGCCTTGTGTGACGGTGCTGAATCTTGTTGTATATTTGTACTGTATATTTTTATATTTTCTATCAGTCCAAGGCTTCAATACAGCTTTCAAAACCTTTTCCCGGTACATTTGAGCATTTACTTTCACTTCTTTCTCAAGAAAAACAAGTGGAGAGCGAAAATCAGCGCTAACCGCCGCCCAAATCATGACATAGGCAGTTTGCCGATTTTTGGAGCTGGCGAACAGCGGTCGATCAGCGGCCGATTATGGGCCGCACGGCCGAAAAAGGGTCGCAGATGGCCTAAAAATAATCAAAAATGCCCACCGGCCGAAAGTTGGATCAAACACGGCAATCTAACGCTTAACCCATTAATGACTAATGGGTAATTAAATACCCATTAAACAGTGTTTACGAAAAAGGCCATATCTCGAAAGTGGTAGGAGATATCAAAAAAATTTTTTTTGTTAAAACATTACGGAAAAATTGAACTATTTATTGTCTTTACAATGTGAACGAAATTCATACAATTAAATGTTCCTTTTAGAGATCGAAGATGTGAGGTTTTCAAAAATGACAAAATTCATATATATAAAGCAATGTAGAAAATTAGAAAATGGAAAGATCGAAGGAAAAATTCGTGGTCAGTTTGCCTTTAGTATCCTCTATTTATCAAGTGTTCATTATGACAAAAGAATGTTGCCATATATACAAATTTTTATTAACACCAAGAGCCCAGTTTAGCCGATTGGGTATTTAAATACCCAATGCAGATCTCAAATACTGTGACAGTTACAAACATAAATTATGCAAAGCAACTTCTATGGCCTATATAAGCTTCCTGATAAATTTTGAAAAAAATCGTACGACGGAATCTATGAGCAGACTTTAATGGGATAAATGAAGCTGTACGGCCGTTGTACAACCAGGAAGTTAATCCCTAGCTAACGCCGGCTCAACTCGCCATGAAAACGTAGTATTAGTCATGGGTCACTTGAATTGGGTAGCCCTGTAGTACGGGTGTGTGCAAATTAAATGTTGACGGGAACAAATTAATAGGACCAGCTCATACTTTTGACCCACTAAGGGTCATATATTTTTTTGATATCAACTATAATAGACATTTTTTTTCTATATTTTGTTTTTTTTTGTATATAGACGGATCCCCTCAATGGGTGAAATTTTTTCACTTCGAAAATAGCAAATCACGGACATACCAGTACTGCCGTCCTAAGAAATAAAGTCATCTCCTTTTGAGTAGTTTTGAGATATTCATTTTTTTCTTTTTTTATCTTTCTAAGAAACACACTAGAATGACCATTTTACTAAACGTTTTTCAGTAATTTTTAGTTAAAAATGGGTAATCTTAGCTAAACAGAAAAATCAGAAAATCATTCATGGTTCCGAATCTGCCCTTATCTCAATTTTGAAATTTTGGCGTTTGTGACTTTCTTTCTTAGGACGGCAGTGTAAATAATTTATAGACAATACTTCGAGGATTACATTTTTGAGGTAAATAGGAACTTTTGAGCTAACGCTTTGGACTCAAATACAATTTTTATTTTCCCCTATAATTAACGCCTTAAGGGGAGGTTCTAGTATAAAATTTTCTAGAACAAATTTTTCACACATGTTCTAATTTTTACCTAATTTTGATTTGGACTAATTTTTTATGTGATACGATTAGTTTTGCGACATCCGACTTAGTGATGCGATATGGCATCATCGCCCTTATTGTGTTAAGACAATACATTTCACAGAAATACAAATTTTTTGTTTTGTTTTTTTTTTTTTTGGAGTGCCGCTCTGCATTTATATGTATCTCACTTTTCGCCTTGCTCGAGGCTCATCAGGTTTTTTTATGCGCTGTGCTAGCTGAGCACGAAGAGAAAGAGAAAAATAGAGAGCAACATGGAGTTTATTGAAACTCTCGCAACACAAACACAATAAAAGACAACGAATAAGCAATGCATGGCAGCTGGGATGATTTCTTAAAAAACTCAATACCATTATTAAATATACTTATTATTAAAATTTCGAAAGAAAAATATACCTAAATAAATCTGCACCATAAATATGATATTTCAATATTTATTTTTCATAAAAATCGGCCCAGTACTTTTGGAGTAATGTCGTAACTTTAAATTTTATATAATAGTATAGATAGATAGATATAGGTATATATATATATATTAGGGCGGGTCGATTTAAAAATCGCCCATTGCTCAGTGAAAATCGTATTCTAGGGATCAAAATAAGGAACTTTGCCCGAGGAACTATACCTCTAAAACGAATTCTAATGCCCCAACTTTTGACTTTTGTCCCGTAAGGTCAAATTTTGAAAAATCCCTCTTTGACCCATTTAGAGTGCCCCAATCGAGTCCAAATGTATGACCGACCCCCACTAACTTTGGAGAGCCGATCCACCCATGCCAGTGGCACACCCCCTGGAACCCCCCTGGGGTGCTCCATACAAACATTTCAAAAATCACCATTTCAAATCAAAACCCTTAGGGGGGTTCCAGGGGGTATGCCACTAGAATTGGTGGATCGGCCCTCCAAAGTTAGTGGGAGTCATGCATTTGGACTCGATTGGGGCACTCTAAATGGGTCAAAGAGGAATTTTCAAAATTTTACTCTACGGGACAAAAGTCAAAAGTTGGGGCATTAGAATTCGTTTTAGAGGTATAGTTAATCGGGCAAAGTTTCCTATTTTCATCCCTAGAATACGATTTTCACTGAGCAATGGGCGATTTTTTGCCTCCCCACAAATTGACCCGGCCTAATATATACATATATATATATTCATCATTAAAAAACGTAATTTAAACACATTATGAATTTGAAAATTGTGAAAAGTATTTATTGGATTAAAGTTACTTTGTCGAAACTGTATCCAGAAGATGTTTTTATATCAAGACTTGAAATTTAAAGTTTTGCACAAAAATTGAGAAGGCCTATTTTACGAACTGTTGTAGAACTATAATTTTAAAGTAGTTTCTAGTTATATTTTAAAACAAACAAATAACAAGCAAAAAACGAAAAATAAAATTAATAATTTTCATGTCACAAATACAATGTAAAAAAAATCTTTAACCCATTTTCTACAGGGTTCCTTATTTTTTTGAAAAAGTGTCAAACTTGTAATATCATCAATCGAGGTCTAAAAATAAGTTACAAATGCTCAGATTGCTTATTAAGTTGAAATTTTTTCCGTTAAGAGAAAAAATGTGGTGGTCGTTTTTCTGACCAGCAGCGTAAAAGGTGATCAAATATGGTAAAAAAAATTCCTACAATAAGCTTCAATTATTGTTTAGAAAAATTTTGAGTTTTTCGGTATTCTGTCATTATTACATTTGCATTATAAGTTTTCTAAAAAATTGTCTCATACAGCCAATAAAGGTCTAAAAATCATAATTTTTCTTTCCAGCCCCGGACGACGTAGTTTAAAAATCATGAACAATTTTGCAATAGACCCTTAAGAAAGTGCAAATTTCAGACTTTGTTTTTTTAAAAAACAGTGATCAAATTCCATCAGTAGAAGCGGAGCTATGATGGGTCCTTTCATTGGTCGGATAAATGACCAGCGGTAGAAAATGGGTTAACGCAGTGAAAATATGCTTATAAAACTTTTTTAATTGCAGTCAAGTAATTAATAATAAAAAGAATTGGGAAATAAAAATGACTTATTTTTTCATGTGATTTAATATGAAATTAATATGAAAACAAATCTAAAAGGCAGATAATAGCTGCGTTCTATTCGCTTCAAAATAATGCATATTATTTTTTTTACATGCAAAGCAAAAACAAAAATAATAATACTATAACAAATACATAGAATTATATTTGCTATCCATATAAAATTGTGATATAGCCTTTAAAAAATTTGAAACACAGGTGCCGCACCTGTATATTTTTATGAGCTGTCATTTAATTTTTTGAATTATTTGTTTGTTTGATACAATGACTATTAGGTAGCCAAGACAGCTACCTATTTTCTCACGAGCTGCTTGCTTACCATCGAATGTTAAACAAAAGAAAACAAAACAAACCGCGTGTGTCACACACATTGGACGCATTCAGCGGAGCCAACAATTGCACTTAAATTATTTATATAATTGCATAGTATGAATAATTAAATTAATAATTTAAAATTTTACTGACGTTTAGAGTAAAACACATTCAGAGAAAAACATCATTCAGTAAGGTATCGCTCCCATAACAGTTCGAAACAGTTTTGAACGACACATGTTCTCATGACACCTAATAGTTATTGTATCATGATTGCTTGTTTGAACTAATTTTGACTGCAACAGTAGTGCCCTCTACGAGTCGTTTTTCTTGCCATTCCTTTGAGAAAATTTGTTATCGCGATTATATTAAGGCAAAAGGAACGCAGCTAATGAACCTGAGATTTCAATAAAAAATTGAATGAGACTGAGAAACAAAAGCTGCGTTCCTTTCGCCTTAATATAATCGTGATAACAAATTTTCTCAAAGGAACGGCAAGAAAAACGACTCGTAGAGGGCACTACCGTTGCAGTCAAAATTAAATTCAAACAAGCAATCGTGATACAATAAATATTAGGTGTCATGAGAACATGTGTCGTTCAAAACTGTTGTGAACTCTTATGGTAGCGATACCTTAGTGAACGATGGGTTTCTCTGGATGTGTTTTACTCTAAACGTCAGAAAAATTGTAAATAATTTAATTTAATTATTAATATTATGCAATTATATAAACAATATAATTGCAATTTTTGGCTCCGCTGAATGCGTCCAATGTGTGTGACAAACGCTGTTTGTTTTGTTTTCTTTTGTTTAACATTCGATGGTCGCAGCTCGTGAGAAAATAGGTAGCTGTCATGTCTACCTAATAGTCATTGTATCAAACAAAACAAATAATTCAAAAAATGAAATACCAGCTCATAAAAATATACAGGTGCGGCACCTGTGTTTCAAATTTTTTAAAGGCTATATCACAATTTTATATGGATAGCAAAAATAATCCTATTTGATATAGGATTATTATTTTTGTTTTTGCTTTGCATGTAAAAAAAATAATCTGGATTATTTTGAAGCGAATGGAACGCAGCTAAATTCTTTCTTAAAGACTCACCAAAGTATTACTATTTGGTAGTGCACCAAATCTTTTAAGAAGTCTTATAAATATAATTATGATGAGGAGAATTATGATTTTACTTTACAGTCTATTTAAAAAATGTTTAATAATTATTGATTATAACTTGTGCAACGCTCAAAAATAATTAAAACAAGCTTATCCCAGCAAGAAAAATATGTTTTGCAAACATTATATTGCTCAATTCCAAGAAGATAAAAAAATAGTGACATAGTATTTAAGACATTAAATAAATGCTAGTCGTAATAAATATTTGCGAAGCCAACCAAGCTTACAAAAAAAAAAAAACAAAAACATACACAACACTTAATTATTGGCTACCATTATTGATGGTAATGGCGACAGGCACGACATCAAAACCGTCATCTAGCTGACAATTATGAAGTTCTGCAAAGCGATTGAGTTCTGCCCTGCAATCAGCTCGCAAGCAAACTCGCTCAAGTGTGGTATTATGTTAAAAAGTGTTATAAACTCCAGCAACATGAATCGCCCAAAACATATGTTGGTCATTTTGATGATCAAATTGCTCAAATCATGGAGCTGAGTGAGACCAGCCAACAATCAACATATTAAAATTAATATATTTTTAACACGAAAAAGAGTTGGCAACTCTATAATTTTAGGTTTTTCTTTTCCTGCGTTATACTTTAAAATGAAAGTCTATGGAATAAAAACTGCTCAATGCTGTTGGTCAGTTAATGCCACAAATTATGCAGCATAAGCAGCAGTAACAGCAGCATGTTGATGACAAGGATTGGCAGCAATGTTGAAATGACTTTAAGACTAATGATAATAATTAATATGTTGATGATGATGACGCAGCAGTAGTTATTGGTGTCCACTCATGTGTTGAGCAATGCTTTGAGTTTAGACCAAAGCTTCAACTAGCCTTTAGGTATGCAAACTAAGTTGAACACTTTAATACTTGTTGCCACAACGTTACCACAACAACTACTACAGAATATCCGTTTCCCATATGAGTTCAAGTGGCGGATGTTATTAAAATACTTTGCGGAGCTTTTTTTTTTGCACCAAACATCAGCATCTAGTCACAAGAATGCAATTTAAAATGATTGAACAACAGCGTCAGTGACCACCGCCAATCGATGACTTGGTTTGTAACATGTTTGGTCGTGGCTTGATCATCATCGAGCTGGCAGCTGCTACTGTGAAACCTTGTCATTACCTGGTCGGGTTTTATCTCCCCTTTCTTGGCATTTTAGTAAATTTTTCTGTAGCGCTGCGGTAATTATAATGTTTTCCTTAATGGCCACACTTTGTAGAAGGCTGACTTCGCCAGCACATCGAAAATCATCAACACAGGTGATGATGGCTCACAGTATGAGGGAAGATAAAACGAAATAAAAACTATAAGCCCAAGAGAAAATATTAGGAAAAAATCGATTTCCTTTTCACTGTAAAATTTGCAAACTAATATGAGATGAATTATCTTTGCCGAAGGGCTCAACATTTAGACAACATAACATTAATAGAACTTAACTAAAAATGTAATAAATTCGCATTCTTCGTTAAGTTAAAAAAACACAAAAGGATTGTTTTTTTTTTTGTAAAATTTTGCAATTGAATAAAAACAAAGTTTTAAGTGTGTCAAGTTTCGTTAAGTTGATTTAAGGTTCATTTTTATCCTTAAAATGCAAACAATTGCACTTAAATAAAAAAAATCGATCATAAACACCATATAAAAAGCACAAAATATTTCGTTAAACACAAAAAATTTATCCTTCGTTTGATATCAAAATGAAGCATTTGAAGCACTTTCAAGTTTGAAGAAATTTTAAGCGTTTTGCTGAGTTTCGTTAAGTCTTGTTGAGTGCAAAATAAAATTGTTGAAATGGAATAAATTTTCTTATTTATTTATTTTCATCTTTAACCAAAAGACCAACATAGCCGTATCGCACAAAATCAACAAAATTGTTTTATTTTCTATATCTAAGTATTGATAAAGTATTTAAAATATTTCGTTAAGTTGGCTTAAGTTTTGAAAAATGTGCTATTGTTTGTGAGAATTTTAAAACTACTTAGATTGAGGCTATAAGCAATTTGAAATATTTTTTATTTGTTTATTTATTTATTTCTATTTTAACTATCAACAATCGTTTAACAGTTTGAGTAATAACATATAAATTATAAAAACAATATGATATAAAACTAATAAAATGTAAACATAATTATATTAAAGAATATTACACTTTTATAAATTCATTTTAAACAATTCTTAATAAATATTATTTAAAAGTTTGTCTATTCAGAGTGAGATCTATTTGAGAACTTATGGAATTGAACGCTAAGCACATATTATTAATAGGATCATTACGGCCATAGTTTGTCCTATGATACGGAATGTAAAAAAATCTCTTTGCCTAAAATATCTCTCAGGCGCATATATTCTTAAAAGAGCGAGGAGTGGCGCGCAGTCTATATGTGACATAATTATATCGCGAACAAAAATAACAAGAAAAAATTTACGTCTGGAGGCTAAGGTATTTAGACCCAGAAGAGCACACCTAGATACGTACGTTGGCATAAAATTCCAATTTAATTTAAACATTATGTAACGAGTGAAACGTTTTTGTATTTTTTCCAATCGCAAAGAATCTACCTCGTAATATGGATCCCAGATCACACATCCATATTCCAAGATAGACCTTACTAAAGATAAAAATAACGTTCTAAGGGTATATGGATCCTTAAATTCCTTCGAATTACGCCTCAAAAAACCCATCATTGCATTAGCCTTAGTAATTATGCAATCGTAATGGTTGGAAAAAGAAATTTTTCTATCAAATAGAATTCCCAGACATTCGTAAAGTTTCGTTGAGTGCATAAAAAATTCAAAATTTCAACTTAAATATTTTGAAACAGAATAAAACTATCAAGAGTAATGCCGTGTAGTATTTCGTTAAATTGGTTTTGGTTCCACCAAAATGTGCTCTTGTTTGGTAGAAATTTAAAAATGATCAAAATGAAGTTTGAAGCAATTTGAAATGTTTTTTGAGTTTCGTTAAGTTTCGTTCAGTTTCGTTAAGTGCATTAAAAATTGGTTTTACGCATTAAATCTCAAAATGTTCACTTAAATATTATAATTAGATGTGAACTATTGAAGGCAATGTTAAATATTTCGTAATGTTGGTTTTGGTCCCACCAAAAGGCCTTTTTTTTATTAGGGATTTAAAAATAACATAAAACGAAATTGGAAGCAATTTGAAATGCTTTATATATTTTGTTAAGTGCATAAAAAGAGTTATGCTAACCATTTAAATGTCAAATTTGCACTTACCTTTAAATAAATGTACCTCAAATAAATGTAAACTATTGAAGTTAACGTTTAATATTTCGTTAAGTTGGTTTTGGTTCTACAAGAATTAAATTTTTTAGTGTTAAACACTTTAAAATAACTAAAAATGAAAATGAAAGCAATTTTGAAAGTTTTGCTCAGTTTCGTTAAGTTTCGTTGAGCACATATAAAATGTGCTTTATTTGCTTAAATGCCAAATTTTTACTTAAACCTAAAGAAATAGATGCAAACTATCAAAAGTGTAATGTTAAATATTTCGTTAAGTTGAGTTAAGCTGTTGAAACGAAATTTGAATCATCAAAAATAACTTAAAACAAAGTTGGAAGCAATTTTTAATGTTATGCCGAGTTTCTTTAAGTTTCGTTGAGCTCATAAAAATGCGAATTATTAATTTTAATGCCAAATTTTCACTAAAATATAAAGAAATATATGCAAACTGTCATTAGAGCAATTTTAAACATTTCTTTAAGTTCAGTTAAGCTCCACAAAAATGTGCTTTTGTGTGTTAAGAATTTGGAAATGACTGCAAGCAAAATTTGAAGCGCCTTTGTAAGTTTCTTGAGTCTCGGTGGGTTTCTTTAAGTGCATAAAATTTTTTTATTTATATACAAAATGTCAAATTTTGACTTGATATAAAGAAAAACAAAGTTAAATAGTAAAGGTACTGTCTAATATTTCGTTAAGTTTTTTGATTTTACAAAAATGTGTTTTTTTTTGTGTTTGAAATTTAATAAAACTTAGAACGAGGTTGAAAGCAATTTTGAATGTTTTACTGAGTTTCGTTTTTTTTATCTGAGTTTTGAGCTTCGTTGAGTTTCTTTGAGTGAATAAAAGTTTCTCCTGATCCATTTAAGTGCCAAATGTTGACTAACATATAAGGAAATCGATGTAAGCTATCATAAAGGAAATGTCTAAGATTTCGTTAAGTTGGTTTTTGTTCCAGAAAAATGTGTTTCAGTTTGTCTAAAATTTTAAAATGATTTAAAACAAATATTTAAGCAATTTTATATGTCTTTTGAAATTAGTAAGGTTTCGTTAAGTACATCAATATTTCGTTAAAGTCATAAACATTCAAATTTTAGCTTAATTTAGAAGTGAAACTATATTGTGGGAAAAATATCTTTAAAGTTATTTATAATACAGCATTCTATTGGTTTTGTTTGGCTTCACAAAATAGTTCTTTTGTGTGGTATAAATTTAAAATTGAATTTAAAGTTAAGAAATAAAAGTTTAAAAAATGTTATATGCTTTGTTGAGTTTTGTTAAAATGTAAATATTAAGTTTCCGTACTCGATTTAATTAACTTGAAGTTGCTTGAAAGCGTTTTTTTACAAATTTTTGAAGCTCGAAAAAGAAGTATCACACACAAAATGTCACTCTCTATTCTATTACAGTTAGATAGTAAGGAAACATACCGAATTTTAAAATGACTGAAATGGCAATTAATAATGATTTCTGAGTGTCGTTTACTTTTGTTTAGTCACTTAAAGTTCTGCTTAATTCTTAAAAAATCCTTAATTTTATTTAGATATACGGAAATAGATATAAATTACCATAAGGTTAGTCCCTATTTGTTATTTAGTTGGTTCCCCAGAAATGCGCTCTTGATTGATAACAATTTAAAAATGACGTTAAACGAAGTTAAAAGCAATTTTAAATGCTTCGTTAACTTTCGTTGAGTGCACAAAAGTTTCGTTTCAATAATTTAAATGCCAACTTTTCGATAAAAATTACTTAAATATAAATAAGTTATTATATATTGCTTCGTTAAGTTGGTTTTGACTGCACAGAAAAATGATTTTGGCTTAAATGAATTTAATAGTTTTAAAATAAAATTTAAAAGTAGCTTCGCATATTTTGTAGAGCTTCATTAAGTTTCGTTGAGTGTATAAAAGTTTTATAAAGCCATATTTGAAATATTCTAAAAACAAAAATTATTTTTTTTGTTTTATATCAGGATTATTTTATTTAGTAACATTTGAAAATTTATTCGAAATTGGGTTTTAAGTAGTAAAAATCAATTTTTCAAGTTTCGTTAAGTTTCGTCAAGTTTCGTTAAAAACTAAATTTGCGTCAAAATCAATTTAATTTTCATTGCCGTGTGGTCGATTGTATAAAATGCTTGTGAGCTAATTAGACAACTGGTGCACATGACGATTAAAACCAAATTCGAACCAGAATCAAACCCAGAGTTATGTGTAAACACTTTCATCGAATATTTCTTTATGGCTTTAAGGGCTGCACAAACTATTCGGCGTGTAAATGAAGGGCAGTTAAACATGCAGAGATGTATTCATACATATTTGCATATGTGTAACAACAGTAAAAAAAAAACAACGAGCTCCTGCCATGTTATGATCACTCAAAATAACAACATAAATTGTTAAGTAAAAATTTTTATGAAGCCATTAATATCACTCAAGAAGCAGCGATCGTAAAATGGATGAACACAAAAAGAGAGAGAATATGGCATACTTCTATTTTGCAATTGCTAATAAAACAATTTATTACCGACAGTCTGTCAGTTGCACTGACATCGTTAGGTTGGCAGAAATTTGCTTGAGGTTCAAAATCAGGTGCCAGCAAAAAGTTGCATGAAGTGCATTCGGAAATTAAGTTTTTTTTTATGATCATAACAACTTGAAAGTTAGTTATTGCAAGCAAAAGACTATATAATAATCATAAAATTATTATTTTCAAACCACACAGCAAAAAACAAAACGAATCATAAGAAGAGGAAGAAGTAGAAGATGCAATTTTAACTGAACTCTACATGCAACCGCAAAGAGAAAATGAAGTATGCCGCCACATGCACAATCTTCACTTTTATGAGCTCCATATAAAATTAAATTAAATAATTATAAAAATAATTTCAGAGCGAATACTTTAAAAAAAAAACACAATTGCAAATAATTGCAAATTATGTAAATTTCTTATTGGCACTTAAAGGGGTTCTCTTGAAGGCTGCAGAGCGAAATGAACGAGGCTGTTTAAGCAATGCCCTTATTTTTTTTTAAGCGTGCTAATTAAATTGTTGCCTTCGCATAAGAATGTAATTTCTTGCAACTTAATTTTAAACTTTGCTGTTTTTTATTGTTATTGTAGATAATTTTAGGTTTTGTTCTACTGTGCGGGCATTGGTGTTATTAAGTAGTTTGTTTTAATATATAGCACTTAAGTATTGAAATTTTATATGCAATATAATTTAAGTAAATTGATTTAAATTTTGCACAACCACGCCATCAAAATTTAATGTGCAATAATTGGTGTGTGTCTGTGTGTAAGTATGTCATTATGATCAGAGTGGCTAAAGGGTTTTTGTAGAGTGTTATGAGTTGAGTTGCGCTGCTGACTCTGTTTTCCAGAAATAAAATTAGCTCTTTATTAATCTAGTGTAAGATTTTTTGGGTCGTACAATAAATATAACCTACATTTACTCTACTATGATTAAAATTTCTCAAAATATAGAATTATTCCTTGAAATTAATATCAAATTCAAATCTAAACAACACTGAATTAGTTCCTATATTTTTGATTAAAAAACTCGTCAAATTTTATTAAATATTGCAATATTTGGCGGGTTTTCATATATAAATATATTTATACAAACAAGTAACTAAATCTTTCAATATTGATTTGATGCACTAATTTAACCTGTTAATATTTCAGTAAAAAAAGAGAAACACTTTAACCTGAGTCAAAATTGAAAGTATATCAAACACTTGCCATGGATTATCAGAAGTATTTGGTCAAAAAAGGTTGGTTTGACATAAAGCTAAGACACATGTGCATAATAATTGGATCTATTCTCGCCTGCCTGCTAGGACTTGAAGCGCTTTATTCACCGCAAGGTGTGCAGAAACTCTAGTGATTTAAAACGTAATATTTTTAAAACCTACTCCACTCCCTATCTTAAAGTTGTACGCGATGTCAGAGTCTTTTATACTTGGGCGAGCTATTATTTTGCAAATGCTTTGCTCATATTCAGCGCAGCTACAGTATGTAAACAAAGAAACTTTTGGTACCCAACTCTTTCTAACTCTTGTTTTTTTCAACAAATTGTTGCACTCTTATTTTAGAAACTCAAATGGTTGGTTGCCGTTTGGCTTTTATTCGCAGCGGCACTCATTATTGGTGTTCCCATTTCTATTATTTGTGTATTAGCAAACATAGATCATTATTACTATGTCAAGGACTATTCACACCTTATATATATACTAATATGCGAATATCTTTTAACAATGCGTAAGTTGTAATAATTTATTGTATTGTCTTTATATAAAAAAATATGAATATTTTTGATGCTTACAGTTTTGTATGCTTATTTTGCTCGCTTTGTAATCTCATACTTTTTGGAGTTGTATGAAAAAGATAAAGTAGCTGTTGACGTCTATCCTTTGGGCATTATTTTGTAAATCCAAATCCTTGTGTGTGGATTCATATATATTTATATTTGATAGACACAATAATTGACACAATAAACAGTTTTTGAGAACTGAAAAGGAAATTTTTGTTGGTTAAACTTTGTCATAATGTTTCGTTTTCTTGTATCGGATATTTTGAGTTACACGGAAAACTATACAAGGTAAGTTGTACACTTAGAAAAATTGTTTTTTAAGATTGAAGCTACGCTGAGAGGATGACCTCTTCAAATATGTGCGCATTGTGTTGATTCGGAAGATGGGTAATAGTCAGACCCGTAGAGAGCCAAGTTCGGGTCTGGTGGGTTACAACATTCGGGCCACCCTGAAAACCAAAAAAAAAAAAAAAATTCAAGAAAATTATAATCTAATATAATATAATAAAAAAATATATATACGTGAAAGAAGTAAAACTTCTTAAAAAGTAAATAATAAGAGAGATTTTAATGTAAAGAGAGAGAGAGAGAGAGAGAGAGAGAGAGAGAGAGAGAGAGAGAGAGAGAGAGAGGAAGTATCTGAAAAGGATAAGCAATACAAAATGGAATAAATTCCGCTTTCTTTAAGCGTGAGAACGTTCAGCTGGTGTTATAGTAGTTTTTGAATGTCTCCCCAACTTTGCCACTTTTTGAATGCTAGATTGCATATCCTTAGTTCTTATTGATGAAGCTTCGGAAAGCAGAGGCAAATCTTGTTGATTATTGTCTCCTGCTTCCTGATCATCATAGCTGCTATGTTGAGTGAGGGCCTCGCAAAGTAGCAAACGCTGATTTTTATGCATATCAACTTGGTTGGCTTCAAAATTTTGTTGAGATGATGCTCCAATCGCCATACTCTTACCACTAGTTGCAGATGTAACTGGGGTTGCATTCTGAAGAGCTCTAAATCGCTGTCTATGTTTACGAACGTGCTCTTCTCCTGTTTTTGCTACTTTACTTAGCTTCGGGATGTTTTTTACGTCTCGAGTTCCTGGGTGTCGTTTTGTCATTTTCTTTGGTATGGCAAAAAATAATCGGCAATCCTAACGATTACACTTGTTGCTTTTAATTCTATAATGGCCGCATTCAGCGCAGACAACTGTTGTGAACTATAATGGTAGCGCTACCTAAGCAGCGATGTTTTTCTCTGAATGTGTTGCTACTCTACATGTCAGAAATTAGATTTAATACTTTATATTTAATTTTTATGTAAATTTAATTCAATTCCAAAGGTTTCTCACTTAAATTTGCTTCGTTCTTTCTATGTTTTTTAATTTAACAGCGTCAGTAGCAGCATCTGACAGTAAACAGTAACAGTTGTGTTCATGTAGTATAGATTTTTTTCGCTCGATTAAATGGCGTCTACTACACGCAGAGAAAAGACATGGTTGAGACATGATTACTGCAATAATAATTTGTTTATGGAAATTATTGTACTATTCCTACAAACATAAATTTTTGCCTTAAAGAAATCATTATTTATTAATTGTGGTACCAAAAATTAACATTATGGTTCAAATCATACTGTCGTCAACATATTATAATTAGCTCAACTATTAGTTGCAGCAAAAATGTTGTGGTTATGTCAATCATGATAAATGTGAATATTATGATAGAGACAAACATACTAGAATTTTGAATTTTTGTCTGAATGACTTTTTGATCGTGGTTAAACGAAGCAGCACATAGTCAAAAATCGAAAGAACTTATTGCGTCTGAACAGTTTGCAGGAAACCTTTCACTTTATTCAGAGTCAATAAGTTTTATCGATTCCTCGTTATGTGCCGTTTCGTTTGTCAACTCTTCAATTACTATGTTTTGTTATTAATCGACTTATCCTTAAGACTGCACGCAGAAAAATGACATTTTCGACTTTGATTGTAGCAAACATATTTCCATTTAGCGTAAATATTGCTATCTTTGTGACAATGCACTCAATGTACCATGTTTATGAATGACTTTAGTCAGGCGACCGGTAGTAGCAGCTGTGGTCTACTGGCAGCCTGCGAGGCTCGTAAGCGAAAGAGCCGTGATTCAAACCCCAGCTCGGACAGAAAGTTTTTCAAAAAGTTTTTCCTATTGAATTAATATTTCTGTTCGGCAGCAGACAAAGGCAAACCTCTAGGGATATTTTTATTAATAGCTGTGGAAATTAGTGTGCATTGAAATAAAAAAAATATTGTTTCTATAATATTCTAGTTCCTAAAAATAAATTTATAATAAAGTTGTTGGAATCATTTCATTTTCGTCCCAATAAGAGAATAATGGTTGTTTCTATAATATTTTGGTTCCTACGGAAAAATTCCTTTTCTAAATATAGTTGATTTAATCATTTTACCATGATCATAGAAACCATTATATGTTTAAGAACATGGTATCAACAATTATAATCCGAATCATACTATGATCTTTTTAAAACATGGTTGGTGCAACTATGTTTTTTCTCTGCGTGTACCTGATCAGCTTTAGTGAGCGCTCCCAAAATTCTACCATTCAGCAAATCCTTACACAACAATTGCCAACTGTTGTCTGCGCTGAATGCGGCAAATGAATTAGCTGTTTTGCTTGTTCTCTAGCATCTGTCAAACTTTTCGCAACCAAGTATGCTCTTTTAAATGTAACAAATAAATTTTCCGTGCTGAAAATTTTAGGCTGACAATTAAATATTTGAAAGGCATTGGTTTGTGTCTATGATATGCTAGAAACGGAGTAGGACGCGTGCAAAATTAATTACATTTTGATTGCCTGTTTGAAAACATCAATGTAGCATAACGCTAGAAACTCCGACTCTTATTCAATGCTTGTGACAGTCAAGGTTCAATGCTTGCTTGTTGCAAAAAGGTTTTTGGTAGGCAGTGGAAATTTTCATATAAATATTTGCTTTTGGTATTATTATAAGCTTCGCGAATAAAGCGACCTTGAAAATTTTTATATAAATTGAAAACGTAACACATTGCAAGCGTCACGAATAAGATACCTTGAAATTTCACTTGCTACCAAAGAAGTTTTACTTCAAAAGTATACCTATTGCGAAGTCTTTGCGAACATTATTTAGTCCTTAGTTATTATTTATAGTACAAAGTTATCTTTAAGTCATGCAACATTACAAGTTAAACATATCCTATTTTCATTGTTAATATGAACATTAATTGTCTCTATCCCTTGAAAATTTTTTGTGTTACATTCCGAATAAATAAAATGCACTGATGATTCGCATTATTATGACAATCTTTGTATTCTTATTTTTTTTTAAATTATGTTTATTCATTGTTAAAACTCGAATTTGGAGAGTCAAAAGAAACAATTAATGTATATAATTTTGAACAGATTTAAAATTTTTATATATTTGGTGAAATTGTCGACAAAATTTTTAAAGAGAAAATGTCAATTTAGCTCATAAGCACCCTTTGAGGCAAGTTTCAGTTTTTCACATTAATTGGATTTTTTTTTTTGAAAATATACACTTGGCTTTTACACTGAAGAGAATTTAAATAGATATAAGAAATATATATTTATTTGGAAGTTATTTGGAAGTATGTTATCATCATTAGCAAAATTTAATAACTGTATTTATGCATATCTTTATTTCCACAGAAAAGTCTACCATGACCAACAAATAAAAACTTATTAAAAACTTATTATCTTATGATTTTACCTAAGATAAAAATTTTATTGTTTGAGTAATTTAAGCAATTTATACATAAATCCATTTACTTTGAAATTCAAATCGTCCGTACTGTTTCACAAATGTAGTTTTTCTTTTTCGTAAATGTTTAGTTAATGTTTCGAAAGCTTTTTGTTTTTGTAAAAATGGAAGGCATTGACTAGAGATAATGAAAAAATGGTTGAGGTAAGGAAAGGAAAAATTATTTAATTTGTTTTTTAATTACTAAATTACATAATTACTTAACTACCCAATTCAGCTACAGTATAAATTTTAGTAACGTAACGCTAGTAACGTAACACTAGATTAAAAAGCCTAATAAAAAACAAAGCAGAGAAGGTTTTTTTACTTGATCACTTGGAAAATGGACTTTTATTATTTCAAACCCTTCTAAAAAAAGTGGTATACAAAAAGTCTTGCCCAATTCAAAAAAATTTGCAAATTTTGCAATCCAAGTCAAAAATCACTTCCGTTTTTTGTAACGTAACGCCAGCACATATATAAGCTTATATCTTTTAATCCTTAGGGTCGATTGCTGTCATTGTTTTTACTGAATATAGTGCTACTTAAATACTACGCAAATATAGGAAAAACTTTTTAAAATTTAGACTTTTTCATTCAATTTTTTTAATATTTCTTCTTACAAATCGTCCATAACTCCAGTTTGAAAATGCCCATACGCAAAATTTTTACGATCAGAATTATTCAATTATTTTTCAAAAAACTTTATAACATTCAGAATATTATTAATCATCTTCAAACTTCCGGGAAAAATAATGTTCTTGTGTTTGCAGTGTTAAAAAGTCTGTAATCTGCTAAAGAAGAAGAAGAAAAAACACCTTCGAAACGTCGGGAAAACTTAATATTAGTAAAAAGCCACCTTTCAGTTAAACACTATCTTCGAAGCGAAGCAAAAAACTCGTTTCAGTTCTATGGTGTACTTCGGCAAACTCGTCTAACCCAAATGAATAGCGGATAAATAAGAAGCACTTTCAACAGATACACAATCCTTGGTAAAGTTTTAGGCTTGATCTAAAATACTTACTGCTTTAATCGTCGTATGATAAAAATGGCCAATGAGAGAATATACTTCTACGCATTTATTCAAACAGGTGCCAAATCATATAAGACTTAAACAGTGGGTTGTTCAGCTGAATCACTGTCACTGTCTCTGAAACAGACTGTCTAATCTGCTATGGGATTGACTCTATACAGGGTAGTTGTTGTTGTTTTTGTCTTCTTCAAAATTTCAAAGGGTTTTTAATTTAATGAATATAATAATAATGAAATAATGAAATTTAATGAACAACCCCATTTGACCAAAAAGTCCAACATCTACAGAACATAAGGAACTGTATGATTGCAAAGTGACTGTAGCCTACTTGTAAAGTGCTTGGCCCGTAAGCTTGAGCGCCGAGGTTCCAGCCCCAGCTGAGACAGAATTTTTTTTCGGCTGGATTGTCGAACAACTAAAGAATATAAGGAATTGTATCATTGTAAAGTGGCTGTAGCCTACTGGTCGAGTGCGGCACCCGTAAGCTAAAAAACCGAGGTTCTAACCCCATTTTTTTTGTTTTAAGATAATATGATCATTCGTAAATGTAACAAATGTATTCGTACAATATACATTTTTTTTTTGAATACAAATAAAATATTCGTAATATGTACTAATATAAGTCGATTCTACGAATCCTTTTCGTGGCTGAAAACTATGAATAAAATTCGTAGAATGGATCCAGTTAATAATAAAATTTACATACAAATATTTTTCGGTCGGTCAAAAACGAAGCACTGTGAATACTAACACAGTGAAGTAGTTCGCGAAAAGAAATTTTTTTATGCTCATATATCTTCACTTTGTTTATTAAAAAAAAAAACTAACCATTAGGGGGGCTCCAATACAAAAATGTTGGAAAATTACAAAAGAGTGAAAGTAAGGGCGGGTACGTTTTACTAAACGGAGAAAAAAAATATACCCCTTGTATCCTCTTTTTGTTCTCTAACAGGAAAAAATTTTACAAATATTTCATCAAATCGGCCCACCCTAACAAACATACTTTAACACACTTTAACATAACATAACATAACACAACATAACATAACATAACATAACATAACATAACATAACATAACATAACATAACATAACATAACATAACATAACATAACATAACATAACATAACATAACATAACATAACATAACATAACATAACATAACATAACATAACATAACATAACATAACATAACATAACATAACATAACATAACATAACATAACATAACATAACATAACATAACATAACATAACATAACATAACATAACATAACATAACATAACATAACATAACATAACATAACATAACATAACATAACATAACATAACATAACATAACATAACATAACATAACATAACATAACATAACATAACATAACATAACATAACATAACATAACATAACATAACATAACATAACATAACATAACATAACATAACATAACATAACATAACATAACATAACATAACATAACATAACATAACATAACATAACATAACATAACATAACATAACATAACATAACATAACATAACATAACATAACATAACATAACATAACATAACATAACATAACATAACATAACATAACATAACATAACATAACATAACATAACATAACATAACATAACATAACATAACATAACATAACATAACATAACATAACATAACATAACATAACATAACATAACATAACATAACATAACATAACATAACATAACATAACATAACATAACATAACATAACATAACATAACATAACATAACATAACATAACATAACATAACATAACATAACATAACATAACATAACATAACATAACATAACATAACATAACATAACATAACATAACATAACATAACATAACATAACATAACATAACATAACATAACATAACATAACATAACATAACATAACATAACATAACATAACATAACATAACATAACATAACATAACATAACATAACATAACATAACATAACATAACATAACATAACATAACATAACATAACATAACATAACATAACATAACATAACATAACATAACATAACATAACATAACATAACATAACATAACATAACATAACATAACATAACATAACATAACATAACATAACATAACATAACATAACATAACATAACATAACATAACATAACATAACATAACATAACATAACATAACATAACATAACATAACATAACATAACATAACATAACATAACATAACATAACATAACATAACATAACATAACATAACATAACATAACATAACATAACATAACATAACATAACGTAACATAACATAACAGCACAATTTTTGTTCAGATATGCGCTGAAAAACGACCATGCTTATTTGTGTGTTGTATACCATAAGACAAATTTATACTGGACATTTCTACTGATGATTGAAAGCTTTCTTATACCTTATAATTTAGAACAAAGATATCAACATATTAAATTCAAAAGTTTCCAAGCCACGAAAAAGTTACGTTATAATTTTTGCTATCGTGGATACAAAGCAAGGTAAGAAATATGAAAAATAATACTTTTCAGGAAAACAAAAACCACTTCTCTTCCTCAACAATATCTCAGCTTTTGGTTACTTTACTTACCCGCCAATCTGAGCCACCTTAAGACTCCGGCCCCGGGTAGAAACACCCCGTCCCCACCCACTGGGTTTCCCTAGTGATCGATATTTGTAGGGTGGATGGAAACACTTTCTCTTTTGTTCGTCAAACAAAGAATCACAGATATTCGCAGTTAATTTTTTTTTATTTATTTATAAATCAAAACTTTATACGTACTGATTTTTATAGCTAGAAACCTTTGAACAATTGAGCACATTAGGTGCGGTCTACAAAATGTTGGAACGTGAAAACAAACTTTGTCTTAATAAAATTACACTTGAATTAAAGGGGCAACAAAAAATAATCATAATTAATAATCGTGGCTTAAATACATTATAAACTGTATTAAAAATAACTAATTGACTAAAATCAATTAAGTCCAAACAGTATCAACTTGAAAGTGTTTTACTTAAATGTCAAATACTGATCAACATTTATGCTAGGATACTAGAAATTTGGTTAAGGTTTCTGTTAAAGTGTCAGTTGAAGGTAAAGCGTGTTGTTATATAATTTTTACAAATCAAATATCAATTACTTTGTATTAAATGTTGATGTTTCCAACTGTTTTGTTTGGCAAATGTTTCAAAAATGTCAACGGCAAATAAAGCATTACATCCTGGCATGAAAACAAATGCATGGCATGCATGCATTAATGATGATGCCAATAGCAACACAACAACAACAAGCACAGTAAATATATCAACAACAAAAATATCGTTAGTGCAATCATTGACAATGCGATAAAAAGAGCATTGCCAATGCGACGTGATGCCATTAATCATTATCTATCTTTATGCAGCAATGCCTTCGAGGTTCAAATCGAAGCCTCTGCTCTACACACTCACTCAGCAACATCATTCCATTATCGCTGCCCATGTTGCTGCAACGACGACGACGATGGATGCTGCATTAATCAGTTTGACAGTTGCACTTCTTGCGGTGTTATTATTACCGTTGTTGTTGTTGTTGTTGTTTTTTTGCAGTCGCTGGCTGGTTAATTTACGCTCGAACGTCAAGTAAATTTTATTGACTGATGTGCAGTAACTGCGGCAGCAACATTGGCTCTAGCAGCAGCAGCAGCAGCAGCAACAGCAACAGCCACAACATTAAATCAAGTAGTTAATTTCAAAGCAAATCAGTCTGACGCTTTAGCTGACGTTCTCACTGGCGAGCACATGATTTATACGCGTTGATTAAATGCTTGGCTGAAGATTGCAATTTGATGTCTTGCTTCAGACGAAGCGATTTGATTGGAATTTATTTTTTTTTGGCTTGACTGTGGATATGTTGTCGTAAACTTGCATGCATAAATAGTTAGCTGAGTTTTTGTGGCCAATTAAAAAGCAGTGGCAGGAGATCTACTAGGTGCAAAATGTAAACAAAAATTAGACACAAATATTTTATATCAGATAATACGTAAACATTGCTAATTTATAATAAAACACCGATTAATCATTGAAACAAAAATGTGCTGCAATGTGCTTAATTTGTGCTTTAATGGCGCAAAAAAATATATTCTATTGGAATGGTTTTTTTATTAGAATGGTGAATTTTATTTTAATATAAAATTTAGACATTATTAGCTCCTGAAGTTGAAGTTGAGCTGTGCTGTAATTTCCGCGACTTGTGCTGTAATGGGCTATTCAGATTTGTATATTTATTCACAAATTTGTTATGTTTTTTCATGAAGTTAGCCTCATTTTTAGTTTTTTCCTAAATTTTAAAGTTGTGCTGTACTGTTCTCAGATTGTGCTGAATTGTGCTGTCAAGAATTTTAAGCCTGCAGTAGTCTCGCGGACTACATATGCCATGCTTAATGCTCGTATCTATACTGTATTTCGCAGTATTATACTGTAATTTCAATCCAAATAATGCATACTGCATTTTTCCCCAAAATACTGTATTTTACTATACTGTTTTTTCGCTGGAGAAAAAATTAAATTTTAATTTTTTTAACGCTCCGAAATTCAACTTAAATTCAAAATATCAGACACAACAATGGCAACACAGTCAAAGCGAATTCAAACGTTGCGAATTTTGACACATGTAAACGGCGAAAATCGAAGCGTACATAGCAACATATCATATATAGCTGTCTCTTTCTTTCCCTTTTAATTGTTGCCTTGTCATTATTCTTTCATATTCAACGCGCGTCACTTGGAGTTTGCTCTCGATTACTAATTTAGAAGAATAAAAAATGTCGAAAACAAAAGCTAAAAATATATTGACCGAAAAACTTCGTGAAAAGTATTCCTTTCTCGAAAAAGCAGCAAAAAGTGAAAGTGATGTTTTTTGCAGAGTGTGTAGAAGTACATTTTCAATTGCATCTGGTGGTAACGCGGATATTGCGCGACATGTTACGGCAAAAAAACATAGACATGCTTTAAATGCTGCTTCTGCCAGCACGTCCATAAAATCACATTTTACGTCGGATTTGGATGCACATATAGCGGCAATGGAAGGAGTGTGGGCCTATCATGTGGTAAATTCCAATCACAGTTTCAAGTCATCGGATTGTGCCACGAAAATATTTAAACCGTGTTTTCATATCAAAAAGTTTTCGTGTTCTCAGAAGAAATGTCAATCAATAGTCGTCAATGTTTTCGCATCGCACGCCCAAAAATTGCTTGAACAAGATTTGAAAGAATGTAGTTTTGTATCAATCTACACTGATGCATCGAACCATGGAAATATTAAACTTTTTCCCGTGCTCGTTCGATATTTCATTCCGACTGTCGGTGTACGTGTTAGAGTTTTGAATCTAACCGAAGAAGCTGGTGAAACTTCTTCTATTATATCCGAGCTCATAGAATCGGCCGCCAGTAAATTCGATCTGAAGTTGAAAATCGTTTGCTTCTGCGGCGACAATGCAAAAGTTAATTTTGGTGGAGACACTCGTGGCGGCCAGAATAATGTTTTTTACCGATTAAAGCAGTGGCTCCCGCATTTGATTGGCATCGGCTGTGTCGCTCACATTACACACAACGCATTAAAATTTGCATGTGACGAGATACCATTCGACGTAGAATGGGTTGTTGTTAAAATATATTCCCATTTTTACCGTAATACTGTACACGTGACGGCACTGAAGGAATTTTGTCAAGATGCAGATGTGGAATATGACAAATTGCTCGGATATGCAAATACACGATTCTTGGCTCTTGCAACAGCTATCAAACGTATTTTGGAACTCTATGATGCTCTCCAATCGTATTTCCTTGCACATGAAAGAGGAGAAAAGCAGCTGAAGGAGTTTTTGAGAAACGAATCATCGAAATTTTGGTTGATGTTCGTGCAAGAACAGGTAAAAAACTTTTTTATTATGTAATTCTGACAACTTCACTTAACTTAATATTTTCCTCTATTTTTTTAGGCTGAATTGTTCGTTAAATACGTGCTAAAGATTGAAGGTGATGATGTCACGGCAATTGAAGTGGCACAATCTTTGAATAACCTTGAAGGAACACTGAAAATGCGGAAAGAAGATGATTTTTTGTCACCAGCAACAGCAGCTGAGAAAAAAAAAGACTTATTGACGATGGATACAATTCAGAAGAGATGGCTGCTATCTGCAACGAATTTTTCGGTAATATTTTGCCTGCTTTTGTACAGCTCTTCAATGATTTGATACTAATTTTTTTCTACTAATTTGCAGACTCTGCACTCTCCTATTTCCTCCTTTGGGCAGCACCATTTCAGCCGCTGAAACTTTTTGCGTGGGCATCATTGAAAGAAACACCAAAATGGAGTGATGTACAAGAGGTTATGAACAAGTTGAGCGAAAACAATCTGTGCAATGCCAACGAAAATGCCGCAAATTTGCACTCGCAATTCCGATATGTTAAAAACTACTGTACGAGTGAGAAAATCTCGCAGTGGAAGGATGGCAACGTTTCGATTGTGAATCGTTGGGTCGAAATATTTACTCATTTCGAAAACGTTGATTGTGAATACAAAGAAATGGCTACGATCGTTGAATACATTCTATGCTTGCCAGCCACTTCAGCATCGGTCGAGCGAATCTTTGCTGCGGTAAACAAAACATGGACATCAGACAAAACTCGATTGGATGTGGAAACGTTGAAGGCGATTATGATCGTAAAATGTAACTTGAAGTATGAATGCATTGATTTCTACAAATACCTTAAAACAAAGCCGGACTTGCTTCGTCAAATTTCTATAAAGGATAAATACAAAAGTTGAAAGTTACTAATTAGCTCTTTTCTGTAATTTTCATTGAATAAAATGAATACTGTAAAAAATACTGTTTTTTGAAAATTGAAATACTGTATTTTTCGGATTTTTGAGGCAAATATACTGTATTTTGACCAAATCAAGATACGAGCATTAGCCATGCTACATATGCCTGCCCTTTGCATGTGAAATTTAAGGTGCGCGACTACTGCAGTGTTAAATAACTTGATATATATGCAATATTTTAAACAAGTCTTTTCCACTGTTAAATTTTTTTTCAAAATTCAATAGATGTTCTGTGATGTGCTCGAGTTGTGCTGCATTCTGCCGATTACTTTGGGAGAGTAAAATTATTAATTTTAAAATCAGATAAGCGGCTAAGGAGTTTTTGGTGCTTTTGTAAAAAAATTGTTCTATAATGCCCTTTGGTGTTAAAGATAGAGCAAAATCTTGACCTTAAAACCTCATTATACAAATTTTCATGCTAATCGTATCAGTAGTTTAGGAGTTTGTGGCTGTTAGCCCGATCACAGCGTCAAAAAGATGTAATGTATCAATAATAATTTCGAGATTTTTGCTAATAAGATACCGTTTCGATATCGAAACGAGCCTGACTAAAGTGTATCACAGCACGTATTCTAAATTTCTGAAATAAGTTACACCTGAGAATTCACATTATTGTAGTAAATTGTGTTCTACTATGCGGCACATGATAGCCCACATCACAAATAGCGCAGCACACATATTTTTTTTTTTAAATTGAAAAATAGTAGAGGTAATTAGTAAAATATCGGTGGTTATTCCTTACCAATACTAAACGAGCAAATGTGGAGAAATCATTACATTTTTAATTTTTCTAAAAGTTTTCACTTGTCTTGCATGCACTTATGTTGTGCTGCCACATGTCTAAAAGATATAAGGACATCCGGTGCTTACGTTATCTTTCCGCTTGATTAAAACTTTTAAAGTATTTAAATTTTTTACTTTGTGTACATTGTAGCACAACCCAAGCACATCATAGCACATTTAACGAAATTATAAAATATTCTAAAATTATTGCGTTTTTGCGAACTTTTTAAAAATCACTCTCACATATTATTTTTTTCAAAATTTGACTCTTATAGTATTTACTATAACTTGTTGTCAACATATTAGATAATTCTTATCTCCAGATTAAATAACTTTTTAAAAACTTCGTAAACATGTAAATTTTTCTCCACTTTCATCTGTAAATCGCAGCACAATTCGAGTACATAACATCACACTTGTCAATTTTGCCGTTTTTTTCTTACATTTTGTTGTTAAATTAATATTTTGTTCACTTTAAAATAAAAAAAAACTGAGGAACAATTTACAATTTTAATGTATTTGTCTGCTAAAGAAATATTTTTGAATAAAATTGATTGCAATCATTATTTAATAAATCAATCTCAACTTCGTTTTGATTTGAATTTTAAGATTTTTGGTTTTGCGAAAATTCCAGAACTCAAATAAAGACCATAAATATTAGTCGCAGCTGTCATAACTCATAAATAAGTTGTCACTCCGGAAACACCTCGTGACACTATTCCTTAGTTCTATAGCCTTAAGCGCTGTTGCTGTACATGAAAAAAAAGCAAAACTTAGCTTGTATTTGAATTGAAATTCCAAGCTAAACGTTCAAGACACAAAACCCCCAAAAAAAAAAAGACAACAAAGGCACAACAGCACGATTTTCAATATGATGGCAAATCTATAATCATAGCGTCAACATTTTTGATTTATTTGTTTTTGAAAATTTCGATGGCGAACATGACAACATTACCAGCGCCTAAGCAACAAGCAGCAGCAGCAGCAGCAGTGGTAATAGAAACAACAGCCAGCAACACAACAACATAGAACAACATCGAACAACATTTCAACGCAACACGGCAAACACGACGACTCTTTGCGGAGGAAGTTGCTGCCAGCTGCTTATGATTAAGTGTTAAAACCTTGTAAACCAAACGAACTAACTCTTAAAAAAAAAAACCATTCAAGTTTAGTTAAAAGCGTGATTTGCGGCTTTGGCCAATCATTTTGCTGTTGCTTGCTTGTGCTTAGTAGCTGCTTAGCTTATGCTTACATTAGCTAATGTCAGCTGGAGCAACTCTATAAATTATTTTTTCCTCAATACATATATCAATAATATTTCTCTCAGTGTTGTTTAAAATTTGTTAAAGTTTGCGTCACACATTTTGACACACGTTGTTGTAAGATTTATTAAGAGTTTCTCCTTTAAAAGCTGTCATAAATTCAAACGTAAATTGTTGTCTTTTGGCGCTCATTAATTACGGTTAAGTTGTCAGCTTGACTGGCTGCTGCTGCTGTTGCTCGTAGCTTGTTGCTCATTGCTTTTGCCCCCACATGTATTGCTGTCATGCCTTCACGCTCTGCTGCTTTTGTCGCTTAAGCAGGCGTTTATAAAATATTCAAACTCAATGGCTTTTAAGGTAATGCTTGACATTTAAATAATTAATTTTAGAGTGTAGATTATTAGATATTAGAAATTTTATTACATGATATAATATAAAATTGATGCAATTTTAATGTTAATAAATCTGATAAATTATTTTACTTAAATTTATTGCCAATTTTCTGAATAAATCTAATTTGATTAATAAGTAAGCTTGATTTATAACCAAAAAAGGAAAAATTTATTCAAATGTTAATTGATGTATATACAATTAAAAATTATTGCTTTTAGAGTGAGCTTGGACTATTACAACTTAATACATACTTGATACATAAATATCGAACTGTGATGTGCATAATGATAGATCCACTATTTGTATATTTTAAAATACACGCATATGTGCTGCAATGTGCTCAATTTGTGCTGCAAGTAGCAAGTTTTGCATAAACTTAGACATTTGCAAAGTTTTTAAAAAATTACCACAGCTTTTAATTTGTTCCTCAATTCAGTAATTGTGCTGTAATATTATTAATTTGTGCTATTATAAACTGAAGAGATTTGTAAAGTTTGTTTCTTTTTAAGTAAACAACTATTTTTTTAAATATAGTTTTAGAAAAACATTAGTGAATTTATTTAATATTGAGATGTGCTTCATAAAAAAGGCGATAAATTATTTATGTATTATTACAATCAATGAAGAAATTTCTTAAAACTAAAATTTTATTTTAATTCCATTAACACAAACAAGTCTGAACATAATTGCCACACATGAAAATGCTTTTTGATGAGATTTGCTGATGAGAGTTACAACAAGATAAAATCCTTTTCCAGGCACTCAGACTATTCAGTTCAATGTGACTTGTTTTCTTTTTTGGTTCCTTCACAAAACACTTCATAGTTTTACTGGTATCTTACGTGAAGTCCGTATTATCAAAGTACATATAACCTGAGCCAACAAGTGGCTTTTATTGCGTGGAGTTAACTTTTATCGCAGCCTCTGCTATCTGATAACGTCACAATATTTCTTTTTTTTTTGGCATAGGGTTTCGGTTAAGATTGGATTAACACTCAAAGTAAATCCTATTCTTAGCGAGTATTATCAGTTTAAAACAACGTTATACTAGTATTTGTAAAAATTTAAATATTGAAATAAAATCTTGGAGAAATCATTACTATCAAAACCAGATTCTAATTGCACAAGGTAACCCAAAAAAAGAATGGAAAGTTGTTAATAACATTTTAAATCGTAATGTAGCCAATCACGCGGATTCGTTCGTTTTAAATAATGGATCTAATATCGTTACTGATATAAAGCAAATTTCAAATGATTTCAATAATCATTTTGCAACGTCTAGGCAGCTTCTATTTCCGGAGGAAGCATGCATAAGCTCTTGTTCCAATTTAGAACACTTTTCTAATGACAGTTTTTATTTTGAGCCGATTTCTGGTCTTGAGCTACTAAGAATAATCAAATCCTTAAAAAACTCGAACTCTGGTGGCATTGATGAGATTTCAAACAATATTCCGAAAAATATTGCACTATATATAATTGATATTTTAAAACATCTATTTAACTTAAGTGTCCTATCTGGAATATTTCCTAACCAACTCAAAGATGCGAT
This sequence comes from Dichetophora obliterata, assembly GCA_963920525.1. Classification (NCBI taxonomy): domain Eukaryota; kingdom Metazoa; phylum Arthropoda; class Insecta; order Diptera; family Sciomyzidae; genus Dichetophora; species Dichetophora obliterata. The sequence continues at coordinate 20,198,691 of OY986436.1, read as the reverse complement.
TGTTATTCCGCTTTTTAAAACAGGTTGCAGGAGAGATACTAATAATTACAGACCTATTTGTTTGCTTTCTTCAATTTCAAAAATTTTTGAAAAGCCCTTAAGGCGAGGATTTTAGCTTTTCTGAACAGACAACATTTTTTCAGTTCTTGTCAGTACGGATTTAGAACTGGCCTCTCAACTGAAGACGCACTACTTGATTTCTGAACATCGATTTACAAAGGTCTTGATGATAAGAAAAATTGTGCTGGCCTCTTTGTTGATATAACAAAGGCTTTTGACATGATTGATCTCAATATTCTTCTGAAAAAACTGCATAATGTTGGCTTTCGTGGCTTTATTTACAATTGGCTTATGTCCTTTTTGAATTGCAGAAAGCAGAGAGTAAAAATTTGTAGCGAACTAAAATACTCTAAATGTATAAATATAGGAGTTCCCCAAGGCTCTGTACTTGGTCCGGTTCTATTTCTAGTTTATATTAATTCTCTTTTTTCTCTAAATTTTGCCGGTAAAGTTACTGCTTTTGCCGATGATCTAGCCATTGGGTATGCATCAGTTAACCTCCTTAACTTGATTGCAGATAAAAATCATGACGTTTATTTACTGAGAGTTTGGTTTGCAGAACATAAGTTACTTGTTAGCAGGAAGACTAAACTAATGTATTTTAGCTTATGTAATATAGTATCGCCGGAAATTGATACAATTTTTCATGGTTATGATTAATGTCGATTTAGATTAACATCGGATACTAGTCATGACATAGGTTCAACCTATAACAGTAGAATTCCTTGCAGTAATAATTGCTTTGTTGTCGAAAGAGTTCCTTGCTATAAATATTTAGGAGTAATGGTTGATGAACATCTTACCTGGACCGCACACATTTCATTGTTGAAGAAATATCTTTTTTCTTCAATACGATGCTTTTATAAACTAAGACATTTTTGTTTTGAAAGTACATTAACTAAAATATACTACGGGATTTTTCATTCTAGATTACAATATGGTGTGAGTTGCTGGGGAGGTGCTTATCTGAATAATATACGTCCCCTGTTAATATTACAAAAGTCTGCCGTTAGAATAATCTGTAAAGTAAATCGCTTGACTGCATCTATTAATCTATTTAGGCGTCTAAAGATCTTACCATTCAGGCATCTTTATTATTTTAAAGTACTAAAAATATTTTTTAAAAGAAGTGGGTATATGCAGAATCCCATATATGGTAATTACAACTTAAGAACGAACCAAAATTCTACCGTGACTGTTCCAGTTTTTCGCACAACCCACTATCGTAATTTTTTTCGATTTTATCTTATAGACTTTACAATAGACTCCCTGCAAGTATACGCCTTGAAAGAAATTTGAGTACTTTCTTAAGAAAAATAAAATTGTGGAACTTTGAGTTAGACCACTCGGAAGTTGAATTTTTGTTGCGTTCCATTAGCTAATTTTTGTTTGTTCTTTATTTTTTAGACAGAAATAATTTTTTTTCTCTTCTAATAATAATTGTTAATTTTTATAACTTTTTTTTAATTATATTGTTTGATTTCATTCACCCAACAAAACACTTTTTATTTTAACACAATTAATTTAGTTTTATATATTTATTGAAGTGGCATTCAACACTATTTATTCTAATACTAAATGTCAATACTATTCTTATAAGTAATAATTGTTCTAGTGATTGTATTTTTAATAATCTTGTAATTTAAAAACTTTTGAACTATGAGAATAAAGAATAATAATAATAATAATAATAATAATAATAATAATAATAATAATAATAATAATAATAATAATAATAATAATAATAATAATAATAATAATAATAATAATAATAATAATAATAATAATAATAATAATAATAATAATAATAATAATAATAATAATAATAATAATAATAATAATAATAATAATAATAATAATAATAATAATAATAATAATAATAATAATAATAATAATAATAATAATAATAATAATAATAATAATAATAATAATAATAATAATAATAATAATAATAATAATAATAATAATAATAATAATAATAATAATAATAATAATAATAATAATAATAATAATAATAATAATAATAATAATAATAATAATAATAATAATAATAATAATAATAATAATAATAATAATAATAATAATAATAATAATAATAATAATAATAATAATAATAATAATAATAATAATAATAATAATAATAATAATAATAATAATAATAATAATAATAATAATAATAATAATAATAATAATAATAATAATAATAATAATAATAATAATAATAATAATAATAATAATAATAATAATAATAATAATAATAATAATAATAATAATAATAATAATAATAATAATAATAATAATAATAATAATAATAATAATAATAATAATAATAATAATAATAATAATAATAATAATAATAATAATAATAATAATAATAATAATAATAATAATAATAATAATAATAATAATAATAATAATAATAATAATAATAATAATAATAATAATAATAATAATAATAATAATAATAATAATAATAATAATAATAATAATAATAATAATAATAATAATAATAATAATAATAATAATAATAATAATAATAATAATAATAATAATAATAATAATAATAATAATAATAATAATAATAATAATAATAATAATAATAATAATAATAATAATAATAATAATAATAATAATAATAATAATAATAATAATAATAATAATAATAATAATAATAATAATAATAATAATAATAATAATAATAATAATAATAATAATAATAATAATAATAATAATAATAATAATAATAATAATAATAATAATAATAATAATAATAATAATAATAATAATAATAATAATAATAATAATAATAATAATAATAATAATAATAATAATAATAATAATAATAATAATAATAATAATAATAATAATAATAATAATAATAATAATAATAATAATAATAATAATAATAATAATAATAATAATAATAATAATAATAATAATAATAATAATAATAATAATAATAATAATAATAATAATAATAATAATAATAATAATAATAATAATAATAATAATAATAATAATAATAATAATAATAATAATAATAATAATAATAATAATAATAATAATAATAATAATAATAATAATAATAATAATAATAATAATAATAATAATAATAATAATAATAATAATAATAATAATAATAATAATAATAATAATAATAATAATAATAATAATAATAATAATAATAATAATAATAATAATAATAATAATAATAATAATAATAATAATAATAATAATAATAATAATAATAATAATAATAATAATAATAATAATAATAATAATAATAATAATAATAATAATAATAATAATAATAATAATAATAATAATAATAATAATAATAATAATAATAATAATAATAATAATAATAATAATAATAATAATAATAATAATAATAATAATAATAATAATAATAATAATAATAATAATAATAATAATAATAATAATAATAATAATAATAATAATAATAATAATAATAATAATAATAATAATAATAATAATAATAATAATAATAATAATAATAATAATAATAATAATAATAATAATAATAATAATAATAATAATAATAATAATAATAATAATAATAATAATAATAATAATAATAATAATAATAATAATAATAATAATAATAATAATAATAATAATAATAATAATAATAATAATAATAATAATAATAATAATAATAATAATAATAATAATAATAATAATAATAATAATAATAATAATAATAATAATAATAATAATAATAATAATAATAATAATAATAATAATAATAATAATAATAATAATAATAATAATAATAATAATAATAATAATAATAATAATAATAATAATAATAATAATAATAATAATAATAATAATAATAATAATAATAATAATAATAATAATAATAATAATAATAATAATAATAATAATAATAATAATAATAATAATAATAATAATAATAATAATAATAATAATAATAATAATAATAATAATAATAATAATAATAATAATAATAATAATAATAATAATAATAATAATAATAATAATAATAATAATAATAATAATAATAATAATAATAATAATAATAATAATAATAATAATAATAATAATAATAATAATAATAATAATAATAATAATAATAATAATAATAATAATAATAATAATAATAATAATAATAATAATAATAATAATAATAATAATAATAATAATAATAATAATAATAATAATAATAATAATAATAATAATAATAATAATAATAATAATAATAATAATAATAATAATAATAATAATAATAATAATAATAATAATAATAATAATAATAATAATAATAATAATAATAATAATAATAATAATAATAATAATAATAATAATAATAATAATAATAATAATAATAATAATAATAATAATAATAATAATAATAATAATAATAATAATAATAATAATAATAATAATAATAATAATAATAATAATAATAATAATAATAATAATAATAATAATAATAATAATAATAATAATAATAATAATAATAATAATAATAATAATAATAATAATAATAATAATAATAATAATAATAATAATAATAATAATAATAATAATAATAATAATAATAATAATAATAATAATAATAATAATAATAATAATAATAATAATAATAATAATAATAATAATAATAATAATAATAATAATAATAATAATAATAATAATAATAATAATAATAATAATAATAATAATAATAATAATAATAATAATAATAATAATAATAATAATAATAATAATAATAATAATAATAATAATAATAATAATAATAATAATAATAATAATAATAATAATAATAATAATAATAATAATAATAATAATAATAATAATAATAATAATAATAATAATAATAATAATAATAATAATAATAATAATAATAATAATAATAATAATAATAATAATAATAATAATAATAATAATAATAATAATAATAATAATAATAATAATAATAATAATAATAATAATAATAATAATAATAATAATAATAATAATAATAATAATAATAATAATAATAATAATAATAATAATAATAATAATAATAATAATAATAATAATAATAATAATAATAATAATAATAATAATAATAATAATAATAATAATAATAATAATAATAATAATAATAATAATAATAATAATAATAATAATAATAATAATAATAATAATAATAATAATAATAATAATAATAATAATAATAATAATAATAATAATAATAATAATAATAATAATAATAATAATAATAATAATAATAATAATAATAATAATAATAATAATAATAATAATAATAATAATAATAATAATAATAATAATAATAATAATAATAATAATAATAATAATAATAATAATAATAATAATAATAATAATAATAATAATAATAATAATAATAATAATAATAATAATAATAATAATAATAATAATAATAATAATAATAATAATAATAATAATAATAATAATAATAATAATAATAATAATAATAATAATAATAATAATAATAATAATAATAATAATAATAATAATAATAATAATAATAATAATAATAATAATAATAATAATAATAATAATAATAATAATAATAATAATAATAATAATAATAATAATAATAATAATAATAATAATAATAATAATAATAATAATAATAATAATAATAATAATAATAATAATAATAATAATAATAATAATAATAATAATAATAATAATAATAATAATAATAATAATAATAATAATAATAATAATAATAATAATAATAATAATAATAATAATAATAATAATAATAATAATAATAATAATAATAATAATAATAATAATAATAATAATAATAATAATAATAATAATAATAATAATAATAATAATAATAATAATAATAATAATAATAATAATAATAATAATAATAATAATAATAATAATAATAATAATAATAATAATAATAATAATAATAATAATAATAATAATAATAATAATAATAATAATAATAATAATAATAATAATAATAATAATAATAATAATAATAATAATAATAATAATAATAATAATAATAATAATAATAATAATAATAATAATAATAATAATAATAATAATAATAATAATAATAATAATAATAATAATAATAATAATAATAATAATAATAATAATAATAATAATAATAATAATAATAATAATAATAATAATAATAATAATAATAATAATAATAATAATAATAATAATAATAATAATAATAATAATAATAATAATAATAATAATAATAATAATAATAATAATAATAATAATAATAATAATAATAATAATAATAATAATAATAATAATAATAATAATAATAATAATAATAATAATAATAATAATAATAATAATAATAATAATAATAATAATAATAATAATAATAATAATAATAATAATAATAATAATAATAATAATAATAATAATAATAATAATAATAATAATAATAATAATAATAATAATAATAATAATAATAATAATAATAATAATAATAATAATAATAATAATAATAATAATAATAATAATAATAATAATAATAATAATAATAATAATAATAATAATAATAATAATAATAATAATAATAATAATAATAATAATAATAATAATAATAATAATAATAATAATAATAATAATAATAATAATAATAATAATAATAATAATAATAATAATAATAATAATAATAATAATAATAATAATAATAATAATAATAATAATAATAATAATAATAATAATAATAATAATAATAATAATAATAATAATAATAATAATAATAATAATAATAATAATAATAATAATAATAATAATAATA